>OZ024830.1:43629054-44335703 GCA_964016985.1 Anodontia alba | reverse complement strand
ACACAATACACCCAGGGAAACCCGATATCGGGATATCGGAGGTTGCGAGATTTCGGAGGTAAACAAATGATGTCATCCAGCGACAGTGTATGTACTTATCCTCTTTAAATGATCAAAAAAGTGCTTCTGGAGGATAAGCAACGTAACCTATATTTTCTCAGTTGAATAGTTTAATATATGAAAATGGCATTTCAATATAAAGTATCCTCCTATTTATTCAAAATCACGTTTGAAAAGGAAATTTCATTGTTTTTCACCCAAATTCCATTTTCAATTGTTTATAGCTTTTATCCTGTAAAGCCTTTTCATTGAGTATGTATGTATGTATAATCTAGAACCTTTCTATAAATTATACAAGAAATAGCAGATGTGAAAAAATTGCTAAAGTGGCAGATTTTTTAGATTTCTTTAGGGTTGTTGTCTTTTTTATTGGTAACAGGATGTCGGAGGTATGATGCAGGGATGTCGGAGGACAGATTTATATTGGTTAACGGGATATCGGAGGAAAGGAAATGTTGTATTCTTCTTAAAACGGCTACATCTTTTCTGAAACGTGATCTTGCCTGGTTTAATATGCTGAAGACGATTACCTGAATCGTCAGGAGTAGCAAGCGAACAAATGAAATAATGTGCCATAGAATTATCAAGATAAAACATCAAGATAACCAGCCTTCATGATAAAAACCCCAGTAACAAACACGACTTCACATAGAAAAAGTAGGGATTGCAGGGCTATAAATCCTTTTTTTTTTTTTTTTTTTTTTTTTTCTTGTTCGCTCTAAAATATGTATTGAGATACTCTTAAGAACCACGTCGTTTCTGCTCTGAAACATAGGTTGCGGGTTATCGTTAGAACTGCCTCGATGAAAAAAAATAATAATAATACGAAAATTAACAGTTTTCTTTCTGAAAAGTTTGTATTTTTTAAGACATGAAAATTTCATTCTGCGTGTTTTCATATTTGTTCATCACAACGTTTTGTGCCTTTGGTTAGTTCCCAGGCCTATACACACACACACACACATATATATATATATATATATATATATATATATATATATATACATATATTTGAAATGGAAGGGACGGGTGTGTGAAGTCTTGGCTATTCTTAAAGGGGACACAGATGCCAACAAAATGCTGATGGGGGATGCAAAATTAAGGAATGTAAAGTGATTTTATGGCCAAACCTGCATGATTTTTAAAATATTTGGCCCGAAAGGGGTACAGGTCTCGTTTCATCGTTTGGTCGGTCATACACTCCATGGATTTTTCACTTACATTTAATTTAGGCTTAAAAACCCAGGCCCGTTGGTTTTAAGATGGGGATGGTGTGACCGTATGGGGGCGTGCAAATGCTCAGAAAATGTCGATTTAGAGGCGAAATGTAGGGGTGTAACCTGTGTTTTCGATTAAAATCTGCTTGATTTTTTAAATAATTTGTCCACAATGGGGGCTACGTTCGCCAACTCCCCCCCTCCCACCATCGATTTTGAATAAATTTGTCTACCCCCATCCCCAACCACCACACACAAACACAGACACAACACGCACGCACACGCACGCACACAGGCGCGCGCGCATACAGAGTGCGTATGGAAGAACACGTTACAAAATCTGCAATGCTTTCTATTGATAGCAAATGAAAATGACAAAGGTCTCCTCGATACAACTCGATACAACTCATATAATTATTATATCACGCTAGCAAATTTATACGGTGAAGACCCCTTGCAAATCTCACTTATATTAGGAAAAAGGGATTACAGGGGAATGTGTTATTTTTCTGGCTGCTGCTTCAAAACCTAGATTAGCGGACTGTCCGTAAAGATTTGTAGACAACAGAGGAGTTGAAAGCCTGTATGGTATAGACTGAGACTCAGATGTATGCTTTTTAACAGATTGTAAACATTTTTAAAGAGCTCATCGTGTGATTATTATTATTATTGTTGTTGTTGTTGTTGTTGTTGTTGTTGCTAAATTCTAACCCACCTAATACAGGTAATGGTCAAATATGAACGACTCAGTATAAGAAAAAGATAGATTCTTGTAATTAGATATACAAATGTCAGCCCGATGGACGAATAAGCACCTATTGTTAACTTTATTATAGAGTTTTTGCACTGATATTGGTGAATATTGTGCCGAGTTGGGATATTGCTATAAACAATTGATATATCATAGATTTACAGTGGTAACGTTACGTTTATTATTTCTGATCTGATGGCACTCGTTGGCACCACATCGGCGCTGCGGTTCTTACGAGTTTCCAAAATCAACATTTCAGTCGAAACTTAGGTAGGAAAATATCACGTTTCACATAAAGAACATCATTTTTGCAGCGAAAAGCTGTTTTATTGCATATAAATTCTTAAACGTAATGGCATTGGTTCTAGTAATATTATTACATTAAACTCTCCTTCAAACCAATCAAACCATCTTAAAGTTGCTACAGAAAGAGACACTAGTATTTGCACACAGGCTTAGCACCATATTGTGCGAGCAGGTTTTAATTTACATTGCTTTTTTAGACAGAACTCACTCCGTCAATTTTCAGTGCCTCCGAAATCCAGCAACAGTCCCTCCGAGATCCACAGCATCATGTGTCAATGTACCTCCGAATATTCCGTTATCCAAAATTTCGCTAGTACTTGCTTTAAATTTCATCCGGAGGCGTTATTTTTTGTTGATAAACTGTAACAACTATGAAGACAGTCGAAGAAAAGATAAGTCCATCCTTGGGCAATAATAAACCAACATGTCATTTACCATGATCGGGCTGATAGCCGTCGAAAAGGCAAAAAATGAGATGAAAAATAGATCATCTTGGTTCAAATGCCGTTTTCACCTCCACAAAGTAGCCGAGAAAGGAAATATTTGCTTTAACATATTCATTATTATGTCTCTAGAACGAGCAACTTAGCTTTTTTATCAAATGATTAAGATGTAAGCTATCAAAAATGGATAAGTACATACCCTGTCGCTGCATGACGTCATTTGTTCACCTCCGAAATCTCGCAACCTCCGATATCCCGATATCGGGTTTCCCTGGTTGATCTTGTAGCTCTCTACCTTTTACCTCTCTCTGGGTAAATTCAGCAGACATATTGATGATATTTTTTTCTTATTTTTCTTAGAAAACAGTATCTGACATTTCATGTAAATCGTCTCCTAAAGAGGAGACAATATCCATGAAATGACAAAATCTGTTTTCTGAGAAAAATTAAGAAAAATCTTTCAAAATGTCGTCTGTTGATAATTTTACCCAGTATTTAGACTTGCTCAAGTCAGTTCAATGATTTTTACTATATATATATATATATATATATTTTTTTTTTTTTTTTTTAAATCACGTCCTAAATCTGAAACTACTAAACTGAACATCTTCATTCAAAGATAAAAACTAAAGAGGTTGTTACAATATTTTGCTCTGAAAGAGACGATTCCAATCACGGGGGGTATAGGGACCTGGCCAAGTCTACACAGCATGCTAAGCGCTAAGCAGACGACTGTTCATTAACTACAGTATCAGAACACATACAACCATGCTCAGAGCAGATTAAGACCTGATTAAAAGTCGCTGTCAGCATCTATCCCAATGATTAAATTTCCGCAGGTACTTTATAGTTCAATCATAAAGCTAACACCCTACTTTCTATATGGAGGCCATACTTGATAAATATATCTAAAATGCTAAAAATAGTGAAGCCTAGCAGTCGCATAATATTCTCTATACGGCTAATTCGAACTCGTTTTTGAGTCCCTACAAAAGTCTTCTGATAGCTCAAGAAAACAAATATTTAGGGAAATTTTCATATTTTATCATAAAATGTTACGTATGTTGAGAGTAATCATTAGAATCGTCCCATTGTTAGGAAATATAAAAAAAATGCCTACATTATCGCTATTTGCTTCCTGACTTGGTACCATTATTAACCCTCAGTGGCTCGAACTATCCATGTCTCGAACAAATTTCTATAGTGCTACAGACGTTCGAGTCATTGAATTTCGACTGTATACAGTCTAACTGTTGTTTTCTTTTTCTTTATTTTTTTTTACACTTTCAGGGGAGGCAACGCTGTCAGATGATTTTTGCTTCCCCTCTAAAAAGTAAAAGACTAAGCTCCCCTTTGGACCCGTTGTGCAGGAAAACATACAGGCAGTTACTAAAATGGTCTATTTTTTAGAATGGCTCAAAATCTACCATGTGCATCAAGTCCACCTGAACCCCTATTCACTTCATGCGACTCGATATACCAGAGGACATATTTATACAGTGAACCCTCGTTACAACGACAGCATCTGTTCCCTGAGATGTTGCCATTAAAAATGAATTTGCTGTTGTACAGAATACTTAATGAACAGACTGATATGTAAGAAATGTCTTGTTTTTTTCTTATTTCCTCATAGAACAAATGTTTTTGATATTTGTTAGAATCGCCTCGCTGAGGCGATTCTAACAAATATCCAAAACATATGTTTCTTTAAATTATTAAATACAATATTCTTGCAGAATTTGTGACAAACTGTTACCTCTTTAGCGAAGGTTTCGTGACAGTCAAATTGTCATTATAACGATTTCTGTTCGTTGTATCGAGTGTCGGTATAAAGAGGGTTGTCAGTACTTGCAAATTATCCATTTACCCAAACTGGATATACTTGGTAGTTTTTTGTTGTTATTGCTGTTGTTGTTGTTGTTGTTTTTGTTGTTTTATGTCGCCATTTTACAAGGGGGACAAGTTCAATGATTTTCTGTTCGCGTACCTGCATACCAAGCATATTCTGAAAAGAAATCTTCTCTAAGCTACTCTAAAAAGGAAGCAAATTCTTTCCTTTAAGTGTAGACCCCTTTTCGGCAGGACTGTTTTGAATGGGTTGACCTCATGTAGGTAGGTCTATTCATTCCCTTTAACCAGACTGATCATAAAGCAAATAGCTCCGCTCCATTACATTAGTAACTATACGTTAATTGGACTGGATACAGTTGTTAGGTTTTCAGTCATTTCAAACATGGGAGACAATGTGACTTTCTCTTTCTTTTCCTGTACACTAATCCCCCACTGAAAAGGGATCTAATTTCTTTTAAAAAAAGCTCCTATATGGGAAAGAAATTCTTTTGTTTTAGAGTAGACCCATTTTCAGAAGGGGTAAAACCAATCCTGACGATAGTTGCCAACCCTGAAAGTGTATTACTTCCCTTTAACGCTTTCGGCGCCAAATTCCAGACGACATTTGTCGTCTGCTTTTTTATTTTAACAAACTGTCGCTTGGAAAGACGTTTATATGTAAAGTTGATAGACTGAATGTCAAACAGCATAGAGCCGTCTCATCTGGATCTATGCTGTTTGTATAAGCCAATTATTATCGCCTGTGGTAGTGAAAGAGTTAAGTTTCATTATAAAATACAAGAATAACTACCATTTAGCACACTGTGGGAACATTTAGTAGATGGCAACAATATATTTTCCCATACCATTAACAACCCCCGCCCACACCCGCCCCCTCTCCCCTCCCACCCCCCACCCAACGCTCTCCATTGCCAATTCCCACTTTCACAATTTACTATAACATGGCCATGGACACACAAATTACACATGGGCACACACCATGGACACAAAGCAAATAATCTGTTACCTCAAAGTCCTCAATATAACATAATGTGTTTCCTCATAAAACAGAAATTATTAACATATTTTCTGGAACGCAAACTTTCTATACGCTCGTTAGGTCTAAAACAAATTAAATACTACTTTCTACTCTGGCCTTTTTATTTTATATCAAGGAATTTTCAGAAAAGGTTGCTGAACAATCTCTGTTCGAATAAACATTATGATTAATATTCCTTCTAGCAGACTCTTGCAAATTTGGCACGTAAGTCTCCTATCGAGACATATTAACGTTATTACTAATACGCGGAACGAATCATGTTAAATCGTACCTTATCACATGAGAAAATGAAAATTTGACCATGCGAAGGCTCGCAGTCATATCAAGGCTACACGAAACATGAGTCTTGCAGACATATCAACAAACGCCATGAAAGACATTGAGCAGAATGAGTGATTAGGTTCGCCTATCAGAGTCTGTGCAGTACACATATGGGAAAGATACGTCGAACGATTTTTGTGGTTCGTGCTGCGAAGTCTGGCATACCATCCCAAGATTCCTCGCAACATTACGTGTACCTGACTTGTTTTTATTTACCACATGTAATTGTCTTAGTAATAATTATTAGTATAATATATAATATACCATACTTATACTAATTAGTCGGCCAGTTGGGCTTGAGCAAACAGTGAAGATCTGACTCATACCCTAAATATTGGAACAATCAGTCCTGAGCAAACAGTATACACCCAGATCAGACGCCGCGTTCTGAGGCGTCTGATCTGGATCTATACTGTTTGCCACCCAGGATAATTTTTGGAAGCACATAAAGGTTGTAAATGGGTACTTTTTTACTTTTATTGTTCAAATTTTAGAAGAAGTAGTGTAGGAGAATAGGTGCCCAAAACTTTGTATAAATGCGGTGATTTGCTTCACGAAAAAGTATCCTTAATGTCTATGCGAAACAAAACTTGAGTGCCGCCTCTGGCACAGCACCCATGCTGTCTGACATATGTCTCCACTTTTGTCAAGTAATGACAATCGCACCCAGGCCTCCTCAGGCGAACAAAAAGACCTTAAGGGGATTACATTCACCTGGTAGACTTTTCACCACGCTTTTTTTACAAGGGAGACAACTTTTACGACTTCCTGATAGCTTCCCTGCAATATGATAGTTTTCTGAAAAAAAAAGTTTACCCAGTGGGAGCAAATTCTTTCCTTTTAGAGGAGATCCCTTTTCAGAAAGTAGACAAGAACATTTTGACAGCGCTGCCTCCCTTGAAATTGAATTAGTATTCTTAAATAAAACTGCATGGATGCGTCAACTGCTGTTCACCATACATGCTGAGTCCTTTTTTCATGTGGCCCGTTAAATATTATAATGCCAACTGTTCGTCAAATGCACCTGGAGTTTGGTTTGGAGTGGGTTTCATGAAGAATTTTTTTAAGACAATTAGCAGTTGGTTATTTGCCATCAAAAAGCTATTTTAGTTACAAACATTATTTCAGCATTAGTTGATTTTTTATTTGCTTGTTGTTTTCGGTTCCATTAATTCTCTTCAATGAATATTACGCAAGATGACAGGTGTTTTGGGCCGTGAAGAAATATGACGTGCCAATAAATATCTGACGCACATCCATTCAGAATCAACCTTTAGTAGAAGTACACAACCCGTTATATTTTCATATTTTTTTTTTTATCTTGGTTTATCCTCGGGCAATAAAAAATAGCAATTAGCAAGTCCATTGGCTAAGGCTTGTCGGTGTCAATCCCTATACGAAAACTAATAAAACTAGTTCTAACTAACTGACTACAGAAGCTGAGAATGAAAAATGGTATTTGGCAAATCTTTTGACAAGATCTTCTCAATAATTCCATGGTCATTTCCATATTTTTATATGTTGGCCTCGGCTTAGCCTCGGACAATAAAATGCAGAGATCAAACACTTGTTTGGTCGATTGTTTACAATCGAGCCAAAGTATACATACACCAAAATTTCCATAGGGTTGTTGTCCACGTGATTATCATAGACCAATGAAATCAAACCGCGCGTTTGTACGAAATCTAGGTAACTGTTATTTTTACCCGCGCTATTCTTGTAGCTGTGACGTCAGATTGCAGTGTAAAGAGGGTTATCTGTAAAACCTGGACTGGAACATTGGCAAACAGTGCAGACCTAGCTCAGACGCCGCAGAAAGCGGCGTCTGATCAGTGTCAGCACTGCTTAAATTGCAGGAAGTTAAGGAGTAAATGAAACAGTCTTACATCCCCCTGCAGGCCCATTTTTCAATCCTACACTACGAGACAATCGACGCTCCAGTGCTCTCAGTGCTTTGATTATCATTGCTGCTGTATTTATCCTAAGTATTCGGACACCATATAACCTGGCTATACTGGTCTAGAACTTGAACATGTCCATTTGGGTCTACACGGTTTGCTCAGGCATGTATATCCGCACACTTAGGGCAATTCTTGCCAGATACTAATCGAACACGAAATCCCATGATTTTATTGAGAACACTGTACTTTCGCAACAATTTAGGCAGTGAGAGCAAATCTTTTCGAAGCCCCAATGCGAAGAGAGGGTCATAGTAGCATAGCAGAGTTTTTCCCCGTACATCCATTCCCCTTATTATCTACAATCGACGCTAATAATCTCGAAGTCCAAGGGACCCTCTGAAATGCTTCGAGATATCCGTACCTCGATATATTAGATTTGCCGAATTGAGGAAAAATAAATCGAATAACCACATTTCAAAACTGAATATGTAATAATACTCCTGAAGTTAGATATATATTAAAAATATTGTGGAAAAGAGGAGAAATTGCGCCTAAGGAGCAATTCCTCCTCTTTTCCACAATATTTTGTTACCTCTTGTTAGATTTTCCTTTTTAAACAGGGACCAGATTTTCACTTCGAGCTATGTGGTTATTCGAGATAACGGGAGTCGACTGTATTATCATTCATCAAAGATCTATTCAAGCAGTTGTTCATTCTGAAAACGTTATCAGAATTAGAATTTGGTGTTAGTATAGACTGGTATCCGTCCACTGAGTTGGACCTAAAAATTTATCATACATTTACAATTTTAGTCGTCGCCTCTATATTTAAAAGACAGTATTTTTCCTGGGCGATCGTGTGACTTAGATCAAAGCGTTTCCGCCTGTGTGACTTAGATGAGTAATACGAAATGCCAAAAATATGGTGCTTCTGAAAGCCCCATCGCACTCAAACACGCCTCTTGACAATCACCAATGCCGCCGACTTCAATAAACTGAAGTAGGTGGCAAGAGGTGTACTTTTAGTTTAGCTCTTCGAAATATCATAACATGCCGCTGCCTCATCTAATAGCGCCAAAATATTACTCTAAGTTTTTTTAAAAGCTGAACTTGCTCTAGCAAAATTACATGACGTATCTACTGACGGTCAACTCTAGTGACTACCCAGCTAGCATTCTTTATAAATCTATAGCGGGCCGTTATCGGCCCGTCAGCTACCCTGACGGGCCGATAACAGCCCGCTGTAGATTTATAAAGAATGCTTACTGGGCAACGCTTCAGAGGCTAAAAGTATCTTCTTGATTAATGAGATCAGTGATGGTAGAAAAGACTGGTACTATTCAAGTGTTTTCACTAAGCACTGCAGAGACATATTCCAGATGTTAACAGAGTTAATGGACGAAATGGCTAATAACAAATTTAACAAATCCCTTACCTGCCTATCAAACGTCCCTGACAACACCACCGGCAAAATAACTGAATATCCACTGTTAAACCATTTTATGTACAACATACAATAACCCCTAAAAATTGTTTCCACAAAAACGTTTTGCAACTCTATAGAATAGTTCAACCCTTAAAGCGCTACGCACGCAGACGAAGTTCTTTATTATTATTATTATTATTACTTTTCAGAGAAAATCATGTTTAGCATTTCATGTGAATCGTCTGCCTAGATTCACGTGAAATATCAAGTTTTCATTTCCCTGACAAAAAAATACCAAAACATAAGATAAAATGTTGTCTGCTGCAATTGTGATAGTTAAACGTTATATGCGTCATTCATCAACTATGGCGTATATTTATCAGCTGATTATTGCAATCAGTTTTGCAATCAAAATAGCACAGAGGTTTCTGAACTCATAAAAGCATTTCCTGTTAACACAGAAGAGAAGATCCAAAATCAACTTGTATTACATCCAGCCAATCGACCATAACAAACTTTTCGCCAGAAGAAGCTCGTCCATTGAAATTTGCTTTGCATGTAAAGCAACCTCTTTAAATCCTTACCCAAATCCTCCCAAAAAACTTAGTTACTGACAAATCATTTCTCGTGTAAAATAAGAAACTCTAAATAGATATGATTAACTAAACACTGAGATCAATTCTGGAGAAAGATAGAAATCAGAAAAATAAAGCTTTCACCCACCTTGCCTTTCCAATTTTCTCGATAATTTGGGAATCATCCATTAGGATAGAGAACGGTGTAACATCCGATGTGTTCTGTTCTTAGACGAAAGGGCAGATAGATTCGGTTAAAGCACAGGTAGATGAGTACCATGTATATACACTAGCTAATAGAACACACCTTTATCAATTCAAGAATCGTGCCTAACTACCTTTCTCACAGAACAGAATCTAACAGATGCTCTTTGTTAACATTTTCTGCACCTCTGTCCTGATAAAATGCTTTCTTTCTCTTGTCTTTCACAATATTTATCAAACAAGACACAAAGAGTTACAAACATATGTTTGCTACGTCAGAATTTTTTTTTCCTAATCGTAAATGGTGGTCCTAAGAAAAAAAAACTCTCTAAGTTAGTTTTTACCTAGTAATAAACAGCGCCCATAAAAGACTTTTGCAAACAGTGCAGACTGAAATCAGACGCCGCAAACCGATACATCTAATAAGGGTCTGCACTGAATGCCGTGACAGCAATCTACAATTGGAAATGTATGTTTATAAAGTACTATGCCCCAAACTATATGCTTGTCCCTACAAAAATGCTCGAAAATGGGCATATAAATGCTCATAAAATTAAAAATAATGATTATAACTGAGCATATGCGCAGTCTCATGACGAAAACATGACTATATACATGTAATTTTAACCCCCTTAAGACCACCTTTTATTTAGTAAAACTGGGGTTTACAGGGTGTACATTATTTTTCTTATTTCTGCCCAAAAACATAGATAGTGGGTACTCGTTAGAACTGCCTCGCCGAGGCGGTTCTAACGAGTACCCACAATCTATGTTTAAAGCAAAAATATGAAAAAGATCATAGTTTTTTTATCTGAAAATTTTCAGTTTTTTTGGAGGTGAAATTGTCTATATATTTGAATAGGCGTGTTTTCGTAATGGATTAAAGCCTTCACTGTCCGCTTACAGAATCATTGGATAACGCAAAATTTGATTCCTTGCAGATCTGCCTTCCCTATAATGATTCTGCACCTCACAGGAAATGACTTGATAGCAAAACAAGTGTGATGAAAATTAGGATTTACAGTTGACTCTCGCTATCTCGACCTCTCTTATCTCGAATAACCGCTTATCTCGAAGTAAAACTCTGATCGCTGCCTAAACATGAAAATCTAACAACATGTAAAATATATTGTGGAAAAGAGGAGAAATTGCTCCTAAAGAGCAATTTTTCCTCTTTTCCACAATATTTTCAATATATCTCTAACTTCAAGAGTCCAATTACACATATATTTGTTAAACGTGGTTAATCAAATTAGTTTTTCCTCAATTCTGCAAATCTGATATGTCGAAGTATGGATATCTCGAAGTATTACAGAATCCCTTGGAATTCGAGATAACGAGAGTCGACTGTATATATTTCTGGAGCAACAGGTCTCGTCTTCAAATAAATCGTTCCAGTTCTACCGAAGTTTGTCATGAACGGCCAGACTGACCTTTTTTTTTTATTTATGGATGTCCGTACGCTCACACGCAACTTCACTCAACCCGAACCTCACCTCCACCCCAACACCCCTATAAAACTAAGTCCTCTGCAACAGAGTAGTTTCTCTGCTGGCATTTTGTGATATCATTATTTACATTGTTTCTTATTATGTACGTTTCGATACTTTTTTATAGTGTACGTTTCGACACTATTTATCAAATGTCCCTCTATTTTGTGTACGCACTGCGAAATGCTGTACGTTTCAACACTATCTATGGACCGACCCTCTCATTTGCATATGCACCGCGAATTATTGCCGATTTTAACACTGTTTATTGAACGTTCCACTATTTTGCGTACGCACTGCGAAATGTTATACGTTTTACCACTATTTACTGAATGACCCTCTAATTTGCGCGTGCGCTACGAAATGTTGCATGTTTTAACATTATTTATTGAACGTCCCTCTAATGTGGCTCTCCGCTTCAAACTGTTTTAGTTTAAACACTACTTGTTTAACGTCCCTCTTATTTGCGTATGCACTGCGAAACTGCAACTGATATGTTGTTATTCAAAGCTGCAAAATGCATTAGCCAGAGTAATGCAGAAAACAAGATTTTTTTATTAAAACTAATAATTATTGCATAATGCATACGATACTGATCTAAAGGCCTCTCTTAACGGTAAGACTGGATACAGCCCATTCAGTAAAGCAGTAAAGAATATGTCCAGGAATAGCCACAATCACAAATCATAGCCTACCAATGACACCAAGAGCAAACAAACTATGACAATCAGTACACAAGCCACACCCCCAAGAAAAGCAAAGCAGCCAGATCCCACTTCCCCAACAAGCTGATCACAATGCTACACAGGTTCTAATCATTACGAAAACATACCTTTTCAAATATATAGAAAATTTCAACTCCAAAAACTGAAAATCTTCAGTTAAAAACTCTGATATTTTTCATATTTCTGCTCAAAACATAAACTGTGGGTACTCGTTAGAACGGCCTCGGCGAGGCGGTTCTAACGGGTACCCACAATCTATGTTTTGAGCAGAATTAAGAAAAATTATATATACCCCTGTAAACCCCAGTTTTACTATATAAAAGTGGGGTTTAAGGGGGGTCAATCTTTTATAGGCATGTTTTCGTGATGTAAACACAACAATAAAACAACTAACAGGAAAAAATATGAAACAAGCCCCGCAGCGAGTAGCCACAACACCATGCAAAGAACAACCAACACTAGAACCACCCCCTTAAAACGACCAGTAGTAAAAACTACCGGGGGTTGGGTTAAATCAATGTTTACTGGTATCAAATCTTTACCCTTGGTTCAAATGTTGTAAAAATACAAGCTGATTGTTCGGCTCGCATAGTATGTCCCCAGTAAACACACAACGTCGTACTAACGTCGGTTCGACGTCGCTGCGAAGTCATGACGTCGAACCGACGTCGAAACAACATTATTTCAACGCTGTATGTTTGCTGGGTCTGTTTCTCAAGGTGATCGTGTTATCTTGTCTTTCAAAGAGATCATTTCATTTGCTTTTCTTGTATCTGGATCACACTGAATGCAAGAGACGGTGATTTTATCAGATAGGTATCGGAGAGACATCTTACTGTCTGGATAAACTTAGTTTGAATACGTCTCATCTCTTGGACTGGTGCCAGTCTGCTTAACGCACTGCATTCTTTGTTATTGAAAAAGCATTTGACGACATTTTAAATATTTTCTCTTTTTTTTTTCTATCAGAAAATACGTCCTGACATTTCATGTACATACTATCAATGTATATCTACTTATTTCCCCCAGGGAGCGGTAAAGATTAAAGGAAAGTGTAAGTTACACAAATGTCATATATTCGTTACATTGGTGCGAAAAAGCAAGTTAGTAAAATTATATACTGATATAGATCACTCACTAAAATTTCGTACAAAACGAAATCAAGAGTGATCACACAATGTAAAAGTTTGTTGATGTGGACGTCGGTGTAGTCTGTTCACAGCCCCACAAAACTCTCTTTACTCAAGAATCAGATAAATATGCTATGGTTATTTCTTTGATAAGCTTCTATAGTAACTCACAAATATTCTTAACCGTGACTGTGTACTAGCTACCACACTGTTCAGCATGATGTTTTCTGCCATGCTCACACATGCTTTCCTGGTAGGTAAGCTAGACGAATACCTCTTTGCTGATGACACGGCAAAGGGTGCTCCAACAGAAGAGAAGATGCAAAAAGGTACGGCTCAAGAATCTGATTCATGTGACAGCTGTGATCTCACAATCAGCATCAAAAAGACTGAGGTAGTATATCAGCCAGCACCTGGAAAGCCTTACAAAGAGCCTACCATCACAGTGAAAGGTCAACGACTGCAAGTGGTAGACGAGTTCACCTACCTTGGAAGCACATTGTCTAGAGTTGTGCAATTTGATGATGTAGTCAATGGCTAGGGCAGCATTTGTCCGACTACGTGGAAGTATTTGGGATCGAAGTGGAATCAGACTTCACACAAAGCAGAAAGTCTACAGGTGGTGCTGCCAGCTTTATTATGCGCATGTGAAACTTGAACAGTTTACCAATGACATGCCAAAAGACTGAACCACTTCCATACAAGCTGCCTTAGAAAACTTCTACATATTAAATGGCAAGACAGGATTCCAGACACAAAAGTACTGAAAAGGCAGTGATGCTCTTCTGAAATTGGCACAATTAAGACAGACAGGCCATGTTACCAGAATGCCTGATTAACGTTTGCCGAAAAACATCCTCTAAGGAGAACTACAAGTGGGAAAAGCTCGCATGGTGGTCAGAAGCAGTGATAAAAGGACACCCTCAAAGCCTCCCTTAAAGATTTCAGCATACCAACAGAGTCTCGGGAACAGATTGCACAGTATCGAGCAAAGTGACGAGGCCTCATAAGAAGGGATACAGTGAACACGAAGCAAAATGAATCAGCGAAGCCGAGCAGCAACGTGCTCAGCGGAAAGCCAGAGCTAAAGCATCACCAACAGAGCTTTCTTCCTCAGCTCTCTTCTTTTATCCGCAACAGGCAGTTTTAGAGATAAGATTGGTCTCATCAGCCATCTTAGAACACACAAACAGTAACACGCCAAGCATTTGATTAGGATTGGTCATTGTCAGTAATGACAAACGAACTATCATAGTAACTCAAAAATATACTTAATCCAAAGTTTGCTGATGACAAAATTAGCCGACAATGATTTGTATTTTTCTTTTTTTTTCTTTTTTCTTTTTTTGTTTGTTTGGTTCTGTTTTGGTTTTTGCTTTGTTTTGTTTTTTTCGTTTCAGAAAAAAGGACGACATATTATGGGAATCGTCTCCTTACGGATTCGCATGAAATGTCAAGTCCTGTTAAAGTGATGATCCTGTCAAGGCCTGTTTTCTTGGTTAAAAAAAAAAACAAACAAGCAAAATATTTCTGTATGTTTTATATAATTTGCATGTTTATTAATGAAGCCTATAACGAGTAAATAAACATAGCGACCATCTTTAACTTCAAAGGTTTCCATTACGAAAACACGCCTATTCAAATATACTGAATTTTTTTACCACTAAAAAATGAAAAATTTCAGATAAAAATTCTGATATTTTTTCAAATATCTGCTCAAAACATAGATTGTGGGTACTCAAATCTATGTTTTGAGCAGAAATAAGAAAAATAATGTATACCCCTGTAAACCCCAGTTTTGCTATATAAAAGTGGGGTTTAAGGGGGTCAACATTATATAGGCATGTTTTCGTAATGACATTGCAATTCAGTAGTACATTACTTATATAACAGTTGTCAATGATCTTTTACTAGCCTTGCCCAAGTCCCTGCATTTGTATTTGCCCTTCTTGTTATTGGAACTGTCTTTTTAAGAGCAAAATGTTGTAACAGCCGATTTAGTTTTTAGCTCTGAATGTTCATTTCAGGAATTTCATATGTAGGATTTTTTTATCTTTGTTTTTTTTTTTTTTTTTTTTTTTTTTTTTTTTTTGATAAATATATATTAAAACGGAAATCACCGAACAGACTTAGACAAGTCTAATACTTTACTGATAAACGATTTCATGCCAAAAATTTAACCAGAATGTGGTTTTGGTGTCTGAACTAGGAAGTCTGCAGTGAATCATGAATTGAATGAATTGCATCTAAGTGCAGAAACGTTTCAAAGAACAATGGCATATGGTGCATGGCAACATTGTGGATGCATGCACCTATCATTAAAGGGAACTAATACACTTTCAGGGGAGGTCAATCTTCTAAAATTGTTGTCTCTCTTCTGAAAAGGGCTTGCTCTAAAAAGGAAGAATTTGCTCCCCGTGGGAGCAAATTCTTTCCTTTAAGAGTAGACCCCTTTTCTTAAGGGGATCTGAATGCATGAGAGCAAACAGGAAGTTAAATAGTTGTCTCCCTTGTTAAAGATGGGGATAAATCTGCCGAGTATATGCTGCCCTTTAATATAAATGGATACAGCTAAAGGGTACAGGGAACTAATTATTTCCATAGTCATTTCACCCTTTTTGGTTGTGAAGTGTTCTTTTCTGGGTATGGCTGGGCTTCAAAATTTTGTTTTAATTCAAAGACCAGGCTTCGCACAATAAAATAAATAAGGAAAACCACCACTGTCGCCAGCACTTTCTGGGACTTTTTGGAGGCTGAATGTAGCAACACTTTAATGTGGCAGATATCAAAAATTGAAATTTTGAAATTTCAGCACGTCTTCTTTTGGCTCCAGCAAACAAAACATAATCAGAAACCTTTATTTCTTTAAAACAATCAAGAAATTACACACAAACTTTTTTCTTTCTAATTAGAATAATGACTTTAAGTCATCTTTATTATTAACCAATCACAGGCCGCCTTACATAAAATAAATACCCCGGGCTTCCCTGCACTTTTTTTGCATCAATCAGCAGTGCTGACACAATTGTTTACCTGTGCCCTTAAAGCGAGATCACTTTGAGTCGATAGTCTCCGCTTCCCATTAGCTCTTTATACAGCAGGTTTAAACATCCGCTCAGTCTGATCAGAGTCTGCGTAGGGCACTGTGGGTAGCCAAGGATCCAAAGCCTCCACAGGCGGACAGCGAAGACTCTCATTAGACTGTGCGAATGCGCAACCCGCAACTCGCACTTTACCATTTCCCTATCGCAACACGCAACCCCAACTAGCAACTCGCGCTTTACCTTGTCCCATACGTGAGCATCCAGGTGCTTCTGGATAAGCGAACATGGTTCTGTGCCACCAATACTTAAACGTATTTTAAGGAATTTTACAACCTCAATAAATGACAGATGTATCTCTGAAAGGTAAATGGACACCATCCATTAAAATTTAAGACGTATTAACCTGAAACCTAACATTTGAAATCTTTCTCAAGGAAGCTAGGTTTTTAGCAAAATGCAATATATTTCAAGATACTTCAAACATCTCAGATGAGCTTATCAGATTTATTCCAGTAGCTGGGAGATATGTCTGTTGAGCTTTTGAATGACTAATTCTCCAGAAGTCCCTATGCTTATATACGCTTGTTAGACGGACGTAGAAGCAAGACTGAGGTCCAGTGCCTGTCGTGTAAGCTTTTTCACTTTTCTAAGTGACGTTTTAAGTAATCTGCCTTTTATCTGAATGCACTTCTGTTGATCATTACGAAAACACGCCTATGCAAATATTTAGAAAACTTCACCTCCAAAAAACTGAAACAATTTCAGATAAAAAAAACTCTGACATTTTTCCTATTTCTGCTCAAAACATAGATTGTGGGTACTCGTTAGAACTGCCTCGGTGAGGCGGTTCTAACGAGTACCCACAATCTATGTTTTGAGCAGAAATAAGAAAATTAATGTATACCCCTGTAAACCCCAGATTTGCTATATCAAAGTGGGGTTTAAGGGGGTCATAATTATATAGGCATGTTTTCGTGATGTATAAGATAATGTAAAACCGCGAATCGAAAGAGACGGTAAAACATTTTAACGCCTAACCAAAACCCCACAGAGCATGGTGTCGGATCAGGGCTTGAGCCGTTTGCCATGGCAGTTTACAATAACAAAAACAATTATGGCAATTTATTGCGGGTCGCCCTCGCGATCCGCATATATAGGAGTTTTACTAATCACACATCATATACGGGAATTATACTGAACCAGAAGCGGGAGAAACTACAAAGACTGTTGACATAGTAGTCGTGCATCTGATAACGACTAGATTAGAATGTTTTATTATCCAATTATGACCTCCTTTGGGTAACACTCATTTATGCCTATCGTTCCATTAAAGGGAAAGTGGCAAACAGTACAGACCAATCTCAGACGCCGCAAAAGGCGGCATCTCATCTACGTCTACACTCTATTAGGTACAGAAATCTTTACAATGCATGATAATAAAAAACGCAATTCAGACTCCATTTAACTCTGAAATGAACTTGTCCAAAGAGTACCTTTACTGGCATTAAAATGATAGTATTTAATTGTCGAATTAGCTAATACTAGACCAGGACACCCTATCTAGTGATCTGATATAGTCAAAATGTTGACAAAAACTCACAGGATAATAGTAAATGTCAAGAAACAAAGGCCGTGGCACCTATTATTTGTGTAAACGTCAGAGGTAAATTTGACAGTTCGGAGTGAACCAAAACTCGGAAACTTGAGTCATTTAGATTATTTCAATGTATCTTGATATATATGCATTCATGTGCGGTATAAGCGTCATGTTAAAGCGTACATGCATTTGTTGAAGCTTAACGACCCGCTAGCATTTTGAAAAAGCTAATACCTGTACGTACTGGAAACACTTGATAGGTTTTCCGCCATGTTTTAGAAAGGAGACATTTTTGTGACTTACTGTTTGCTTTCCTGCGCATCAAGTCCCTTCTGAAAAGGAGTCTGATCTGAAAGGAATTAATTTACTCCTGTGTAATGATCCATTAGATTATATTTAGTAGAATATATCGATGAACCGAGGTCATTATTAGACTGTACGGATGCACGACGTGTGCTGGGACAAGGCTGAGCAATCACTTATTTTCTTTTTTCGACATGACGAGTCCGGTGAAAAGTGTTCCCGTGTGTGCGCGCGCGCGTGTGTGTGCGTGTGCGTGATCAATTTTCTATCCCAGATGATCCGATCAGATAAGACCAAATATGGCCGCCAAAATGTATAAATCTGTATTCCGGCCACCTATCTAGTCCGGCCATTTTTCCGTCCCGAGCCCTGGCCAGAATGGACAGTTTCGGCAGTGGCATTTATGAAATACAATCGCAAGTATCGTTGCCCGTAGAAATTTGAAGGTAAGTGTAAAAGAAATTGGGTAATCAAAAAAATGAGGGGCAACGTGCGAAAAAGGTCCTTATGCCATATAATCAAAAGTCCTGATGAGCATGCGCATCCGCGAAGTATTATCAGGGTTTTCGATGTCCGCTTACAGAATCATTATATTCTGTAGACTATATCGCGGACCTGCAAAGACCCAGATCAACATGTGCGTCCGCGAAATATGACCAGTTCTTTCGCTGTTCGCTTAAAAGATCATTAGATACTGTAGAATTCTTCTATGGACCAAGGACTGCGCTATATGTTATATGCGAACAGCGAAGGCCGAGATCAGACTGCGCATGCGCAGTCTGATCTCGGTCTTCGCTGTTTGAATATTGCGTATAGAATAAGGGATGATTTCGCAAACTGGGCATCAAATCTTCATCAAATCTGTGTATGCAGACAAAGGCTATATATTATTTATGATGACGAAAGGATAAATATATATACCTTGATACCAGACGTTGATTGAAAACTTCTGGGAGGAATGTATTAGAAGCTATTTTTGGACTCTGAAGTTCTCTGATTAGAGGCATCTGCCTGTTGCGAATCTAATGAAAAGGTGTGTTGGTAATGCATTAATTTCAGTTAAAGCCGGTTATTTTTCAACGTAATCGAATTCCGCCGTTCAAAACGACCTTTCATCATATGCGATCAGCTTAGACATATATAGCTTAGCTGTGACGGAATCTGCGAACTTAGTGCGAAATCTTTGCTTTACGCTGACCATTCAAGAATCTTTGAGCGGAAGTTGTAGAAAATAGAAAGAAGATGCTGTCCAGTAAAACCTTATTCACAGACCATAGCCTGTAAATAACATCAAGAGGAAAAGTAAACAAACCGAGGAACAGCATACGTGTTAAAAACCAAGGAAAAAAAAAGCAATCAGCTCCATCTTCCTAACAAGGTGATCACAATGACAGACAGGACCCATCAAACACAACAATAAGACAACATGAAAAATGCCTCATAGCGATCACTGGGGCGGATTCAGTGGGGGGTTCCGTCGACCCGCCCCCCTCCCCCACACCCCACCTTTGACTCAACATTTCATTTTCAAGGAATATTTTGGATACATTTGATAAATTTGGAATACCGAATTTACCCTTAATATTCACGCATTTGTTTTTTTACCTTATACTGCTTTTCAACAAGTCCATTTTACTGTCTGCGGGTGTGTGTAAAATTGCTGAATAAGTGGCCAACAGTGTAGACCCTGATCTGGATCTACACTGTTTGCTTAGATTTGTCTGTCCGAATACATAGAGTAAGTACGGTCATTATATCAGAATCGAAATCAGAAATCATCCTGAATCCGCCCTGGATCAGGCACACGGCCCCACAGAGAACGAAAAACGCTAGAAAGACCGCCTTACAGCGGTCAGTAGTCTAAACTAATGGTATATATGTTGAGCGGAGGGGTGGGGGGAGCGGAAAACGATTTTAATGGCACCAAACCATCACAATTATAGACAGGACCCTCTAAACAACAAGAAAACAAACAAGACAAAACGCAAAACGCCCTACAGCGAGCAGCCGTAATACCCCACAAACAACGAACAGCCTTAGAACCACCCTTTAGAATGATCAGAACGGTGATTATTAATAAAACTACCAAGGGGTTTCAATCGATTCTACCGATACCAAATCATTCCCCAAGGTTTAAATATTGTAAAAATAGAATATTATTATTCAACTAGCATACGAGCTCCGCTCCATAACTCAATCAGTGAAAAAGCACAGAAAAACATATAATTCAAATTAAAGCAGGATGAGGGCTAGTAGCAAACACCGCAGACATTGACATCCAGAACTACTGAAAACTATTGTATATAGTTAAACCACGGAAGGACCGAACAAAGACATAACATTAAGCACCAACCCTCAAATGAAAGGTTTAGGTCGGCACCGACGTGGAGTCTGAGAGCCGACCTATTTGCGAATATCTGCGAATGCTATTCTTTACTGAACACACCACTTGTTTTACTTGCACCCTAGGACAGAAATGAACACAGGTCCTCCACCCACTGGTACTCCTCCGCATCTCCTAGAATTGACATTCACTATACACGTACTCATAAAAACAAAGTAATAATTTAAGCTTCACTGAAATGTTCCACACCAAAATATCGCTATCTTTTTGTGGTTGGATATACCAGATTAAGATGATATGATATCTAACCTTAGGCGTGATCTCATCACGTCAATGACATTTTCTGTTAGTTCATAACTTAGCCTACGTTTGTCCAGTGGTTCCACTTGTACTAAAAGGGAATTTACTTCAGACAAGAGCTTATGAGAATGATCTATCTGCTTCAACTGATCTCAGATAGATACCTCTTAAACCTTTAATTTTCACAACTAGGAAGAATTAGATGTTAGAGTACTGCGGTATTGTCTGCAGCTGCTGTAGATCTGCAAGCATGTTAACAAATGCCAGTCACCATCTTCTTCGGCAAGATAATTAAAGACCTTATTGTATTACTTATCTGTGTTACTACTTATATGTGTATTAATTGTCTGTTTCCCCATTACACAGAAGCTTCAGGTCGTATCACGTATCTACTCCTTAATTACTTCTGAGTCTAGCTTCATACTTTTCCTTAATTTAAGTGCGATCTTATCTGTAAGGACTGAGATTTGCAAAAGACATTTTGCATTTTCACATACAAGCTGATATTTCAACCATGAAACGAATATTCGATGTCGTCTACTAGACTAATACAGAGTATTCATTTGACGACTTTAAATGCCTCATTTCATATCGAGGGTTAATCACAAGACTGTAGCAAGTCAGATGGTTGTTTTTCCCAATACTTAATCTCCTCGCCGTGAATGCGTTCGGAAGATTACAACATTTCTTTCTGTAAACAATGGAAATTTAGGTGCCATTGCTCGTATGAGCAATGGCACCTATATTTGCATTGTTTACAAAGGTGTCAAAGTTGCCCCTAAACAAGGGTTTCAAAAATACATTTGAATTACTACAGTCTTGCGCTCAACCCTCGATATGTTCAGATTTCGGACTTTAAGTTAGGGTAAGCCTGAACTCTAAGAAATGATTGCTAAACTGTGCCCAGGCCATCTTTTGCAAGACATTTTTTTGTCACACATGTCATTTCCGTCTTGAACCTCGCATGCTAAGACGCCTACACTGAAAAGAAACTGCGGTAAAAAGAGTCTTTGAAACCGTTTTATCCCTTCCGGTGTACACTTTTAGGTGTTTAAGATAAAGTGATACACTTTGCACCTCTGTCAAAACTTCTCTCCCGCTCTTCTGGAAAACGCTAAAAGAAAAGAATTTGCTCCCACAGGGAGCAAATTCTTTTCTTTTAGAGTAGACAGTTTTTTCTAAGTGGGTAGGTGTGCACGAAAACATACAGGAAATCACAATAGTTGCCTCCCTTGTAAAATGGCGGAAAACAACTAGATTATCCAATCCCCTGAATTATTGTGACTTAAGCTAAGCTTACTCATTTGCCACTGCATTCGAAGCTCTAAAGCGTTTAAATATAGTTTGGATATCAAATCCAAGCATCACAATTGCCATGCAAATAAACACAAAGAAAGATTCAGCTAAACAGTTATTTATTTATTTATTTCCTCATGCAAAATATTGGTTCAAGAGAATTTAATAAAATATCATCATGGAACATGATGTGAAATAATCAAAACAGAGAGAGAGAGAGAGAGAGAGAGAGAGAACTATATCCACTGTGCAAATGTTGCAGAAAATCCTACAAATTTTGTCTTTAACTAGCCGTGTGTTAGAGGGTATATGCAGATATGAAATTTCAAGCCTTACCTTCACTGAAAAAATAATACAAAACTATTTATCAGAATACTGTCTGCTGTTTTAAAGATTCATAAAACAAAAATAATTTAATTATAATCCGAGTCTTCGCTGGATGCACATGCATTCTTGTAGTAAATACTGTTCCCCGGCTCAGTTGTAATAGCATGCACACTATAAAAATAGTATCCTTAACCAACTGAATGTACATATCAATGTAGATTTGCACATTTTGTTCCATAAAAAAAACTGAGAATGCATGCAAATCAAAGCGAATCGCACATGTCATTTTCCGTAAAACGAATACTCATTTCTTTGCATTCTGACAGAAACCATTTAGCATTCTATGGGCAAAGGGACGGTATCCATAAGACTCCTTTTCTGCCCCTTAACAAAAGTCTTCATTGTTTGCTAATACATTACCAATAGTGTCCCATTTACTAAAACAGTATTGATTTTTTCAACGTAAGCCCTAGTTTTGGAGTAACATGATCATGAAAGTGGGTGGGGGTAATTCAGTATGAACCTGCGGTACCATATCTTAAAACACCGTTTCTCAATTAAAATACATCACATCTGGTTATACCTTCTTTTGTTTGTTAGACAAATGCCTTAGGTAATATCCTAGCTCATAACCTCCCTTTAAAAATAAATATTACACCTGCAGCATCGCTTTTATGAGAATTTTTATTTTTTGTTAATTTTGCTTCTTGTAATTCAATAAAATCTAGCCTTTCTCTGGAACTGAATGGTGAATTATTTTGAAACTTACCTGAATACAACATTGGGACAGTGCAAAGAGATGACTAAGTTTTGGTGACATTGATCTTATTTTCAAGATGGGCTGTGTGGATTGTCAAAATGCAGGTGCCTATTAGGCTTACTTAACAAAAGTTCATTTTCTCCTAATATATTGCCTATAATATCTTTTTAGCTCACCAGAAGACGAAGTGCTCATTGTGAGCTATTGCGATCGGTCAATATCCGTCGTGCGTCATCCGTTGTCCGTCGTGCTCGTGATGCGTCAACAATTTGCTATAAATGACAACTTCTCCTGAACTCCTGGGCCAATTTCAATCAAACTTCACAGGAATATTGCCTGGGTGACTCTCTATCAAAAACGTTGTTACACATCAATGAACAAGATGGCCGCCAGAGCTAAAAATAGAAAAAATATGACAGCTCCTCCCACATCATTGGGCCAGTTGGAATCAAACTTGACAGGCATGTTGCCTATGTGTCTCAATACCAAATTTGATACATTTGCTCCGCATCAATGAACAGGATGGTCACCAGAGCTTAACATGGAAAAAAAAAATTATATGACACCTTCTCCTATATGAGTGGGCCAATTTGAATCAAACTTGACAGGCATTTTTTCCTATGTGTCTCTCTACCTAGACAGCTAAAATGGTTTTGCTCTAATGAACAAGATGGCCACCAGTGCTAAAATGAAAATATCTTTAAATGACAACTCCCCTTAAACCATTTGGCCAATTTCGACCAAACTTGACAAGAAGGTTGCCTAGGTGACTCTATACCAAAATAGATAAAATGGTTCTGCCCCAATGAACCAGATGGCCGAAGAGCGCAAACCTGAATATCTTTCAAAGGCAACTATTGCTACATCCTTCGGCCAATTTCAATCAAACATCATTAAGATGTTTGTTTTGATGATATCTTGATACAGTTTAATATGGGTCATGTGGCGTCAGACTATTGAACTCAGGTGAGCGATTTAGGGCTATCTTGCCATTTTCGTATACTAGAAGCATTTTGGTTTTACAACGTAAGTTACAGATCTAAAGTAACATAATCATGAAAGTGGGTGGGGTAATTCAGTAAGAACCTAAAGTACCATGCACAAAGTATGAACTCAAAGCCTATAAACTATAAACTTTAAAAAGTTGCCACATCTAGTTATACCAGTTTCCATTTGTTGGGCTATTTCCTAAGTTAGTATCCTGTTTTACATTTTCCCCTTTGAAGTAAAATATTAAGTCTGCAGCAATTCTTCCATGAGAACCTCTAATTTATGTTATTTTTGCATCTTAGTATTTACCAAATCCTAGCCTTTCTCTGGAACCAATTCCTGATTTCTTTTAAAACTTACATGAATATAATTTTGGTAGGCTTCACATGACCCTTATTAAAATGTATCAAAACAAACATTCTTAAGATGTTGGATTGAAATTGGCCATAGGAGGAGCTGTCATTTAAAGATTTTTTTTCTATTTTTAGCTCTGGCGGCCATCTTGTTCATTAGAGCGGAGCTGTTTTACCTATTTTGGTAGAGAGTCACCTAGCAACATTCTTCTGCAGTTTGAGTCAGTAACATTCTTATGAAGTTTGATTGTAATTAGCCAAAATGTTTAGGAGGAGTTGTAATGTATAGTTTTTTTTTTTTTTTTTTTTTTTTTTTTTTTTTTGTTGTTTATTTTAGCTCTGGCCATCACTGAAGCAAAGCCGTTTTAGTTACTTTAGTAGGGAGATACCTTGGCAACATTCTTAGGAAGTTATGATTAATTTGGCCTAATGGTATGGGAGGAGTTGTCATTTAAAGTGTTTGTCTATTTGTAACTCTGGCAGCTGCCCTGTTCATTGGAGCAAAATCGTTTCAACCATTTTGGTAGAGAGACATCTAGGCAATATGCCTGTGAACTTTGATTGAAATTGGCTCAATGATATAGGAGGAGTTGTCATTTAAAGATTGTTTCTGTTTTTTGCTCTGGCGGCCATCTTGTTCATTGGAGCAAAACCATTTTAGCTATTTTAGTAGCGAGTCACCTAGGCAACATTACCGTAAAGTTCGTTTGAAATTGGCTCAATGGTGTTTGAGGAGTTTAAAGATTTTTTTCTACTTTTAGCTCTGGCCATTATGTTCATTAGTACGAAACAATTTTATCTATTTTGGTAGAGAGTCATATAGGCAATATTCCTGTGAAGTTTGACTGAAATTGGCCCAGGAGTGTAAGAGAAGTTATCATATATAGCGAATTGTTGATGCAGCACGATGCACGACGGACGACGAACGACGCACAATGGATGCTGACCGATCACAATAGTTCAAAATGAGCACTTCATGCTCAGGAGAGCTAAAAAGATATTATTAGCAATGTATTAGGAGAAAAAGAAGAATTTTGTTAAGTAGTATAAAAAATAGTCTAAATGGAGCCTGCTCTTATGACAATTCTACAGCCTATGTGACCTTTAAAATTAGGTCAAAGTTACAAAACTTAGTCATCTCTTTGCACTGTCCCAATGTTATATTCAGGTAAGTTTCAAAATAATTCACCATTCAATTTCGGACAAAGGCTAGATTTTATTGAATTCCAAGATGCAAAATTAACAAAAATTGAAGATTTTCATAAAAAGATGCTGCAGATGTAATACTCTTCTTTAAAAGGAGGTTAGTGAGATAGGATATTACCTAAGGCATTTGTCTAACAAACAAAGGAAGGTTTAACGGGGCGTGATATATTTTAAAAGAGAAAGGGTGTTTAAAATATGGTACCTCAGGCTCATACTTAATTACCTCACCCACATTCATGATCATGTTACTCCAAAACTAGGGCTTACGTTGCAAAATCAGTATTGATTTTGCAACGTAAGCCCTAGTTTTGGAGTAACATGAGTGTTTTAATAAATGGGACACTATAGGAAATGTATCAGCAAAAAAGGGAGACTTTTGTCACGGGGCAGAAAAAGGGCCTTATGGAAAGGAGACAGTTTGCATGAAATGCCAATGCTCATTTTCTGGGAAAAAAGAACATTTCAAAATGCCGTATGCCGAAATGTTTCCTACCAAGCCGAGCGTTAAAGCTGTAAAGGACAAATTAAATATACAGCACTAAAAACAGAAGCTGTCTCGTTTCCGCTGAAAAGCGTAAGGATTTTAAAGCATATTGAAGCAGCATGTATCTTTGGCCAACGGTAACTGCACCAGATTTTGATAACGTTTGCGTTTTAGTTAATGAGTAAGATATCTGTCTGGATTTTGCCAAACAGCGTAAGAAGTTTAAGCAGCATGTGTTTGCCCAAACGGTCATTGCACTCATTGATTTTGATGATAAAATTCTATTTGCACTAGGATGCTTGTCAAAAGACGCAGAATACCTTACGTTGACTAGATACACTTGGTAGCTTGTCCGCCATTTTTGCAAAGGGATACAACTTTTGTTACTTCCTGTTCGCTTTCATGTACGCAAAGACCCTTCTGAAAAGGGGTCGTCTCTATAAGGAAAGAACTTTATCCCTCTAGAAGTGATTCTTTCCTTTCAGAATTGATCCTTATTTTTAGAAATTACCACTCATCAGAAGGAAGGTGGAACACTTTTGACAGAGTTGTCTCCCCCTTGAAATGTATTCATTCCCCTAATCTTGAGCCTTCTCTGGCCTGACAGAGCTGTAACCTGTATCAAAGATAATGCTTTCTAATTGTTTAGCACTAAAATAGGTATGTTTACTTATTTCGGTTTAGCATGACAAATTAAACTGTCCTTCTGCATTTTTATTTCGATAATTTGCATATTTCCTTATTTAAAATTCTGTTATCCATGTATGTACTTGTTACATGATAATGACCGACCTAAAGTCCTTATAACAACAACCATATTCGGAATTGTGCTCACAATGCTGAACACGTTATGAACACGTCAATAAAAAGTCTGCTACGTCAGAAAAGGCTGAGGTGAAAAAATATATATAATAACTATCACTGTCTACACTATTACAATAGTTTGGTCAAACTACCTGTGCCACTAAGCCGCTCTAAAACTAGTCCACAGTGGCGATTCACGTGACTTATGCGATAGACTTCTCGCCTTATTTGTGCTGAAATTATGACGAGACAGTTAAGCAAATTATTTATGTATGTATATTGCGAAACAACTTAATGTATTTGCACGATACCCTGCACAAGATGGATAATTACGTAACTACTACCCACGAGTCCTTTAATACAAGTCACATGACTCTCCACCAACTAATTTATTCCAAACCAGATATGAGACACAACACCAGGTGGCCAGCAATTTTGACCCATCGCACAGCAAACATTATACCTTGCTTCGCTTCCAACTTGTCTCCACGGCTTGGATACAACGGGTCCAATAAGGTATCTTACACTAAAAATGACAATATGTTATCAGTAAAACACCACAATTCAATTTCTTTTCTTTCTTTCTTTCTTTCATTTTTTGCTTTAAACATATTCCGCCACTCACCATATATAAGGACACGTGAAAAAACATTCAAGAACTGATGCACTTTCAGGGAAGTTTCCTTCGGAAAAGGGGTCACGTCTATAAGGAGAATTTTTGCCCTTTTCAGAAGGGGACAAAACAATATTGAAAGAGTTGTCTGCATTGAAAGTGTATCCATTCTCCTTAAATAACAGGTTCTGTAGCGTCTGATGATGGTCTACACTGTTTGTTCGGGCCTATATGTGCAGATACTTAGGGTAAGTACGGCATCAGATATATTAATGTCACCCTAAATATTCTGGGCCCAGTTGTTTAACACTAACGATGCAGGTAGTTAACTTTTCATTAAAACTTTGATCATTAAATATGGCATCTCTGCTATTTTTTGCTGAAAAAAAAATGTGTGAAGCTTTTGCAAATGCAAAAGCTACTCATATTTTTTCAGCAAAAATACCTGTCAATTAGATATTGTTCTTAAAAGAACAGTTAGCATTTTGACCAATAACGAGCTCGCTAAAGACGTTTTGACCGACTGGGCCCTGATACCTGACATTTTTATTATAACTGTTCTAACGTATTTACCCCTAATTTTGTGGACAGAAAGGCCTGACAAACACTATAGGCCTAGATCAGACGCCGCATTTGAGACACATAAAGAGGCAGTAAATTGGACTCGTTCCCAGTCTAGGACAATTTCCGTATGTTGTTAAGGTGCCTGGTGTCTGAATACATATTCTATTTTCGACATCGTTTGGAAACACATTTTCTTGTGAGAAGAAAATGATTGAAGCATCCGTGTATAATAAATTATAGCCTTGCATATTTGAAACATGTTTTCGTCCCTGCCAAAAATGCACTATAGTTGTCTGGTTTTGTTTGACACAACGGTTATTCATAATTTGGCCTTCCGTTAAGACTTTTCCGCTCTTTATATCCCCGATTCAAGATGGCGTCGTTGCTCTGCAACGTCATCACCGGAATAGTCCATCTTCCAAAAGAGATGTCATTTCATTTTTACTTATAACAGTGTTTTACTAGCTAAATTATACTTTATTTTGTTACATTTGGCAATAATCATATAATCCTTTTCCTAAAATCTTAAACTCCTATACTGATCTTAACCACCTACGTGCAGCTACGTTTGTGACTGGTAACTACGACTTTGAAACTGGAAGTATGACTAGCATTCTTCACATGAAACGCAAAAGTAGTAAACTCAATTAGGTCTGAAAGGGAGAGCTAGTATACCATGTGACGACCTACAATCCCTAAATAGGCCCAGTAGGAATCAGCATCCAAGAATATTTCATATGCTAGAACTGACATTTACAAGTACAGTTTCTTCCCAGACACCATTAGGGATTGGAATGCACTCCCTGCATAAATAATATCCTCTGCTGAAAGTTCTGAGGACCCTGTCGCCAGATTCATATCACTTGTGAGATCTAGGGACTAATCTTTGCAATCGTTGACCCTAGTGAATGAATGTTTATTGATGTGTCACCAGTAAAATATTCTGATTCTGATTTTTATTCTCGTAAATCAAAACAACTACAAAAACTCCACGTTCTAAATAGCACGGTCTTAAATTAAGTCACGAAAAAACCGGCGACCATATTTGTCTCAGCTAGACGATTTCTTATTTACTTTACGAAATGTATTTTGACAAGTTTTGAGATTCGTGTAGGATGTTATTAATAGCCATGGAGAATTTCGAAAATGACAAAATGAATTAATATAGGCCAGGTAGGATTTTTACCAATTTTTCATTTTATTTTCAATTTAATATAAGGGAAACTACTTTCCAAACGATCTCGAAAAGTGAGTTGGGTAAATATGGTAAATTTGAGTAAGTCAAATTTACTACCTGCTAACGTGAAAACACGCCTATTCAAATATATTAAAACTTTCACCACCAAAAACTGAAAGTTTTCAGATAAAATTCTGATGTTTTCTATATTTCTGCTCAAAACATAGTTTGTGGGTACTCGTTAGAACCGCTTCGCCGATGCGGTCCTAACGAGGACCCACAATCTATGCTGTTGTGCAGAAATAAGAAAAACAATGTACAACCCTGTAAACTCCAGTTTTACTAAACAAAAGTGGGGTTTATGGGGGGTCAAAATTATATAGGTATGTTTTCGTGAGAGTGTCTAAAACTGCTGAACGCTGAACGAGGCGTTCAAGTCTACACTGTCTGTTCTGGCCATTCTGCCCGCATGTTTTATGTAAATACAGAGGTAGGCTTTAAAAAAAAAAACGCTCACACATTAAGATATTCAAAGCAAGAAATATAGCCATATCTAAATAATCTAAAACCTGGGAAAATATTTTGACAGATCCTCTCTCTCTCTCTCTCTCTCTCTCTCTCTCTCTCTCTCTCTCTCTCTTACTTGTATGATGATGATGTTGTTTGTTACCTTGTTTGTTTGCTCGTTTTGTTTTGTTTGTTATTATTATTGATTTCAATGTGTGTTGGTAAATGTTCCAGCAAAGATATCAACCTTATATCATATACAGGCCAAAAAATAAATACACAACTATGCAGTAACAGAAAACTCAGTATCAACATCTCTTCATATCAAATCGGATTATCTCGCTTTGGTTCTTTTCTGCACATTTGTTATTCCGAATGAAAAACAAATCGGAGAAACACATCACAGTTGTTTTTTCCAGTATCCAGGTTCGGTTTAGCCTCGACTTACTTAACTTATATTTCAAGAATGTTATATTTTTTGTTCTAAGACGCTGATGATGTTTTGAGTTAGAGTAAGCACAATGCTTGACCTTGTCGCCAACTGACAAAGAGACTAGATTTAATTCCGCTGAGTATGAGACAGTTCATCCAACGCAATGGTATTCATGTATGTGTTCCTGTTTGTAGGTTCAAATGTTACCAAGCAATTGAGGCTAACAGAGGCAAGTCAAAATGTTCAGCTACACAACACACTAGACTTTACCCCAAGCGATTAAAAAGCCCTGATATGCGTAGTCGGATAACAGGACAGATATCAAGTAAATATCAAAGGTAAGGTACTTGTATTTTTTGTTTTAAGGCCGTCAAACTGCTCTCACAACAGTGTTTCGGTCGGGCCTATCGTGGTCTTGCTTGTGGGTTTCTCTTGTGGTCTTCAGACCCTACTTTGTTTCACCCCAGTAAGCATTCTACATAAATCTATATCGGGCCGTTATCGGTCCGTCAGGGTAACTGACGGGCCGATAACGGCCCGTTATAGATTTATGTAGAATGCTAGCTGGGATAATAGTGTTTATGTTTTACTGTGATATTTTGCTGGTGAAGTACCTACTAAAAAACTGTTAAGGAACCGCCATACTTTTAATAGATGGCGTCATAACCAACTACATGTAAATTACGTACACGAATATTAAAACATATCTAAAACAATATTTTATTACTGTATACCTGTAAATATATTCATTTGCAGAGATATTATCAGTTATTTCACATAACATTACGAAAACATGCCTATTCAAATATACTGAAAATTTTACCACTAAAAACGAAAATTTTCAGATATAAAATTCTGAGATTTTTTCCTATTTCTGTTCAAAACATAGATTTTGAGTACTCGTACGAGGCGGTTCTAACGAATGCCCATAATATATGTTTTTGAGCAGAAATTAAAAAAATAATAATATATACCCTTGTAAAACCCAGCTTTACTACATAAAAGTGGGGGTTAAGGGGGTCCAAATTATACAGGCGTGTTTGCGTGATGAGAAGCATACTCCTGTCAACAAGAGCTTTTTTGTTTCTAAATATTAATAATGCACAGAGTTAAAAAAAAACATCTTCCTCATTTTAACCGATTTTAATCAAATTTGCGTCAAGCTGTTTGTTTCAATTTCTAAAGCTGAATATGTAAAGGCAACATTGCATTTAGCGAGGTTTTCCCTTTAATTCTGATGCAGCATATGTGTTCGTTCTTCATAGGGTCCTCTACCTCATCAGTGAACCATCACAGTAAAAAACACAAATAATCGCGAAATCACGAAGCTATCATTACGAAAACCCGCCTATTCAAATATATAGAAAATTTCACCTCCAAAAACTGAAAATTTCAGATAAAAAAACTCTGATATTTTTCATATTTCTGCTCAAAACATAGATTGTGGTTACTCGTTAGAATCGCTTCGGTGAGGCGATTCTAACGAATATCCACAATCTATGTTTTTGAGCAGAAATAAGAAAAATAATGTATACCCCTGTAAACCCAAATTTTACTATAATAAAAGTGGGGTTTAATGGGGTCAATAGTATATATAGGCGTGCTTTCGTGATGTAATGTAACAAGGTACGATTGCGCAGTCTACGGAAGTAAACATAATCGTTAAAATGCTTACGGGAATTTACCACGCCCAGGCCGGATAAATATATCATTACATAATTGCAAGCGCATCTGTGGTTACCTATTTTTGTCGCTTGAGATATCATGTAATCTACCTTGTAGACAAGACTGCATTTTGACGAAAGTTGTCTGGTTTAATAAGGTCAGTGAATATAACTGGTAGATTTTCTGTTATTTTTACTTGGAAGACAAATTCTATGATGTTCTGTTTGGAAGTCCTTCTGCAAAGTCCTCCTGCAAAGGGGTCTAGTCTACAGGGAAGGGAGCAAATTTAGACTAAACTCCTTTTCAGAAGGAAAAGAAACAAATTTGACAGAGTTGCCTCCCCTAAAAGTGTGCATGCAGTCCCCTTAATTGGTTGACTCAGACTGAAAACCTCAATCAAGTTATATTTTTTCAAAGAACTAATTGGGAAATGATAGTTGCTATGATGACTTCATCTAGTATTTTATACACAACTACTCGCTTATTGCCAACTGCGCAAAATCATTACGAACACTGCGTTCCTGTATAAACTATTCCTGTTATTTTGTTTACATTCCTGGTTCTCGCTTATACTCGTACTAAGCAGTCTTCGTCATTCACTTACTACGATTTTTTCTCTCGAAATAAATAAAACACCTTGACCTTTTCAGCCATGTAGACCAATTCAGTTTCCTCTACAAAAGGGTAGATCAAGATGAGACGACGAAGGATCTACATGTTTCGCCATTTTTATTACTCTCGCACCCCTATTTTCAATATTGGAAATGTCCAAATTCAAAGATGAAAACATTAAAGGCTCCCTATTCCTCAAAAATAGGCATTTTTTTTATCCAGGAAAGGTTCAATAAATTGATATATGGTAGTACTGTATTCATAAAATGTGGCATCTGTCATCCTGTAAAATTTCAGTTAGTCTCTCGTTCTTGATCTGGATCAAAAATGAAATGATTTTTATCGTATCTCTTAACTAATGTTGCTAACGTTAATTCAGAGATACGATAAAAAAAAATCATTTAATTTATTATCCACTTCAACAACTAGAGACTTACTGAAATTTTACAGCTGTCAGATGCAAAATGTTATGATTGTATTAATACCATATCAATTTATTAAACCTTTCTTGGGTAAAAACATATCTAGTTTTTAGGAATATGGAGCCTTTAACTTCAGAAACTCAGAGATGATTAGGTTAATAAGATTTTCATACTTCAAACCTAGTTGAGTAGTACTTTCTCTTTTCTTTACTGCTAGAAGGTAAGTGCATGTCTGGTGGGACTGCGAACCGTTAGAATCTTTCAAGACGGCAGCGCAGCTAGCAAGAAAATTTAATGTAAATATTATACATGAATATTATCGATGACATTTTCTCTTTTGTACTCAGTATCCAAGTTGCGCCCAACGAAGGCAAAACGTCGCAACGACATCGCTTCATCGACGTTGAACGTTGAAATGCTGCGACGAATTGTGTTTTCTTTGAGTGGAATTTTCAAATATGCCCAAAATGATATTTTTAAGAAATCTTGTAAAGCATCAATTAAGCTTATTTAAGTCCATAACATCAGGGGACCCAAGTAGTATTATAGTACTGTGCGGATCGAAAATATGGATTGCTGTCAAAACCAACAGTTCTGCTTGTGTAAAAGACGGTGCATTTTATTTGAGGGCACATACAGGAATAACACTGAGATAAATCTCAAACTAGATAGTTAAAGTATATTTTAGGAATAAACAAGTATATTCGTCTGTAAAATATTTGCATAGATTAGAAAATATAACAAATGGCTTACTTAAACAGGGAAATGAATTAATTAAAAAGTTACAGAGCCGCTATTTAAAACTGGTTTATTCTTAAATTACTATATCTTAATATTTTGCCTGTACGAATCTCGGGGGAAATCAGTTGATAAGTATTGTCAAAAAGAGGATAACAGAACAGTTTAAATCATTTTGGAAGCACGAAAAGGGGGAAAATTAGGATGGGAACCTTGATACAGATATCGATTTGAAAATCGAAATCAGCTTTTTGTAAACAGTCATACTTAAATATACAACATTTCCATTTGCGGAAAGCTATAAACAAATTGATTAATAGTGTACATAACCGCTTAACTGAAGTTGAAAAGTATTCTAGACAGGCTCTTTGGCGAGAGGAGAAATAATTTGTAGTTTCTTTAAAAATGAAAACCATTTAGAATGAGTTCCAAGTTTTGACACAGAGTACTTTTTAATATGCTACAATAATTGCATTATTTAAATAGGCAACTAATATTTAAAGTAACTTTGCATCGCTAAACAATGTTGACAAAGTTAGAGGCATTTATTACAAGAACATCAGCACATTTTATTGGTACTTGGGTCTTATATTCTTTGTTGTTTTGACAAAAGACGTAAAAATTCTAAATAGATCTTGCATCTGTCATTAAAATTTTTGGCTGTCGGTGTAGAAACTGCACCTGTCATCAGCCATTAAATCTGTCATCATATTGAGTTGTTGCAGCATTTGTTTATTCTGCTGTCTTACATGTTTACTTGGATGCCTTACAGTATTGCTTTTATATGTTCATATGTGTTGTTTTCAATCAAATTTTGTGTGCATTTTTAAATGGCCAAGTTGGTCCTTGATTGATGAATAAAACTATTCTGTTCTATATTTTCTGAGCTTAGCTTTCAGAGCATTGTTAATGTGTCCTCATACTGGACGAAATACAGAGGACCCTAGTTATAACGACAGCATTTATCCCCAAGATTTTGCTGTTAAAAAGAATCTGCCGCTATATAGAATCCCAACATGTACCAATATTATAAATGATAAAAAGCCTTTTTCCCCTTATTTACTTCAAGAAACATACGTTGTGGATATTTGTTAGAATCGCCTGAGCAAGGCGATTCTAACAAATATCCACAACATATATGGTTCTTGGGATAATAGATACAATATTCCTGAATATCCCTAATTATCTACCTCATCTTGAGCTAAGGAATCGTTCCATTTTAATTGTCGTTATAACGAATTTTGTCAGTATAAAGAGGGTTGACTGTATACCATTGTGAACACTTTTATTTGGTTTAGCACTACTCTGTTGATTGACAAACAATCATTGTGTAGAATGCAAGTGAAGATATCCAGGAAATACTACAATCATGAAGCTCAGGCTTCCCAAGCCACCAAAAGAAGAAGGGACGAGGAACAAACAATGACAAAGCAAACGCCACTGACACACGAACAAAGACAAACTGCGACAGAGGAACAGCCGTAAAACGGTCAGCAGAAAAAAATTAAGCCATTACGAAAACATGCCTATTCGAATATATAGAAAATTTCACCTCCAAAAACTGAAAATTTTCAGATAAAAACAAATTCTGATATTTTTCCTATTTCTGCTCAAAACATAGAGTGTGGTACTCGTTAGAACCGCCACAATCTATATTTTGAGCAGAAATAAAAAAAAATAATGTATACTCCTGTAAACCAAAGGTTTACTATTTAAAAGTGGGGTTTAAGGGGGGTCATAGTTATATAGGCGTGATTTCGTGATGCATTTTACTTGCGCCCGACCTCGTCCTTAATTCTGACACAACTCCAAATTGCAAACATATGTTTGGTCCGCATAGTGGTCCTTTACCTCATCAGTAAAACATCACAGTGTAACACACATAACCACAAGCACTATGAAGAAACATAGCAAAGGACATGCCCTGGGCTACAGCAGATGTTTTGGGTTTGTCTTGTTTTGGTTACGAATCCAGTGGACAAAGCAATTCTCCAAGACAAGGGAATTAACATGCTAACATAATATTCAGCTTGGAGTTAAGCTTGCTTCCCTTACATCTGTGTGCGGCTGTACAACAATGAGTTGTGTTTCTCGTTATGTTGTTAATCAAAATAATTACTTTCTAGCGAGAAACCTACGAGTCGTACATCTTTAAGTAATTACCAAGGTATGAAGAGGTTACCTGTGCCTATATATAATGTTTTCTCTGTTAGTTCAGTTATTTTGCTTATCATAATGAACATAAATAGTGAGTATTTCATTGTTATAGTGTATATGTTTCCCCCTCTCATCCATTTTACTCTCTCTTTTCCTCCGTCCTCCGTACATCCACAATACTGTACTATTATAGCATTCACTCTATATAATGAACAACTTCTTCTTACCATATGTGTCATAAAATTTGAACAAGTCCATTTGACTACCTGTTGATTTGTCTCAAAAGAAGACAATGTGCATGGATGTCAAAAGCTATCTTCCAGGAATCATAAGAAAAATATTCAATTTGTCATTGGTTGCTTTTGTCCAGAAAGAGGAAAAGATTCTCGTTATATTGTTAATATTGAGTCATTTTCATGATGTAAAAAGGATACAATTATATTTGGTCAATATTATTTTTCCAGTGCCCTATAAGGAGGCCAGGCTGCCTATGTCTGGCTGTGTGTGTAGGGTTGGAACAGGATATATGTAGTACAATGATACCGGTACTAGATCAAGTGCATCAATGTATGTTTACCTTTTCGTCTTTTCGAATTACATAGCATTGCTTACACCTTAAATAAGTGTGCCATAGAAATGTCTCACTTGCCGAAACATTGTAAAAGTGAGGCTTTAATTGGCCACGTCTTGGGAAAACAGTAGCGTTACTATATTCACGGCCCATTAAACTGGCCGAAACTGCCAGGTTTTACGAGTATATTATTTTCTTACCGTTCTCGTTATATTCTCGTATACACCGATTTTGTGTGTACAGAGATTATCACTGGTCATTGGTCAATGCTTCATCTCGCGTGATCAATGAAGTTCTGAACTTTTGAAAAGTCAGTATGGTATGACGTATGACTTTCGAGCTTTTTATTAGTCAATATAGTTTGACGTACTAACAGGACATGACGTAACGGCTTTTTCTAGGGTAGAGCTAATGCCGCCATTTTAGAAAACTGTCGAGAAACAAGAGGATAAATACAACGTACTGTTTTTCATACTGTTCGGCTCGATTTTTGGAACTGTATTATTTTCCAATCTCAGCTAGACTATGTATTTTTGTGTTGTCAGATTTTGATAAGACATTTTGTTATCATGTGAGAATATAACATTTTTCAGTTCCGAATCAGACGACCAAGTAATGGACACAGATTCAAGTCGCATTTGTGGCATGTGCGATGACCAGTAATAAGTCTGCTCAGTCTGTGCATAAGCAACATGATAAGGGCCTTTGTTGTTCGCATTAAGTTTATATGACGAGGGTTAGAATATAGTTTAATTAGGACCTGAATAGCATACGGTGAACCCTCATGCTGTGGACAAACAAGTGATAATCGATGCAAGTTATTTCTTTTTTTCTTACTTCTTTTTCTTTCTATATATGATTTAATAGAAATATGATAGCTGTAGTGTGATAACAGTAGAAAATGCTTAAGGTTAATGGTACTTCTCAGGCTAAATCTTTCTGACATATGATTAGTTACCTCCCCTAGTCAAAGTGACGGTTGGCGCTGCCCTTAAATCATAGCCCCTTTTGAGAATGGAATTCTATAACAGGATTTCGAGGGTATATAGTTAATAACTGCCCTTAAAAAGAGAGCCAAGACTTCCAGATCTCTCTCTCTCTCTCTCTCTCTCTCTCTCTCTCTCTCTCTCTCTCTCTCTCTGATATTTATTCGTTCACTTAAATGTAATGTCTTACTTGTCACGCAAAAATAAATAAAACAATTCATATGTCATAAAACGGTCTTCAAATGACATAAACTTGAATATTAAACGTCCTATATCCTGCAAATAAATGCTCTTAAATCATAGCCCCTTTTGAGAATGGAGTTCTATAGCAGGATTTCGAGGGTATATAGTTAATAACTGCCCTTGAAAAGAGAGCCAAGACTTCCAGATCTCTCTCTCTCTCTCTCTCTCTCTCTCTCTCTCTCTCTCTCTCTGATAATTATTCGTTCACTTAAATGTAATGTCCTACTTGTCACGCAAAAATAAATAAAATAATTCATATATCATAAAACGGTCTTCAAATGACATAAACTTAAATATTCAACGTCCTATATTCTGCAAATAAATGCTCTTAAATCATAGCCCCTTTTGAGAATGGGGTTCTATAGCAGGATTTCGAGGGTATATAGTTAATAACCGCCCTTGAAAAGACAGCCAAGACTTCCAGATCTCTCTCTCTCTCTCTCTCTCTCTCTCTCTCTCTCTCTCTCTCTCTCTCTCTCTCTCTCTCTGATATTTATTCGTTCATTTAAATGCAATGTTCTACTTGTCACGCAAAAATAAATAAAACAATTCATATGTCATAAAACGGTCTTCAAATGAAATAAACTTGAATATTCAACGTCCTATATCCTGCAAATAAATAAATAAACAAAATAAAGAAGTCAATCTATAAATCAATAAATATTTTGTGATGCATATTCTTTCAAAGTGAAGCATGCTGTGTTAGTGGTAAACAAACACACTGTTGCGTTCAATAGGTTCAAGTTTTCATTATAAATTGGACAGTAAGACCTTAATTCTTACCTGACTTCAAAAATGTGGAATTTTCAAAAAACAGTATGACTGAACTTCATCAATGAAGAATTGCCAAGCTTTGCCAATATAGGTTACTTAATTTCGCCACGTCAAAATTGTCAAAGTTCACCAATTAAGTAAGACTTTTCATCAAAGATGAATAACCCTAACTTCAGTACAGAGTACCTAACTTTATTTAAGCAGGATAATCGAATGCCTTGCTTCATCAAAGTTTTAACAATTTTCATATATTCAATACCTTGCCCTATTGAGTAATGTAGCTGTTTGGGCCGTGGTGAATTTAGATGGCAATGTAGGGAACAGAGTTAACTACCGTATTTACTCTAAATATTCAAAACACTAACCCCTTGCCTTTCTTATCCTCCAATTCGAATAAATAATTTTGACTTTCTATTCCAGCGGGCACGCTGCGTTGATACAACGTCGATTCAACGTTGATTCAATGTCAAGACGTTAAATCGGCGTTGTTTTAACGTTGTGTGCTCGTTTGGTAGTGATATGTCTAAACGTGATGGATGAGTGACCAATGGTATAGAACCTGATCAAACTACTCATTTCAGTTTGATCTGTGCCTATCTTGTTTCGGAAGCATGTCTGTCCGAATATCTCTGGCAAATACGGTATTTTGCAAAGGAATACAACTTTCTACCGTTTTAAACCTGATAAACTTTTCTCTAAGCAAATATTGTGTCTCAGTTTCACTGTCCAATCATTACGAGGTAGTACAGAAAGCAAGAATACATAGGAAGATAACTGCGTACATGGGGGCATCGGGTTGCAGATGGTTGGGTAGACTTACCATGGGGATTGCGTGCCTTCATTCCTATCGCTTGAGCCTCGATCCCCACTGTCTCTATCCGATTCTCGTTCTCTATCCCTTTCTCTGTCTCTATGTCTATATTTGGACATGATGGAGTCCTATTATCACCTTACAACAGCGTTATCTCCCTTCAGAGAACTTGGTTAGTGGCAAACGTCTAGACGAGCAACTGTCGTAAGTGAGTTGTTATCTGAACTACAGAAATTAAATTAGTTGTGAGTACAACGAAAACGAAATTTTCATAAAATAATTGTACCATGCCATGCTCCAAAGGTCCATGCGTATTGTTTTCGGGAAGAAATCGTATATCTAAAGAAATGAGCATATTTCTGGTATGTATAGTATACTTTGGTGAAGTTATAGAGGATTGGGGTGGTGGAAAGGAGGGTGTCTGGAGTAGTAGGCAAAAGCTGGAGTGAAATGTATGTGTGTAAACTTTGCATTCTTGTATAACTCTATGAAGTCATATGTTTACGATAACAATTATGAACAATGTAACACAGATAAGGTCTTGTTGCTTATACACTGGCCTAATAAAGAAACGCAACGCTACTACATGACAAAAGAAATGCAGACCTATATAACATTATGGTTAAACTGACTCAGTATGGAAAACGTGCATGTAATAATAGTGTATTCGAATACTTTATTCCCCGATATAAAGAATACATGCAAGAAATTGTAGACCAACACGTATAGATAAAGTTATAATGAAACGGGAACAATAAGGCATTAATCTTACGTTTATTAGAAGCTCAGAACTGTTGCATTTCTGTTTTGGGGTCAGTATATAAACGGTGAAACTGGACCATTCATGTTTGCGTTAAGATGAATGAGAACCCCTCCAACAGAGATAATTCTGACATAGGACATTTGCCTCCTTTTTCTTAGGGGCTAATGTGAAAGCTAGAATTTGTTTCACCCATTTAAGTATGGCGTCCAATAAAATGGACATTGGCAAACATTGTAGATCAAGATCAGACGCCACAGAACGCGGCTTCCAATCAGGGTCTACACTGTTTGCACCAAATACGGGAATTTCTATCAAACAGGTTATTTATAAACAAACCAGACACTCCTTATATTTGGAAATATACCAGTCCGAAGAATGAAGGTTGAAGAGTCCATTCAGCATAAATGGGTTTAAAAAAACTCTGTTTTATAAAGTTGCAAATACTAGGGCGGTAACGTCCCGTTGGTAAGGTAAAAGCTGTCTCCCATTGCAACATGGCGGTTAATTCTTTTAGGTGTATTCATTCACATTGTTTTCATATGGCACGGCTGACATACCAATGACAGCATGGAGTACTTCAAAACCAACTCCTTAATATCTGAAACAAATTGCTTTACTGTTTTGCTGGTTCAGCCCAAATATACCTCAATAGGAACCCATTTGGAAATACAGACACATCAAAAGCAGAAACTAGCAAGCTCAATTAAAATAACACCTTTACTTTAACACTACTCAGAATGGGTACAGGCTATATTTATCGTGTTATTCGTATCTATTTCGTATCTATTTATCTATTTTCTTTTTTTTTTTTTTTTTCCTTCAAAGTGTGGAGCCACACAGCAGATTTCAGAGCGGATTTAAGACCGTCGACAATACAATGCCATTTAGTACTGACAAACTTGATAACTAATATGTACATAAATATCCGTTTAGTGTTAGGACTATAACAGACCTGCGCTTTTTGTAGATACTTCTTGGCCTTATCGATAGACACTACGGTGAAAGAAAAGGAACTTCTCTTGTATTAATACTTCACTTAATTTATCCCAAACTAACCATAAATACTTTGAAGTCTGTATACTAGTGATGCAGTAACAGTTTGGGGAAAACGAGATAAATCTTCCCGTTAGCATCAATTTATCGGAAACGATATTTCACCTTCTACTTTATAGACACTAAAATAAATCCAAGACGTTATTAACATGCTAGGATTATGAAGCACTGGTCACTAGTTAAAAGACACCTTTTTCTTAGATGCATGTTCCTGTCTTTTATGGATTTCCAAAACTGGTTATGAGCATTATTCATTTTCTACTGTTAATTAAGTGTTATTTCTATTTCATATACTTGTAGTTATAGTAAACATCAAAATCATTTCTGGGTGTATTAAAACATATAAGAATTCTTGCATTGGCATACAAGTACCTCGTTTGAGCAGGAGAAGCATCGGTGCGAGTCCATTGGCAGTGTTGCATAGCCGAAAGAATTAACAACAACAACGACAACTGATAGTTTCAAAAGTATTGCAGTCTAATCAATGTTCAATTCACTGTTTAATGCATATCTCAATGTCCAATCTATTAATGATTTTTCGAAAATGAAGTTAAATATATCCTTAATAGTAATAAAGAGTTTCAGGAAGTGTCACAATCACAAAACACAGCCTAGCAGTGGCAACAGCATTAAAAGTAAAAAAACAAATACGTCGGATAGTTCATATGTAATAAGACAACGAAATGCAAAGCAATCTTTTACATCCCAAACGAGATTATCCCTATGCCAGACAGAACCCATCAAACACGACAAGAAGACATTACAGACAAGCTTCCCCAACGAGAGAGTCACAATGCGAGACAAGACCCATCAAATGCAAGACATTTAAGACAAGCTATTTCAGCACTTTCGAATGCAAAGATTCAACACCAGTTGACGTTTAATGCTGTCACACAATGTTCTTAAACAACAAACTGAACAAGCATAACAGTGATGTTTGAATAATATATTTTCACTTGGTTTCTTTAAATGCCACCAGTTTCTGTCTTCCTTGCACAAAATATCATCGAATGATCTCAATAACAAAACGTGTCTATGTCAAACATAAATATAATGCTACAGGAAACCACCCAGCAAGTTCATGCTTGAAACGTATCCTAGTAGAACCTGATATAATTTGGTTCCATTCAGACAGATACTACAATAAATTTCTCGTTTCAAAATAACAACACTGACCTTGGCCTGTGACAAGGCGAAATACGAGTGTGTATTAGAATAATGTATTAGAATATCGAGGTACGACTTACTCTATATCAAAACGTATTCACAGGAATAAATACTTACCAAATAATGTTTACTTTTAATGTACGCCTGCTTACATCCCATCTGTTTTGGTTCCATGTCTGTCTGTCTGAACATTCGTAATTTTGTCTTTGTATATATCTATACAAGATTTTCTTAAGTACGATTTTGGTATGTTGACAGCAGACAGATTATTCTAAATATGGATAGACATAAAAAGAATGTTTGAGTAATCGAGTGATATATAACTTCAATTAAACATGTTAAGCTTAAGATTTTGAAAGCAACCGTTCAATCCAAACATACTGCATTTTTTAGGCCCAATCGACTTTCAAAATAAATGTCACCTCGAATATAGATGTTGACGCATATCCCATTCATTACACGGGATATTTCAGACACTGTTTAAGGTTAAGAACTTAAAAAAAAAAAAAAAAAAAAAAAAAACTCTTGACTACGATTTACTCCGACGTATCATTATCTCAAGTAACTTTGTTTACGAGGGTAATCCAATAAATAGCGAGAATCCTCACAAAAATCGTTTGGTCAATTATGTGTTCACTAAAATATTAAAATATAACCTCTGCGTGGAATATCTTGTCGCGCATACAAACTTTATGACATATGTTCCATAAGGTAATTAGATATGTTGCTTATTAACAATGATAATATTTCCCAGTCACAGCTATGTTTATTGGATGACCCACGTTGTTCATACTAACGGATAGCTACAGAACTGACCTACAAACGGTGCACATAGACAAAGGTAATGGCAGAAAACCTTGGGATAGCTACATAGACGATCTACTGATGTTAAACATGCGAAAGAAAAACGCAAGCTACGGGCTGAAGGACAGACAAATCTAATTTAGCAAAGCCCCATTTTAAAAGCGGTAGTCTAGACTACAAAACGAAATGGTCCGAATTGCACCGGAAGTTGACCTATGACGTAAGCTGCTCTAATCTTGGACCAGATGAGCTAACATTTTAACAGGACTAATACGTCACAGCCAATTAATAACCAGGTACAATACAAGAAGCCGCACCAATCAAAATATGATCTTAACCATTAAACCGCTAATTACAACTACAGCAGACGACACTTTGATTTATTTTTCAGACAAAAACAAGGCTTGAGATTTCATGTGAATCGTCGGCGACTGCCGTGAAATTACAAGTCCCGTTTAATCTGAAAAACAACAAAATCAATCTTAAAATGAAGACTATGCGCTTTAACTATTACCACTCCCTAGGCAGATTCAGCAGACGACAGATATTATTTTTTTTTTTTTTTTCAGAAATAGACTTTGACATTTTGCAAATTGTCTTATTAGAAGACAGTTTGCATGAAATGTCAAACTCTGTTTTCTAAGAAAATTATTTAAAAATGTTCAAAATGAAATTTTTAACCATCATGCTAATCGTTTAGGCATTAATGCCCCTTTTCGTATGGCATGGTCCAGTCATTATCTCGCCAAATGTCTGTCAGAAAGCCAGAAATAGACGGGTTTATATGGCGCTTGAGAAACAGACTGTTTTACAAGATGTAGGAAAATGAATGGCATTTTCAGGAAATTTCTCTTGCATGCATCATCCTCAAAACAGCTGGCGGATGTAGGCATTCCCAAACGTAAAATTCCAGGTTCTCTCTCACCTGGCAAATTACATAATGCGACACGTTTTCTGCCTGTAGCTAGCGTTAATATACTAAAAGCTGAACATTAAGATTATTTGGACAAATTAATATCTAGCTTTGGACTCTGCAGAAAAAGACACGTTTTCCCCTTTGCGATACCGATTTACTTCCTTCGCCCGGATTAGTAAAGTTATGTACTTAAACCCTTAACCGAATGTCCAGAAAGTAGACTTCGGCAAACAGTATAAACCATGGTGCAATAGCAGATGCAACAGAACGCGACATATGATTTAATATTATAAGTCTGCATTATTTCTCCCAAAGGAAACTGATACAATTTTCAGAGCAGGTAACTGTCAATTTGTTTTGTCTTCCTCCTGAAAAGGGGTCAACTCCAAAAGGAATAAATTTGCTCCAATAAGAAAGTTAGCGTGCAGGAAAGCAAACAGGAAGTCACAAAAGTTGCCTCCCTTATAAATCATGGTGAAAAATCTACCAAGTGTATCCAGTTCTCTTGAAATACACGTAAAAGCTCAAACAAATGTTTTAGTTTCCTTTTGGTCTATTGGGTTACTTCTTTTCCCTAATGACGTCACAATATCATGTAAACAAAAATATCTTCAAGGTAGGTACTGAAAATGATACCATGTTCATTCGTCATTGGCTACCGTAGGAAATGGTGTGTTATTTGATTACATAACATATATAATTTACATTTAATATTATACCTCATGTGAAACTAGGGCTCTCATTACTGTTTTAGACAGGCCTTTTGATTGGTCAGCTGAAGGCCTGTCACAGACGCAAAGCAGATATTCGATGAACTGTATGATATATGTGGACCAGAGTCCATTGCTACGCGCGTCATATATAGGTGCATTGAAGCGTTTGAATCTGAAAAATCGTCAAAGATGACTTGGTAGACCTTTATTGCCAAGGCAAACAGCACTGCTGTAAAGGCTGTGGTGGAACAGGATGCCGCATTTTCGATGAAAGATCTAGACATTAGTACTGACACATTCATAAAACAACTTACAAACGATTCTGATGAAGTATTTGCACCGGAGACAGATTTGTGCTAGGAGAGTACCTCATCTGCTCATTGGGGCGCAAAAAAATACAGAATCTGTAATAGTCGTGATGTACATGTACTTCTAAACTGCTAACAAGTGACGAGTTAGATCTACACAGAAGAGCTGACAACAAGAAAGAGAACGATTAGTATGAAGAAACTGTTTAGGGGGTTTTCTTTAGTTATAGCAGGCCAGTTGTTCAACTGCCTTGTCCGTCTGGTTATACAGTCACTGGACATTTCTATAAGAACTAAAGAAAGTGAAAAATTTAATAAGAAGCATCCAAGCAAATGATGGACAAGGATCCATCTGATTCATGATAACGCCTCCTCTCACAGGTGCTTTCTTGTAGCTTGAAAATGTGCATGTTGTGAACTATCTGCCGTACTCACCGGACCTGAGTCCATGCGACCTCTGTTTAATCCTTCGAATTAAGAAAACGCTTTCTGGGAAGACAGTATTATGAGCCAAGAAATTTTCTTGACAACACACGTCCAAAAGATACCAAAAGAAGACAAGGTAAATGTCCTAAAATTTCGTACACTTTATTCCATACAATTTTGGTCTATGCAGCTGTTTCTTAAAATAGTGGAATGGCAAACAGTGTAGACCCTGATCAGAATGCTCCTTCAAAAGCAATCTGATCTGGGTCTGCACAGTTTACATCTCATTTTGTCAGACACTTTGGTGTTCGATATTTTAAGACATTTACCATATCTAACTGCATTTCATGACTGGGTAAAAAGGTTGCAAAATGTGAAAAGGGGAATACTTTGAATATTTGCAATAAAATATTTTGATAAAATGCTGCACCAGAACTCCAGCCGAAAGGACAAAATGTTTTGTAGGACAAGCGTATAGTTACTATACTTCAGCTGTGACCCTCAGAGAAAGACAATCTAAGAAAACAATATGAATAAAAGGACTCCAGTTGTGTGTGTTTACTGTATCTCACTCTATCACTGATGCTCTGTATATATGTATGATTTATCAGCAATAGAAGATTTTATGTTCTGATACCTAGGATATATGGTTTCCTTGTTTCAAGTAGTTTCCGTTAATGCCTAGGTATATATACCCTAATACACCTACTTACCCACTAAGGTACTTACCACATATGAGATCTTATACCAAGATACATTTTGGCACTATTCATAAATCACCGTGAAAATGAAAATATCTGATGTTCTTTCACTGTTCAATGAATATTCAAAGCGAATATCAATATATTCTGAAAGGATTGACCCATCAGCCAGCAATGAAAACATTCGCACAAAAAAGTAAAATATCGGATTTGTCAAGTTTTCTGGGGCTGACTAGCTAGGTTCGATCAGTTAAGTATCATCGGTGACCCTTGTAAAATTCTAAAATCCCAGCCCAGTTGTTCAAAACTAACGATGTCGTTAGTTAAAGATTCATTAAAATTTACATCGAGTGATATGCAAATATGCTGAATTTTTTTTGCTGAAAAAATGTGAGTAGCTTTTGCATTCACATTTTTTCAGCAAAAATAGCTGTGAATTAAATATTGTATTTACTAGAACAGTTAACATTTTGATCACTAACGAGCTCGTTAAGCTAACGACGCTTTGAACAACTGGGCCAAGGATGCTTTACGGCTGCCACTAATACCTGCTGTAGTGAAGGTGTAAAAATATGATGTGCTATGTTATCAGTGAAATGAAATCTATACATAATGCCCTTGGAAACAAAGAGTACATAAAAAATCGAAAATCGGAATCTCAGTTCCATTGAGACTCTTGGTATCACATCCTTGTAGTTATCAGGGCTGCATACGCACCCTTAGGCCGAACTCTCCCAGGAATTGGTTGATGTATTACATGCCTTCAGACAGTTTTATTTGATTTTGTGGCATGTATTCATTTGTTTAAGTTTTCCAGTCTCCACGCAGAAAACTTAACTTTAGTTGGCAGCTCAACAACTGGCATTTCCAGTACCATGACAAATACATCTATAATTGTTGCCTTAGGAACAAAGATTACATATCAACAGAACGGAATCATTTTAAGTATGCCCTCAACTAAGCCATCTAAACGATGCCCTTAACTTTGCCTGCTTCAGATGCTTATGTATATTGAGTATTCCTTCGTAATTAGAACCCCGTAATCTTGCAGCTTTCTTGCTATTTGATTGTTAGAGTTGTCGCTTTCTTTCAGATATCTTATAACGGTTATGTCTTCTAATGCGACAGACTGACCATACCTCACAAGCATTTAACAGAGCTAGGCATACCTGATCCTTGCATGCCTTCAACTTTGTATCTAGTCACATACCTGAATGATACCCAACATTTCACGAAGTGTACTGAAAACTACACAAAATCTTGTTCTCTAGCCACTCTTTACATAATATTAACTGCATCACAGCCTTTGACACTGTATTTCTATGATATGTGAATTTATCACTTACTTGCAATATCTGGCATTTCGCTGAAATCGATCAGTATACGGTTTTACAGGTACAGGCTAGTACATCTACTCAGTCTTTTTGATACAAAACATGACGTCGATTTGTCATTGGTTTGTGAAACAACATCCATGCTTACTCGCTTTGTTCGTTTAGTCTAATACTTTTATATCAACATCAGTGAAGAACTCTTGGCTAGCATTTCTGTCTGGGTCTTGTGTTTGCAATTTAGACGAACTATTTATGCTATCAAAGCGATCTGTGAGAGGCAGGCCATCATCGTAGTCGTGGGAAAAAAAAACAATCTCTCTCAAGAACGAACCGTATACCCAAAACGGATCAGTTATAAAGGACGATGCAATATGACAGCAACGTTTGGCTGCCCAGACAGGTTCAGTGATTTGGTGCAGTAGTTCCAGAACGGAGTGTACGGAACCGATTGGCGGTAAATAGAAATATGAGAATGGACAGTCGAAGTGACGTAGTTAGCTTATTGTTTTGATCCCTTTCCTTTACCGTGTAACAGAACGAGTCTTCTGCTACACTATAGTGTTGAAACTTTCTAGAATTAATGAAGAAGTTCAAAAAGTGCCACAAGCACAGCTAGATCACTGTCTGTCTCCCATAGGAGAGGAAGAGCGAATGGATAGGAACATCCACAGTTTGAACATATAACTAAACGACAGGCTGAACTATCACAATCTTTTTGCACACCAGATAAGGAAATCCTGGATTTACCCCTGGGATAGAAATTCTTATCTTACCCAGGTTATCCTACCAATGCTCAGATAAAAATCGAGAATTCTCACGTGTTTGATATGCACTGGTTGTTCGGAAAGTTCGTAGAATTTTGTTATATCTCTAATAATCTTCATGCAATATACATGAAATTGGGTATGCATAAACCTTTACCTGTCCTTAAAGTAGTTGTAAAAAAATAAAAATAAAACAAAACCGACCAAGGAAACCAGATATACGGGTTGCCGTAGCAACGCCATTATGGGTACCCGGAGCAGCCCGAAAAATACCATTTTTTCAAACATGGTCTTGAAATAATAAACTTAATTTCCGACTGTTTGCTCAATGTCAAAAAAAAAGAGCGGAAACGTCAAGCGATAATTCGACATCACGAAGTCATTTCCTGAACATTTCAAAACAATCTGTTCTTCGGGAAGAAAACTATAATGTTTTTGTTCTCTTCCTGCGACAGTGGTAACAAAAAATCATAAAGTCAAACGGTGGCATTGAGTTGCGGAGTGTGGTGAAATTCTGTGTTGCTCTAAATAAATCACCGACAGAAACACAGACAATTATTAAATCAACGGGAAAATTTGATAACTGTAGTCCAGCTTTTGTTTATAAATGGCACTCGCGTTTTAGGAGCGGAAGAGAATCAATAGAGGACGATTTCAGCAGCGGCCAACGGGCAGTCGTAACTTGTTCCATTAAAGATTTGGTTAAGGACATGATTAAACATGGACAGAAGAACCACCGTCAGAGTTATAGCTGATAAGCTTGGTGTTTCGTGTTCTGAAGTACATGGTTAAGGACATGATTAAACATGGACAGAAGAACCACCGTCAGAGTTATAGCTGATAAGCTTGGTGTTTCGTGTTCTGAAGTACATGGTTAAGGACATGATTAAACATGGACAGAAGAACCACCGTCAGAGTTATAGCTGATAAGCTTGGTGTTTCGTGTTCTGAAGTACATGGGATATTAACTGAAGAACTTGGAATGCGTAGATATTGCAGGTGACTATGTTGAGAAAGTGCGACGATCGCTGGACTTAAACAACGCTTGACGTTTTAGCGACGTCATACTGACTTCGGCATGCTCCGGGTACCTGTACTGTACGTAGTTGTAATGGACATAATTTTTTTGTGTTTAAGTATATCATTTTAGTTTTCATAGAACTTATAGAAGAGATGTTGAAGTTAAGATAGGTATAAAATTCTTTGTTCTACAACGGCTAATGTGTGGTATATAACACAATTCTACGAACTTTCTGAACAGCCCTCGTAATGGACGTCACGTACGCCATCGCTAAGGTTTACGTCACCGAATGTAATGACGTCATTAAACGCCACAGTAATATCATCACAATATGGCGGACGTCAGCATTCGAAGTGACTGCATTATTAAAAAAATCTACGTTCAGAAATGAAAGGTGTGCAAGTAAAAGAATCTATCATGGGTGTGAGGGGTAGATAGAAAAATGCGTCCCTCGCGATCACAGTCTGGCATTACTCGGCAAGCCTTGTGATGCCAGACAGTGATCGTCGGGACGCATTTTTCTATCTAAACCTCACACCAATGATAGATCCTTATACTATTCTCCAAGTGAGGTGATCACAAAGTTACGTACGACAGAAAGACCACAAGGCACCAAATTAACCAGAACAAAACTAACTCAACGACTAGAGGCCACAAAATAATGGAAACAACAATACACAATATCAAAACCAAAACCATAGATCGGTCAGCGGTTTACAAAACCACCGGAAGGGCGGTTGAACTGGGTTTATAGGATCCTAACATCCGCCTATTCAAATTACAGTCAAACTTCAATGGCTCGAACATCTTTGGGACCATGGAAATTTGTTCGAGAGATGGGTAGTTCGAGCCAATGAGTTTTAATCATGGCAACAGGTCAGGAAGCAAATGGCGATAATTTATGGAAATGTTTTCGATCTTCAACAAAATAATGGTATATTGTGTGTACTCAGAATCGCCTCGATGAGGCGCTTCTAATGAGTTCACACAACATACAATTTCATAATAAAATAAGAAAATTTCCCTCAATATATGTGTTCTTGAGCTATCGTAAAAATTCCGTAAGGACTCAAAAATGAGTTCGAATAAGCCACGGTAAACGAGCCATCGGTGCTCGAGCCATCGAAGTTCGACTGTATAAAGTAGTTCGCGTAAAGGCTTCCTACTAAAAGTTCCTAAACAATTCGAGCAATCTGATAAGATTTTCCCGCTTACAGATTCAGTCGATACTTTAGAATATATTGACGAAGACTACGATGATACTGTTGGATACGCATGCTGATATTTGCCTGTTCATGTATGGTATAAGGACCATTTTCTTGTGTTACAAATAGTTTGCAAGTAAGAATTTCTTTGAAACCAGGCTGTGCCCAGGGCGGAGGCAGGCGGACTTCATATTACCGTACTTACGTATTCGGACAGACAGGCCTGGGCAAACAATGCAGACCCAGATAGACGCCACAGAAAGCGGCGTCAGATCAGGGTCTACGTTTGTCACTCACCCAGCAGTTTTACTTACTTTTATAGTAGTACAGTAGTAAAATGGACTTGTTGAAGAGAAGTATCAGGAAAGTGTCCTATATTTATAAAATTTATCCGAAATGTCCTATAAAAATGAAATTTTGAATCAAAGCGGGGTTCGACTGAACCGCCCCCCCCCCCCCTCCCCCCACGAACCCCCTCTGAATCCTTCCCTGGTGCCGGATATTGCTTCAGACTCACTAATAAATGAACCGAAACATGAGAAAATATACCTACAAACGTGCGCACAGCGAAGAGTTAGATCAGCCTGCGCTTCCGCGTAGTCTGATCAGAGTCATCGCTGCCCACTCGGTGGATAGGCAAAGCCAAAAGTCTTCTTCGGGCGGACGGCGATGACAGATTAGACTCACGAATGCGCAGGCTGATCTGAGATTTCGTTGGACGTACATGTTCGAGGGTACTTTTTCCCATAATATGGGTCATATGTACAACAAAGTTAAGTTGCGTTTCAACTTGAGCAGAGCATAAAGTAGAGTACAACATACAGCTATCAGTTGATCGGTTCCTTGCCCAACGGAACTCTTTTGTTTACATTTTAAATTGCACCTCACGTTTTTAATAAAAACACATTCCTCCTGCAAGATTTATAGCTGAAAGACGAAAGTAAAAGACTCTTCCCTTGAAATATTATTGTTATTTTGTTGCTTGGAGCATTTGCCAAACTTATACTGGGATATTAGCCAAAGATCTTTGGAAAGATGGTTTTGCGAGACTTAGCGATGATACCATTTCCTCATGGTAAATGAATCAATAGGTGTCGAATACAACGTATATTTGAGAAAGATAAATTTTGTATGTGTTAGAACCGGGGTGGTACAGATCAAAGCTTGTTCACTGTCATGTCAAAGGTTTGACGAGTCCATTTATGTTTAGGTAAACATGACTAAAAATAGCATCTCGAGCAATTCATAAACTTAATCGCGAAGTATTCGGCAGTGTCTCCACGAACACATGTGAAATACATGTTTGTGTTGAGGTTTTACGGCCCAGTCAACCCAATGGGGTCATGTCGAGCGCGGTCAGTTTACCTAACTACACGTTTACTGGGCAGGCTTAGTCCTCTAAGCGGTTAACCAGTATTGTGCACATTCTTTCGCCAGAAACTGACAACTGCCCTTCTTGAATCAGCGGAAGGGAGAGAATGACCGTAGAAAATATTTCATGATCAATCTCCACGAAAGAATGTTGCCGACCTCGGCGGGGGTTGAACCCGCGACCTCCTGGTCTCCACTCGGACAGCGCATCCAACTGAGCCACCGAGGCCGGCATGAAATACATGTATATGGTCAGTTATTTCAGTAGACTGACTTGTGTTGTGGATAATCTCGCATTCTGCAAAACCAGCATGAACAGTTTTGTTGGGGCACCGTTCGTTTGGACTTATTTTGGGGACAGTTGCCAAACCGCCACCAGATTTAACACACCACATATATACAATCTATTTTTCTTGTTACTATCCGCCTTATAACTACCTAATAATTAGTCCCCTACTTATGCTGATAACGCTGAATTCTGTATTTAAACATATTAGCCTTATATGCTCTGACGCTTATAAATAGCGAATAAATAAACAAAGAACCAAAGAAAACTTCAAATTTTGAGGAAATAATATTTTAATCATATTGAGGTACAATATCGGCGGACGAAAATGAATAGTCCAGTAAAACGCGCCAAATCTGCAGCGCTGTGTAAAAAGTTTTACCCGAGCCGCGGTCCTACTAAACATCGAAAATGAGCTTTTCCGCCAAAAAGGACAGAGTATGGGTCATTGGCTACAGCGTAATCCTAGCCTATAGAATTCCCGGCAACCGCCCCATTAGCATTCTCAGTGCATTGATTATTTATTGAGTTTGTTTTTATTAGTAGTATTTTTATACAAGGTTTATTTTTCGTTGAAAATTTGATTATTTTATTAATTACTATTTATAGTTTTCTTTTCATGACACTACTTCAAAATACCATAGTATGTACAATAAGATCTCAGTAATATAGCTTCGTCAGCGGAGTCTATAGACGTAGGGCCACCCATCCCGCACACCTCTCTTTTTTGCAGTATCTTTCCCCTAGGAATACTAACACTGAAAATGTGCTTGACAATTGTATTTCATGTCAATGAATTAACATAGTTTGACACAGACAAAGAAAACCTAAGAATGATTTTTGCATTTGGCCAATACCAACATAAGGCCTTAAAATAGCCACTCAATGTAAACAGAATCATTGATTGATGCGGTAATGAATTTTCATGGTATGAGAATAACGAAAGACTTTCCAGAATTAACTGATGTCAGAACCCTCTCCCTATCCTCTGGCGCCCGCTTTTTTGCCAATACATTTATGTTATTATTATTATTATTATTATTATTATTATTATTATTATTATTTATTACATTATGTTATTTGTTTTATTATTGTTATAACTTATAAGTATTATTATTGTTGTTGTTATTTTTGTTGTTGTTCTCTGATTTTCATTGTTGTTTAGACAATGAACATGCAGTCGTACAGGAAAACATACATGTGATACAAAAGAACGACTGTCTAATCAGTTTCGATAATGAAATAAGAATACATGTATATTTGCAAATTGCGATAATAGCGTTCATCTTGTATATTCCAATAGCATAGCAAAATCTGTATTTTTATGTTGATTTAATAGTAATCATTTGAAATGATAATTAAATGATTTTATTTTTTTTTATATTTTAACTAGGATCCGCAAGCTAAAACAAAAATGGAATACACATGGAGACAAAAAAAAAAGTCTAAAACGACTTCGTTTCGGTTATATTCACAGAGATGATTACAAGCGATGTCACTGCATTACTTAATAAGTTTTAAAAAAAACTGACCTTGTTGTTTCTGTATGACAAATGCATTGACTAAACCTAGGCTATTCCAGAAACACGGCAGGACAAACCGGGATCCCAGTAAACACTTTCAAATGTAGATGTTTTCTATATCAGAAGACAAAAAACATTTCTGAACCTCCATGAACTGGTATTGGTTTCCGTGTGTACCTTTGGACATTCGCCTTTCAACATGAACTTTGTATTGGCCGAAATGTCTAAGAATATTACTTCTTAGACAGACAGAATACACGAAATCATAATTAACCAGATGATAATAGAATGACGTTCAACATGAGAAAAAGGCTTTTATTGCATATGCGCGCAACAAGCACCTAGATCAGCCTGTGCATACGCACAGGCTGATCTAGGCATTTGTTGCCCGCTTACAGAATTTGTGGATATAGTTGTATGTAGCGAGAAATGGGGAAGGCCCCGATGCGCGAACTGATTTGGGCCTTCGTGACCGCATATGGTATAGGGGTCCTTTACTTAAGTTGCGCATTGCGTGTAATACACAAAGTAAGTCGGAGCTAAATTGAAGCTATGAAAGACAGAGTTTATAGATACCTCGATACATCTATAATGACAAAGAAATTTAATTTATTAATCAAAGCACTGAGAGAGATAATTAGGGAGGTTTCCCGAAATTCTATACGCCTCCAGAATTGTTTGGGATTTAAGCTTAAAATAGTCCTTTTCGGTACCTGATAGCCCTTTCGGTCCTTTCCGGTGTTTAGTAGGACCGCTATTCGGGTTACACTTTTTACCCAATGCTGGAGATTTGGCACGTTTTACTTGAGCATTCATATTCGTCCGCCGATGGTGCTCAATGTGATCGAAATCTTATTTCTTCAAACATTCGAAGTTTTCTGTTGGTTTTGTTTATTTTTTTCGCTTTTTATAATCATCAATGTATAAGGCTACCAATTTTTAACCCTTAAAGCGCCAGTCACAACTATTGTCGTCTGCTTTGTCATCTGCTTGTGATTTTAAAAGTCATTTTTGCAAACATTTTTGGACCCCTTAGGAGCAGTCTGATCTGGGTCCACACTGTTTGCCTGTATGCAAAACTAGGTTTGAAAAGCCTGCAAGGATATTCAGCAGACGACATAAACAGACGACATTTTCAGATGCAGTTTTTCTTGGCGCTTTAAGGGTTAATGCAGAATTTATCGTCATAAGCGTTAGCAGGGACCTTGTGGTTAGGAAGATTAGGTTGGTAGTCACAAGGAAACGGTTTGTCGAAATGCGGTATGGTGACGGTTTGGCAACGGGCCCGAAAAATTAAATGCCTTTCAAAGCAAATTTAATGTGTCCTTGCAAACAGTTTACTTGATTAAAAAAGTGAAATGCGTGTGTTATTAAGGCTTCGCAGCTGCGGTGCCCCCTATAAAATCAATCTGCCTCTCCGTCAGTTCAACTGTCTCTCCGTCCATACAACACTAGTTTTTATCATGGTCATATCTCCTGTACGGTATGGCCTGCGCTGGTCAAATTTTGGTGTGTGGACAATTTTAGTGCCCTGGGCAGATCAAAGCTGGTTAATATGTACTAGTGAAGACACATACCGAAAAATGGCGGCTTTTATGTATAGTAGACCTCTTACGTGCATTAAAGAACAAATATGTCCAATGCCAGTCGCCTGTATTATTTTGCCTAGGCCGACAGACTTTTGTGCATGCATCTAGTGAAGATGTTATATTGCGCATCAAAGTTTAGTCATTATAACCAATTATTACCTATTCAAATATATAGAAAATTTCACCATCGAAAACTGAAAACTTTCCGATTAAAAACAATGATATTTTCCATATTTCTGCTCAAAACATAGATTGTGGGTATTCGTTAGAACCGCCTCAGCGAGGCGGTTCTAACGAGTACCCACAATCTATGTTTTTGAGCAGAAATAAGAAAACTAATGTATACCCCTGTAAACCCCAGTTATACTATATAAAAGTGGGGTTTAAGGGGGTCAAAATTATATAGGCGTGTTTTCGTGATGACTGTATGACCTATGCCGCCAAAATTTGGTGTATGGGTTCATCTACTGAAGCTGGTTTGACACATACTGCACTAAAAGCAGGTCATTGTGACATATATACAGACCTATGCCCTATATTACAGAAAAAAATACGCGTCTGGAGTATTTCTCCTGTACTTAGGCAAAGACTGACCACATTTATGTACAGACTTAAGCAGGGGATTATGATTATTCTGAAGTAAGAAGAGAGAGAGAGAGAGAGAGAGAGACGCGTTCACAATTTATTGTACGTTTCGTACTTGTCTTTTGAATTTCCTATTGATCGTGAAGCTTTTTCCCGGCAATAACATGAATTTTAAATATTGTTTAATATGATTTGATTTAGTCAATAATAATAATAATAATAATAATAATAATAATAATTAGAAAACTGACCATTGACAAATCAGTAAAGTCTGTGCGTGTGTTGCTTAAAACTAAATGATATTTGATCCAGGGATTACAAAGAGCTTGTTTGACTTCTTGTATTTACTCCTTCACTGCCACAGGCGATAATAATAGGTTTTTGCAAACAGCATAGATTCATATGAGACTGTCTCGTCTGGATCTACGCTTTTTCACATTCAGTCTTTCAACTTTACATATAAACGTCTTTCCAAGCGACAGTTTGTTAAAATAAAAAAGCAGACGACAAATGTCTTCTGAAATTTGGCGCCGAATGAGTTAACGATACATCAACTGTGGGTCATTTTTATGTCCTCTCCAAGAAAAACACACACACCTTCACAGTTCAGAAGATGCATCTCAAGCTAAACTGTCTTTACTATCCAAGAGATACATTTTAAGCCATTTTTGGCAAACCTATGGTGTATTATAAGTCAAATCTATGAAATGGATTACCAAACGACAATGACCGAAACTAACCCTTGGAATGCATACTCTTAGTCCTTAAAAGTGCCAATAACAACTGCAGCAGACGACATTTTGGTGTTTTTTTTTTGTTTTTGTTTTTTTTGTTCTTTTTTTTTTTTGTTTTTTTTTTTTGTTTGTATTTTTTTTTTTTTTTTTTTTTTTTTTTGTATTCTTCAGAGACAATTAGGGTTGACATTACAGGCAGATGGTTCTAATTATTTGCCAATTCTTATTTTCTCTGAAAAATTGAAGAAAAAAAAAAGAATATATACATGTACATTGTCGTCTGCTACAATTTTGCTGAAGCGCTTTAAAGGTTAACAAATCAGAAAACAAGAAAAATGGCCGGGAAATACAGCCTAAGAAAACAAAAGGCGAATGACCAGACTCGTTTTCGTGTTCACTGAAGTTCCATGAGCGTGCATACAGGACATGGCTTTACCAGACTGCGCATGCCCAAACATCTAAACGATAGTCCAGCACATGATATTGTTTGACGGCTTTGTGTACTTGTAACAGGCAAGCATCTTGAACAGCTGACTGATAAGAAACCGTTATCAATTGATAAGAATCAGCTGATATGCCTTTAGCTCTCTCTGGGAGGAATGGGTAGACGTCACATTACGAAAACACGCCTATTCAAATATATTGAAAATTTCACCACCAAAAACTGAAAGTTTTCAGATAAAAACTAATATTTTTCATATTTTTGCTCAAAACAGATTGGGGGTACTCTTTAGAACCACCTCGCCGAGGCGGTTCTAAGGAGTACCCACCATCTATGTTTTGAGCAGAAACATGTTTTGCTCAAAACAGATTGGGGGTACTCTTTAGAACCGCCTCGCCGAGGCGGTTCTAAGGAGTACCCACCATCTATGTTTTGAGCAGAAATGTTAAAAATATCAGATTTTTTTATCGGAAATTTTTCATTTTTGGTGGTAAAATTTTCAGTATATTTGAATAGGCATTTTTTCGTAATGGCTGTTTTTCTTTCCTAAAAGACACCTAACGTATGCATCGACGTTTATGCGACGTTGTATAAACGTATCGTGCACGCTGGGCATGTACTTGGGTATAATATTTGCCAAAACATGGAAAAAATTTCAAGCCAACATTTTGTCTGGTTTCATATCTGCACGTTTTTAGAAAATGCGGAGTTATTTTCGGATAGTTTTATGGATGTGTTGAGTAGTTATTTTTAGTCATAGTTTACTAATATTTGGGAGCAGTGTTTAAATTTAGTGAACTAAAACGTTTCTTTTATGATGGGTGCCAAATGTTTGAAAACATCTGTCAATTGTAGAATACATTTTTCTTTTATTAGAAAAAAAAAAACAAAAAAAAAAAACGCTACTTGAATAGGAAAACTGGAAAAAATAGCTGTTTTTTTTTTTTTTTTTTTTTTTGTTTTGTTTTGTTTTGTTTTGTTTTTTTTTTTGTCCGCTATCACGCCATGTTACGAATGGAGATGGCGTAACGTCGCAAAAGTTATTGCCGCCAAAATAGCATAAAAATGAATCTGAAGGAAAAGCAATCATTTTTATGATATGATATATATATACAAGTTAATACATCGTGAGTTTAGAATGCAGAGAAACTATTTCCCTTGAGAAAATATGCCAATCATAAAATCATACAAGCACACTCGTGCTGCTGCACTCGTTTGTTTATCGGATTCGGCACTCTCTCGAGAACTGTTTCCTTTGTTTTTTTAAACTCAATGCCCAGCTAGCATATTTATAAATCTATAGCGGGCCGTTATCGGCCCGTCAGCTACCCTGAAGGGCCGATAACGGCCCGCTAGAGATTTATAAAGAATGCTTACTGGGTGTGCACTGACCTCAATGTACTTTACATAAAGCACTATGTCTTATAGCGGACGACGATAGCCCTGATCAGACTGCGCGGATGCGCTGGCTGATCAGGTCGTTCGCCATCTGCACAGTCGGATTTGCATTTCGTTATACCCCCAAAGACCCTTTTTCTTATGACACAGCCAAAACCTGGTCGTGTATTCAGCAGATGTATGTATGCCGGAATGGTAAGATGAGTAAAAGAAAACACATGCTTCGAAAGCGCACACAAATAACTATAGACATACATACATATCACCACATGCACCGAACTGATTACAAGAACATTTCGTTACCACGGCAACTCGAAATATTGTCTACCTGGAATACCACAGGAAAGAGATCATAACACTAGGTGTTCAATGATATCTCCCCGATTTACGATTTATTATATCACCGTTTTATGCTTAGTATACGCTAGGTGAAAAATTCAACAGACGACATATTGATTTTTTTTTTTATTATTATTTTTTTCTGAGAAAATAGGCGTTGACAATTCGTGCAAATGATATCCTTAGGAGACATTTTATATGAAATGTTACAGCCTATTCTTTTGAAAAAAAAAATGAGAATAATATCATGCTTGAGTTTGTCAACAGAGCGGTAAAGGTTGATATAAATCATTCACTTGGACATAAAAAGGTACTAAACAGCATATATATGCGAACAGCGAGAACCCAGTTCAGCCTCCGCAGACTAATTAATCTGGGACCTCGCAGTTCGCAAGTGTATGACAATTTCGACAGTATTGAATAAACCGGTTTAGCGAACAACGTAAGCCTTGATCAGACTGCGTACTAGCCAGGTTACTCTGAGAATGTTGCTGTTCGTATACCAAAAGCCATACTTTTGTTTGCATATGAAAATATATAAATATATCAAATGACACGTAATTTACTGAACTATGTTGTAATTCTATGTTTCAAAACAGTCTTGACAGTGTACCAGCTGCATTTCCTAATTACGCAAAGAAAAAAAAGAAACCGGTGGGAATATTTTTCCTTGGTAATGATCATGTAAACTATGTTCAGCTGCCAGGAAAAATAGAAACAGATATGTGCAGTCTGATCAGAGCTGTCACTGTATGCGAATATACTGTGTATTGCTTTAGTGTCCTGCGGATAGCGAAATGTCCTTATCGGATTGCGTAGATGTGGGACTGCTTTGGTAATGCATTGTTCATAATTTTGCCGAAAGGTGTATTTTTCCCAGTGACTGAAACTAACTGATATACTGCAAATATTATGAATTTCTATACCTAAACACTTGTGCAAAGAATGTAATCCTTGAACTTATTCGTAACTTATGCTTCAAAACTATCTTATCAATGCGTTACCTGCACTTTCTGGTATAAAAGAAACAATTGGTCACAACTGCTGCAGACGATATTTTTTTCAGATGAAATAAGACATACAATTCATGTGAATCGTCTGCTGGCAGACGATTCACATGAAATTCAAGTCTCATTTTCACTCTGAAAACAATAAAAAGAATGCCATATACTACAATTTAGCTTAACGCTTTAAGGAACAAAAGTGTTCAAGAGTTCAAAGCCGGCCTCGGTGGCTCAGCTGGATGCGCCGTCCGATTGGAGACCAGGAGGTCGCGGGTTCAACCCCCGCCGAGGTCGGCAACATTCTTTCGTGGAGATTGATCATGAAATATTTTCTACGGTCATTCTCTCCCTTCCGCTGATTCAAGAAGGGCAGTTGTCGGTTTCTGGCGAAAGAATGTGCACAATACTGGTTAACCGCTCAGATGACTAAGCCTGCCCAGTAAACGTGTGGTTAAGTAAACTGACCGCGCTCGACATGACCCCATTGGGTTGACTGGGCCGTAAAACCTCAACACAAACAAAATCAAGAGTTCAATATGAGATTATGAAATTGTAGAAGTAGTTGTACACAGTGAAAATAAGGTTAAACATTTCGTGTGAATCGAAATGCCAAGTCTTATTTTCTCTGAAAAAAAAATAAAATAAAACAAAAACTAAGAAGACCGTCTGCTACAATTTTGTTTCGTGCTTTAAGGGACAAAATGGTCAATGGTTCAATATGAGATTAACAAACTGCACAAGTAGTTGTTTTTATAGAATCAAAACTAACTATACAATATAAGTCCTGAGGATTTGAATTTAAGGAGACTTGATACAGATGGTAGATATCCTGCCGGTTTTGATAAGGGAGACAACTTTTGTGATTTCCTGTTTGCTTTTCTGCATATCAAAGTTTTCAAGGGATCTACTCTAAAGGGACGGAATTTGCTCCCCCTAAGGAGCAAATTTCTTCCTTTTAGGGTAGATCCCTTTTCAGAATGGAAGCAAAGGTCCTGATAAGATTGTCTCCCTTTGAAGTATATCAATTCCCCTTAAAGTTATGCATCTTATTGAGGTCATTTAAGGAATTTTAGTTTGATACAATTCTTTGGTTCAGTCTGTTTGTACTTTGAATAAATGGCTGTTTATTACAACTGAACTGGAATCAGAATACGTATTTAACTTCCTGATGATATCATCAGAAAAATAAAATATAGTAATAGTAACAGTAGCTGCAGCAGACGAACAAGTAGTAGTGTATAGCGCAAGTTTCGTTTTTGGATCTATTGTTTACAATCGAGCCATAGTAAACAAACACCAAAATTTCCTTAAGGTAGTTGTCCACGTAATTATCACTGACCAATCTAATCACGAAATCCAGATACCGATTATTTATAACTGCGCTATTCTTGTCGATGTGACGTCAAAATGTTGTTGCTAGAGGGTTGTCTGTAAAACCTGGACTGGGACATTTTGGGCACTGGCACAGTGCAGACCAAGATCAGAACGCGGCGTCTGATCAGGGTCTGCACTGTTCGATTAAATTACAAGAAGTTAAGGGTTAAATGAAACAGTTTCAAATCCCTGTTCATGATCATTTACCCAGCCTATATTCAGAGACAATCGAACACCAGTGCTGTCAGTGCTTTCATTATTCTTTTCTAAATTCCGTATCACCAATACCATCTGAGTTTGAATACACTTTCTAGGGGACGCAACGCTTTCAAAATTGGTTTGGCTCCTTTCTGAAAATGAGTCTACGCTAAAAAAAAAAATTGTCCCCTTTCGAAGTCACAAAAGTTATCCCCCAGCAAATCTACCAAGTGATCCAGTTTCATTTAAATCTGGAAACAATGAAACTGCCATAAATAACAAGTTGTACCAGCCAGACACTGACTCAGCCTATTGCAGAAAAAAAATCAAGAAGATGCACGATTCGCAAAGAGAGGACCATTATGGCAAGGCGAAAATCAGTGCATATTCAAGGCCTCTGTACGTTGATGTATTTTACAGTATCCATTGGCTTTATAAGCAGAAAACGAAGACCCTAGCTGATCTGGATCTTCGCTACCAGCATATGAGATGGGGACCTTATCTAATGTTTAAATGTGTAAAGCAAAGACACATGCCCTTGCTCAGACAGTGAATCCGTCCGTTTTACTTAGAATCACTTCTTTTAGCACATATTTTCAGTTTATATAATATACAAAAAACGGAACAGCGCAGGCACTAACCAGCCTGGGAAACCCGCACTGACAGAACTAAGCGGCTATTCAGGCTGATGGGTAGACTGGCTCCAGTCTCCGGTGACTAAATATTTATTTATTTTTTTTATTATTATTTATTTGTTTTTTTTTTTATATAATCCACTATAATAAAACCAAAATAATATCACGACTATAAAGACCAGTCACTAGTGACCGGTCTTTCTAGTCATTATATTATTTTGGTTTTATTTTAGCGGATTAGCAAAAAAGATAATAAGAATTAATATTTAGTCATGGTAGACTGGAGTCAGTTTAGCTGATGGTATGTGCCTTCACTGCTCACATTGCTCACATTTCACTCGTTTAATTGAGCCAACGCACGAGAAAACCTACAAGAAGACCTGTGTGACCAGCAAAGACTCAGATCAGCCTGTACATCCACCCAGTATGTCAAGGGTTCTTGTTTATCCCTCTTTAGATAGTCTGGAGGCTGTAGAAGGCACATGCAATCAGCGAAGACTCTGATCAGACTGCGCGGATGCGCAGGCTGATCTGAGTCTTCGCTGGTCGCACAAGTTTTATTGTAGGTTTTGTCGGGCACTGGCTCATATAGTGTTTAAAGGCTTTATAAATCATCCGCTATATTTTGTAACTCTACAACATTTTTTCAACTTTCACTGTTTTGTTCATCAATGGTATATTGTCTGCGTTGATTGAAACAAAGTGGTTAACCACATTTAAAACAAGAATCCCTCTAGGAAATCCGCATTCCAGGTATTTCTCAGACTGTTTTCAGCTGATTTTCATTAATTCTCAATTAAAATTATATTTTAGGTCATGTCATACAAAGAGGGAGTCTTCAGGTCATTACGCGCAGCAAAGGCCCGATCAGACTGCGCATCCGCGCAGTCTGATCAAGTCTTTACTGCTCACCCATTTCTAGGGTTTCACTGGTATACGTCCCAAAGACCTCAGTTTAACCCTTTCAATCCTGTAGGCAGGTATATATGCAAACAGTGTAGATCCAGATGAGATTGCTCATAATGAGCCATCTCATCAGGATCTACACTGTTTGCCATCTTGTTAATGATCATTGACAAACCCCCTATTTACAACGAATGGACGTGTCCAAATTCAGAGATGGAAGAGTCCATTTCAGAATCTCAGGCATGAAATGATTAACACGGGGCGGCTCATTTATAGCGAAATCGGAAGTGCAGCTAGGGAGGGGGTCGGACATACGCCAGGGCTTACAGGAAAAAGAGTTTTTAAGGGGAACTGATACACTTTCAAGGAGACAACTGTCAACTGTTGTTTTGCTTCCCTTCTAAAAAGGGGTCTACTCTAAAAAAAAAAAAAGAATTTGCTCTCCTGAAAGCAAATTCTTTCCTTTTAGAGTAGGCCCCTTTTCAGAAGGGCTTTTGTGTGCAGAAAGGCAAACAATCCACAGAAGTCTGCCTTGTGAAGAGTGGCAGAAAATCTACCAAGTTTATACAGTCCCCTTAAAAAATGCATTATTGTTTTGGACTGTTACTGCAGTTTGGAGGCATGCCGAGATGTGTTACTTGTATCATGTTAGGGAAAAAAATGGATATGAATGGTGTGTCAGTGGTCACTTGTTATGGAAAACACACACTTGGAACAAAGATTCATATTTCATACATTTCATTAATTCATAGGTCCGGATGAGGTGATAATGAGCAAGTGAAATTTAAGATGAAATTTAACCCATGTGGTGCTGAATAAATAAAGATACCACGCCCACTTCCAATTTTCAGCCAATCAGATTATTTGATCCAGGTTGTTGATACAAATTCACATACTTAATGGTAACCAGTCTAGATGAAGATCAGTTGGCTTCTTCAGAAGCCAACTGATCTGGATCTACACTGTTTATAAAGATAGGGAATATCCGGGTTCAGCAGGGCTAGGGTTAAGATGATTTTTGTTCCTTTTGCACTAACACATATTGCGTGGTGATTCGATTGAGTACTTCTAGTTAATAAAGATAAATAAAACAAATCTGTCTGAAGCTATGTTATCGCATAAAATCAGTTTTTGGATAATCTTAATAGAAATTCCAAATAGTTTAATAAGTTGACAGAGTACAAATACTTCTTGAAATCTTGACGCATACATAGACTTGGCCTGCAGCAGACGAGAACTGGTGGATGACAAATACGATGATTGGGGAGGCTAAGTTTTCTTTTTTTTTTTTTTTTTTTTTTTTGGTGAAAAGATTGGTTTAGCATTTCAATAATCTCAAGTTGAGTCCAATAAAATATCAAAATCCCGTTTTCAGGGGCTTCTAGGGCAATCAGAAATACGTTTGGAACGTCATATTAATTTTCGTCTGCAGCAATGCAATATCTGGCTGGAGATCTGCTTCAGGGAGATAAAAAGGAATCATAAAAAGAATGGTTGCATATAACTGAGCTTCGAAATTGTTTGAATTGGCACTCTTGACTTCAGTAGTTTCCCAAAATAATTGTCTTATCTTACATGTTATAGCGTGCAACTCTGTACAAGAGAAAAAGACCCTTATCATGTATATTAGCAACGTAGGTCCAGATCAGCCTGCGCATGCGTAGTCTGATTATGGTCTCCGTTGCCTGCTTACAAGATACTTGGATACTGCAGAAGATAATGGCGACAGAGGATGCCCAGATCAGACTGCGCGCATGCACGCAGTCTGATCTGGGCATCCGCTGTTGGCATAACCAATATGATACAATTTCCCATGTTGTGTTTTATATATACCTTTCAAGATATTGGCAACTTTCAAAGAAGCGTATCTCTCTATCCAAAACAATTATGTGAAGAATAACACTTAATCTGTCTTTGTAAGCTTATTAATTTTATCGTACAAAAAAAAATGAGCTTACCTTTGCAGCGTATTCCTTTACTCAAGGGTACCAAGCCATTTCAAAAATTTGGAAGACACAACAGTTCTCTTATCGTTTGCACACATACACCGGTATTGTGTTTATGCCGACGGTCTCTGACGAACAGACCACATCCGGCGCATGCGCAGTCAACGCAGATTACGGAGGTGTAGGAAGATGATGAAAAAATATAACAGAAAATTACGTAAATAAACAAGGTGTTTTCATAACACAAGTTTTGGAACTCTGAGATTTGAACAAGAATATATTGTATCTGGTCTATTTTTGCCAACTTATTTTCAGCATCCAAGTTTTATCTCATAATTCTGCCAAAGTTTTCATATGACTGTTAAATTATGAAGTTTCCTGAAACGATTTACTTTCTTTTCGGAGTCTTAGCAAAATACTGGATGGATGGGTGGGTATGTGAGTGGCTGGGCGAATGAAGACGGAGGCGGGCAGATAGATAAGGGCGGGCAGATAGAGAAGGGCGGACGGACGGACGTCCTAACATAACGGTTTAAGGAGATTACCTCAATGTTAAATTTCAATAGTAGTTTAGGGGCAATTCAAAAACGGTTTAGGGGCTACTCTAATGTATAAAGCTCAAAATTACCTCATGATCATGTCCGAAATAGCCCCCGAACACCTTGATGCTGGCCCGGGCATACAGCTAGCTAGACAGACAGACAGACAGAGAGAGTGTGTGTGTCCATTTTTGCTATATTTATTTCTTTATATATATACTAGCGGAAAAAAGAAACGCAATTATTAATTCTTGGGTTGTACTTTTAAAGAAAATTATGGATTTCATTTGATTGTTTAATTTTTTGAATTCTTTATTTCATTTTCTGTTAAATGCTATTGGTTTAGTGTCGGATAGCAGACGACGTTTGCAATAAATAGCGTTAAACACAGACACCCAACATTATTGAATTATGGGTATCAATAGCGCGTGTGTCCACCACGGGCTGCTGTCGCGGCTCTCACTCTTCTAACCATAGACCCGACTAAGTTGTCAATGGTCCTTTGAGGGATATTTTTCCACTCTTGAATAAGAGCTAGCTGGAGCTGTACGACGTTGTTCGGTACGTTGACGCGCTTCCTGATCCTCCTGTCCAACGCATCCCAAAGGTGCTCGATTGGGTTTAAATCTGGACTTTATGGGGGCCAATCGAGCACTTGGACATTATTCTGGTTGAGGAAGTCGCGACAAACCCTGGCAACATGCGGTCTCGCGTTGTCATGCTGAAACGTGAGATTATGAGCATTGACAAGCGGGAGGACGTGAGGCATAAGCACCTGATCCCGAAAGCGTACGGCTGTAAGATTACCCTGAATAACCGCTAGGGGCGTTTTCACCCCATGAGAAATCCCACCCCAAACCATTACGGACCCCCCTCCCCCAAATCTGTCGATTCTCGTACACAAGCGTCAGAATATCGCTCACCAAGACGTCGATACACTCGTTGTCGCCTATCTGACCGCTGAAGCGAAAATCGCGACTCATCGCTGAACATTACACGCCGCCAGTCAGCCAGTCGAAACCGATTTGGTGCATGGGCACGCAGCCATTGCATGCGGCGTTGACGTCGCCTGGGCGTAAGGTTCGGGCCCACGTAAGGACGGCGTGGACGTAAATCGAACTCTCGCAAGCGATTTCTGACTGTCCTTGGACACACACGACGGCCGTGTATTCCGATAACTTCTCTTGCGGTCTCTGTCGCCGTCCTTAACCTGTTACGAAGGTGTACAAGACGTATACGTCTATCTTGACGTTGCGTCGTAACGCGCGGACGTCCGCTCCTAGGACGGTCAGTTAACCTACCGGTAGCTCTAAGACGCTGAACTAAGCGCGATAGCGTCGACTCGCGCACCCCAAATTGCTGCGCGACGTCACGTTGCGACCGACCCTGCAAAATTAGAGCAATAGCTCTACCCCTATCCAGTTGCGATAAGCGTACCATTTCTCACAACTAACTCAAACAACAAACGTTTTGTGCAACCGATACGAATGGAACGAAAGTTCGATTAGGTAATGTGTTAAAGTCTCTACCACGCGACACTACCCGTGCAGCACGGATATAACGAAATTCAGATACAACGATATTGTGTAGCCTGTTTTCACGCTTCAGTGATTTTGTGTGACCCATACACGGGGAAGTACACTAATGTCACCAAATACAGAAAACTAGATCAGTTTGTTCACAAACAAACTTTCAGTATTTAAAAATTTGAACTTGCGTTTCTTTTTTCCCCAAGTATAGTAAAATCCCGCTGTTAAGACCACCCGAAATTAAGACCACTTTTGTTAGTCCCAAATGTTTACTTTCCCAGCCATCTATAGCAGGGCAGCTGACGGGCCGATAACGGCCAGCTATAGATTTATAAAGAATGCTTAATGGGTTATTATTTTAGTAAATGTCTTAAAATCAGTGCCTTAAATAGTACACCAAAGTGTCTGACAAAACAGCATATGCAAACAGTGTGGACCCAGATCAGACTGCTCCTTCAGGGGCAGTCTGTCAGACTGCTCCTGAAGCAGTCTGATCAGGGTCTACACTATTTGCCATCCCACTAAGTATTTTACGAAACAAATGCATAAAAAGCAAATTTGGGCCAAAGAAAATATGGAATAGCGTGTTCGAAATTTTAGGATATTTACCATCTTCTATATTCAATATTAAGACCACTCCACTAATAAGACCACTTTTAGACAATCCAAAAAGTGGTCTTAATATGGGGAAGTTTTCTGTATACTCTCAAGTATTAAGGAGATGTGAATTTATGTTATGTTAAAAAGCATATAAAACCGATTGTTTCTTCCAAATAACAGCCGAGCGGTGTTTGCATGGGAAGTTGGGGGCGGCCTGAATAAGAAATCGCACCAATTGCCATGGTTGTGAAATTACGACCGCGCGCAAAATATTGATTCAGAAAAAATTTAAGAATTTACTTCTGATACGAAAGTCACCCTGAAACGAGATTTTATGAAGAAAATCTCAGAAGTAAGGTTCTCTCCGAAGTTATCCCAACACTACCAACTTTCAAGAACTAACATATTTACTCTGAATATCCGGAACACCTAAATTCCTCCTCTATTTAATCTAAAAGTTGAACACGTTCACTTTACTACCAGTCGATGTGTCTAAAACGGACGCTAAAGTAGCCAACAACCGACGACTAGGGCATCTGATCTGGGTCAACACAGGCTGCTTAGGTCAACCTCTCAGTATTCCATAAACGGTCCGTGTCAAGCAGAAATGCGTCTTATAACATAAGCAAAATTTGCAGATTCAGATCATCATGTGCATGGGCGGACAGATTTGGGCTTCGCTTCCATACATATATACTCAAAGATGTACGACTCATTTAACGCTTAGCGTGCTGAATAAACATTTCAGCAGACGACATTTTAAAACATTTAATTATTCCCAGAAATACGGCTTGACAATGTATGCAAATTGTCTCAAGAGGAAAGGCAGTGTGCTAAAGAATGGGAAAAATTATGTTTCAGTGAGAAAAAAAAAAAAAAAAAAAAAAAAAAAACACTGGTTGAGAGAAGAACCATGTTATTTATTTTTATTTATTTTTATTATTTATTTATTTGTTTTTATTTATTTTATTTTATTTTATCTTTTTTTGTTTGTTTGTAAAATATAGTTTCTCTCAGATAAACCTGGAATTTCTGTTATCATAGGTTTGGAAGAAAACCCTAGTTTATCTTATAAAAACTAGGTTTTACACAGAAAAACTTAGTTTATAAGAAGAAAAGAGAAAAAAAAAAGGTTTTCAGAGAAAAACTGGTTTTATCAAATCGCAAAACCTGTTTTCTCTGACGAAACAGTTTTTTTTTTCCTAATAAGTGTGTATTTGGCTTGCCATACCTTACCGTACCTGACATTTGAATAAGTTAATTTTACTATTAAAAATGTTGTTTAGGTTATTATTATTGTGTGTGTGTGTGTGTGTGTGTGTGTGTGTGTGTGTGTGTGTGTGTGTGTGTGTGTTTACATCTCTTCCAACATTATTTAAGTGATATTGAGATGACGATGGTGTTATAATGAAATACATACTGTCCTTTTGACATCACTTGGAAAGGCCTTTTTTTGCTTGGCGTTTTATTCTAAATGAAAATATTTTGTTCTGATTGACCATATCTTATCAGACACCATTTGTATTTTCTCTTTCTGTGTTTTGCTCCCACACATTTACCTTAAAGTTAAACTAATAGCCAAAAATTGGTCTGACCTGTGCAATTCCTATAGTAAAATGTGTGTTTTTTGTGTTTTTTTTTTTTTTTTTTTTTTTTTTTTGGAAATTATGTCTAAGAAATTAATTTTTACTTTTCTTTGCTGGATTATTTGAATTATTGATACTTCACAACAATATTGTGAAAATTTCATAAAAAGTGAAAGAGCGGAACTTGTTGAAAATCTGCCTCCAAGTTCCATACCCTACAGATTTCTACATAATTTGCATTCATTTTCACTATGGGAAAAAGTCGAAATATTTGCTTTTTTGAAAACCAACGATTAGAATAAAACTTCTTGTGCATAGATAGTAACGACATATATTTTGCATTAAATCATGATAAAAGTTTGCAAATTGACTTCTGTATAGAGCGCCAAGCAAAAAAAAAAAAAAAAAAAAAAAACGACTTTCTAAAAGATGTCGAAAGCACAATAATTAATATTATGGTTGATAACTTTATAGCTTTGCATGACCGTGAATCAGTCCTCAAACTAAATGACTTTCCCATCACGAAAACATGCCTATATAATTTTGACCCCCTTAAACCCCACTTTTATATAGTAAAACTGGGGTTTACAGGGGTATACATTATTTTTCTTATTTCTGCTCAAAAACATAGATTGTGGGTACTCGTTAGAACCGCCTCGCCGAGGCGGTTCTAGCGAGTACCCACAATCTATGTTTTGAGCAGAAATGTGAAAAATATCAGTTTTTTATCTGAATATTTTTCAGTTTTTGGAGGTGAAATTTTCTATATATTTGAATAGGCAAGTTTTCGTAACGCTCTCAGTCTGTTTCAGAAGGTTGGTGTCCGACTATGAATATCTGTGGTTGAGCCCATCATTGTCCTGTTTGTGGTCCTTGTGTTCTTTGCTTCGGATCGCCATTGAGACCTATGAGCCCTTTGCTTTGTTTCATCAAAGTGTTTGTAAATATGTGTTTCACTGTAATGTTTCACTAATGAAGAAGATGATCCCTTTGCGGGCCTAACTTATGGAGCTGCGTCAGAATGAAGGAAGAGGTTTCGCACGAGGAAAACTGGTTTAAGCAACCCCACCCCTCCCCACTTCATCTCCCAGTAGAGGTTCTACTGACTGTTCAAGTGTAGTTTTTCTGTTGCAGTTCTTCCTTGTTTGTGTGTCGGTGTTTTCATATGTGGCGTTTGTTTTGTCTTTATTTATTCTTCACTTCTTCTTTAGGTGCATCGGGAAGGTTGTACTCCGTGATTGTGGAATTTACTGATATCTTCACTTGTAGTTTTGAAGAAATTATGCCCCTTTGTGAGATAATCATTACCAGCTAACTCCTACTAATTAAGAAATAAGCTTTCTGTACTGTGAATTATCGTCGAATAACACATGGTGTTGGAGGGCAGATTGCGACGTATTAATTCATGAAGGCGAAGCCGGAGCGAATTAACATTCGCATCTGCCCGACAATACCATGCGTTTTTCGACGATAATTCACAGTAGAGACAGATTATTTTGATTCTAACACGACACAGAAAGGAAAACCGACATCGTTGCAATGTTTTCCAAAGAACTCTTTTTCAGCGGACGTCGACTGAAGTAAATGTTTACATGCGACGTCATCAAACGCGACCTTTTGCACGCACTACATTGACGACGTGAATTATTGTAGTTTGATCACGGTGACGTTCCCGTAAGGCGCCATGGGAAAACGTTAACGTCATTTTAGAACCCTCAATACATGTAGTCTGGACATTCATTAGCCTCACATTTCATGTTTTATCCCCTCCCCTAAAGCCTACTCTACCTACTTTCCCCCCATCACTGACCCACCCCGCCAGACAAACACACACATCCCAGTATAGCTGATGTACATTTTCTAAATTATAGGTTATTCTTAGCTACTTTTCTTTCCCTGATCAAAAGATATAACTCCATGGATATATAGGTCAATGTCCTTGCTGTCTGCCTTAATGATAATAAATCATTTTCATGCAAGCTGGTCAGTATCTTTTTGCTGTCTGTTTTCATTGCAAGCTGTTCAGCACGTTTGCTGTCTGCACAAGGTATAATGTATAATGTCCATGCAATCCAGCCAGTGTCTTTACTCTCTGCCATAGTGATAAATAATTTCCATGCAGTCTGTTTTCATTACAATCGGGCCCCGAGGTTACAAAACTTTTTCATGCTCAACACAGCTGAGCATGAAAATGAAGTTTTTTAAAAGTAAAACATATTTTAACGAGTAATACTTAACCTATAGATAATGTGCTATTCTATTCTGTTTTCACACCTTCCACAGAAAAAACGACCTTTCAGTCGTTAATTAAAGTCTTAAACCAGAAGGTCCCTTAGGCAGTTACCTGTGTGACGTAACTCTTCCCGCTCAATTGACCACGTGTCAGTTTCTTTTATGTGTAAAACAATAGACACAATTAGGAGAGATAAGCGAGGGTGGGCGGAGGGAGATAATTGATTATCTATAGGTTAAGTATTACTCGTTAAAATATGTTTTACTTTTAAAAAACTTCATTTTAACTTCATAATACATTAACCTATAGATAATGTGCTAGAATTTGCAGAATAGGAGGGAGGTGCTCTCCTAATTCTAACACCAATAATATCTCACCACTTCTGGTTAAGACTCAGGAAACTCAAAGGAATCAGATACATTCTAATTCTATATTTAATAGAAAGAATGGTCTAGATTCACAAAATAGCTTTAAGGTGTTATGATCTAACAACCTTATATATATTAGTAGACTCTAGAGGAAGCCAGTTCTTAAGTCTCAGAGACCTAACATCGGCCCCCCCCCCCCCCTCTTTTTTTCTTTTTGGGAAACAACAATTGGCTTCAAAAAGAAAAGGGAGTCATTGAGACATAACATAAATATTCCATCGCAAAGTAAGCTAGGAATATAGAAATATTTTGAAAACAAAATTTGTAAAACAAAAAGCCAAGACCATACACTGTAAGTAGTCTATGTAGGATCTTGAATAAATAAGGAAAAGTCTACTCGGTGGAGTTTCCTATAGATAACTGACATATGTAGATATTTTGGATAAAATTCTAGATATGTGAAGCTATGTAATTGTAATAGTCTTAAGCTATTAGAATTATAAACTAATTAAATTCTGTTAATTGGAGCGACAGGACAGTTTCCGATGAACAGACACAGACTTAAAATAACCATAATGTGTAATTATTTCCCTTTATCAAATTAAAGAAGGGGAGATAATAAAAGTAGATGGAGTTAACTTAACTATAACTAAGTTATCCATCAGAAGAAAAAAAAGGTATAGACAAACATAATGGTTAAAACTATTGCTAGACTAATTGTATAACGAATTTTTAGTCAAGCAATAAAATAATACAGAGTTTGCATATAACTGCTGGGAAGAAAAAACAACTTAAACCATTGATAATTAGTTTTGTCATAGACATATAAAAGCGTTTGATGTCCTGACAAAAAAAATAAAGAATAAACTGTCAACATCATAACTAAAGAGTTTGACAGACAATAAAGAGATAAGAATAAGGTTGATCGCAGCAAACTGCATGACGGTCATAGTTTGGCTAAATCTTACCGTATTGATAAGATTAAGCAATAATAAATAAGCTGGATAGAATCTTTCTATACCAGAAGATTGCCATGAAAAGTACTCCTGAGTAAATAATCATGGAAATCAAGAAATGTTAAAAATCCACTTTGATACGAATCAAAATGTTCATAAAAAGAGAAGGACTCAGAGAAAAAGTAATAGTGTGATAATCTCTGAAGAAAGATTATACAATAATACTGATTATTAATCTCAAAAAACACTTAATTTAAAAGTTAAGAGATAGTATTACTATTCTATACGCATATTTAAGAATAGTAAGAAATATATTAATACTAAATAAAAATTATACTACTGAACAAAATTCCCGCTATAAATCATAGGTTAAGCGTAACTATTATTTAAGCAAGGAATTATTAAACATATAACTCTCTATAAAATTACTGCCCAGAAATTTTATAGATAAACATTCAATCAAATTTTTAGAATTGAATATTAATAGAATAAAATCTATGTCTGCATAATTGGTAATTCCTGAAATATCAAATTACGTACTCGCAAATGAGTTCAGGAAGAAAATACATATATATACTCTCGAGATCTATGTGTAAACCATAGAGAGTAATAATATTATTACCGCGATCCCTGACGGAAGGGTAAAAACATGTATATGAAAGAGATAATAATTAATTTAACGTCATATAGGTTTAAGATAAAATTTGTTTAATCTTTAACCAATATGCAGCAACAGTGACTCGATATTCTGTATTCGTACGTAGAAAAGGAGTACTTAGTCATTAGAATTTTGAATGATTGAAATAGAGATAATGGGATCTAAAAGGATGTATCTCCATGAACTGAATCGAAGGATAATATCCATTCTAAAAAACTAGGGCTTGTTTTAGGCTTAGTTTAACAAGCGTAGAATTGAATTATTTTCAAGTATTCATGAAGTCGTTATGCTCTGAATACTGAGAAAAAAAGTTAAAATATTGTTTAGGAAATAAAAAAGTGACTGTTCCACAATGTTAGCTAGATTTAAACCTGGAACGTAGCGAGAAGGTCAATCTAATTTAAAAGTAAGATGAGAAAGATAAATAATGAAGATAGATATATAAATATCGGAATAATATATTATCTCCAACAATTATCAAATAATCTGAATGTTTAAAAGCATAAATACTACTCGAAAGTTTATTTACCGAATGTATAATCGGAGAAAACTTTCAGTATGTTCAAAAACATATCACAAAAGTAAGATCTGACCAGGAACGTAGGTGCAGCACTTACTAAGTTGTGAAGTTAAAATAAACATATTTTATATTATAAATTGAAGCAGTGCATTTCAAAATCATCGACATCTTGAAATGACTTATTGTGTGGAAAAATAAATAAATATCCAGTTTCGGAAAAGATATTTATCTATATATATAGACCATTTTTGATGCGGACTGGAAATCAAGATATTAATCTTTGCATTATTCGCAAACTGAACTTGAACTCTTAGCGAGAATTACTATGATCCCTTTAACGAATGTAAACATAAAGGAGGGGTAAAGAGATAATTAAGAGTGTCTTAATTCTTTACCGGCTCGTAATTAAGGATGTTTTCCCTTTTGTCTAAGCCTAGACTATAGATTGATTAATATAATTATAATAATATCTGCTATTATGAGGTAAACTCTCGTTAATTAACCTCTAAGCATATATCAAAAATATATATCAACATAATCTAGAGCTTCGGTAAGTTTAGAGGAAGGAAATGATTGACTTTGGCAGTTTCTGAATAGTTACAAAGTCAATAAAACAAAATATCAAAAGGAAAGTATTGTATATAAAATCTAATTTAGGCAATAATAATCTGTCACGTACTGAATAATTAATGCCTTTACTAAATATGTATCCATTGTCAATACCAAAGTGCAAGAAAATTTTGATTGACATGGACTCTAGTTATAAATAAAATATTAGAGGTATAGAGCTAGTCGAAGCAAAACTATTCCTCAATAAGATAAAGTAGACCTATAATATACGAGGATTAATTGGGTCTAGAATTATAATCATAATAAAATTATTATTCCAATATGAAGAATCTTCAGCGTAATAGATTCTTACTGAGGCAAAAATATCTGGTATATTGCTATCGTAGTCTTAAATGATCCAGAAGAAAAAATAAAACAGGCAAAGTAAAGAACGTATCGAATTATATCTATGCCTAAATATAAGATTTTTTTCTTATTTATTATTTTATAGCAGAGTTTAGACAGAGCACGACTGACCTAGACTCTTATATAATCAATCAAAAGATAGTATAAAATAGAATAATAGCTTATCGGATCAACTATTTTCCATGTAGAAAAGGCAAAAGGAAAATATGTACCTCAACTAGAATTTTAAATCGTAGTAATCTAGAGAGGTAGTGAATAAATAAATAAACTGTTAATTTATTTATCTGGTTGGTGTAAATTTCCGATACCTTAAGAATGAAAAATTAATAGAAAGTAGAAAAGATCGATTGCTACTTTCTTGTCAATTTACTCCTTAGATTACATGCTGATTACATATCGGAGCATGTAGAAGAAAAACAGGGGAGGAAAGAAGAAAATTTTTTATATTTCGTGTATATTTTTCTTCTTATAAATAACGATAGTTTTATAGTTCACCTTTGCCCTAGAGCCGAATAAGGTGAATATGTAAGAAGTTAATCTCTTTGTAGCGAACAAACGAGATATAATTATAGCTGGAAGTATCTTCTACACTTAGTGAATGAATTGCGAATTTGATCGTAACCGATAATTCTTAATTCATTTTCAATAATAAATATATATATAGAATTTAAGTCAAGTTCAAAAGTAACTGGACAGAATTCAACAATATAAATGGCTACTAGGTATTAGAACCCATCGCTGTCATTCAATAACCTATAATGCAAGACTATACATGTCTATAGTGGTTATATATGAATATATGTTGAGCCTGGAACACACTAGTAATCCGACACAAAGTCTACGAAACTACTGCCCGGTGGAATTTCGTTAGAATGACCTGGCACTACTCTACGAAGTGCCTCCCGATGAAATTTCGTTAGAGCCGGAATTTAAACGCTGTCTAGCGAATTAAAGAGATAAAACATCATTTGAATGACCTGGCACTAGTCTACGAACTGCTGCCCGGTAAGAATTTTGTTATAGTCGGAAGTTTAACTCTTTCTAGCGGATAAAAGAGATAAAACATAAGTTAATTTAAAATATTAATGGAATTACACACCTATAATAAGTCAATGGAATATTAAAAATTCTAGTCTGATTTGGGAAAGACTGTACAGAATTTTTTGTATAAAAAGTTATTATGTATTTCACTTAATAACCTATATCCATTGACTTAAACGTGAATGGAGCTCTATGAACGATAATAGATTGTTCGGGAATTAGTAATCATTATTTTGACACTAGTTACCCGACACAATGACCGGACACTAATATTCGTAACTGTTGCCCGGTAAAGTTACAAGAAATTTGACAAATTGATCGGATAGTAGTATTCGTAACTCTAGTCCGATGAAAAAGGGAGATTGTATATGAAAACTGAGCGGGCACAAGTATTCGAAACTTTTTCCCGAAGATAATTAATTATAAGGCAAAAATTGACCAGACACTTTCTGTAAAAGTTTGCCTGGTGAAAAATCAGAAATAATATAATAATATGACCGGGTATAAGTATCAGAAATATTACTGATACTTTGCCCAGTGAAAAAATTTTTTAATAATTAGACATAATGACCGGAAGTTAGTATACGTGACTATTTTGTCCGGTGAAATATGTCAGAAACTAAGTCTTTCCAGAAAATAATTAAATTATTGACTGGAGACTAGTTGACTGGTGACTGGTGACTGGGTGACTGGTGACTGGTGACTGGGTGACTGGTGACTGGTGACTGGTGCCTGGTTGACTGGCACCTGGATGACTGGTGACTGGTGCCTGGTTGACTGGCACCTGATTGACTGGTGACTGGTGAAGCTGATTGACTGGAGCCTGGGTGACTGGTGACTGGTGACTGGTGGACTTAGACTTTATAGGATACTAAGTACCCAAAGATGCCACCTTGATGGGTCTTACCCCGGCAGTATAGCCATATGGGGTGGGGCTCCCATCAGTAAAGAATTGTCTTATAACCCATCAAGGGTTGACAAGTTCTTTACAATCAGCTTCTCCACCATGAGAATCTTTAGCCAACTGAAGATCTCTGCAAACAAAAGTCCAGGAAAAAAACATATCGTAATTGCTGAATAACCTGGAACGAAAAGAACAAAAATATTCTGCATATATAAACACGACTATCGAACCGATCGCGCACGAGCGTTGTGCCGAAAAGCGAGAGTCGCCAAAACGCATGTGGAAAAAGACCAGTCAAAAATACATAAAATCGAAAATTGAAAATTTTAAATAATAACACAGAAAGTGAAAGGAGTGATAAATAAACAAAAGAAACACAAGGATACATAAATTTATCCGTGAGGAAAGAAATAATCCAAATTTCTATCACAGGTAAATAATCCTTGTTGAATTTCTTTGTCCACAGAAAAGAAACTGACACGTGGTCAATTGAGCGGGAAGAGTTACGTCACACAGGTAACTGCCTAAGGGACCTTCTGGTTTAAGACTTTAATTAACGACTGAAAGGTCGTTTTTTCTGTGGAAGGTGTGAAAACAGAATAGAATAGCACATTATCTATAGGTTAATGTATTATGAAGTTAAAATTTCTCTGCTAATAAATATGAAAATGCCAACAATAGTTGGCATTTTCATATTTATTAGCAGAGAAATTTGTCATGCTCAGCTATGTTTAGCAAGAAATAATTTGAGTTTGTTAGTAATTTAAGATTTATCAGCAGGACAAATTTCATGCTCAGCCCAGTTGATCATGAAAAAGTTTTATAACCTCGGGGCCAGTTTGCATAATTTCCAAGCAATGTCTTTGCTCTCTACCTTAGTGATAATATATAACTTTTATTCAAGCTGGTTGATGTTTTTGTTTTCTATCTCTGAGATAATATATAACATTGGTGTTAGCTGGTCAATGTCTTTGCAAGTCGGTCAATGTCCTTGCAAGTTGGCAATGTCTTTGCAAGTCAGTCAATGTCTTTAGAAGTCAGTCAATGTCTTTGCAAGTCGGTCAATGTCTTTGCAAGTTGGTCAATGTCTTTGCAAGTCGATCAAAGTCCTGTCAATGTCTTTGAAAATTGGCCAGTGTCTTTGCAAGTCGGTCAATAACTTTGCAAGTCAGTGTCATTCTTTCCTTTTAGAGTAGGCCGCTTTTCAGAATGGTCTGATGTGCAGGAAAGCTAGCAGGATGTAACGAAAGTTCACTCCCTTGTTAAAAATGGTAGAACTCTACCAACTGTATCCGGTGGGTGTCACTGATGCTGGATAAAAGCAAAAATAACAATAATCAATTCTTTCAGGTTTTTTTCTTCTTCTTTTCCTTTTAATCATAATTCATTAAAACATGCGCCAAGTTTCAGATATGCTGCTCCTTTTAATGGAAAGTAATCTGGGTCTAGCTGTTCAAAGCATCTTTAGCTTAACAAAGTTGTTCACTAAAATTTCCTAGTCAATATTTTTATTCATTGTACAAAAGTTTTAAGTACACTAACAATTTTATGAAAAGACAGAAGTAGCTTTGCAGTGCAAGCCTACAAACATATTTTCATCAAAAAATTAATCAGCCTATTGAAGCATTTACCACTCTCTGGGCTAATTCAGCAGACAACAAATTAATGATATTTTTCTTATTTTCTCAGGACAGGATTTGACATTTCATGCAAACTGTCTCCATTGGAGACAATTTGCATGTACATTCAAAACCTGTTATCTGGGATAAACAAAATATTTTAATATGTCATCTGCTGAAAATTTTACACAGAGTGCTAAAGCATTAAAATTATATCAATTTTATCGACTTTGTAAGCTAACAATACTTTGAATGACTGGGCCCTGGTATTTTTCTTATTTCTCCATGAAAAGATTTTCTGGATCTTGCTGAAACAATCCTTGTGAGACCCTAAATCCTATTACTTGTGGTTTTGAGATAAAAAAGCACTGAGTCCCATCGTAAGAAAATGTGTCTCTGGGGTATATTCAAGCAGTAAAGATCTAAATCTTTATGAAGACATTTTTACTTCCTAAACAACAGCTTATCTGAAATCTTATCGCACATTCTGAAGGACCTGGTGGTAAAATGAATGGATGAACAGAATGGATGATTAGTAATGGCATAAATTATTTAAATGCAGAAATACAGTGTCACATCAAAAGTAACCACATAACCCAATTGTGCCTAATGTTCCATAAAAATTGTTTTGGCAAACAATGGAGACCCAGTTCAGATGCCACAGAATGTGGCATCTGAACTGGGTCTCCACTGTTATCAGAAACTACTTGGGTCTTGCGGACCATGGTATCATATAATACCCTTTAAAGGCTACATATTCCTCAAAATAGACATTTTTTCATCCAAAAAATGTTTGATAAATTGATATAAAGTATTGATAAGATCATAAAATGTGGCATCTGACGGCCTGTAAAATTTCAGTTAGTCTCTTGCTTTTGGACGGGATAAAATAGGAGATGATTTTTTATTGTACCTCTGAATTAATGTTGGCATCATTAATTCAGAGGTACGATAAAAAATCATTTCATTTCAAGGAGAGACTAACTGAAATTTTACAGGCTGTCAGGTGCCACATTTTATGATTGTATTAATACCATATATCCATTTATTAAACCTTTCTTGGATAATAAAATGTCTATTTTTGAGGAATATGGAGCCTTTAAAGATTAAATAAGCTGCAACATTAGAAAATGTACCTTCTGACACGTTTGCCAAATGAATTAAATCAGCCTGCACATTTGCACACTCCAACCAGAGTCTTCATTGTCTGCATGAAGAACCTTTGCATCCTTAGTTAAGTAAAATGTGCCCAGTGAAGATTCTGACCACACGGCAAAATTACACAGGCTGATCTTAATCTTTGCTGGGTGCACATTTCTGAAAGTATGTTCTCTGATGTTGCAACTCAAATAGATTAGTCCAGGGTCCAAAATGGAAGAATCCACTAGGCATAAATGGATTAACGTTTCATAAACCATCTAATGAGTACTCTTTCAGAAGATATTCAATTCCAAAATCAAACAATGGCAGAGTCTTAACATGATGCGTCTCCAGTTATTCAATTACCATTGCAAAATGATGTGCTTGTGCATTGTCATGTAATAGGTAGACTGCATACACACCAGACCATACATGACTTTATCAACAATCAATGAATAAGAGTACTTACTATACTTAAAATACAGTCAAACTTCAAAACCTTGAACATCTTTGGAACCATGGAAATTTGTTCTAGACATGGCTAGTTTGAGTCACTGAGAGCTGCCCACAGCGATTGTTCAGGCGGGAAATGGAGATAATTTAGAGGATCTTTTGTTCTTCTATAATATTTTGGTATGTTGAATGTACTCATTAGAATTGCCTCTATGAGGCAATTCTAATGAGTACACACAACATACAATTTCATGATAAAAGTAAGAAAAAAATATCCATAAATATTAGTTTTCTTGAGCAATCAGAAGAATTTACTAGGGACTAAAAAATAAGAGCCAGCCACCTTAAATGTGCCAGGGTGTTCAAGTCATTCAAGTTTCACTGTACATAAGATCTGATGAGATTTTAGATAATTTTGCAATACTTTTGGCATGTCACTGTATATGTATATTTTGATCATGATTTTTAAAGATGCATTACCACAAACACATATATTCTACAACTATCTTGCAACTATGAAACACAACAAACAGTCTTTAATTGTATAACATTGTTACCCTAATTACAAAATTAACAGACAACAAATTTGTGGTCTTTTTCTGAGAAAACAGGGCCTGGCTTTTCATGTGCATTGTCTTCATAGCAAAAATAGGGCTGACTTTCTGTGTCATGTAATGACACTGAAAGTCAGCCTTTTTTTTAATATGAAGACATTTATTAATTGCTTGCTTAACCTTTCATCTGCTAGATTTTAACAGCAGCAGACATTTTAAAGTATTTACTTACTTTTCCCAGAAAACAGGGTTTGACATTTCATGCAAATGGTCTCCTGTGGAGACCATTTGCATAACATATCAAACCCTGTTTTTGGGGAAAAAATATAACCAATCAGACACCTGGTGAATTTTCCCAGAGCACAAAAGATTAACACAGTGTCATTGTTCAGTTTTAGTTGAAAAGAATTAGGGGATAACTGCATTCAAAGTTGTCATTTGGGGAGATAAATCGGAGGTTTTGTGGTCGGAAATTTCGTTTTACGGCGACACGTCAGCGGAGCCGTAAAACGTAATTTGCGACCGTAAAACCGCCGATTTACCTCCCCAAATGACAAATTTGATGTAGTTATCCCCAATCTAATGCATTTATTCATTTTTTTTACTTTTGAAATAATGTACTAATTGCACAAAATGACAAGTGCTGTGAGCTGCGTAAAAACAAATGCCAGCCAATGAGAAGCGACGTTACGTGATGACGTCGGATTTGCGACAGTATATCGCAGAATATACCGTCGCAAATTTTTGACATTATCCAATCAGACGTGGCGTTACATACACGAGTGCATTAGAATGGCATTTTATGGGTCTTCCCTGCTTACTTGAGCCATTTAGTAGGTGTATCACCACTCTCAAACATTGATCCTAACTATACATGTACATGAACCAGTATTTCTTTTTACAATTTTTTATCTTACAAATCATTCATCAAATAAATTCTATATACACAGCATTGGTGGTGGAAGATTATTTAAATGTATCTTAGAACATCAAGACAACACTTCATAGGTGAAAATGGGTATTCAGGACATATGTGGCAAGCGAAGGACCAGATCAGCCTGTGTGTCCAAGTAGCCTAACCAGGGCCGTTGCTGTCAGTGAACAATCTATTAACTTAAGGATAAAGGCATGAAAAGACTGAAGATGATCCAAATATGTGCAGTTCACATATGCTTGAAGATACTATTTTGCTAGGGGTATATTGTGCTCCAGATAAGTTGCATTCTTCAATCAGAAAGTATTTTTTTTTTTTTTTTTTTTTTTCTTTCTTATTTCTTGAGAAAAACTCATGTTGTGGGTAGTACTCATCAGAAGCACCTCGCCAAGGTGCTTCAAATCTGAAGCTCTGGGTACATGGGAAAATGTTGACTCGTGATATGAAGAAGGAAAACAGCAAATAGGAAAGATTTTGATTAGACTGCAAGCCTATCCTGACTGATCCGCAAACTTGCTATTTTAATATGGCCGAAGATTTTGTATTAACCTTAAACATTCAAACAGAATGCAATACTTTCACCTAATGGCCTAAAATGAACAGTGAAGACCACACAACAGCCTGCTCATTTGTAATACGTTCATAAATATGAGCCACAACCTGAGATCATATGTACCCAGACAAGACTCAGATCAGCCAAGATACATGCAGTCTGAACAATCTCCACTGGGTGTGCTCTCTGGATAGCTCGGGATCCAACGTTTCTTTTGGCTGCTTGTTTGCTTGTGTTGAGGTTTACGGCCCAGTCAACCCAATGGGGTATTGCTGAGTACAGTCATTTTACCTAACCACAATTTTACTAGACAGGCTTAGTCCTCTCAGCAGTTAACCAGTATTGTGCACATTCTTTTGCCAGAAATTGACAACTGCCCGTCTTGAATCAACGGAAGGGAGAGAATGACCGTAGAAAATATTTCATGATCAATCTCCACGAAAACATATTTCCGATCCGGCGGGGATCTAACCCTCAACCTCCTAATCACCAGTCAAACATGCATCCGAGCCACCGAGGCAGGCTTTTTTTGGCTGACAGTAAAGACTGATCAGACTGTGCAACTATCTCACACTGCAGTTCATATAATATTCCAAACTCTACAGCCCCTAAATAATGAACAGAAAGTACCTATCAGACTGCACAGACATGCACTTGGCCATTACTGTTCACTTATGCACAGGTGTGTGGCATCTGATCTGGGACTATACTGTTCGCTCAGGCCTGTCTGTCTCAATATTTAGTGTTGCTATGGTAAATAGCACAGATTTTCCATGATTCAACTGATTTACGGTAAATGTCCTAAAATTTTGAATACTTTATTCAATACTTTTTTGGCATAAATTTTGCTTTTTATGCAGTTATTTCTTTAACTACTTAGTGGAATGGCAAACAGTGTAGACCCTGATCAGACTGCTCCTTCAGGAGCAGTCTGATCTGCGTCTGCATTGTTTGCATTTGCCATTTTATTGGCTACTTTAGTGTACGAAATTTTAGGACATTTACCGTACATAAGATTCTAAAGGTGCTAGGTTAGATAAAGTCTATGATAGTCATTAGCACCAAACCCAGCATTACATTTTGGACACTTCCTCTGTCTTGTTTCATATCTTGTCTTTAAACATTCCAAACAGAACACATGGAAACATTTAGTCAGCACAGCATCTTTACGATTCACTTTACATGAGGGACATGTTAATTGCTCCTGAAATAGAAAAATATATGCGATGTGAACTGCAAGAAAAGGAACTTTATGTCACATGTAAACAGTGAAGGAACAGATCAGCTTGCACAACTGTGCAATTTGATCAGGGCTTTCACTATCTGTTAATACACTCTATAGTTCACTGATATTGTAAGGGGATAATCAAGACACTGATCTGACTGCACTAAGTAAATTGAAATTTCTTATTTGTCCTCGGGGAAATAGGACAAGTTGAACAAGTCGGGCATATTATTTCCACTGCCCTGATTATGGGTCATTCCCAGAAAAGGAAGAAAAGAACAGAAGAACTAGCAGAGAAGAGGAGAACAAGAAAGAGAGAAATAGAGGAGTATGAGGGTAATAGTTAACGCCTAGCACTCGAGTGAAATTTTCAGCAGATGACATATTGAAATATTTTTTTTTTGCAGAAAACAGGATTTGACATTTCATGCAAACTGTCTCCATTAGAGACAGTTTGCAGTTTGCATGAAATGTCAAATCCTGTTTTCTGCAAAAAATAAAATAAAAAAAAAAAAAATCATCAATTTTTCATCCCATGAATTAGCCAAGAGAGTAGTAAAGGTTAATGACAGTGCAGAAAAACAGAATATGCCCACTTTCTTCACCAGCCCATAGTACAGCAAGCCCTTACCAGCACCGTACTGACTACATTTACCCTCCGCTTCCGGCAAGCAGGCTTGACCAAACAGTGTAGACCCAGATCAGTTGTCACAAAGCCGGCTTCTGATTAGGGTCTGAACTGGTTGCCACTCCCTATTCAGCAGTTTCTAGACATATCAACATTATATAGGTAATCAAATCAACTTTTTCAAAACTAAGGACAAGTATGGTAAGAAGATAAGATGTCCCAATATTTAGCATAAATACAGTACAAAAACAAACACAGCTAATACAGTTTAGATCTCCTTTAACCCATTTATGCCTAGTGGACTCTTCTACTATAAAAATCTTTGGATCAGTCTATATCCAATAGAAGAAGAGCCTGGCTAGTTTTTATTATTACTATGTTTTATAGAGAATCCTATATTTAATGCAAACAGTGAAGACCCAGATCAGACGCTGCATTCTGCAGCATCTGATCTGGGTCTACACTGTTTGCCAATGTCCCTTTTATGGGACGCTAGTCTTAAATCGGTTAAGAAGAACACTTCCTCCTTAGAGAGAAAACACCTCTGGCATTCGAAAGTTTAAATATTTTTCCTTCATACAAGATTGTCAGTATTATTTCCCTTACTATGCTCTGTCATGTGAAAATGAGTCATCAAGAAGACAGAGTTCCAGATAAGAGTTGTATCCACAAGAATATGTTTTTCTTATATCTCCATAAAATCATATGTTGTGAGTACTTATTAGAAGTGCCTCATAGAGGCACTTCTAATAAGCACCCACAACATATGTTTTTGAAGAAAATTAAAAAAAAAATATCAATACTTTTTGGTTGAAAAAAATGCTTTATCTGGAACTGTGAGTAGACTAGACAAAGATCAGCTTGTACATTAGCAGTCTGGTACTGGTCCATGGTTTTCTTATAGAAACACAAGATAGCTCTAGATAAAGACTGCAGTGGGTGGGGGAAATGTATTTTTTTTTTACATATATTTTTCATTTCTCTGCACAACAAGAGTAAATTCTTTCCTTTTAGAGTAGACCTCTTTTCAGAAAGCTTTGGTTTGCAATAAAGCGAATAGGAAATCACAAAGCTGTCTCCTTTGGAAGAAATGGCAGAAAATGTACCAGGATTACCCATTCACTTTAACAATTAGCATGTTGGGTAAAAATTTCAGCAGATGATATTCTGAAATAGATTTTTTTTTTTTTTTTTTCCAGATAATAGGCTTTGAGATTTAATACAAACTGAGAGTTTGCATGAAATCTCAAAGCCTAATTTCTGTCATCTGCTGATATTACCCAGAATGCGGTAAAGATTAAAGTCTGTTGCCAAATTGGTATGATCCAATTCTTACAAACACTATTGTTATTCTTACCTTATATTCCCCTATCTCTGCCATTAATACTTCATCCGCTGCTCCCGCCATCTCAATCTTCTTACTTCTCTCCAACTTCCTGTTTAATTTGGCTATTTCCTCCTGTGAGATTATAAGAATCCATCATGAGTGTCCATGCAGGATAGGGAAATCTCACCCGAGGGAGAGATTTCCCTATCCTGCACGGACTTGCTCATGATGGATTCTTTTTCTCCCACTTTTAAGTGGATTGTTCCTATGACCAGCATGGTCATGTGAGATAGAAGTTTCTCATATGGGCAAAAAGCCTATCTCATATTGGCAAAGGTGGGAGAAAAAATGTTTTTTTGCTTTAAACCCCAATTTATTTGCTTTAATTTCAAGTATATAAAATTTTATTAATACAGATTTGTATTAATTAATACAGGAGCCAGCGCACAACAAAGCCTACAATAATACTTGTGCGACCAGCGAAGACTCAGATCAGCCTGTGCATCCATGCAGTCTGATCAGTCTTCGCTGATCATATGTGCCTTCTACAACCCCCAGGCTATCCAAAGAGGGACAAATGAGAACCTTGCCACTGGGTGGATGTATATGCTGATCTGAGTCTTTGCTGGTTACACAGGTCTGACTGTAGGTTTTGTCATGCGCTGGCTCACATATTTTGTACTTGGATCTGATAGTAAGACTTGGCCTTATATCCTAATGAATACAGCTACAGAGGTAATTTTAACAACCAAAAAATATCAAAATTTTTATTATTTCTTGAGGAAAATGTATGTAAAGGGAAGCCATTAGAAGAGACTTCGTGGGGTGCTTCTTGTGAGTACCCGCAACATGTCATCAAAGCTTCCCATAGTCTTCAGTATACCATATTTATTTACCCTAAGTATTTGGAAAGACAAAGTTTGATTTGGAGTTGCAGTTTTACAGCCCACACTTCTAAGATAATGTCAGGCCAGTCATTTACTACTCACACTTTTCATGGGCGGGCTTAGTCCTCTAAGTAGTAAACCAGTACTTGTGCACAAACTTTTGCAAGTAACTGACAACTGCCCTTTTTGACTCCGCAGAAGGGGGAGATTGACCATAGAAAGTATTCCACAATCAATCTCCATGAAAGTTATGTAGCCCAGCTGGGATTTGAACTTGCGACCGCTGGACCTACAGTCAGACACACTACCAGCTGCACAATGGAGCCCAGCTGGACAGATAGGCCTGAGCAAACAGTTTGAGCCCAGATCAGATAGTGTAGACCCAGATCCGATGCAGCAGAATGTGCCTCTCCAAGGTGCTTCTAATGAAAACCTTAGGAAACAAAATATCATGTGGACACTCTCTCATATCTGCAGTTATGCTTGTAGCCAATCACTCTACAAAATAGGGTAAATTTAGCTAAAGGCTCAGGGTTTTCCTCCACTCGTATTTTGGCAGTTTTTACCCCCAAAACCTTGTTCTGAACCTTCAAAAGTTAGAGGCAAGAGTCCTCAGTAATGCATATATGATCAAAGCAAAATTAATTTTATTCACCTATGGTTTTGTATTTTAATCTATTTGTGATCTAGGGGGCAAGAATTATCAATATTTGGGCAATAGTTAACCCTTAAAGTAGCAGATGACATTTTAATATTGTTTTCATTTTTTCAGAGAAAATAAGATGACATTTCATGTAAGCTGTCTGCTAGGCAGACAATTCACATGAAATGTCATGCCTGATTTTCTCTGGAAAAAATATTAAAAAAAAACAACAAAAAAAAACCCCCAAACAACTACAAAATACTTCAAAGTGCTGTCTACTGCAGTTATGATTAGCACTTTAAAAATAACTTCTTTAAAACAAAAAACCCTAAATCTTATTAAGGGACCCCTTAACTCCACATAAGGGAGTCCTTGGGACTCTCATTTTTAAACCCTGAGGGAAAACCCTGAAGCTGCTCAAATAACCTACCTGCATTCTCTTGTATTTATAAGCCTCTTGTTCAATGGCTCCAGTTTTCTCTGCAACAGCTACCTGTGCTTCCTTAAGCTGGGCCTGGTATTTGTCAAGATGAAGTTTTAAATCTGCAGCTGTCTGTGAACTCTCAACAGCTTTACGCTTGTGAAGTTCCATGGCCGACTGTGTACAGCTGGAAAATAAACTAAATGTATAAGCAATCTTACAAATAATTCAACCCCTAACGAAATATGAATTCATGACTAGAATAGCAGACAATTTATACCTACTGCCCTACTGGTAACTCCTCCACTTTACCAGTGAATATGTCATGCTTGTCTGGTTAGTGAAGTTGAGAAAAGTCATATGCAAATAATGAAGATCTAGACCAGCCTGCATATGTGTATGGTATAGGTCATCAGAGGGTGTATCAGGTAAATATTTGTCTTATTTCTCCATAAAAACATGTTGTGGGTACTCATTAGAAGTGTCTCTGTGAAGCACTTTTAATGAGTACCCACAGCATCACTTTTCTTAATAAACAAGAAAAACATCAATATTTTTTTGCTTAACCCTTTAAATGCCAAGTAAATCTGCATCTAAAAATGTCGTCTGTTTATGTCGTCTGCTGAATATTCTTGCAAACTTTTCAAACCTGTTTTTGCATACAGGCAAACAGTATGGACCCTGATCAGTCTAAAGGAGCAGTCTGATCTGGGTCCATAGTTTGCAAAAATGACTTTTAAAATCACAAGCAGGGTCCAGTTGTTCAAAGCTAACGACATCGTTAGTTAACGATTCGTTAAAATTTACATCGAGTGATACGCAAATATGCTGATATTTTTTTGCTGAAAAAATGTGAGTAGCTTTTGCAGTGCAAAAGCTACTCACATTTTTCAGCAAAAAATATCAGAATATTGTATATTGAATCTGCTAAAACAGTTAACGAAATGACCCTTAACAAGCTCATTAAGCTAACGACGCTTTGAACAACCGGGCCCTGATGACAAAGCAGACGACAATTGTTATGATTGGCAGTTTAAGGGTTAAAAACATGCTTTATCTGGAGCTATGAATTCTGGCCTGATCTGGACCTTTCCTGTTATCTATATACTTGTACATTTCAAAAGGTAAAGATAATATCTGAGCAAACAGCAAAGCCTTAGACAAGATTGTTCAGATGCACAAACATGCAGTATGGCAAGGATGCACTGATGCATGACTGCAAAGTCTGGCCTGAGGCTTTCTTCAGTTGAAGTTTTATGGCCCAGTCAACACAACGTCATGTCGATCCAATCCTCACACTTTTTGCTGGGCAGACTTAGACCTCTAAGCAGTTAAAGCCCCATTAATATTGCCAACATAAATTCCGAGATACAATAAAAGATCATTTCATTTTTGATCCAGTTCAAAAACAACAGACAAACTGAAATTTTACAGGCTGTCAGATGCCATATTTTTATTCATATTAATACGATATTTCAGTTTATTACACCTTTCTTAGACAAAAATGTCTATTTTTTTAGGAATATGGAGCCTTTAACCAGTACTTTGTGCACAAACTTTTGCAAGTAACTAACAACTGCCCTTCTTGAATCAGTGAAAAGGGGGACAACTTAGAAATTATTTCATGATCAATCTCTGCAAAAGCTATATTGCCAAGCTGGGATTCAAATTTGCAACCTCTGGATCTGCAGTCAGATGTGCTCCCCACTGCACAATGGAGCCTAATCTACCAGAGCAGTAGATGGGTGCTTAACCTACTGATCTACCAACCCTCCTCCATTTTAACAGTTAGCTCTTTCGGTGCCAAATTTCAGACTACATTTGTCGTCTGCTTTGTTTTTTAACAAACTATCGGAAAGAAGTTTATACATAAAGTTGAAAGACTGAATGTCAAACAGCTTAGATCCAGGAGACGGCTCATTATGAGCCATCTCATCTGAAACTATACTGTTTGCAAAAGCCTATAATCATTGCATATGGCAGTGAAAGAGTTAATATTTCAGGCAAACTTGTCTAAGGAGTGGGGAACCATTCATAACCCACATGTGAACAGCCAAGACATACATGTAGATGTAGACCTGACAATATATCTATAGACAATTCTGCATTTTTCTTGTTTTCATTATCCATTCCTCAAGGTATATATATGTAGGCAAACAGCAAAGACACAAACTAGACTGCACATCTGTTTACTTTTGGCAAATCTTGTTTTCCTAAGCCAACTTTGTGACTTTTTACCTTAAATGATGATGATAATTTGGTGTTTAACATACCTTTCAACATTATTTAACCCATTTATGCCATACAAACTTTTCAACCACAACTCTTTGGACTGGTCAATTTCCAATAAAAAGTGCGACTCTAAGCATAAATGGGTTGTCATATATCAAGACAATGGAAAGGTGATAATGAAAGGCTCTGTGCAATGAAGCACCTAACAGTCATGAGCTGAATTCTGCCTGCAGCAGGATTCAAACCAGGGACCTTATGATCCTCAGTCAGGACATTACGAAAATACGCCTATTCAAATATATTGAAAATTTCACCTCCAAAAACTGAAAATTTTCAGATAAAAAAACTCTGATATTTTTTATATTTCTGCTCAAAACATAGATTGTGGGTACTTGTTAGAATTGCCTCACCAAGGCAGTTCTAATAAGTACTCACAATCTATGTTTTTGAGAAGAAATAAGAAAAACTAGACAAAGTGCCCAGTGGGGCACGTATACCCCCGAAGAGCGCTACCGCCAGTTTTTAACGAGCTCAAAATATGTAGCTTTGACTCTGGAGATGGCAGGATGGATGAATTCCATGCTGATAGCTATATCCCCTAAACCTCTCTGTAGGAGGATAATAAAATTCAACAAAAGTTCTTATGGTATAGCTATATAAACTTAGATGCAATTTTTTTTTACTTTTATATGAAATTTCTAAGTCTGTGACCTTGACCTGAAGGTCATACCCTGTATCTACCAACATGTCAAATATAAATGAAATTCCTCAAAGGTTTTTGATGGTATAGCTATATAAACTTAAACACAAAAACTTTGACTTTTTTATGAAAATTCTAAGTCTATGACCTTGACCCCAAGGTCACCCCTGGGGTGGGGATGGTGCTAATAAAAACTTTATACCTATATCTACCATCATGCCAAATATGAATGAATTCCATCAAAAGGTCTTCAAAATATGAACAAAGTATGAACAAATAATGCTTCACAGGACGGACGGACAGACAAAAAGATTTCTTTCTGATAGCTATATCCGCTCAACCTTTCAGTTAAGGGATAATGAAATTTAATAAAAGATCTTGATGATATGGCTATATAAACTTAAACGCAAAAATTTTTACTTTTATATGAAAATTCTAAGTTCGTGACCTTGACCTCGGTCACACCCGGGGTGGGGATCATGCGGAGTAAGACGCTAGGCCGATATCTACCAACATGTAAAATATAAATGAAATTCCTCAAGGTCTTGATGATACAGCTATATAAACTTAAACACAAAAAACTTTGACTTTTTTATGAAAATTCTAAGTCTCTGACCTTGACCCCAAGGTCACCCCCAGGGAGGGGATGGTGCTGATAAAAACCTAAGACCTATATATACCATCATGCCAAATATGAATGAAAACCATCAAAGGGTCTTCAAAATATGAGTTCTTATAACATTTAACGCAAAAACTTTGACCCTAAGACAAAAATAAAGTATGAACGAATAATACTTCAACGGACTGACGGACAGACGAACAGATTCCTTGCTGATAGCTATATCAGCTCAACCTTTCAGTTAGGGGATAATGAAATTTAATAAAAGGTCTTGATGATATGGCAATATAAACTTAAACGCAAAAATTTTTACTTTTATATGAAAATTTTAAGTTCGTGACCTTGACCTCGGTCACATCCAGGGTGCATGCCGAGTAAGAAGCTAGGCCGACATCTACCAACATGTCAAATATAAATGAAATTCCTCAAGGGTCTTGATGATATAGCTATTTAAACTTAAACACAAAAAACTTTAACTTTTTTAATGAAAATTCTAAGTCCGTGACCTTGACCCAAGGTCACGCCCGGGATGGGGATGGTGCTGATAAAAACTTTAGACCTATATCTACCATCATGCCATATATGAATGAAATCCATCAAAGGGTCTTCAAAATATGAGGTCTTATAAACTTTAACACAAAAACTTTGACCCTGTGACTTTTTTACGAAAATTCAAAGTCCGTGACCTTGTTCCCAAGGTCACCCCGGGGTGGGGATGGTGCTGATAAAAACTTTAGACCTATATCTACCATCATGCCATATATGAACAAAATCCATCAAAGGGTCTTCAAAATATGAGGTCTTATAAACTTTAACGCAAAAACTTTGACCCTGCGACAGAAAGACGAACGAACGAACGTACGAACGAACGAACGACGAACGTACGTACGTACGAACGAACGAACGGACGAACGGAAAAGCGAAAACTATATACCCCCACATACTTCGTATGTCGGGGGTATAATAATGTATACCCCTGTAAACCCCAGTTTTACTATATAAAAGTGAGGTTTAAGGGGGTCAGATTTATATAGGTATGTTTTCGTGATGAGCACTAACCACTTGGCCACCAGAATTTTCAAACTTATTACCTTAACTCTTTCTCAATAGTGGCAATACTGTTCTGTAATATTCTCTCCTTCTCCTCCAGTTTTCTAACAACAAGCAGCTGGGCCTCTACCTGCATGTTAATGGTAGTAACTTGCTCTGCTAAAACGTCCTTTTCTTCTCGCAATAACTTCTGTATCTGGTTAGCTTTGATTCTCTACAAATAAAACAAGAAATTGCCATTAATAAAATATCCCCTCCATGACCACAATGTACCGATAGATGAAAGATTTGTATTTTGACTTTGTTTTGTTTGTTGCTGTCATTTTGTTGTTGTTTTTTTTTGTTTGTTTTTTTTGTTGTTTTTTGTTTGCCGTTTTTTCGTTTTTTCGTTTTGGTGAGAGGTGCCATAGCTAAGTGGTTCGAGCACCTGACTGTAGTGCTGAAGGTTCCAAGTTCAACACAAGTTCAGACCATCAAATCAAAAACTCTCTCTGTTCATCATTGGAAGGTTACAAAGCAGTAAAAGGAGATGACTAGGCCCTACCTTTCATATGCTGTCCTATTAAGTAACCACTCAGAATGTTTTCATAATCATCCAAAATTATCCCTAAAAATTACACAATGTTATTCACAGCATATCTTATTTAATCTTCAGTTTCATTACCTCTGAAATGGGTTTAAAACTGGCGTCATCTTTCACCCTCAACTGTTGTAATAATCTCATATTCTGTAATCTCCAAAAAATAACACATTATCTTCGACAGAATATCTCATTTAGTTTCAAAGATAAACTATTATTACCTCTGACATGAGTTTAAAATTGGCATCATCTTTCTCCCTCAACTGTTGTAATAATCTCATGTTCTGTTCCTGCATATCTTCAAATGCTTGACCAGTAACATCCATCTCATTTAACAAGGTTTCTTCACGCTGAAATAAATCATTGAGGTGGAGCTATTGCCATATATAACCAGAGGAATGTTAAGGAAAAGTATCTGGTGATAATTATGGGATAATTTTCTCCAGTTCTTCATAAAAACATATGTTGTGGGTATTCTTTAGAAGCGCCTTGCCGAGGCGCTTCTAATGAGTACCCACAACATATGTTTTTATGATGAACTGGAGAAAATTATCCCACAATTATCGCCAAATACTCCTCCTTAATAATTCCTCTGATAACAGAGTGATAATGCAAGGAAATGTACCCTATGACATGTGTGAAGACTCAGATCTGCCAGATCTGTCTGAGCATGCAAGTAGTATGATCAGTCTCCAATGCCATCCCAAAAAATTAATGATATGGTGTTTTACCTCTTTCTCAACAATATTTAAGTCATATCCCAATGCGAGGCGATAACAAAAGGCCCTGTATAACGAAGTAACATACAGTCAAAGGCTGAATTCCACATCAAGCAGGATTCAAACCCAGAACCTTGTGAACCACAGTCAGGAGAGCTAAGTGCTTGATCAAGAGATTGTCACTTGAGTGGTAAATGGATTAAACTAAAGAACAGAACATGTATTTTCACCATAATATGAGAAGCAGATAAGCCCTTATTCATAATGTATTTACCCTAAGTATTTGGATAGACAGGCTTCAGTAAACTGTGTAGACCCAGATCAGTTGCTGCAGAATGTAACATCTGATCAGGGTTTACTCTGTCTGCCACACATCCACCAATTTTCAGACAGATCAACAGGTATTTAAAAGGCTTTGATCACATTTTTAAGACAGTATTATAATGAGTAAAGTTGTCTGAATACTTTTGTTAAATATGGTATAATTTGCTTTGCAGTATTCAGTTGACAATTTTTTGTCTGAAAACCATGAATATAAATTTTAACACTTGTCCTACTGAACCTGGATACACACTGCCATTGCAAACAGTGTAGATCCAGACCAGTTGGCTTCTAAGAAGCCAACTGATCTGGATCTGCACTGTTTGTCATTAAGTATTCCAATTTGTATCAACACCCTGAATCAAGTAATCTGATAGGCAGAAATTTAGAAGTGGACGTGGTATTTTAATTTATTCAGCAGGACAAGAGTTGAACAGTTTGATTTCCTTCAGAACTCAGCAGATTCTTCCTCTTCAACAATTTTTTGTCTGAAAACCATGAATATAAATTTTAAACAGTTTGATTTCCTTCAGAACTCAGCAGATTCTTCTTTTTCACCATCATTACATTCAAGCTCAAATTCATTATCATCATTATAGCATCATAACATCAACATCATTGCTCAGATCTTTACATATACTCACCTGTTTCTGGGTAGCCAGGTTTTTCTGCAAGTCCATAATAGTTTCTTCCATCTTTTTAATCTTCCTAAGTGCATCTTCCTCTGCTAGTTTACGCCTTTCTTTCCTCTCCGCCTCCTGCATCTTCTTGATATGTTGTCGTAAATCATCTATCTCCTGTTTCAGTCGCTTTTCTGCTGCCATCAGCTATTGAGAAGAGCAAATGATAAAACCTTTCTTAAAGCATATGCAAACAGTGTATGCCAAGACCAGATTGTTCATATGAACAGTAATCCCTAACAATCAGTCGGCTGAACAGATTTTAATAAATGCTGCTGTCATTCTGCAAAAGAAAATAACTTCCCTGTACTGGCTGTAGACAGAACGTTGTCACCCTAGTATTGACACCTTTGTAAGATTTTTGTGTTGTTTGTGTTGGGGTTTTACAGCCCAGTCAACCCATGTCGAGCGCTGTTAGATTACCTAACCACACTTTTTCCTGAGCAGGCAGTCCGCTATGCAGTGAACCAGTACTTGTGCACATTCTTTCACTAGAAACTGACAACTGCACTTCTTGAATCAGTGAAAGGGAGAGAATGACGATAGAAAATATTCATGCTCAATCTCCACGAAAGAATACTGCCAACTGAGCGCTGATCTAACCCACAACCTCCTGATCACCAGTTGGATGCACATCTGACTGAGCAACCGAGGCAAGCACCTTTGTAAAAACTGGGGCTACTCTTAAACGAAAGAATTTCCTCCATAAGGGTGCCAATTCTTTCCTTAAACGCTGTCCGACTGGAGACTAGGAGGTCGCGGGTTCAACCCCCGCCGAGGTCGGCAACATTCTTTCGTGGAGATTGATCATGAAATATTTTCTACGGTCATTTTCTCCCTTCCGCTGATTCAAGAAGGGCAGTTGTCAGTTTCTGGCGAAAGAATGCGCACAATACTGGATAACCGCTTTGAGGACTAAGCCTGCCCAGTAAACGTGTGGTTAGGTAAACTGACCGCGCTCGACATGACCCCATTGGGTTGACTGGGCCGTAAAACCTCAACACAAACTTTTCTTAAAGAATAGCCCCTTTGTATACAATTGTGGGGTCTAGAATTTTGATTCCCACTTTGTCTAAAAATTCCAGGCCTCTTCCCAAAATAGCAAGATCCTCTATTCTAATCTACCAACTAAATATATATGAGCCAGCAGACAACAATACCTAAGACTTGTGCGAGCAGTGAACTCATATCAGCCTGTGCATCCATGCAGTCTGATCAGTGTCTTTGCTGATCGTATGTGCCTTTAACAGCTTCAAGGATATCCAAAGAGAAATGGGAACCCTTGCCATATTGAGTAGATGTACAGGCTAATCAGAGTCTTTGCTGGTTACACAGGTCTTATTGTAGGTTTTATCGTGCACTGCCTCATATTATATTTACCTTAACATTTTGACAGACAGACCTTAGCAAACAGTATACACCCAGATCAGATGGCACAAAATGTGGCATCTGATCAGGATCCACAATGTTTGCACGTTATCCAGCAGTTCTTTGACACATCAGAAAGTCAAATGGTCATGTTCAAAATTTAGGACAAGTAAGATAAGTTAAAGGCTCTATATTTCTCAAAAACAGACATACTTTATCCAAGGTAGATTTAATAAATTGATATATGGTATTAATGTGAACATAAAATGTGGTATCTGATAGCCTGTAAAATTTCAGTTAGTCTCTCGATTTTGCATTGGATAAAAATATGAAATTATTTTTTTATAATATCTCTGAATTAATGTTGGCAACATTAACTCAGAGATACGACAAAAAATCATTTCATTTTTGATCCAGTTTAAGGACGAGAGACTAACTGAAATTTTACAGGCTGTCAGGTGCCACATTTTATGATTGTACTAATACCATGTATCAAGTTCTTAACCTTTCTTGGATAATAAAATGTCTATGTGTAAGGAATATGGAGCTTTTACTGTTCCTGATTATTGAGAGTACTCATAAATATGGTTAACCCATTAGACTGAATAAACTCTCCAACACTTTATATTGGAAGAGTCCATTTTCAATTTTAGGTATGTCAGGCTATATGATGTAGCTATTCCTAAAGAAAAAATGAACTACTTGCAAATAGTGAATAACCTCATCAGATGCTGCATTCTGTCGCATCTAATCTGGATCTGCACTGTTTGCCAGTTACCCGTTTAGGAGTCTTCAGTCTTTAATGGGTTAAGACTTTTACACCGGACAGACTCTTACCTGGACCTTATCCCTCTGTTCTTTAGGAGCACTCTTGTACACGTCTAATAGTAATTTTAGCTCCTTCTGGCTGTCCTGAGACTTTCTGTGAAAAAAAAAAAAAAAATAAAATAGCTGTAGATAAGATGGGTATTCTGATAAATATTTGTTTTTATATATTTGACCACAAAAATATATGTTGTGCATTCTCATTAGAAGTGCTTTGACCAGGTGCTTCTAACGATATCCACAACATATATTTCTGATGAGAAATAAGAAAAAACAATGAGATATTTTGGTCAAATAAACTATCTAGAGCACTCCTGTGCTTGTCTAATAGTAATTTAACCTCCTTCTTGCTATCCTGAGATTTTCTGAAAAATAATAAAAGCATCGCAGACCTGCACAATATCCCACCACTGCAGGGTATTTGTTACAAAACATGCAAAGAAGATGGCTGTGTTTGATGTAATATGAAAATAGGCTTAGCCTAAATGCGAGCACAGCACAGACCTAGCTGTAAGTCTCTTCAAAAGTCCTTCAGAGCATCATTAAAGAATGAATATTAGTATATAAAAATATATGTAAATCAATAATAAATAATAAAAATAATCAGCAAAATGTGTTCGTGACACTTATTGAAACTCGTTCCTTGTCACTTCTTGACGCTTATTAGTGAGACCCAAATTGTGTGACTAGTGGTATAATCAAGTCCGCCCCAGTCCTGCCGACCCGGTGACAACTTCCGGGAAGAAAAAAGGAAGAAAATTGGTCAGAGCAATTTTCTGCTGAAAGTATATATCGTTGTATGGTACTTTGCCTTGGTCATATTCCCTACCGTAGAGCTCACTTCGTTCGCGACGCGCTGTGCACCTTGGTGAGGCACCTCTAATGAGTGCTCATAATACATATAATAACACAACAAAAAATTGATATACTGTAACCTCGAAATAATATGTGCTGTATCACGTCATAGTCTTAACTGGTATTGGTGCAAACTGTTGGAGGAGATAGCCTGAAAGCAAGTGAGGATATCTGAATAAGTAATAACTCTACAAAAATTTGGTGTACTGTAACCTGGCTGCAATTCTCCACAACTTCTTTCTATCCAACAACCTACAAATAATACGTTGATCAGATGATAGGAGGAGTGAGCTGGAAATGAAATCATGCTTGAACAATCTTTTAAGAGCTATGACTCTATCAAAATTTGTTGTACCGTAATCTCGAAAACAATATGTCCTGTACCACCTCATGATCTAACAGTCCACCAAGTTTCAACACAATCTGATGAAAACTGCAGGAGGAGTTATCCGGAAACAAAGTGTGGATGGATTGATAGACACCAGAGGGTATACCATAATACCCCCACCACTATCATGTGGTGGGATATAAAAATCCTTGGCTGTAGATAAGAGAGGTATTCAGATAAATATTTAAACATGAAAATATATGTTATGGGTACTCATTAGGAGCACCTTGGTGAGGCACCTCTAATGAGTGCTCATAATACATATCTTTGTAGAGAAACAAGACAAATAATGAGATATTTTGGTCAAATAAACATCTTAACTAGAGCATTATCACAATGTCAAATGGGAGTGTTAAATTAAAGCAGGGGGAGTGGTTGGCTTGACTAGTGTAAGTTATCTGTTCCAGACCTTCAATAGTTAGCCTTTAGAAATATTCAGACAGACAGGCCTGAGTAAACAGTGTAGACCCAGACCAGAAGCCACAGAACATGGTGTCTGACTGGCACAAGGGATACAACTTTATGACCACCCCCCGTTCCCCCCGCCACACACACACCTACAGCGCTATGGAGCCCAGCATCCTGGAAGTGAATATATTCACCTAAAATTTTAAGTTTTATCCTCATTCTAACAAATATTACTACTGGTAAAACTGAATTTTAAACAAAAACTTGATCAGTATTTCAGACATTTCAAACCTGTTCACTTACTTTAATTGGGCTTTAAGATCTTTGTATATTTCTGAATCAGATTTTCCCTTCTCCCTTGCCAGTTCTATCTCATCCTGATCTTCATCTGGAAGTTTGAATGGTTCAGATGAGTCTAACTTCACTGAAGGAGCTGTTTTGGATGTATCTGATGATGAAGACCCTTGGTTACTGTCTCCACTACCTGCTTCTTTTGTATCAGCAAAACTATCACCCATCGATGCTCGCAACTGAAATAATTTGATATCTATTTCATAGCTCCTCGTAAAAAGATATCTGTGGTGATAATTTAGGAAGAATTTTTTATTTTTTTTTTTTTTTGCACTAAAACATATCTTAACACTTGCCAGGCCGAATAAATTCAGATACCATGTCCACTTCTAATATTCAGCCGATCAGATAACTGGATCCAGTCTGCTGATACAACTTGCATACTTAATAAAAAACCGTGCAGATCCAGATCAGTTTGCTTCTGAAGAAGCCAACTGATCTGGATCTGCACTGTTTGCAAAGGCAGGGCATATCCAAGTTCAGGAGAACCAGGGTTAAGGAGATTCACTGGAACTGGATATGGTGCAAAATTAACAAAAAACTCTTCCAAATACTCCCCTTACCTGAAAGTATGGCAAAATAAAATGAACAACGGGCTGTATAGTGAATCCAGGTCAGCTTGCACATTGGTTATCCAATCAGGATCTTTCACTATTCACGCCTCCACAGAAGATGAGTATTAAGATAACTGATGTATTTGCCCTAATTACTGCACTGTGAGATTAAGATTTTTTTCAAAAATTACTAGAAATACTTGAAGAAAAATATCCTCCTAATAGAGGAGAACTTCATGAGGGGTGTATTTAATGATTTTTGTTTTTGTGTTGAGGTTTTACGGCCCAGAACCCAATGGGGTCATGTCGAGCGTGGTCAGTTTACCTAACCACACGTTTACTGGGCAGGCTTAGTCCTCTAAGTGGTTAACCAGCATTGTGCACATTCTTTCGCCAGAAACTGACAACTGCCCTTCTTGGCTACTTGACCGTTCCATGGCAAGGTCAAATTTGCATCCCCATACTCTTGTATGGGGAAAGAGTATTTAATGATATTTACGCAATATTTTTCTGACTTTCTTTATAAAAGCATATGTTGTTGGCACTCATTTGAATTGCCTCGACTTGTCGAGGCATTTCAAATGAATACCAACAACATATATTTTTATAAAGATGTAAATAAAAGTACACTGGCTGTAATTTAAAGACTACAAAATTGCTTGACTGTGCGCTTATAAGAGCATGCATGGTAATTAGGTCGAACATGATATATTTCTTATTTCTCCACTAAAGCATATGCTGTGGGCACCCATTAGATGCGCCTTCATGAGGTGCTTCTAATGAGTACCCACAACATATGTTTTCATGTCAAAATAAGAAAAAATAACTGTCTGTTTGAAAAAAATCTGCCTTATCTGGAGTTTTGACTACTGTTGATGTATTTTACAGTAATCAATAATTCTGCAAGTAAAAAAGTGGTGGCCTTGAACAGCAAGCATGGATATTCATTCTCACACCCCTTTCTCAGTGTGTTTGTTTGTTTGTGTTGAGGTTTTACGGCCCAGTCAACCCAATGGGGTCATGTCGAGCGCGGTCAGTTTACCTAACCACACGTTTACTGGGCAGGCTTAGTCCTCTAAGCGGTTAACCAGTATTGTGCACATTCTTTCGCCAGAAACTGACAAAATCTCAGTGTGTTTAGCAGAGTTGTTGTTTAAGAGGAGAACCAGGTATAAGTTTTCTTATTTCTCCAGGTAAATATATATTGCGGAAACTCATTAGAATTGCCTCGCCAAACATACATTTTTATGAAGAACTAGAGAAAATTATCGCAAAATTACATCAAATGCTCCCTAAACAACCCCTGGTTTATTTTTTCCCAACAAAACAGTTGTATTCAAACTCTTATGTAAAACTTTTTTTGTATTCAAACAATTATGTAATTTTTTTTTCTTTAAGAAACTAAGTCACACTTAGTATGGATAATCTATTTTCATGAGATTACCAGATGCTGCTTATATTTTTTACTGCCCCATTTCAGAAACATATAGAAACTTTATTTTACAGTGCATATCATTTATTTCTAGATATTGTTTTTCAGTTCCACCTACTGACCCTGTCTGGATTAGGTGCTTTTTTCAACCAATACTATTTATATTTTTCTTATTTCTCTAGAAAAACATATGTTGTGGGACTCATTAGAAGCATCTCAATGAGGTGCTTCTAATGAGTACCCACAACATATATGTGAAAAACATGTTATGGGACTCATTAGAAGCACCTCAATTATGCATTTTTAATGAGCACCCATAACATATGCTTTTTCTGCAGAAATAAGAAAAATATATGATACCCCTTTTAACTGGAAGTATGGACTGCACATATATTTGGATAAAGTCTGTCATTCCCAAAAGGTTTGTTACCTTATTTATTTCACTCTGTGTTTCTTTCACTTTCCGTCTATTTCTCTGTGCCTCTGCTTTCAACTGCTGGTTATGTTTCTGTAAACTCTGGATCAAATTTCTCATCTCCTGATTGATAGGACCTACAAATAGAAACCAATATCTTAGACAAGTCTTTATTTGGCATTTTCAATACACAGATGGCAGATGATATGTGCATGCGTGTGTGTGTGTGTGTGTGTGTGAGTGTGTGTGTGTGTGTGTGGTGGGAGGGTGTGTGTGTGGGGTGGGGGTGGGGGAGTGGAAGGATAAAAAAGACTTACATTCAGATTTAAAATGCAAAAAGAAAAATCACTTTATGTAATATACTGCACCTACCTGTCTGTTCATGTGCAGCAAGTGTTTGTTCAAACTCTATCCGCAACATCTCATATGCCTTCCTAACTTGACCTAATGCATCCTCTAACTGGATTACCTCTGTCCTTAACTTCTTCTGAGACATAAGCTCATCACTCTACAAACACAAATTCTAAATGTTACTCACAAATATATAAATCTTACAAATACCCTTAAAGGCCAGATTCCTGAAGGTCCTACAGGAGAAATCTGGGGAGTGGCCAGACAAGAGATAATGGGTTAACTTAGGTCATGTCGGGGTCAGCTGCACAGGAATGTAAACATGCACATGTTGGAATCAGCTGATTACTGAGTATCTGTGTAAAGCTACTGTCAGATTCAAGGATAAACTAGATAAATGGATACTGTTTTGTGGTGGGGGAATTTAGATTTGTCAAAACGGACATAGAAGAAAGGATTTTTTTTTTTTTTTTTTTAAAAAAAAAGAATACACATGAAAGAAACACTTTCACATAAAAGTTTGAAATTTTGATCAGTTCATATGTTGTGATTTTCTGAGCATTATCTTATGCATTCTTGAATCAAAATCTTGTTTATCCTTCAGCCGTTAATCTGAATTATTCACTTCTTTGATTTTCAAGAACATTTCACTTATATAGCGCTATTCGCTCATCAAACAGTTGTCAAAAACTGCAGTACCCATAGAAAAACTATCTGACTATCTGTAAGTTCACCATGTGCCAGCTGTGGGAATTTATTTATTTATTAGAAACTTTATGTAAACAAAAACAGTCTACAGTGATTTTTTTTAAAACAAAAACAGTCTACAGTGAATTTTTTTATGTATGTATTTATGAATGCTAAAAAATGTAACATATGATTCACTTTATGATGCTGCATAAAATTCATTTGGATCACATATCTGTTGGCACATTTGGATTAACAAGAGTGGCGAGCTTTGCATGTTTGTTTACCTTTTGATTCCCATGTGAAATCATGCCTTGTGCTTTTCTATTTATATCTTGTTTGCCTGTCATTGCAGGGGTCAAAGGTGAAAATTCAAATCTAACTGACAGTTAGGCTCAGATTTTCAAAATAAAACTATTTATTGTAGTCTTATCCTTATCTGATTCTATAAAATGATCCCATGATTCATTAGAGACTGGCCAAAAGTTGTTCAGTTATTTTTATCTAATTAATATGAAAGTTGGTAAGACCAAAATCACTATTTATTCACTGAGCATCTGAAAAGTGTTTGAATTTGCCACCATCATAATTTGGGGGTGGAGCCTGCCCTTTTATAGCTGAGCCTGGGGTTTAAGGCTTAGTTAGCATGCTTGGTAAAATTTTCCACAAACAACATACTGAAATATTTTCCTTGTTTTTACCACAAAACAGGATTTGACATTTCATGCAAATTGTCTCCATTGGAGACAATTTGCATGAAATGTCAAATCCTGTTTTCTAGGAAAAATAAGACAAAATATCATCAATATGTAAACTACTGAATTTGTGTGAAGAGTGGAAAAAGGGAAAGAAGTGAAGGATCAGTCGGATCAGGCTGCTCCAATGGAGACAATATGCATGAAATGTCAAATCCTGTTTTCTAGGGAAGAATAAGAAAAATATCGTAATTTTGTCATCTGCTGAATTTTTGCAGAGAGTGGGAAAGGTTAAAGAAGTGAAAGGTCAGATCAGTCTGCTCCAACGGAGACAATTTGCAGGAAATGTCAAATCCTATTTTCTGGGAAAAATGAAAAAAAAAATCAATTTGTTGTCTGCTGAATTTGTACAGAGAGTGGAAAAAGTTAAAGATGTAAAGGGTCAGATCAGTCTGCTCCAATGAAGACAATTTGCATGAAATGTCAAATCCTGTTTTCTGAGGAAAAATAAGAAAAATATCATCAATTTGTGCAGAGAGTGGGAAAAGTGAAAGAAGTAAAGGGTCAGTCAGATCAATCTGCTCCAATGGAGACAATTTGCATAAAAATGTCAACTCCTGTTTTCTGGAGAAAAAAAGAAAAATATCATCAATTTGTCATCTGTTGAATTTGTGCAGAGAGTGGGCAAAGTTAAAGAAGTGAAGGGTCAGATCAGTCTACTCATCTGCAATTGAACATCATCTTTTGTTTCATCAATATGAGTGGAACTTGTGACATTCTATCAAAATGAGGCAAGTCCTATCAGCTGAATGGTTTATGAAATGTCAATGAGGTTCTTAAGGGGAATGGATACATGTCCCGTGAGGAGGCTGAGGGCAGGGCTATTCTTTAAGAAAATTCGATAGCGAGGTCGGTCTAATGACTAGCAGCACACCTCTGCCATGTAGGTTAGAATCCAGCTGGGGATATAAGGATGTGCTTATGTGTGAATTGTTTGTTTGTGTTCAGGTTTAACAGCCTAGTAAACCCAATGGGGTCATGTCAGATGTGGTCAATTTACCTAAACATATGTTTACTGGGCAGGCTTAGTCCTTTAACCAGTAACCAGTTGAACTCCATCTCTGGTGGGATTCAAATCTGGGACCTCCTGATACCAAGTAAGGAGTGCAAACAGCTTGGCCACACAGACACTTCCTTATATATTAATAACTAAATAATTACACATATGCTGACTCACCTCCATTTGTTCTATCTGTCTAAGATGTGTATTCTTATTGCTCTGTGCAAGATTCCTGGCCTCGTCTAACTGGGTTTTCATCTGTAGACTCTCATTATAGAGGACTGAGAACTGGGACTGTAAACACTTATACTCAGTGGTCTCCTGAATCACATTCTCAGGGATATGCTGAAGCTGTAAATATAAAGTTTATTTGTGTTGAGGTTTTACGGCCGAGTCAACCCAATTGGGTCATGTTGATTGCAGTCAGTTTACCTAAGCGCACTTTTACTGGGCAGGCTTAGTCCTCTAAGTCATTAACCAGTATTGTGCACATTCTTTTGCCAGAAACTGACAACTGCGTTTCTAACATCAGCGGAAGGGAGAGAATGACCGTAGAAAGTATTTCATGATCAATCTCCACAAAAGAATGATGCCAACCTGGCAAGGGTCGAACCCGCAACCTCCTATCACCAGTCGGACGCCCATCCAACTGAGCCACCAAGGCCAGCTAAATATCAAGTTACCGACAGGATTAAATGTGCTGTGCCATGCCAAAAACATGTCTTCAGGCATATACGGACAGCGAAGGCCCAGATCAGCCTGCGCATCTGCGCAGGCTGATCTAGGCCTTCACTGTCTGCCGACAGAATCATTGGATACTACAGAATGTATGAATGGAGAGCATAGGCCCAGATGATACGTTTCACACAGGAATGATGAATCTGAATCTGTGCATTTTGTGCATGTTCGAAGACACCTTTTCGGCCCAAATATGAGCTCATAGCTCCAAATAAGGTGCTTTTTTCAACCAAAAAGTATTGATATTTTTCTTGTTTCTCCACGCAGACATACATGTATGTTGTTGGCACTCATCAGAAGCCCCTAACTGAGGCTATGAAAAATAGATCTAGAATGTGGAAAAAAGGTCATCATAAAACAATATTGCACTGTTCAATTGTTAAGAAGCAAGTGTATGCCAGGTAAGATGACTGTAAGTGCAAAAGTAATTCAGAAAAGGATTTATGCTAGGTTAGTTGCAAACGTTGATGGATGGATGTACAGAAAACTGGACACTTATATCACACCTGCTCACTTAAGCAGGTGTGACAATAACTATAAAGTTCACTTACATCTAGTTTTAACTGTTCAATTTCTTTCAGTGCTGTCTGATGATCTTTGCTTAGTTTCTCTAATTCTGCCAGCCTGTTGGTAGCAAGCTCTCTCTGTTCTTCAAGATCAGCTAATATCTCGTCAAACTGGAAGAAAATGTAGCCACGTCACAAATGACTCCTCTGCAGACTGTACTTAATCACACCCACATGGATACAGTTAACGCTTAGCACTCAGGGTAAAATTTTCAGCAGATGGCATATTGAAATATTTTTCTTATTTTTCCCAGAAAATAGGTTTTGACATTTCATGCAAATCATCTCCAATGGAGATATCAATTTGTCGTCTACTGAATTAACAAAGGGAATGGTTCCTTAGACAAGCATTTATATTTACCTTAAAAATGTTCAGGTAAAAATCTGTATGAAATGTTTATCTGACCTTTGCAAGTGGATTTTATGCCTTCGGTTTCATTAGTTGTATGAACAGCTAGTTCAACTGTGGAGTCAATTACACCAGACAAAGGGAGATAACACCTATGGCAATAATTTACTATAATATGTTATTTTTTGCACCAAAACATTCATTATGCATTATTTATAGGTACCCATTAAATATGCCTTGGAAAGAGCATACCCACAATGTGTTTTGGTACAAAAAAAAAAATAAAATAATAAATAAATAAAAGAAAAAACACACATTACCATTACTGCCTTATCTAGAATTATTTGTACATATATGATATAGGGAGGTAATAAGTGTTGTGAAAATTTAAGTGGTTGATACATTTAGTATACTTTCTGCCATTCCACCAAAGGAGACAATTTATGTAACTTCCTGTTCGCTTTACTGCACAACATGCCCCTTTTACAGAATGGAAACAAGAATATTTTGACAGTTTACATTAAAGGGGAAGGATACACTTTCAGGGAAGGCAACTCTGTCACATTGTTTTGCCTCGCTTCTGAAAAGGAATCTACTCTAAAAGGAAAGAATTTGCTCCCCCTGGGAGCAAATTCTTTCCTTTTAAAGTAGACTCCTTTTATGAAGGGCCTTGGTGTGCAGAAGTGCAGAAGAGGAATTCAGGTCATATAAGTTGTTTCCCTTGTAAAAGTGATAGACAAGCCACCACATGTGTTAAGTCCCTTTAAGTTACCTTATTCTTTGAGACTCCTGTAATGCTCTTTCCGCCGCCTTCCAGTTGTATCACATTAGTGTCTTCATACATCTGCAGTTTTTGATGTGCGTCTGACAGGTGTCTGTCCAGTTTCTCTGCCCTCTGAGATGACACTTCAAAATTGTACTCCAGATCATCCACTTTATTTTTCAGTTCAGCAATTTCAGTCTCTGTCGACAGAAGCTTGTCCTGAAGTTCAGCAACCTGCATAGGAAGAATGAAAAGCAGCTCTGATTACTTTTTCTGGCATTGTTCTAAATAGAATTGAAAAGAGTAAGAAACACATCACTCATATGTACAGCTGGTTATTTCTGAAGTCAAAAGTATTTACAATTTTTGCTAAAACATTGGTACCTATTTTTTGTGGATTTTATTTCTGCAATTTTAGTTTAAAGAGGAACTAAGTACTGGAATTCTTCAGTTAAAGAATAAATTAGTTTTGCAATTCTTCACTTGGTTTACAGTTGACTCTTGAAAGCTCCAACATCAATGGCTCGTTTACCATGACTGATTGGAACTCATTTTGATTCCCTAGGAAATTCTTCTGATAGATCAAGAAAACAAATATTTATGGATATTTTTACAGATATTTTCTACTTTTATTGTGAAGATGTATGTTGTGTGCACTCATTAGAACTGCCTCATTGAGGTGATACTAATGAATATACTAAACATACCTTTATTATATAGATGATTGAAAAGACTTCCCTACATTATCTCTATTTGCTTCTTGACCTAGCGCAACCCTGAGTGGCTCAAACTATCCATGTTTCGAACAAACTTCCATAGTCCCAAAGATGTTCGAGTCATTGAAGTTTGATTGTACATGCCAAATATGAATCAGGATTGAGTTTCCAGTCAACTGCTTTCCTGCTGTAATTAACCTACAATGTCTGTTGATGGTGTCTTCTATGCAGATATGCGACAAGATTTTGGAGTCCTCTACTCTCTCTATAACTCACATGCAGCACTTCCATATAAATCAGTGACAAGGTTATGTGGCCACCTGTTCTCCTATTATAAGTGACCTGGAGTGTCTGTTAATGATGCCTTCTATGTAGGTCAATGACAAGGTCATGCAGTAATTGGCTATTCAGTAAAAGTTGATGATGTCTTCTATGCAGAATAAAAGCATAAAGTAAGCAGTAACTGTTGATGATGTCTTCTTTGTAAATCATTGACAAGATTATGGAGTAACTAGTAATGGTGTTTTCAGACAAAAGGGATGTCCCCCACCATGAATTTTCAATTTTTCTACAGCTGTGACCTTGAACATTAGACCTTCAAGGTCACTAAATCATTTCTTTGTTATGTCCCAATTATAATATCCATGCAAATTCGGTAAGAATCTAACCACTGGTTCACAAGACATTCTGCAGACAAGAACAAGTCACACCAACGCCAACAAATATGTCATGCTTACACCAATTGGATCTGCACAAAAAACAATTTGTCCCCCTCCCCTTAGGTGGGGGGACATAATTACCTACAGCTCACTGAGAGTGTCTAATGAAGATGTCTCCTCTTATGGTTAATTATAAGGCTCAGTGCTTGCACTAACTGTTAAAATCAGGACGTCCCAGGACTTCATAGCTCCAATATCTGGAAGTCCTGGTGATCAAATTTTTTCACTCACTTTCAGAAATTCAACCTCAATATTCTTAAACTCTCATTTATGGAGTAAAACCACTATTCTTAAGCTAAATAACACATAAATTCATTTTAAATTTTCTTATCAATGACTAAATATCTTTAAAAGTTGGGAGTCCCAGACTTCCTGGCATTGATTTTTGGAAGTCCCTGGGCAATTTTTGAGAGTCTCTGACTCCCAGATTTCCCTTAATGCAAGCACTGATAAGGTATTCATAACTCTACAGAAGGGTAGCAGGAAAATATTCTTATTTTTCCATGCAAACATATTTTGTCAGTACTCATTAGAAGTGCCTCATCATGGCACTTCTAATGAGTACCACAACATAAGTTTTCATGGAGAAATAAGAATTTCTCCATGAAAACATGTTGTGGGTACTCATTAGAAGCGCCTCATCGAGGCACTTCTAATGAGTACCCACAACAGAAGTTTTTGTGGAGAAATAAGAAAAATATCAAAACTTTTTAGTTGAAAAATACACCTTATCAGGAGCTATGGGTATTGTAATATTCTATTAAAACTTACCTGAAGGGTCTGTTGATGGTGCCTCCTATGTAGATCAGTGACAAGATTATGAAGACGTCTGTTTTCCTGCTGCAACTCTAACAGCTCTTCCTCCACAATCATTCTCAGTGGTGGACTGTTGGCTTGTTCATCTCCTTCTTCATTGACGGGCTCATCCTTAGCTTCTTGCTTCATATCAACCATTTGTTGATCTTCTTCTTTCTTTACTTCTGTTGCAGAGCCACCCTCAGTACCTAACAAAACAAAACACAGCCATGTTTACCCAAAGTATCCCGACATATTACCTCCTAACAATACCTGTCCTTAATTCGAATGTCCATTTTAATATAGGGATCAAACTTGGTTTTTCATGCATTAACATTCTCCAGGTCCCGTGGGAGGTGTTGAAAACCGAGGCAGAAGGCCGCAGTTTTTAACACCTCCCAAGGGACCTGGTGAAAAACCATGTTCAATCGCTATTACTGCATAAAAACTGAAAATATTTACCCAAAGTATCCAAATATCTTACCTAACCATACCTGTCCTAAAATAGTCCTTATCCAGAAAATACCAACTTTGAAACCTGTGGCCTTCTCGCAACTAAGAATTGCTGAAAATTTGAACTTGATATCTTAAGTAGTACTGGAGGAATCGACATACAAAATATATATAGAACATATAATAAAATGCTGTAAATGTACCTGATTTGGTACAAATGAGCAAATTTTCTCATACCTTATCGTAAGCAGTTGCTGTATAAAATAATGCATAAAGTTACTTTTAATCCATATGATATATTTGGCAGACTTGTGCCCTGGATAGTAGGGCTGTAATAATATGTTGTCAGATTTGCAATTTTTGGTTTGCTCATACTTCTCTGTCCAAACACAGAGCATTTTTGTACACAGTATAAAAATGTGCATTTTTTGTTCTCTAAATTTAAAAGTTCCATAAATGCTGATTTCAAATCAGGTACATTCTTAGGATAACAAATGCTGATATTTTTTTATTTTTTTTTTCTGATTTCACAGTAAACCATGGGGTATCATTAAAATCAACACTTTAAGATATTTTCAGAAAGATGACTCAGAGTAACTTTAAAGTTTGTGGGAAAACCTACAGAAAATACTAGAATAAGTGACAAGGCATAGCTCTAGATAAGAGGGGGGTATCCATGTTATATTCTTATTTCTCCATGAAAACATATGTTGTAGGTACCCTTTAGAAGTGCCTCAGTGAGGCACTTCTAATGAGCACCATAACATATGTTTTCAGGAGCTATGACCAGAGATCACATTTACACATGGCCAATGCCATTATCAAAGGTAATACAAAATTTCTACATCAGTGATCTTAATCCACAAATAAATATTTCTCCATGAAAACATGGTGCCTCAGCAAGGCACTTCTAATGAGTACCCACAACATGTTTTCATAGAGAAATAGGAAAAATATCAGTATTTTTCAGCTGAAAAATAGGACTAAGTTGTTCAAAACTTAATGAAATTGTTAGCTAAATTTACATTAAAATTTCTACCTTGAAATATGACAAATACATTGATAGTTTTTGCTGAAAAAATTTGAGTAGCTTTTGCACTGCAAAAGCTACTCACATTTTTGCAGCAAAAATATCAATGTATTTGAAAATACCTTAGCTACAGCTGTTAACGAGTTTGTCATTAACAAGTTTGTTAAGCTAAAGATGCTTTGAACAAGTGGGCCTAGTTTTTTACTTGGAGCTATGGGTAATAGTTTCTATTTGCACCAACCTGGTTCAGCTTTAACCTCTGATGGTTCTTCCTTTACTTTAGTGTCTGCAGCAGCATCATCAGATTCAGTCTTAACTTCTTTCACCCCGGGTTCTTCGGGTTCCTTCTTGATATCTAATTCCGTTTTGATCTGTCCTATATCGGGAACTGGAATTTCTGGCACCGAGATGTCACCTATTGGTTCTTCCTCTTGTTCTACCTTGTCTCTGATGGCAGAACGCAGTTTCTCGTTTCTCTGCAGCAGTCTGTCAAATGCCTAAAAATAAAATATGAAATATTTATTTACACTGAAATCAGAGACACACTTGATATTATTTTGATGGCTTTGGTTGATTTGTTGTGGTTTAATACCATGTCATATTGTGGGTTATTTTGAATCCTCTCCCTAAGAAAAGGAGAAAACTGGAGACAATTTGCTTGAAATGTAAAATCCTGTTTTCTGCAAAAAAAAAATGTCACCAATTTGTTATCTACTGAATTAGCTTTGAGAGTGGTAAAGATTAATGGATGTTGTTTGTTGCTGGTATAAATATAATCTACTAAATTCTTTAGTGCAAAATTTCTCTGTCTGTGACACTGACCTGAGGTAAAGGGGCTGTGGAATTGGGCATAATGTACTGAATAAAACTCTGAACCAGGTATTGTAAAACACTTAATATCTGTGGCATCAAAATTTGGTGGTTTAAGAGGATGGGCTTGTTTGCATATTTAAATATCTGGCACTTTTATACTTTCAGATGTATGCTACACTATATGTATGTATACATGTACTGAAAATTGATTATTGCCAGTTTCATTTTTTTTTTTTTTTTTTTTTTCCAAATCTCCATTAGCACCAAAATTTTTTTTTTTTTTTTCCAAATCTCCATTAGCACCAAAATAAAGTGACCACAAATATTTGTGTTTTAAAGCATCTAATGTCAGTCCAAATAAGAGTTTAATTTATCTATAGATACAGAAGAAAACATTTACCAGAATGTCAACCCTCCACTTTCTAAATCTGCAGAGGAGTTGTTAAGCAGGAGTATTTGGTGTTAATTTTGGGATGATTTTTCTTACTCCTCAACAAAAATGTATGTTGTGGGTACACACCAGAAGCACCTCGGCGAGGCGCTGTTAACTAGTACTTGTGCACATTCTTTTGCCGGAAACTGACAACTGCCTTTCTTGAATCAGTGAGAGGGAGAGAATGACTGTATAAAATATTTCATGATTAATCTCTAGGAAAGAATGTTGCCAGACCGTACAGGGATTGAAGCTGGGACCTCCTATCACCATTTGGGCGCGCATCTGACTGAGCCACCAAGGCCGGCTTGACCAGGATCTTGTGATCCAAAGTTGGGAGTGCCAACTACTCAAACACCCCAGCCCTTCAAGGCTCTTGTAATAATTAAACATCTCAACCAGTATCTAGTAAGGCTGGCACAATTAATCAGATAATCAATTAGTTGATCAATCAATTCCACAAAAATGATTATCAATACTGATTTGCTAATAATGGATCATTTGATTTTTGTGTTTGTTACTTTAACATATTTACCCTTAATATTCAGACATCTCAACTCCTTACCATGCTTAATCAAAAATTTGAACAAGTTACTACCCACTGTTGTGTATAAAGGTGGGCAAACAATGTAGACCCTGATGAGATGCTGCATTTACGGTTTCTCATCTGGGTCTACACTGTTTGCTCAGGCCTGTTTGACCAAAGACATAAAATTAAGTATAACATAAGGTAAGAGTCATGCTCAAACAATAAAATTATGACCAAATCTTCAGTGATTACTATTAAATCGATTATCGATCAGAATGGCAGTACTGATAATCGATTATCTTTTCAGCTCTGATTAGCCAGCCTTAGTATCTAGCATCAATCCAAGTAAAAATTTAACACATCTAGCTATAAAGAAGACAAAAGTCTTCAGAAAACCTTAGAATTTAATGCAAAATTGCTGGGTGAAATAAATATTTTTCTTTTCAGAGTGGCTCCCGTTTTTCAAAGGTTTAAAATACTCCAGACCCAACTTCATGTCTGCAAAATTTGTCTCCCTTTGCCAAATGGTGGCACAGTCATTCAGGTGTATCCATTCATCTGGAACAATATTATTCTTGTGGGAAAAAAATCTTATCTAAATTTCTGCAGTAACGGACCTGCAACAGTTTTCCAATGGCCCTCTTTGAGAACTCCACTCTCTGGCCTAACCTCTGCTCCAGTTCTTGTCTGTCCCAGGTAGACAACAGTGTCAGGAATGACGTGGTTTCATTGCTCTGATCTGAAACGTATAATTTGCAGTATTTAGATTTTACATTGCTTTCAATCATCTCCGGTAAGTGTCCTAAAATTTTGAACACTTTATTCCATCTCTTTTTGGCTTAAATTTTGCTATTTATGCAGTTCTTTCTTAAAATACTTGGTGGAATGGCAAACAGTCTAGACCCTGATCAGACTGCTCTTTTAGAAGCAGTCTGATCTGGGTCTACACTGTTTGCAAATGCCATTTTGTCAGAACTTCTGGTGTACAAAATTTTAGGACATTTACTGTATCAGTCACATTGTGATGGTATCTGGATGTGGCAGAGAAGCTCAATGCTCACTTTTAGAGTGCTGCTTCACTGAAATATCATGCCAGTAAGACACATGACTTGATATTCTACCCGGTCACATTATCCAGACACTGGGCTGACTAGTTATGATTTCTATCTCTACTTTTTTAATAGTTCTGTAAGTGGACAATAAATTCCCTGATCAGGCTGTATCAATGCACAGACTCACCTGGACCTTTACTGTCCAAGACTCTTTCTCCTATGGTGCTGCTAATTTTTTATTTCCCAATAAAATAGCAAGTTGTCTTTTTTAAAGGTATGTTTTGTGCAATGGTAACAAAACTTATTAACTTCAGATTACAATTGTAATCCAGAACCCTGTCTGTTTGTACTTATTTCTGTTAAGGTTTTACGGCCCAGTCAACTAAATGGGGTCATGTCGAGCGCAGTCAGTTTACCTAACCACACTTTTACTGGGCAGGCTTAGTCCTCTAAGCAGTTAACCAGTATTGTGCACATTCTTTTGGCTGTTTGTTTGTTTGTGTTGAGGTTTTATGGCCCAGTCAAACCAATGGGGTCATGTCGAGCGCAGTCAGTTTACCTAACCACACTTTTACTGGGTAGGCTTGGTCCTCTGAGCTGTACAGTATTGTGCACATTCTTTTGCCAGAAACTGATAACTGTCTTTTTTCATAGCAACAAATAAGGCACTTTTTTCATCCGAAAAATGCTGGTATCTTTCTTATTTCTCCACAAAAACATATGTAGTGGGTACTCATTAGAAGTGCCTCTGTGAGGCACTTCTAATGAGTACCCACAACATATGTTTTCATAGAGAAATAAGAAAAATATTATATGGATACCCCCTCTTATCTGTAGCTATGCTTTTTGAATCAGCAGATGGTAGAGAATGACCACTGAAAATATTTCTGTAATCTTACTTTTATTTTCATCCTCATCCGCTGTCTCAGCATCAAATCTCTGTACCAACACTCTCACATCTTCATCCAGCTGAAATATAGTCCATTATCATATAGCCATAAACACTGAATGATGAACAAGACATGTTGCCAGACAGGACAGCTCACCTGATATTGCACATTTTGTTTCTGGAAATTTCTAAGTCCGTGACCTTTATTTTGACATGACCTGGGTGTGTGTGTGTGTGTGTGGGGGGGGGGGGGGGTGCAGTATCTGTCTTTATACCAAACAGGAACTAAATCCATCATGTAGTTTAGAAGTAAATGAGATCCTAAAAAACGTTGGCGTAAAATTTTAACATCAAAATTCTAAGTCTGTGACCTTGACCTTGACGTGACCTAGGGTGGTAGGGATCGGTACTGCTTAAAAATTCGGATTAATATGTATCATCATACAAAAGATGAATCAAATCTGTGATAAGGTTAGGATTTAGTGAGGTATTAAAAACTTTAACAAAAACTTTAACATTTAAAATTCTAAGTCTTAGACCTTGACCTCAAGGGCATGGTCATGAGTGCCGATGGTGCTGATGAAAACTTTTGACCAGTATCTATCATGATACCAAATAAGAACTAAATCCATCATTTAGTTTAGTAGTAATGAGATCCTAAAAATTTGACGTAAACTTTTAACATGAAAACTCTAAGTCTGTGACCTTGACCTTGACCTAAGTGGTGGGGATGGTACTGCGCAAAATTTTGGACCACTATATATCATCATACCAAAGATGAATCAAATCTGTGATTAGGTTAGAAAATAATGATGTCTTAAATACTTTAACGAAAACTTTAACATTTAAATTCTAAGTCTGTGACCTTGACCTTGACAAGTGGTGGGGATGGTACTGCGCAAAATTGTGGACCAATATGTATCATCATACCAAAGATGAATCAAATCGGTGATAAGGTTAGGAAATAATGAGGTCTTAAAAACTTTAACGAAAACTTTAACATTTAAATTCTAAGTCTGTGACCTTGACCTCAAGGTCACGGTCATGAGTGCTGATGGTGCTGATAAAAACTTTTGACCAGTGTCCATTATAATACCAAATAGAAACAAAATCCATTATTTAGTGTAGAAGTAATGAGATCCTAAAAACTTATACATAAAATTTTAACATGAATATTCTGAAGTCTGAGACCTTGACCTTGACATGACCTAGAGTGGTGGGGATGGTACTGCGCAAAATTTTGGACCAATATGCATATTCATACCAAAGATGAATCAAATCGGTGATAAGGTTAGGAAATAATGAGGCCTTAAAAACTTTAACGAAAACTTTAACATTTGTGGACGCCAACGCCAACGCCGGGGGTAGTATAATACCTCTTCCTGAATGTTGTTCAGGCGAGCTAATAATGAGGTCTTAAAAACTTAAAACGAAAACTATAACATTTAACTTCTAAGTCTATGACGTCGACCTCAAGGTCACGCCCATGAATGCTGATGGTGCTGATAAAAACTTTTGACCAGTATCTATCATGATACCAAATAGGAACTGAATGCATCATGTAGTTTAGAAGTAATGAGATGCTAAAAACTTCGACGTAAAATTTCAACATTTAAATTCTAAGTCTGTGACCTTGACCTTGATATGACCTAGGGTGGTGGGGATGGTACTGCGCAAAATTTTGGACCAATATGTATCATGATACCAAAGATGAAGCAAATGGTCGCAAGGTTAGGAAATAATGAGGTCTTAAAAACTTTAACAAAAACTTTAACATTTAAATTCTAAGTCTGTGACCTTGACCTTGATATGACCTAGGGTGGTGGGGATGGTACTGCGCAAAATTTTGGACCAATATGTATCATAATACCAAAGATGAAGCAAATCGGTCGCAAGGTTAGGAAATAATGAGGTCTTAAAAACTTTAACAAAAACTTTAACATTTAAATTCTAAGTCTGTGACCTTGACCTTGATATGACCTAGGGTGGTGGGGATGGTACTGCGCAAAATTTTGGACCAATATGTATCATGATACCAAAGATGAAGCAAATCAGTCGCAAAGTTAGGAAATAATGAGGTCTTAAAAACTTAAACGAAAACTTAAAACATTTGTGTGGACGCCGACGCCAACGCGGACGCCGGGGGGTAGTACAATAACTCTCCGTGAATGTTGTTCAGGCGAGCTAACAATGTGTGATTAAATTGAGGAGCATGCTTGTAGAAATCACTTGATATCAGCAGGCATGCTTGATATTGCTTGCTTACTCCGATGCCTTCGAAGGTTACTTTTTAATAACATTGCTTTTGATGAGGTCTTACAGTAATCCCAACATTTGTCACGCATTTGTGCAGGCTCTGATTTTTAGATGTTTTTTTTTTTGATTTGGGTTTTACGGCCCTTTCAAGAATATTTCACTTATGTCGAGCCAACCATTCATCAAAGGTGGGTGAAAACCGGAGAACCCGGGGAAAAACCACCTTACCATCCGTAAGCAGAATTTGGCTTTCCCACATGTGACCCCAGCAAGGCTCGAACCACAGCAGTGAGAATTCTAATGTATTAAGAGTCAACTCTATCCACTAGGCTACGGGGGCACGCCTGATTTTTAGATAATAACATGCCTATTTTGAGGCTATAAACAAATGAAACTGGTGCAAAATATTTATAGCTACATGAAGTATAGACTAGAAAGGTTATTGCACCAATATTGGTGAATACTACCTCACATGCTCGTGTACTTTGATATTCCAATGCAAGACAATATTCACCAATTTCAGTACATTAACCCCATAAAATAAATTAACTCTAATTAGGTTATCATATCAACTCTAAATAGTGAACTGTCATACCCCGGCAAACCAAGAAGACAAATATTAAAGTGTTACTATGGAGGTTTGGTCTTAGGGGCAGTCTGATCAGTCTGCACTGTTTGTCATTTGTTCACATTTTAGACATATCCATAGGCCTAGATAATGGTGGGTATCAGGTAAATATTTTTTTCTTATTTTTCCACCGAAAGCATATGTTGTGGGTACTCATCAGAAGCACCTCACAGGCGCTTCTAATGAGTATCCACAAGTTTTTATGGAGAACTGGAGAAAACAATCCTGGAATTTTCATTAAATACTCCTCCTTAACAAGTCCACTATAAATTATAAATCATTTGCACAAACTTACATGTATTTTTCCTTATACAGTTTACTTCAATGGATCAAATCCTCATGTACTCTGGCTAATTAAAACTAAAGACCTTCTCCATATAGGTCATTTTATACTGAAACTAACCCTGAAAGACTCGGACTACTATGTGACCTACTATGCCATGTGCTTAATGTATAACTGATTCCAAATTTAATTTACTCAATTCTTAATACATTTTTATAATTACATGTACCTGACTTCAAATATGTGTCTTACAATACCTAAATCAAAAATATGGTATGTAGCTTTAACTTTGTTGCCTGATAATTATAGGTGATTCAAAATACAAGTACAAATGATTTGTTTGTTTGAGCTGAGATTGAACATAAATTTAATGTCAACATTCTTTCAGTCATTTCCTGGTGATATCGAGATGTGACGGGAACCTTACCACTGTATCACACTTGACATTTTAATCATGATACAAGTGTGACCAGTCTTAAAACTTCATCCTGATGCTGGAGCACCAAGAAAGAGAAACCAGTACACCACAACCTGTTTATAACACTATTGGTGGTATCCAAAGCAAAAGCTGAGTTAGCTAAACAACCGTGTTGCACCAGCCCAAACAAAAATGAATAGATTGTATAGAAAAATGACCATAAATGGCTGTATCCAACCAAAACTGTACATATTATCAGTCTTTGCGAAAACTGCAGGACTGTCTGGCAAAACTGGCAAATTTTCATTCTGTCCTGCAGAAAATTTCAGTTTGTCTGACAAATGTCCTGTGATTTCTGGCAAAAAGAGATAGTAATTTGATAACAGACAAGCCTCCTGTCCAGCAGAATTTTATTTTGTCCTGCAAAAAATATCAGTCTGTCTGACAGCTGTCCTGTATCTGTTGGAAAGATTTCGCGAAGACTGTATTATATAGAAAAATGACCATAAAAGGTCATTTTTCTATATAAGCTCTATATATTTTTGTTTGGATGCAACACTTCTGAGGTCCACCTTATAATGAAATGTCTTATAAAAGGGTTTCAGTGTAACAAATGTAATTTAGGATCTAGACTAAAACCTTCCAATCCAAAGACAGACACTCAACAAAGCCACTTGGACCAGTATACAAGTAATTTACAGTACTTGATTCCAGTATACAGTACTTGATTCCAGCATGCAGTACCTGATTCCAATATCTGTTAACTATCATTAACACAGCATCATCTGTTCTCTGCCTGTTCTCTAACTGTTCTATTCTCTTATGTAGTTCCTCTTCAGCTCTCTTTCTCTGTTCAATCCTCTCAGCCAATTTCTTGTTTTGAAACTGAAGAACTTTCATGTCCATTTGTTCCTGTCAAATTGAATTCATACATATACACTGTACCAACTATCACCGTATTTACCCTACTGTCCTTTCCACATCACTTTGAGGATGCTTTTTGCTTGGCGTTTTACATGAAAATAGTTTGTTCTGATTGACCATATCTTATCAGAAACCATTTGTCTTTTCTGTTTCTGTGTTTTGTTCTCAAATATTTAACCTAAAATTAAATTCAGGGCGAACAATTTGTCTGACCTATGCAATTTCTACAATAAAGTGAATATTTTGGAGTTTTTATCTAAGAAAATTAGTTTTTAGTTTTCTTGAGTGATTTTTAATTTATAATTTCATGTCAACATTGTGAACATAGCTACAGATAAGAGGGGTATCCACATAATATTTTTCTTATTTCTCAATAAAAACATATGCTGTGGGTACTCATTAGAAGCGCCTCGCCGAGGCGCTTCTAATGAGTACCCACAACATATGTTTTCGTGATGAAATAAGAAAGATATCAGCATTTTTTGGATGAAAAAAGCACCTTATCTGTTGCTATGTGTGAAAATTTCAGAAATTTTGAACAACAGGAAAACAATCCTCAAGTTTACCTACTTTACCAATATCTATGTAGTTTGCAGCCATTTTACTATGGGAAAAATTAAAATATAAATGTATTCAATTTTTTTAAAGTCAATGACCAGAATAAAACTTTTTGTGTATACATAGTTACAACAAATGATTTTACATTAAAGCATAACAAAAGTTTGCAAATTTACTTCTTCTGTACAAAGCGCCAGGTAAAAAACGACTTTCCACATGATGATGTTAAAAGAAGAGTAAGTGTTGGATCAGAGAGGCATGAGCAAATAGTGTAGACCCAGATCAGATGCTTCACAATCCGAAGTCAAGACTACTTATCACTCTGCCACCTGAACACATCTTTATCTGATGAGATTGCCAAACAAACCATATATCAATAGTTACTTTAGCTTTAAGCACTCTCTGTGCAAGTTCAGCAGAAGACAAACTGATTGTATGTTTCTTATTTTTTGCAGAAAATAGGATTAGACATTTCATGCAAATTGTCTCTGAGAAGATTTGGAATAAACGTTGAAGCCTATTTTCTGGTAAAAACGAGAAAAATATTTCAAAATGTCATCTTCTGAAATGTTTACCTAGCATGCTAAGTGTTAAATAATGATATAGGTATAGCTTCTTTCACCACAGAGATTCTGAAGTGAAATCTTCCATCTTTGAATTTCAAAATTTCCATTGCTGCAAACAGGGGTGTTGGTCAAAATCAAAAAGAAAATGGGAAACAGTGTAGATCCGGTTCTACAGTATTTACAGAAGTACCTGTCTTAGTTTGCACAGCTGAAAGGTGTAAGAAATAGAAAATGCTCCTATTAACTGAATCTTCATTAATCCTTATCCTGCTATACAGGACAATCACTACCTTTGCAAACAGTGTAGATCCAGATCAGATGGCTTCAGAAGAAGCCATCTGATCAGGATCTACACTGTTTGTCATTCAGTTTGTGAATTTGAATGAAAACATTAGATTACATAATCTGATTGGCTGACAGTCAGATATGGGTGTGGCTAATTAAATTATTCAGCAGGATAAGGGTTAAAATACTTACCAAGGAAAAGATAGGCCCAATATTGAGGGGCTGTATCCTTGTGAGGGATGACTTCTTAGCTGGGGGTCCCTCTGAGCCCCCAGCATCACTGGCTGGCCTTTTAGATGCCATTGTCTACAAGCTGGCTGTTCTACACAGATCTAACCATTATTCTGAAATAAAAAAAATATTATCATAGCTCTTGATAAGGCACTTTTTCCAACCAAAAAGTATCTATATTTTTCTTATTACCCAACAAAAACATATGTTGTGGGTACTCATTAGAAGTGCCTGGCCGAGGCACTTCTAATGAGTACCCACAACATATGTTTTCGTCGAGAAATAAGAAAACTATTTACCTGATATCCACTCTTATCTAGGCCTATGTGAGCTTCCTCATGAGATGATGATGATGATTGGTGTTTAATTTCCCTTTCAACATTATCAAGACTATGGAAGGGCAAAATGAAAGGCTCTGTGCAATGAAAGGCCGTACAGTCATGAGCTAAATCCTGCCTCCAGTGGGATTCAATCTGGGATCTCATGATTGGCAGTCGGGAGTGATAACCATTTGGCTACCTGGACACTTCTTCATCATGAGAGATGGAAACTCCATTCACATTCAAAAACGTTAGCATTTTAGTTATCATAGGTCTAGATAAGAGTGGGTATCAGGTAAATATTTTTTCTTATTTCTCCATGAAAACATATATTGTGGGTACTCATTAGAAGCACCTCGTTGAGGTGCTTCTAATGAGTACCCTCAACATATGCTTTCATGGAGAAATAAGAAAAAAATATCAATACTTTTGGATTGAAAAAAGCATTGTATAAATAGCTATGGTTATTAAATGAATTCCAACAAATTCTTGGAGAAATGCTACCAAGTAGGTACATGCATTATAAATTTGAGTTTTAGGGCCCAGTCAACACTGTTAAGGTCACCATTATGTCAGTTAACTTACTCATTCTTTTTCCTGGGCAGGATTAGTACTCTAGAGGTTAAACAGTACTTGAGCAAATACTTTTGCCAGTAACTGGCAACTGCCCTTCTTGAATCTGTGTAACAGGGAGAATGACTGCTGAAACATTACATCTGCGTGTTTTTATCCTGTTTTTAGACGTTTTGATCTGCCCCCATTCCCCTCTTTTTATGTACTGATCTATCCTAGACAGTTGTTTTTTACTCCCCTCATTTCTGACCCAGATTTTAACCTGTCATCTTGTGATACTCTCTGTCACTCTTTTATCTTTTTTCTCAATTCAGAGCCCAACTTGCAGTCTTCTTGCCAAAAATGCCTGTGAGGGCATAGGCAGTATGAGGGCATAGGCAGTATCTGAAGATAGGACAGACAGAAACAAATGTGCCACTTTGGCATGGCCTTGTTATATCCCAAAGACCCTGTCTATCAATCTATCTCGGCATAATGCCACAAGCCCACAAGGACATTCTAGGCATGTTGCACTGTCAGGCAATTCCAAGCATGTTAGCAGAATAAGATTAAAAGTGAAAAGTATGATAGTGAGTGATACAGTATGACAGTGAAGTGGATGAAAGATGATAGGCTGAAATAGATAAGAAGAGCTAAAAACAGGTTAAAAACATACTATGCTTGGGATCTAGGGCTTTGCATGCTGCATCTTGCCAATTTCAGCCTTGAATATGTCAAGGCTTGGCGAACTGACAGCTGATTCTGGGAGGGTGTTCCACTGGACAACTGCCAGTGAAAAGAAAGAGTACTTATAAAAGTCCTTCCTTGTGAGAAGCTGTAGATAGTCTTGGAATGGACATGCTGGGATGTCCTCGGGTTGGGTTTGACATAGTCAGGGATGGGAACAGCGACCATATTATTTACAATCTTAAAAAACAGGCAAAGACGTGTATTACTTGCCCTGATTGCCAGTAAATGACATATGTACTTCTTGAATCAGTGGAAAGGGGAGAATGACCACTAAAGAAAATGCCATTTTGGCATGGTCTTATCTTCTCTTTGATGGCTGTAACCACAAGTTATTCACTTGCATAACTCACATGATTGCGTATTGTACATTAATTTTTAGACATAAACTGTGAACAGCAAAAATTCAGGACAGACTGCATGGATGTAATGATTTCATGACTAGAATCAGAATATTTACTGGTGATACATCCATAGACATTCTTTCACCACGGCCAATGATTGTGAATATGAGTCTCTAGATCTCACAAGCATGACGTGATGTGAATCTACATACACGTGATACCTCCCGGATCACGCGGGAGGCTCCCGCATTTGAAGCCCATATCCCGCGCTCCCGTCCGGGAGACAGAACCTCCCGCAACTGCAGTTTTCCTATCCCATTTTTTTCACGAGTGACCATTTTGCGAGTATTTATGGTAAGCAGTAACAGACTTCGATAATTTTGCTGCCGAGGGCGATTAACAGATAAGCGGGAGAATATAATACACAACCGTAAACAGGTGACATTATACACGGCTGTCATAACCCGCGGTGATTTTGCCATCAGCTGTCTGTTAAATGCCTTCACTTTCTATCCGTACATCATTCTCAGTCCGAAAAAGAAGCTGCAAAGATGTCCAAAAGATCACCGTCAACCCCTAAGAACAAGAAGTACAAGACTACCTTTCAGAGTTCGCATTTTGTACATTTTGCAACTCAACTTTCGGTGTCACCGTGGGTGGAAGGAACGACATAAGCAGACAAAACAAAGGATCCACGCACATAGCAATGCAAGCAGCAGTAAGATAATGCCAAATATTGCTACGCTATTCAAGGCAACCACAACCGAAAAAGTCACTGGGGCAGAAGTGATTTTTTCCACATTCATTGCAGAGCACATCCCTTTCGCTGCTGCTGACCATTTTACACCCCCATGCTGAAATATCTATGCTGACAACCGTTCGCACTTTTTTTTTTTTTTTTTTTTTTTTTGCGAATAATGAAAACTTTCGCATGAAGATTCCCAGCTGGCACCAAATGGTGAATCAACACTGAAACAACTTTGACTCACGTTAATTCAACTTTTGAATCAATGTTGTGTGCATGAAGGCCCGTTTTTTGTTTTTTTTTTCTTTTTATATCCTAATACTTATGTTTACTTTTCTGTTGTAAATAAACTGCAATTTAAAGTATGTAATTGAGTTGTTTGCAACTGAACAAACAAGAGAAGAAAAAGAAAAGAAGTAGTAGAAAAAAAAATCTCGCTAAAAATCACGGGTGCCATCGTGCACCGGATAAAACTGAAGGGCAAAATTGATCAGACATTTGATTACGTCCCTTGAAACCGGTGAGCCAATATGGCGTCCTAGAGACGAATAAACCTGGAAGTATCTAAGTAACAAATACTTGTCACTCAGTGGTTTCGTTTCCTTAGCACAGAATATCTAGGAAACAACAAAAAGCACGTAGCCTTGAAATATTTGACTGAAAACTAGCGAGAAATCCAGCAACAGTATTTAGACTATCTTTATATTTTTTTCAGATAGTACTAGTAGTCGCACACGATCTCACATTAGAAACATGACCATCTCTTTATCGTTCTCGGTCTTGTCAATCCAGTGCTTAGTTAACCCAAACCCCTAAAAGGGATATAGGCAAACAGTGCAGACCCAGATCAGACACCTGACCAGGATCAAATTTTGAGGGTGTTGTCGTATGAAGAGATAGATAGATTACACTGTTTGCAAACAGGATTTTCCATCATCTGGACCTATGGTTACAGATTTCTTTCTTTGTAAATAACCTAAAACATTCTATTTTGAAATTAAAACTTGAAAATGTATGTTCCTGTTCATTTTAGACTAGCCACTAGTCGGATATCAATACTATTTTCATAATCAATTATAATTATTAATCTACTTCATGAACTAAGGGCCATCTACTACTTACTGCATGCCTCACCTCTTTGATAGCAGCAACTGATCTTGGAGATATCCGACTAGTAAAATGCGAAATGTACTCTTAGAAGTGATTGACATTTATTGCCTTTCTAATGTTCCTTATCTAATTCGCCATCTTGTTAAAATCATTCCTCTCCAATAAATTGTTTAAATATAAGAAGCTGACCATTAGAGTTCAAGGGATAACATAAACATTGTTTAGAAGCCTGTCTGTGTACTGCATGTATTACCAGTTTTTGTTTTGTGTATTTGTAAATTTTAGTAAAACAGAAGAAAAATGAATTATATTTAATAAGTATTTTATATTAAAAACTGTTGTATGAATATACTATATTGAACATTGTATATTTATTTTGCTTTGATGTCTGAATAAGCTTTTTCTATAGCTCTAAGATGAGAAGACATATGAGGTAATCATTTAGGATAAATGTAGGTACTATTTTCTGAGACAGTTCGAAAAGGTCTACATTTCATATATATTTTGATGGAGAAATGCATTAAATTAAACACACACAAAAAAATCAAATTATTCTATAGCTTTAAGATAAGGAGACATATGAGGTAACAATTTACATGTAGGATAAATATTGGGGTATTGTTTTCTGAGATAGTTCGAAAGAGTAACTAACTACATACCATATATATTTTGACGGAGAAATGCATTAAATTAAACACACACAAAACAAACAAAAAATCTACAGCTTAAAGATAAGAAGAAATAGGAGGTAAAAACTTAGGATAAAAGTTGTGGCAACTGTTCTCTGAGACAGTTCGAAAGAGTAACTACATACCATATATATTTTGATGGAGAAATGCATTAAATTAAACAAAAAATCTATAGCTTTAAGATAAGAAAACATATGAGGTAATAATTAAGGATAAATGTTATGGGTACTGGTTTCTGAGACAGTTCGAAAGAGTAACTACATACCATATATATTTTGATGGAGAAATGCATTAAATTAAACAGAAAAAAAGAAAAAAAAAAAAAAAAAAAAAAAAAATTTTCTATAGCTTTAAGATAAGAAGACAAATTAGGTTATAATTTAGAATAAATGTTGTGGGTATTGTTTCTGAGACAGTTCGAAAGAGTAACTACATACCATATATATTTTGATGGAGACATGCATTAAATTAAAACAAAATCTAAAGCTTTAAGATAAAAAGACATGAGTTAATAATTTAGGACAAATGTTGAAGATACTGTTTTCTGAGACAATTTGAAAGAGTAACTATATACCATTTATATTTTAATGGAGAAATGCATTAAATTAACAAAAGAATAACTTTTTTTTCTATAGCTATAAGATAAGAAGATATATGATGTAATAATTTAGGATAAATGTTGTGGGTACTGTTTTCTGAGACAGTTCGAAAGAGTAACTACATACCATATATATTTTGATGGAGAAATGCATTAAATAAAAAAAAGAACGACTTTTTCTATAGCTCTAAGATAAGAAGACATATGAGGCGGTAATTTAGGATAAATATGGGTACTGTTTTCTGAGACAGCTCGAAATAGTAACTACATACCATATATATTTTGATGGAGATATGCATTAATTAAAAAAAAAAAAACATTTTCTATAGCTTTAAGATAAGAAGACGTATGAGGTAATAATTTAGGATAAATAATGTGGGTAGTTTTCTGAGATAGTTCGAAAGAGTAGCTAGATACCATATCTACCAAAAGTAAAATTTCAAATGTCAGGTTTCTTCCTACCATTGGGAGAACAAAATAAAGCATCACATCCTTTCAAAAAGCTTCCCAGTTACACCTACAGACCATAATCAATAGCAACTCCATCTTCTCAGCCTAAAAGAATGTGTACTTTGTTTCATCATCAAAACACACCAAAATGAAATTTAGCTTTTCCAGTTTTTTCTTATCAGTATTAAGTTATCAGTATGTGGTCAGTAAAGCAATAAACACTTCAAGTGTGGCGGTTCTCAATAGATGTAATTAATCATTTACCAAGCAGAATCCTGTGAGGTAAAATTCGTATTTTACTAGACCTTGATGTCAGAGACCAACTATTAGAGACTGGCTGTACAAGATGTCATAAATGAATTTGAATCAGCTTATAGTAAGGAGTGATAAAACATGACATCAAGGTCTAGGAGCTAGTCTATGTTCATTTAAATTCAGTAGTTCCAGTTCCTTTGTACATCCAGATGAAAATGATAAGAAAAACAACTTGAACACGTCGTCAAAAAGTCTCCCTCATTGAGACTCCAATCTCCCTCATCTGAGAAGCAAATCTCCCTCATGGTCATCATAAAATTATCACATGTATGAATCTAGCAACATGGTCCTAAGAAAGCTAGTGTCCTCAGAAGCGGTAGGGTCCTCAGAATGGGAACAAGACAGTTCCCCGATAAGACAGTTCCCCGACACGGCTTTTGGAGACAGTTCCCCAACAGATTTGAAGACAGTTCCCCGACACTTTTGAAGACAGATCCCCAACACTTTTGTTAAAGTCAAATGACATGCAACTGATAATTATAATTGGTAATTATGGGTAATTAAGGATAATCATAGATAAGTGATGGATTGTGATTGGATTATTTGTGCCTGTGATTGACGGGACCTTTCCTCTCCCAGGATTTGACTTAGTAGATGTGATATCAGGACAATAAAACAGCTGAAATCTTTATTTCACAATAAAACGGGGACTGAAAATGAAGTCACGTATGTTATCCATAAATATAGTTCAGCCTTAAATAATTATACTATCCAAGCAGCAAACAAAAAAGGCGCTGGTTAGACTGTGCGGATGCGCAGACTGATTTGCACCTTTGTTGTTCGCACATGCAATTAGCAGATTTTCTCACGACATGGATCATAATTATTATATATCATCACCGAGATAAAATGATACAATTTATGAACATATGAAAATATTTCCTAACTACAAGTATACACTGCAGTACAAAAATAATAAACTCACAGACTCGCACGTATTTTTTACGCTTTTGTATCAAGTGTATAAATGCAATGTAAAACATGTCGGTGAATTGTCCTCAAAAACCTTGGTGAACCCATAATTACTAGTTATAAAATTATAATTATGAATCACATGTCATTTGATTGAACAAAAGTGTCGGGGAAATGTCTTCAAAAAGTGTCGGGGAACTGTCTCAAAAACTTGTGTCGGGGAACTGACACAAGTGATGTGTCAGATGCGCAGACTGATTTGCGCCTGATCTGGGTTTTCTATGTGTGTTCTTAAGGCACGCAGAATAATAGTGCACACAGCTGTGATAGTAGCTTAGCTGATACTTATTCCACATTTTGCTTTTGACACCAATGCAATCCGGATTGAACCAAAATATTTATTCCTTGACCTTTCAACTTTGAAGACCTTTCCTTCTAAGTTCTAAGTTCTGTATCTTATAATGCTGGTCTTCAGTTTGGCTATGGTCCAATAAATTACTCTCCTCTGAGGTTCAGACTGGTGATTTTCTCTGCAATAAATTACCCCACCCACAATCACAAGTACAGAAGCGGCAAAATTTGTGAAGATGCAAATGTTTAATGTTAGAGTACTTCAAAACAATAAATTCAATGTTTAGTTTGGCATATATTCCTACGCGTTCATATAATTTTGGGTCCATTTGTCATTAAATTAGACTGTTAAACGCAAAATGGAATGAAAATTGAGTTTACTTTTGTGTAGGACGCCATTTTGTATAATGTTAATCTCAAATCCACAATGATATAATTTTGCATATATTCATTATTGACTTTTTACTAACTTTATTGGTTCCAATATTTGAAACCTGTCTTGTATATATTCAGCCTTTCTCTATAATTTTCCACTGCACAAAAACCTTTACTCGTCATGTTATCATGTTGAGGCTAATGTGTGTCAAAGGTCAATTTAGCTGTCAAAATGGATGATTTGGACGAGTTAGATTTTAATCCTTTATTCAAAGCTCTTCAGGTAAGATGTTCGTCATTTAATGAATTAATTCAGTTTATCATTAGTCGCTCTGAAGTCACATTTAAACAAATTCATTAAGAGGTCAGAAAAAGCAATTGAATCCAATATATGATTAATATGGTGATGAGTCAATGACAATGGTAAAGAAATGAAAGACAGTCACTAGATCTACTGTCCTTTCAACATCTTTTGGAAAGTCGTTTTTTGCCTGGCGCTGTACACAGATGAAGTAAATGTGCAAACTTTTGTCATAATTTAATGCAAAACTATTTGTCGTAACTACCTGTGCACAAAAAGTTTTATTCTAGTCATTGGTTTTTAAAAAATCAAGTATTTTCACTTTTCCCCATAGTAAAAATGTATGCAAGTTATGCAGAAATCTGTAGGGTAGGTAACATGGAGGCAGATTTTCAATAAGTTCCGCTTGTTCAATTTTTCTGAAATTTTCACAATATTGTTGTGAAATATCAATGATTCAAATTCTGCAAAGAAACTTGAAATTTATTTTCTTAATAAAAAAATTCCAAAAAAAATCACTTTACTATAGAAATTGCATAGGTCAGCCCAATTTTTGGCCATAAATTTAATTTTAGGGTACATATTTGAGAACAAAACACAAAAACAGAAAAGACAAATGGTTTCTGATAAGATATGGTCATTCAGAACAAAATATTTTCATTTAAAATAAAACGCCAAGCAAAAAACGTCTTTCCGAGTGATGTCGAAAGGACAGTAGCGTAGTACTGTATTGCGTAAATTAGGTTAGTCACTTAGTCACGAAGTTTCAACATTGTGATATGAACCAAATGCTCAAGGTCAAAGGTCACTAGATGCTCTGAACCATTCTTTTTTTTTTTTTTTTTTTTTTTTTTTTTTTTTTTTTCTTCTTGCTTGTGGGTCAAGATTAGGATGAATCTGAATACACAGTTCTAAATGAAATGAAAGTAGGCTGCCAGTTGGTTATTAGTCAAGAAGTTTAAACAGTATGATCTGAACCAAAGACTCAAGGACAGGGGTCACTAGATATTGCTATTTCAGCTGCAATATGTTTCAGTCCACCAAAAGATACCACAAGTTTTGAACCACATAGTTTTTCTTCTCTTGTCTGTCAAGGTCCATACATTACATACAGAAGGGGTTGGTTTTATCTGATGGACCCTTAGAAGTACTATTGCAACCGTAGTTGCCGGCCTCGGTGGCTCGGATGCGCCGTCCGACTGGAGACCAGGAGGTCGCGGGTTCAACCCCCGCCGAGGTCGGCAACATTCTTTCGTGGAGATTGATCATGAAATATTTTCTACGGTCATTCTCTCCCTTCCGCTGATTCAAGAAGGGCAGTTGTCAGTTTCTGGCGAAAGAATGTGCACAATACTGGTTAACCGCTTAGAGGACTAAGCCTGCCCAGTAAACGTGTGGTTAGGTAAACTGACCGCGCTCGACATGACCCCATTGGGTTGACTGGGCCTTAGAACCTCAACACAAACACAAAGCAACCGTAGTTAGAATTTTACTTGTATAAGGGGCCTGGGCCCTTCAGTTAAAACCCTGGTCCAGAGGACAATGTGCTCACATACCTGCCAGTGGTACTCATGGATCATGTCGAAACCCAGAAAATATGAATTACGGACAACTCGGCCCAAAGACAAGTCGGCCCAGGACAACTTGGCCCATAAAAAAAGTTGGCCCAAGACAACTCGGCCCAAGTTGTCCCAATTTCAGAAGACAACTCGGCCCAAATCGCCTCAACTTTAGAAGATCTCTCGACCCATGAAATTCAAACCAGGCACCTCTTAATGTATTAAAAATAATTGGATGGTGGTACTTTTATTGCTCTGTACATGATGAATAAAAAGCATATGCAGATGTCTTGGATCAGATCGCTAAAGTACATATTCTAAGTTACACTAGATGGTTATAGCAGCATAATGTAAGTGACCGAAATAATTCATTCAATGTTGAAAACAAAAGTGCGTGAGATCCATCCAACACCCATCATATCTATCTATCTATCTATCTATCTATCTATCTATCTATCTATCTATCTATCTATCTATCTATCTATCTATCTATCTAACTATCTATCTAATTCAATCATGAAAAAAATCGAACTTAAAAAAAAAAAATAAATAAATAAATTATAAACTATTTCAATGTTTGATTTAATTATATGTTAAGCTAACTGATTAATTAACGACAAGCACTGAAATTTACTAAGAGTTAATTCGCAACAAAAGTGGTACATGTAATTGTCATCCTTTAACCAACAAAGGTAATGATTAATGTTATAAGTTTTAACAATAAGAAATTGCCAACTTTTGTTTAAATAATTTCTTTTATTTGCCGACATGATCTGTATAAATACAAGCCAATAGTCTTTAAGGAAATGGCTACTGGCGTGGCTCATTTGATTTTAGACCTTTGTGTTACGTGCACATTGCATGTGTGCTTGATGGGAGGATGCGGTTATAAGTATATTTATCTTCCTTAGCTTGTGATCAGATTTGTTTCACTATCTGAATTCATCAGGTACAGAGCAATAAAAGTGCCACCATCCAATTATTTTAATGCATTAAGAGGTGCCTGGTCTGATTTTTATGGGCCGAGTGGTCTTCTGCAATTTGGGCCGAGTTGTCTTCCGAAAGTGGGACGACTTGGGCCGAGTTGTCTTGGGCTGACTTTTTTATGGGCCGAGTTTTCCTGGGCCGACTTGTCTTTGGGCCAAGTTGTCCTGAACCCAAAAATATATCACCATGAGTGAGGAATGACCTATGTTTTTGTGTAGAAGTAAGAAATTGTCAGTTTTTTTGGGGTTTTTTTGTTTGTTTATTTTTTTTATCTGAATTACATGTATTGGGCTATTGACACTTTTCAGCCCTGTAGACCAAGACATATACTTTAGCAAACAGTTTAGACTGAGATGAGATGGATTTTAATTTATAAGCTTTCTCATCAGGATATTCAATACTGCAGATAAGAGGAAGTATAAGAAAAAAAGTTTTCTTATTTTTCAACAAAAACATATGTTGTGGGTACTCATTAGAAGTGCCTCAGTGAGTACCCACAGTATATGTTTTCTTGGGGAATTAAGAAAATAACATGTACCAACAATTTTTGGTTGAAAAATGCCTTCTTTGGAACTATGGTATATATAAATGTAGATCTCTGTTTCAGGGGAAATTTTTAAGCAGCTATGAGACTGCCCAAGAAAATTGCCATCTCATATGTATACCATGTACTGAGTGTTTACAGGGAGTGAACATTACTAAAAAGTTTGTGGGTAAGTCTACCATAGCCTTTTTTATGACTTTGGGATATTTAATCCTTAGCACTCTGAATCCTGTTTTCTGGGAAAAGTAAGAAAAATGTCATCGATTTGTCACCTACTGAATAAGCCTAGAGAGTGGTAGTGGTTAGTGTTGACCCCAAAAGTGTTGTATCCAAACAATAATATATAGAATATGTAGAAAAATGACCATTTATAGTCATTTTTCTTTATCTATACATTTTTGAATGGCTATAAGACAGTTGTTTAGCTAACATGGTTTATGCTTTGAATCCCAGCAATTGATAGTGTTATAAAGGGGTTATGGTGTAACTTCGAATTTCTGGTCATCATAAACAGAAATTGATGCCAAAGAAAAAGGACTATACAACTGATTTGTTGGGATCATACATGTACTTGTATATTGACTCTTGAGATAGGACGTGATTGAGATAGTGTATAGACTCTTGAGAGAGGATGTGATTTTTATTCTCTACCATGTGTGAACAGACTATAGAAAACAGATGTTTTGGGTACTCATAGAGGCACTTCTTTTGAGTACCACAATGTATGTTTTCATGGCAAAATTAGAAAAATAGCAATACTGTTCGGCTGAAGTGTATATCAAATAATAATCAAATACATGTAGCTGTAATGGAAAGCAGACCTGTGCAACATAGGAGTCCAGTTTTCTGCCCATTTGTCCATCATCAACATTTGCATCAACACTAATATTTAGTTGCCGTATAGGACTATAATTTTATTACTTGAGGCACACATTCAGGGGTGGCGGCATTGCTGAAATTTGTTTGGCTTCCCATCTGAGAAAGGGCCTACTCTAAAAGGAAATAATTTGCTCCCTTATAGAAAAGACTCTTATCAGAAGGAGCTTGGTGTGCAAGAAGCTAACAGAAAGTCAGAAAGTTGTCTCCCTTGTAAATTTGGCCGTAAGTCCACCAACCATATCAATCCCCTTAAGACTGTGCACCTGTAAAAAAAAAAAAAAAAAAAAAAAAACTGTGTGAGCAACACCCTCTTCAGTCCATGGATTTCTTGTTATGCGCTAAAAATATTAAAAGTAAGGTGCCTCAAATGAGTACCAATAACATATTTGAAGAGAAATAAGAAGATATCAATATGTTTTAGTTGAAAAAACAAATGCTTTATCTGTCCACTTACAAAAGCATTGAATACTGTAAAATTCATTGCTTCAGATAAGACACCTTTTCAATAAGTATTGATATTTTTTTGTTATTTCTCCACATAACAAATTAGCACCTCGCTTAGGCAGTTCTAATGAGTACCTGCAACATACTGTGAACCCTCATTACAACGACAGCATTGTTCCCATAGATGTTGCCATTATAATGAATTTGCTGTTGTAAAGAATCCGTAATGGACAGAATGGTATGTAAGAAAGACCTTGTTTTATTCTTATTTCCTCAGAGAACATATGTTTTGGATATTTGTTAGAATTGCCTCACTGAGGCAATTCTAACAAAAATCCAAAACATATGTTTCTTTACAGTATTAAATTCAATATTCTTGCATAATTTGTGACTAGTTGTTACCTCTTAAGCTAAGGTTTCGTGACAGTCACATTGTCATTATAACGAATTTTGTCGTTGTATTGAGTGTCGGTATAAAGAGGGTTGACTGTACATTTTTGTGAAGAAATGTATTTATCTAGATACTCCACTTATCTGGAGCTATCAGAATTTATTTTATTGCTAGTGGTGAAATTAATGTATATCCGAAACAATTTGAAAATGATATTGTCTTAAGTGAAAATATATTGATAGTCTTCATATGTGAAAAGCATCATGACTGTGTTATTTTCACTACTCATTTTGGAATACATCGGTAGTCTTCATTGTTACCCAAACAGATGCAACTGGTCACTTTGTTTGTTTGAATACCTGTAAACTCTCAGGTTCTAAACAAAACTATCAGGTGTGGGTTTTCATCTTCTTAATTAGAAAAAAGAGGAACAAATTAGTGCCAGATTTATTTTGATTTGACGAAAATTTGGTTAAGTAAATACCAGATTTTCATTTCCTGTAATAAAAACATTCAAATTTTCTCTTGTGCGCACTCTGTGAAAATACTGATGTTTTCATTACACACCATGAAAATATTTCTGTTATGCAGTTCAAAAGAGTAAATATCCTATATATATTAACAGACAGAGAGGGCCCTGATCAGACTGGGTGGACAACTGGACATGCATCCTAATCTCATATTGGGGCTCATTTATACATCCTAAAAGGTCATAAAAGATTTTCTGTATTTTTCAGAGACACACATTTTGAAAGCATCACCATTATTTAAAGGGTAAGATTATAACCATTATTATTAATTAGTATTGCAACTATTGGGTAGCAGTCTGTGTATATATTGTCAATGCAGTTTTGCTGATAGAAATTTGGGAGCATAAACTTTACTGATAGTATTTTTAGAGATATTTAGAGATTTACTGATTCCACTTTTTGAGGTTACTCACTAGTGACTTGGATCATGTATGTCTAACACAAGAACCACATAATCTTTTTGACAAAATGTATGTGAGGTGATTCTAAAGAGTACCCACAATACAGGTATACATTTTCATGGAGAAATAAAAAAAAATACAAATATTTTTGGTTGATAAGAGTACCTTATCTAGAGCTATGGAGCATAGTAAAACTGCAAAGGGAATCATAATTGTTTGATTGTTACATGTACTACATTTCCTCTAAATATTGATATTCCAATTAAACTCCATACGATATTTATCCTAAATTTGAACAAGTTCATTTTACTGCTTGGTAATTTGTCTAAAATTTATGGCTGAATGCTGAACAGTGCTGAATATGTGGTTGTTCAGACATGCCTGCTTATTTAGGGTGAATACAGCTCTGACCTTAAAAAATATATATCATAAATAGTTCAGAGTTTGACCTGATCTGACTGAGGATGGGGCACAGCATGATACATATACAGGCACCTATATGTTTGTCAGTAATCTCTGTCCAGATAGGATTTGAGGGCAGGGGGTGTCGAATAGGGCACTTTTTGTATGATCATACAAGAATAAGGGACCATGTGTCATATAATGTGCTTAGTATCAATACATGTTACAAAATATAATCCCATTCAACAATAAATGCATGAAACTACATGTAGAATACCCATTAAACTGACCTTTAATTTTTGTCCGATTTTCATGAAATTTTCAACAAAATGTAGGGTTTTATGTCTGGAGTTGAAATAAGACAGAGGACTGCTTAAGAAGGGCAGATGAGTGGCAGAAGAGGACAAGAGGGGTGGCTTGCCCCTCTATTTAGGGCTAGCTGGAGCACTGTTGTATGCGTAAATAAGGAATTAGCGTAGTCAAACTCTTTGACTTTTCAAATTTTCACACACTTTCAGTTTTCATTTTGGTTTGATATTTTGCAGATTATATGGGACAGTAAATTCATCGAAACAGACAGTTTCATTAAGTGAAGATGGCAACTATCTGGTATTAGAAGAAGGTATGTATATGCAGGAGGTTTGGGGGTCATCCTTCTAGGATTGTAAATCAGGGAGATAGCTCCAGATACATGTAAGAGGGGTGTCCAGATCATATTTTTCTTTTCTTTTCTCCACAAAATCATACATTGTTGTACTTGTTAGAAGTGATGCAAGGCAGGGACAATTTCTTATTGGTATCCAGTAATTGACTGTCTGTTCCATATTTTAACATTAACTTATTAATTACCATAGGATACATTATGAGGAAGTGTTTCATTTTTAGCTGCAAGAAATTCAAGGACAAACAGCACCATAAAAATTCAGAGTTAGATAAGCAAGCCTATCCTATGTTAGTAAGATCTGAAAAGAGGAATCCTTTGAAAGCAAAACAACACAACAAATAAATAAAACTAGCAGATATTGAGTATGTTCTTGAACAGTAATATTACCTGCAACACTTCTCATACCTCTTTGCCTGTGGTTGGAAAGAACTTGCAGTGTTATGGGGAATTAGGTAATATAAGAAGCCATCATGGGTGTAAGGGGTAGATAGAAAAATCCGTCATGAGGGTCACAGACTGGAATCACGAGGCTTGCCTCTTGATACCAGTCTGTGATCCTGAGGGATGGATTTTTCTATCTACCCCTCACAACCATGATAGATTCCTTTTTTTTTTTCGCATACCTTTCATTTCTGAATGTTGATTTTGTTGTGCCTGCTTTTAGCATGTAGGGATCTGGTTTTCCATCCGTTGGTCAACATTTGCGTCAACCCTAGCGTTCAAGTTCATTTCCCAAGAACTAAAAAGGCTACAGTGATGATATGTGGTGTAACCTTGCACTTAGGTATAACAACTCAGACAGCAGTATCTATATTTTACCTCAACCTATATTTCACGGTTCACCAACTTTCTAATTTTGCGTCAACCTAGCTGCAAGAGCGGACATAGCCTTTGGCATATTCTTGTTAATAATGCAGTCACTTCGATTGCAGACGTCAGGCATATTGTGATGACATTACCGTGACATTAAGTGATGTCATTACGTTCAATGACGTCATCCTTAAAGATGGGGTACTTGACATCCTATACAACAAGCATATATCAAACACATGAAAATCTCGATTTTTATCTTACCCTGCTGGTAGCATAAGAATTTCTGTCCCAGGGTAAAATCCAGGATTTCTGCATCTGGTGTGCAAGAAATTTGTATCTAGTGTTTTAAAATCACTGTTTTCCACCAACTACTAATAACTATGCGGCCTCGGTGGCTCAGTTGGATGCGCCGTCCAACTGGAGACCAGGAGGTAGCGGGTTCAACCCCCGCCGAGGTCGGCAACATTCTTTCGTGGAGATTGATCATGAAATATTTTCTACGGTCATTCTCTCCCTTCCGCTGATTCAAGAAGGGCAGTTGTCAGTTTCTGGTGAAAGAATGTGCACAATACTGGTTAACCGCTCAGAGGACTAAGCCTGCCCAGTAAACGTGTGGTTAGGTAAACTGACCGCGCTCGACATGACCCCATTGGGTTGACTGGGCCGTAAAACCTCAACACAAACAAAACTAATAACTATGAAATCTGAATTTTATTTCTCCATGAAAACATTGTTAGTTACCATTGGGTTTGCTTCACTAAGATAAGTCCATTGAGTACCAACAACATACATATTCATGGAGAAAAAATTATTGGAATATTTCTCTTATCTAGACCTAGACTATGCTATTATTTATTTATCGCTTAGCATGCTGTGAAAAAATTCAGCAGACAACATTTTGAAATGTGTTTTCTTATTTTTCCCAGAAAGAAGGCTTTGACAAGTCATGCAAATTGTCTCCTGAGGGAAGAATTTGCATGAAATGTCATATCCCATTACCTGGGAAAAATAAGAAAAAGATATTTCAAAATGTCCTGCTGAATTTTCCCTTAGGATGATAAAGGTTATCTTATTCTTCATGCACAGGCTTTCCTTCAAATGACAAGATCAAGATCATTAATGAAGAACTTGGATATAACAAGGTAAACAATCATTCAAAGTTCATATTAGTTTGCGTAACAAATTTGCAGCCATAAAATACTGTTTAAAAGTAGTTGTGGTCATTGTACCTAAGCCTTAATCCAAACTCATAAATCCATAAATGAATGATGAATCAGAATGTTCAGACCAACAGACATGGACCCCAGAACAAAGGGTGTAATCAGGCGTCCGCGGATAGTAAGCATTACTTGGTAAGCAAGCTTCGCCCACCATGCCCATAGGTCTGATCGAAGGAAATAATGGTAGAAGCGTATGTCCCGGATTTTGGGAAGTCTACTTATGGCGCATCACTAGCAAAAACATCAGAAACAATTCTGGAAACTGCCACATTGTAGGGATTGACCAGATCCTGATGTCTCCCATAGAACTTCTTAAGTGTTGCTACCAGTTTGGTTTTTGATACCCCTGGCTCAACAACTTTGTAGTGAGACTTTTTTAAGCCATATGATTAATTAAAATTCACATTCATGGTCATTTCATATGAAATTTATGAAACAAGCCCAAGGCATTTATTCGCTGGCCAAGTATATCAAGTAAAACCCTTGTAAGATTCTCTGTTAACTATTCAGGCAGCTGTGCTCAAGGAAACTGATATGTACCGTATTTACCCTAAGTATTCGGACACCTCAACTCCTTATCATATATGTTCTAAAATTTGAACCAGTACAATTCACTACCCGATGTTGTGTCTAAAAATTGCTGGATGAGTGGCAAACAGTGTAGACCCAGATGAGACGCCACGTTCTGCGGCGTCTCATCTGGGTCTATACTGTTTGCTCAGGTCTGTCTGTCCGAATATATATGGTAAATACGGTATACTTAAATGTAGCAGGATTAAGATTAAAAATGAGCTGCACCATGTGAATAAGGGTTTTACTTGGTATAAATGAACAGCGAATAAATACCTTTACTAGAATTGTGCTGAGTAGATTTTATTAAATAAAAACAAACAAACAAACAGACTTCACAGGTTGACAAACTGATTTGATCTTTTCTGTGCACAATTGCTCTCACATATTTTTTGCTTTAATTGACTCATAAACTAAATAGATTGCACTGTATTATTTCAGGACTATAAACCATACAAAATGTTTATAATTGAGAAGCCCTTGGGTATTAATTTAGTGGTAAGTAGGTTTTATGTTATTTTATACATTTCTGATATTTTTGCTTTATAGATTTTTGTAATACTTTTGTTGGCTATATGAAATTTAAGATTAATTTTCCAAGCAGAAGAAAGGTCTTATGTCATCAGTATAGGTACAAATCAGTCTTTGTCCTGTCAGATCATAGACAACTCAAGATTCAAACATTTTTAGCTGCCAGCTTGGGCCCTGAATAGACTGGATAAATATGCAAGCTTTTCTAAGTTGACAGTTACCGGTATCAAGTACATGATAAAGTCACTAAGGGCTCATATATTAAATGTACAAAAGTGGTTTTGTAGCTAAAAGGGATATTGCACCAATTTTAGCTTGCTTGTACAAAAGTGCTGGAAAAGCTATTGCACTTTTGGGTTTAAACCTATATTTTCTTAGCACTAAACCTCAATCTTTGTTCTAAAATAGTACCTTACATTCAACAAGAAGAGAGCCAAGAATGCTAACATAAAAACTGAAAGCAAGATATGGGCAGCTGAACGAGATGGCAGAAGTGTTAGGGCAGAAGCATGTGAAACATACAAAAACAAAGCACAGGTCAAAGTGGACAGCTATAAAGGGGATGACCACATTGCTAAGTTTAAACTGCAACTCAAATCAGAACCTTTTGCCTTAGACCAGAAATTAGCATGAACCACTAGGTGCTTAAACCTGGTTTTATGAGTGCTCATCCCAAGCCCAGTTCCAGTTACACATATTAGCTTAGTCTACATAGGAGTTTGCCAACTCATCAGTGGCTCAACACGGTAAAATGTATAGACTGACTTTCCAATATTGTATGGATGTCAAAATCATTGACTGAGAATTCCCAGTTGCTTATCTGGAGCTGTTTTGTCTGTCAAAAAAAAAAATTAAGGTAAACAGGCTCGTGATTACTCATAACTTGAGAACAGTTAAATGTTTGCATACATCTGAATTTTCATTTTCTAGAAAACAGCTGACTTGGATGAGTTGTCATTATCAGAAGAGTTTAAGCCTAAAATATCTCTGCAAGAGTAAGTATACATGATGAAAGTTTTGACAACAGCTATCTTAACCCATTTCAGTCTGGAGACCCCCAAAAGGGTAATTAGCAAACAGTGGAGACCCAGATCAGATGCCACAGCATGTGGCGTCTGATCAGGGTCTCCACTATTTCCAAATAGTTTAGCCATTTTTCTCTAGAAATTTTTAAATTACATAGCCTGACATACCTAAAATTAAAGTTGGACTCTTCCAGTATATAATGTGGTGGGAGTCTGTTCAGTCTAAAATGGGATATATACCTTGTTATGATTAACAGATATACCTGAGCAAATAATATAGACCCAGATTGGGGTCTACACTGTTTACTAATCATCAAGCTGATTTTTAGACACATCAAATAAGTTTTTGACTTATTCAAACTGGCATTCAGCACAGCAGAGAACTTATTAAGGAGGAGTAATTGGTGATAATTCTGGGATTTTTGTTTATTATAACTCCATGAAAATATATGTTGTGGTGCTCATTAGAAGCACTTTGCTGAGACACTTCTAATGAAGACCTACAACATATGTTTTTATGGAGACATTGTGAAAATCATCCCAGAATTATTATATTAATATTACATTCCTGAGAGGGCGATAGTAAAAAATGTCACCCTGAGGAATATGATTATCGAGTGAGGCAAAGCCTCGGTCAATAATTATATTCCTCAGGGTGACATTTTTTCATTATCGCCCTCTCAGGAATGTAAGATTTTTTTTATTATACCTGATGTTTAGTGAGGCATTGAAAACGTACCATGTAGGCACCTTCTGCTGATGTTTTTTTTATCATCCCCCTATGGAAATAGTAAAAAAATCATCACCCTAAAGCCTATGGGGATTTTGTATAGAATTTCTAGTGAGGTAAAATGACATTAAATACTCTTCTGCATGAAGTCGTCTGGTATAGTCATAGCGCTAGGTAAATGGATAGCCAGATAAATAGTTTTCTTATTTCTCCATGCATAGGACCTGTTCAGGAGGAGTATTTAATAATAATTCTGGAAAAATTTTTTCCAGTTCTCCATAAAAACATAGGTTGTGGGTACTCATTTGAAGTGCCTTGTTGGGGCTCTTCTAATAAGTACCCACAATCTATGTTTTTTATGGAGAAATAAGAAAAAATTATTCCCAAATTATCACCAAATACTTTTCCTTAACAAGCCCGCTGTCCATGAAAACATACATTTTGGGTACTCATTAGAAGCGCCTAAATGAGGCAATCCTGTTGAGTACCTATAATATATATTTTTGTAGAAAAAAATAGAAAATTATCAATATCTTTTGGTTTGAAAAAAAGTGCTTTATCTAGAAGGTTAATGCTCAAAATTTCAGAGGATATTTTATGGAATCATCAGTAATCATCAGTAATAAAAAGGTCATAGAGGCAAGGAATTCACACAACTGGTCCACTTGAATTGAAATAAATTTATTAATGAACTTTATCATTGTCTAATTACAATTAGACATTTGGCACATTTTTTATCTCCTAGAGCAGGGTTAAAGATGAACCAGAGTGACTGTTCTTTCTTCTTTTATAGGTGCAAAGAATTTCTCCAATCTTATTCAGAATATGCTAAGGTAAGTTACCAAACTTAAGTTTGCAGAATCAAAGAACCTTTTAAGAATGAGTACACCACAACCTCTTTATAACACTATTGTACGGGTCTATACCATAAACAGTGCAAGTAAAACAACCGTGTTACATCCAAACAAAAAATGTATATTTTATATTGAAAAATGACCATTTATGGTCATTTTTCAATATAATCTATACATTTTTGGGATCCATCTTTGAACTGTGTTATATCTAAAATCATGCTATAATGAACTGTGTTCTAAAGAGGTCATAGTGTAGTTGATGATAATTCTTGGGCATTTTTTTCATTTTCTCTATAAAAACATATGTTGTGGGTATTCATTAGAAATGCCACAGTGTATACCGGATGTGACAAAATGTTTGTCAGGTTAATGAAAACACATTTTTTGTAAATAAAAGATTGATAACTGTGGACCTAATTTAAATACTATCAATGGTTTTAGTTTAAAAATAAAACATAATTATCTGTTTCATCTTCACAATTTTTTTTTCTCATTGAGACTAGTAACTCTGTTTCAGGTGATAAAAGAGCTGGATGACAACATAGCTAAGTTCAACAAGAATTACATGCTACTGAATGATTATCTAGAAGATGCAGGTGAAAGGCTCCACCATATCAGCTCTTCTGCTACAGAGGTAAGAGTGACATCTGCACTGACTTTTATTTAAGCTGCAACATTAGAAAACATACCTTCTGGCATGCATCCCAAGGAAGACTCAAATCAGCCAGCACATCTGTGCAGTCTGATCAATCATCATTCTCCACATGAAGAAAGTTTGTATCCTTGGCTTTCCAAAATGTGCCCAGTGAAGAATCTGATCAGACTGCAAATGTAAAGGCTGATCTGAATCTTCACCTGGCGCAAATTTCCAAAAGTACATGTTCTCTTGTTGCAGCTCACTCAATAATAATTGTAGCTCAGTATGCTTACACTGACTTAGCAAAATTTGATTGATTGAGAGCAGTTTCAAAACAACATTTACACTTCAGTAAAGCCACAGAGCAGGAATCTTGGAGATAACTTTTGTGGCTTCCTGTTTGCCCTCCTGCACACCAAGCCCCTTCTGTAATTTTTACAGTAGACTCCTTTTTAGAAGGGAGACAAAAGTTTTGAAAGGGTTTTCTCCCCTACAAGTGTATGCATTCCCCTTAAGCAGACAGTAGACTGTATTAATGTGACAGCTTATCTGAGCCTCATTGTCTGCATATTGGATAAGGACCCTTAACTCATGACATGACCCTGATACATTTTATATGGCAATAATCTAAACCTTTTTTTTTTTTTTTCTCATTTTCAGAATTGTTTAAAATGCTGCAGACATAAACATGGTACTAGCACAAAATACAGAGACATACTTGGTTCTGCATTGGAAACGTAAGTCATTATTACTGTGATCACACATACTAGTATTTTTCATACATTAACATTTGTTGGTTCCCTAGAAAAGTGTTTGAACATCATCGGCAACAGGCTGAGTGTTCAGATATCTTCTGAGAGACCTAGTCCTTTCTCGAGCTCTGGCTCTGGGTTCTGGATTAGGTGATAGTAGTTTTAATGTCTTCCTATATGTACTTCCTGTGATAACAAAAGATATTGAATTATTCAAAACTTTCCCATATTTTCTATTGGTTTTTATCTTATATATGTCTCATTCAGTCCTGTTGAATTTTAATGTCTAATGCTTTAAAGGTGATCAGATTTTTATTTTATTATTTTACCTTTTAAGCTACATGATGGGTGGAGTACACCAGAAAGTATTTTCTGCAGTTTGTGAAAAGTGGCGAAGAGAAGATGAGCAATTAATTTCTCATTGTCAGAAATTGACAGGACTGACTGCTGACTTACTAGGAGTATCGCATTATTTTGCCTGTCCAATGCCATCTGCTGTGAGTATTATTACTGTCTTTTCAACATTCTTTTTTTCAATCAAAAAGTATTGATGCTTTTCTTATTTCTTGGCAAAAACACATGTTATGGTCATTTTTAGCTCTTCTTTAACCCTTGTCCTGCTGAACTCGGATATACCCTGCCTTTGCAAACAGTGTAGATCCAGATCAGTTGGCTTCTAAAGAAGCCAACTGATCTGGATCTGCACTGTTTGTCAATAAGCATGTGAATTTATATCCATACACTAGATCAAGCAATCTGATTGGCTGAAAATTAGAAGTGGGTGTGGCATCTTAATTTATTCAGCATGACTAGGATTAAAAAAAAAAAAAAACAGGAAAAGCCTTTGCACTACCCACCTGCATAGGCATCCACAAATGTTAAAATTTTCAGTGAAAAGTTTTTATGTGATGGGCAAGCATGAGTTGAGGTGAATTATCTTGTTTGCTTTGGGCTTATTGAAAAGTGAGGAGGCATAAATTTGCAAACTTGCTGTGAATGTATGTAAAGCTGTAATTGTCTATAAAACACTAGTTACCCCAAATTTTTTTACAAGAAGTTGGGATCATGCCATACCACACATTCGTCTGGATGTCCTGCTAGAATGTTGAGGTTACAAACTTGTGTTTTGGATACATATGTAGATATGCATAGGTAGATTTAACTTTTGATCTGACCCCTTGGATGGGGTGGAATTGGGCCTGATGGAGTTCGGATATAGGGGTCAGAATTATCATTTTTCAGCATGTGGCTTTGAAATGTATCAAATTAAATGACATGATGAATAGATCAATATAAACTATGGAAGTCTTTTGGTAGGAGTGGGGATAGGGATCAATATGAGCAGTTCATATGAAATGGTACTAACAGTAGAATACTGCTTCACTAAAAGTTTTTCTCTGCTGTCTGACATTTATTTTCCATATGCAGAGAACAAAGATCTTTTAGTCTGGTCAGGTTTGTTATCATTTTTCAAATGAGGCACAGTGTAGAAAAGGGCTATTATTGCTTACAAGGACAAATAGGGTGCAATTTTTTAGCTGTGCCTTGAGAAAAGAGTCCTTATCACATAATCAGGTAAAGCAGGTTATGAAGGCCCAGATTGCTGTCATGATATTTGACTGCACAAGTGTGCAGGCTGATTAGGGCTTTCTTTGCATGCATATTTGATAAGGCTCTTCTTAAGTTGTTGGGCATTGTTTTTAACAAAAACAATTGTCCCATAGCTTTAGCTTAGAAGGGTACACAGATAAATAATTTTCTTATTGTAAGACATAAAACATGTGGGTCCTAATTAAAAAGCGCATCAGAACATTTCTTATAAATACACACAGCATATATTTTCATCAATAAATCAGGGCCCATTTGTTCAAAGCATCATTAGCTTAATGAGCTCGTTAGTGGTCAAAATGCTAACTGTTCTAGTAAGTCCAATATCTAATTCACAGTATTTTTTCTGAAAAAAATGTGAGTAGCTTTTGCAAATGCAAAAGCTACTCACATTTTTTGGCAAAAGTATTAGCGTATATGCCATATTTAATAATCTAAGTTTTAACAATATGCTAACTAACAACATCGTTAGTTTTGAACAACTGGGCCCAGAAAAATACCAGTACTCTTTGACTGAAAAACAAAATGCCTTATCTATAGCTGTATTATTTTATGTGTATTAGAATAGCCTTAGTAAGGCTGACAAGTACCCACATATATGTTTTGATATGAAAGTAACAATATTTATCCTAAGTCATCACCAAAAGGTCACCATATCTGTAGCTATGATTTTTAAATTTGTTGTATGCCATATATATAAACTATGTTTGCTTTCTTTCCAGATTGTAGAACTTGCACATCTTGACAGTCTTAAAACCCCAGTTGAAAAATTATACTGCCTCAAAACTACATTTGTAAGTTTGTATTTCATAACAATAATAAAAAATATGAACTTGTGCAATTTCAGATCAGACCATAGAAATTGTCTCAGGATGAAAACATGATTAACTACAAACACAGATGAGCATATAAAGTTACATGTACTTGATATTAGAGAGGTGCAAGGCATTTTTTTCTCTTCCCTTTGCATGTGTAATTTTTGTCATTACAGATTCCAATGGTATAATATACTCTTGATAAAGTCTATTCTATCAAATTTTGAAAGTCTTCCAATATCAAAGTTCTGTTTATAAGAGGGGTTCTCTGATAAATACATGTATTTTGTATGAGTTTACCACAAAAAATATATATATATATATTGTTGCACACATTAGTATTGCTACATTAGAAAAGCCACAACATAAATTTTCATGGAGAAATAGGAAAAATATTAATAGGTTTTTATTGAAAATCTTATTTGTGGTATATTATTGAATGCAGAGCATGCTAAAAGACCAAATATGGATAAGACCTACAGCAATGGTTCAGATCAGTCTGTTCATAGCGCAGTCTGATTAGAGCATTCACTGTCAGCTTACAGAATCATTGGATACCGTAGCGTTTACTGATTAACATACAAGGTCCAGTATAGTTTAACCCTTGTCCTGCTGAATAAATTAAGATGCTATGCCCACTTCTAATTTTCAGCCAGTCAGATTGCTTGATCCAGGTTGTTGCTATACAGTCACATACTTAATGGCAAATAGTGCAGATCCAGTTCAGTTGGCTTCTTCAGAAGCCAACTGATCTGGATCTACACTGTTTGCAAAGGCAGAGTATATCTGGGTTCAGCAGGACAAGGGTTAAGGGCTATTTTTGCACATTGCATATCATATGATGGTTTTGGGGCTGTCTCATGAATGAAATATTTGTTTGCTGAAATTGAAGGGTACAGTAACACTTGCTTGTTGAAAATTAAGAGTGCACTGATTGTTAAAATTAAAGGTATGTTAACAGTTGTGTGCAGTAGTATTTGTTGATTGAAAAAATTAAGGGTGCATTAATATGTGTTTGCTGAAAATAAAAGTTGCATTAATATTGTTGGTTGAAAATGTGAACATCTAACTGTTTGTTGAAATTGTATGGTGCATTAAAACTTGTCCATTGAGAATGAAGGGTGCACTAATATTTTTTTTTTTTTTTTTTTTTGATAAATTAAGAATGAAATGTACACTAATACTCGTTTATTGAAAATGAAGGATGCTATTATGCTTGTTTGTTGAAAATGAAGGGTGCTCATTTATTTTAAAGTGTGTGTTTAATCAACAGATTGAGAATATCTTGTCACAGTATATTCATGTACTTCTAATTGTCTGTTTCAGGATAATATAACAGAAGACATCAATAACCATGTGATGGAACTACATTCACCAGATATAACTAATGAAGGTAAGATACTACTGTATGAGACAGTTTATTCACACAATCTCTATTCCTTTTTGACATTGTCTTGATATGACTAAAGTAATGTTAAATGGGACACACAACACCAAATCGTCATCTGTTCTTGTGTTCTTAGTCAAGAAAGATCTGCTGTATTAACTTTTACCACTCCATGGTCAAATTCAGAAGACGACAAATTGATATTTTTTCTAATTTTTCTTTGAAAATAGGCTTTGACATTTCATGCAAGCTGTCTCCCAAGGAGACAAGTTGCATAAAAAGTAAAATCATTTCTGGGAAAATTAAGAAAAATGTTTCCAAATGTAGTCTGCTTAATTTTTATCCAGCACTCTACGTGTTAAATACACTTTTGTATTCACATTTTTTATTTAAAAGAAGAAAAAAAAAAAAAAACTTGAGTAGATTATGGATAGACGGAATGGTTGTAACATAATCCAGACAATAATAATGGAAACATTATGAGTTGATCTTTTTATATTGAAATCATCCTCGGTAACCCAGGTGTGATCCATTACGTTATACTTCATTCATCACCCCCGGGACAACTGACTGACGAAACATTGTTTTCTATGAATATTCATAACACCGGGGAATACCTCAATAGATAATCAAAATGTCTCTTACATAGCGCTACTCTCTTCTGCGGAAGATTCACTTGTTCTTCTTCCGTTACTTAAAATAACTCAGGAAAACCCAATAAACGTTTTCGTCAGCAATTAATACCATGCCTGGATAGCAACGAACGATATGATTGGATATTTGCAAAACAAACATAGAACGATGACATTATTTGCGGAGTACGCCAGATAAAAATAGATTAAAATTTCTCATGGAAATACTGAGATCACCAATCAGATGCCCTCATTAATAATTCATGAGGACGAAGATACGTAAGCGAGTTGTCCCAGGGGTGATGAATGAAGTGTAACGTAATGGGTCACACCTGGGTTACCGAGGATGTATTGAAATATAAGACAGTGTCTTCCATAACCGTACAATTTATATAGATATCAAACTTGGTTTTTCATACATTAACATTCACCAGGTCTCCAGGGAGGTGTTGAAAACCGAGGCCAGAGGCCGCGGTTTTCAACACCTCCCTAGGGACCTGGCAAATGTTAATGCATTGAAAAACTATGTTTGATCGCTATTATTGCATAAAAACTGAAAACATTTGCTACATTTCATGTTATTTCTTGCACTATTTTGTTTCACTTTTTCACAGATGTCTCGGGAACGCAATTTGCACATCTCGTAACAGCAGCAATTCTGTGGTCCCATAACGATCATATTGAAAGTTGCGTAGCCGTGCATTAGCCATGCATTAACAGCGCGTGAATTGCCTTGTTAATACACAGCCTTTTGCCGGTTAATGCACGGCTGTTAATAACATGCTACACTGCTTTTTATGCAATAATGACTTTTAAGATGCAGATTTTTTCCAAGGGAATACCAGCAGTGATGCAAAGAACAAAGACCCTTTTGTCCGGTCAGGATGTACACTTATACTCTACACAATCTAAGAACCATGTAGGATAGTGAAGAACCTGCTTAGACTGCCAGTTAGATTCTTCAGTGTTCAGACTTGGTTTCCCAAGAGCAAACATCAAATCTATACGTAGATCAGTGGCTCTGCATTATCAGAAAGTTTTCCATACCATACATTGACTATTCTGACATTCATTTGTTTGCATATCTTCTTGCATATACATGCTCATTTTTTGGGATAATTATGAGTCCACCTGAAAGATTAAAAACTGTATTTAAGAACTTACTTACTTATTTAATTAATTAAGTGACTGTAAGGCCTTTTCTTTGTGAAATGGCTAATATTCTGTTTTGTTTCAGATATACCATGTCTTACCTCCGATGATCTCATTCCAATTCTAGTAAGTTCATTTATATAAGGTACGTTGTTGTTAAATCTGTCATTTTCTGACCAGTCTGAATAGGATCTTTGTCTTTTATACCCACCTAAATTAGGCTTCAGGGACATAAATTAATTTCTATATTCATCAGTGCATGTTGATTTATTCCGTGGTATATCCTTATTATTACAATCCACTCTTAACTTTGTACTGTTTGAAGAGATTTGAACTAATTTGACACAAATATACTCCAAAATAAGATCTTGAATGTATTGCTCTCAATACCCAGCTCCCTATCTTGCAGGTCAAGGTCACACTTTAACTTTGCACAAATTGCCTGCATACCTATAGTTCATAAGCATCTTATAGCTAAGGGATTTTGAAATAATTTGACACAATGTATCCAACATATGTCATGTGCCAAACCTACCTTGCTGGCCAAGGTAACATTGAAACTTTGTACAGATTGCCTTTATAACTATGGCAATTGTTTGTGTCCAGCTTAAAATTGTCCTGTATGAAGGGATTTTGAAGTAATTTAACACAAATATACACCACAGCATAGTCATGGTCGCATATATAACTCAGCTCATTGCCTTGAATGTCATGGTCACAATGAACTTGGTAACTTCATTTATATTTTTGTACAAATGGCCTGTCTGATGCTTAGGCACTAGTATGTGTCCAACTTATAACTTTGCTATGCTTGAAGGGATTTTGAAATAATTTGACAGGAATGTATCCCACAACAAGATCATGTACTATTTGCAAAAGTGGGCATCATGCCTGGAAGGTCAAGGACTTTGCTATACACAGTAATTTTTCACAGTACCAAATAATTATGGAAAGCGGACAGCAAAAGCCCATCTATGCAGTCTGATCTGGGTCTTGGCTGTCTGCATTGTCTGATGTGGGCCTTCACTGTCCACATACGCTCCAAAAATACCAGTCCCCATGGCACTTCTTATTTGTATATCTGTAGGTCAGTGTAATAATACAAGCCAAATGTCGGCATATACACAGCAACATATTTTATATGGAGAATTTTTACTGGTCAGCAGGGGCAAAAGACAGAGACAATTTGAGGTAAGTAAAGTTTAGTTGTTCTGTTTTTCTTGCAAAGATGTTAATTTGGAATAGTGATTGTATTGTATTGATAGTTAACCCTTTAAATGCTAGAGCATGCAGAAATATGGACTTTGTCAGTGCAGAACAAGATCATATAGCACAGACAGAACATTTGTTCTACTAGAAAATGTACATGCAACCTACTAGCCTTATATTTTCCTAGCAATATTATGCTATTACTTAAGGTTCTACTTTCAAACAGTTAATCAAATTTGCCATTCTGTAAAACATTCTACAACTAAGAGAATAAAATAGATACTAGACTGAAATGTTTAAATGACCCGAAGAGACTATTATATACCTATACCATAACTAGGGTTACTGTTGTCTCTGGCTATTGAAATACCTTGTACATTGTCTTGTGCAGTTACAGTTATAAGAAAAAAAGACACAAAACAAGTTAGAATTTACATCCAAAAATAAAATGCAGCTTTATTTTCAAAACACATCAACCTTTTTAACAAAGTCTAACTGCTTTAATTTTTAAATTCGTTCTAGTTTTACATTTTATGCATATATAACTTACCTTTATAGCCGTTTCATTACAGAACCATGTTAGTTTACCATTTTGACGCAAATGACCCTCATGGGTTGATGCGTCGTTAAACCTGAACTCATCATCATCAGCTTTATTTTCATAATGAAGGAACATTCAGACACAGAAGCTTTTTACACAAGCTGCCTAAAACTCAATAGTGATGAAACGCTTACTTTTCATAGCAATCAAGTCAAGTCCTTTTCTTTTCAGGAGATGATTTATATAAGTTTCTGGCTCTTTTCAGGAGATGATTTATACAAGCTTCTGGCTTTTTATCAAATCCTGTACCATATAATATTATGCAATGTATATATGTGAACTTAAATGAATAAAATTTTGTTTTAACCAAGTCCTTTTCTTCATTATTTTGTCATTTCTGAAAAAAGACAACAACCGTGTTTCTGGCAAAAGTTGCATGATAAATAAATTACATGATTAGTACCTTAGGGTATCAGTTATATTTTTGTTTGTGGGAGAAAGCAACAGAAGCTCACTAAAGCTCATGTTTGTCACTTTCTCCCACTCACCAAAATATATTAGGTGTCCTAAATTCTTGTACATCAAAGTGTCTGACAAAAAATGGCATATGCAAACAGTGCAGACCCAGATCAGACTGCTCATAAGGAACAGTCTGATCAGGGTCTACACTGTTTGCCATTCCACTATTTTAAGAAACAACTGCATAAAAAGCAAAATTTATGCCAAAAAGTATGAAATAAAGTGTTTGAAATTTTAGGACATTTACCAAACACCTGATATTCGAAGGTGCTATTAACCATTTGATAGCTATATAGTGGTTAAAATCAAGTAAATTTCTGAAGGAAAAAACAACAACAACAACAACAACAAATATTTAACCTACACAGTGACTTAGCATTTTGATCTGGGTGCGCATTCTTTGCTCAGTCATGTGCCCAAATACTAAGTGTAAATATTATAATATAATTTCAGCTATTGCTTGGTAACCTTTAAAGCTGCCATCCAGTACATGACAAGCACAAACTTTGACAAGTTGGACCTTAGAAAAAATTTAGTAGAAAATGAAATTAGTATAGACGACTTAATGGCAGCAAAATGGGAGAAAACCATTTCACCATCATCAGCTGAGAACCAGTCGGATGATTCTTTATCAAAGCCTAGGGCACTTTCACAGAATAGACTGGAACACAGGCTTGAAAGCATTACCAAGATGCTTGAAGAATCTGCCAAGGAGTTGACAACCAGTCCAAGAAAGCTTCCAGATTTACGAGCTACAACAAGTATTTTTGGTATGAAAAACTTTTAAAAACTTGTTTGACTGAGAAAAATATATGAATAACTATAGTGTGGTGATATGTTTACAAGACACAGGAAAGTTACACTTGAATTTTAAAATTGAAACAAACCAATGTTTTCAGATAGTATGCAGTGAAACCTGTCTTATCCAAACCCTGTTATAACAAATCCTTGTCTGTTATGGACAATGCCGTCTTTATCTCAAGTATTCAGACAGATAGGCCTAAGCCAACAGAGTAGACCCTGATGCCACAGAATGTGGCATCTGATCAGGGTCTACTCTGTTCACCACTCATCCAGCAGTTTTCAGACACATCACCAGGTAGATAGACTTTTCAACTCACAGGTTTAGTAATGTATAAAGGTTGAGGGTATCCAAATACATGTATTTAGAGAAAGTGTATGAAAATCTTGTTAGCATATAAAAATGTGATCAGTTTTTATACGCCCGTTTGAAAAACAGGACATATTATGTTACGGGGTATGGCGTCTGTCCGTCTGTAAACTTTTTCGTATCCGGCTAACTCCTCCTACAGTTTACATCCGATCAAGCTGAAACTTGGTATATAGTTAAACCATGATGTGGCGCAGTGCATATTGTTTCTAGGTTACAGTCCACCAAATGTTTTCAGAGTTAGGCCCTTTGAAAATTTCTTTAAACTTTTCATTTCCGGTTAACTCCTCTACATTTTACATCCGATCAAGCTGAACCTTCATATATAGTTAGACCATGATGTGGAGCAGCGCATGTTGTTACGAGGTTTCAGTCCACCAAATATTAGCAGAGTTACGCCCCTTTGAAAATTTCAGTAGACTTTTCATTTCCAGCTTACTCCTCCTACAGTTTATATCCGATCAAGCTGAAACTTGGTATATAGTAAGACCATAATGTGGCACAGGGCATATTATTTCGAAGTCACAGTCCACCAAATGTTTGCAGAGTTATGCCTCTTAAAAAATTTCTGTAAACTTTTTATTTCTGGTTAACACCTCCTACATTTTACATTCGATCAAGCTGAAACTTCATATATAGTTAGACCATGATGTGGAGCAGTGCATAGTGTTTCGAGGTTACAGTCCACCAAATATTAGTAGAGTTATGCTCCTTTGAAAATTTCAGTAGACTTTTCGTTTCCGGCTAACTCTTCCTACAGTTTACATCCGATCAAGCTGAAACTTGGTATATAGTTAGACCATGATGTGGCACAGCGCATATTATTTCAAGGTTACAGTCCACCAAATATTAGCAGAGTTATGCCCTTAAAAATTTCTGTAAACTTTTCATTTCCGGTTAACTCCTCCTACATTTTACATTCGATCAAGCTGAAACTTCATATATAGTTAGACCATGATGTGGCACAGCGCATATTATTTCGAGGTTACAGTCCACCAAATGTTTGCAGAGTAATGCCCCTTAAAATATTTCTGTAAACTTTTCATTTCCGGTTAACTCCTACATTTTACATTCGATCAAGCTGAAACTTCATATATAGTTAGACCATGATGTGGAGCAGTGCATATTGTTTCGAGGTTACAGTCCACCAAATATTAGTAGAGTTATGCCCCTTTGAAAATTTCAGTAGACTTTTCGTTTCCGACTAACTCTTCCTACAGTTTACATCCGATCAAGCTGAAACTTGATTTGTAGTTAGACCATGATGTGGATTGTTTCAAGGTTACAGTCCACCAAATATTAGCAGAGTTATACCTTTTTGAAAATTTCTATTAATTTTTCGTTTCTGGCTAAATCCTCCTACAGTTTACATCCAATCAAGCTGAAACTTCATGTGCAGTTAGACCATGATGTGGAGCAGCGCATATTGTTTTGAGGTTACAGTCCACCAAATATTAGCAGAGTTACGCCCTTTGAAAATTTCAGTAAACTTTTCGTTTCCTGATAAATCCGCCTATAGTTTTCATCCTATCAAGCTGAAACTTGATTTGTATTTAGAACATGATGTGGAGCAGCGCATATTGTTTCAAGGTTATAGTCCACCAAATATTAGCAGAGTTAAACCCCTTTGAAAATTTCTATTAATTTTTTTGTTTTCGGATAAATCCTCCTACAGTTTATATCCGATCAAGCTGAAACTTCATAAATAGTTACACGATGATGTGGAACAGCACATATTATTTCGAGGTTACAGTGCACCAAATATTTGCAGATTTATGCCCCTTTGAAAGTTTTTGTAACTTTTCACAGCATGTTGTTTAGAGGTAATAGTGTGCAAATTTTATTATACAATCGGTATATTTTTTGCAAATAACTAAAGTTTTGTTGTATGGGCAAGATATTGATTTTTTTTTTTTTTTAACATCTTCTTTTATTAGACTTGCAAGGAAAGGTTGTCATTATTAAATCTTTATAAATACATAATCCTTTTTTAATTTTTTTTTTTTTTAATACTCTTCTGATTTGGCTCCCTTGAAGAACAAAAATAAAATCAGTATTAAACAAGTTAAAGGTGTACAAAAAAAATTCTTGCAGCATTTTTTTTTTTGGTTGTTTATTTTTGTTTTGTTATTGTTTGGTCCGATATTGAAGTATAGGAAAAACAAATCAGCTGATATGAGCTTATAATATAGCCATGCTTCAGTGGTGTGTCCTCCGTCAGAAAGCACTTCTCCCTAGAATCAGCAAACTTCTCCCTATTTTCCCAGGAAGGAGAAGTCACTTCTCCCTTAATTTCTGGGTCAGCTTGGACCCTTAGGTTACAGTTCACTAAATATCAGCAGAGATATGCCCCAATGAAATTTTTTCAATTTTTTTTTTTTTTTTTTTTTTTTTTTTTTTTTTTTTTTTTTTGTAATTCCACTTACAGTTTATATCTGGAGCACTGAATTATGCAGGAGCCAGTTTATGTGCTACATCTTATTACTTGCCACAGGCGTATAATGCCTCGCTTGGCGGAGCTCTTGTTGGAACAAGGAAAGCCTAAATCAGCATGGCCATTCAGCGTATTCCTTGTTCCTCTCAGAAACTTGAGAATTGGATGACAAACATCAACAGTGCTAATCAGGCTGCTTGAATTGGGTTTCTGTTATTTGCATATAGCATGAGTTTCCTGTTTGTTTAACCAGTTTTAGTCTGGGGACCCCCAAAAAGGGTAATTGGCAAACAGTGCCTCAGAATGTGGCATCTAATCAGAGTCTTCACTGTTTGCGAAATGTTTAGCCACATTTCGCTAGAAATATCTAAAATACATATTTAAAATTGAAATTCAGCTTTCCACTATATAGTGTGGGGGGGAGTATATTCAGTCTAAAATTGGTTAAATGTATCATATGTTTATTAAAATAGGTCAGCAAACATATCCAGTAACTAACCATGACAGTGTACAGATTGAGAACCCGCAAAGGAAAAAAGAACAGATGGGGTATGTAGTAGCAATTTGTGGTTTTGTAAGTTTTGTAGTTGTAAGTTTTATGCTCTAGAGAAGTTGGGAGATGGTATTCTAAACCACAGCTTGCAAAAATATTAAGACTGATTAAACATAACATCTCAGGATAATTTTACTATTTTCATGCAAAATGTATTATGTGCAAAAAACGTTATGCATAGTTTACATATTCCTTGACTGTGGAACCCAAAATGTGAAAACACACAACTTCTGTTCTGCTACTCAGATTTGTTGGATTCCTTCAGTTTTGACCCCAGAAAAGAGCACAGATCATTTCCTGAACTTTTTTTAAAAATAATTTTTCAGGTAAAAAATGTGTTTTTCACTCAGTTTTAGCATTTTCAAAAGTTGAACTTTATATTGCAATTTTTACCTTGCCACCATGCATTTTATAAAATTACACATTATTTCTTTTTAGATGACAAAATCTTAACAGTGTTTTTTCAAAGTATTTTTTGTGTGTGCACTATCTGGTTGCTTCCATTTAAGTACCAGCTAACTGAACATTTGTGACTGTTAACCCTGGTCCTGCTGAACCGGGATAGGTCCTGCCTTTGCAAACAGTGTAGATCCAGATCAGTTGGCTTTTGAAGAAGCCAACTGATCTGGATCTGCACTGTTTGCCATTAAGTATATGAATTTATATCAACAATCTGAGTCAAGTTATCTGATTGGCTAAAACTTAGAAATGGGTGTGGTATCTTAATTTATTCAGCATGACAAGGGTTAAATACTGAAAGCATTGTGGATTTATGGGTTGAGTACAAAGTGCAAGTAGTCACAAACAAAATGTTTGGCCAAAATTTTGCATTGATTACAATGTCAAAATGTATAGCAGTAACATAAAACTGTCTTTAAGTAGTAAAATGTATACTAGTGTTGGAAAAAGAAAAAATATATATTAAATACTCTTCTTTAAAATCTGTAGTTTTGCCAGCTTAATTTTATTATCAGCTGATGACATTTTGAGCATTTCTTCCTAGTTTTCCAGAAAATAAGGCTTGACATTTTATTAAAATTCTTTTGAGATGTTTTTAGCTCGCCTGTACGAAGTACAAGGAGAGCTATGGTAGTCACCCCGGTCGTCCGTGTTTGCGTTTGCGTTCCCGTTCCCGTTCCCGTCACACTGTGTTAAAGTTTTTCAAATGCTTATATCTCAACAGTCACTCCTCACAGAGGCATCAAATTTGGAACTTAGGTACCTTGGAGGGTCTTCTGAGATTCCAAGAGAATAAACCCCTGGGTTCATGCCCCTGGGTGGGGCTAGGGGTCAGAATCTAGGACACCTTTGTAATACTGTGTTAAAGTTTTTCAAATTCTTATATCTTGACTTTCACTCCTCATAAAGCATTCATATTTAGAATTTGGGTACCTGGAGGAGTCTTCTGAGATTCCAAAAGAACATACCCCTGGGTTCATACCTCAGGGTGGGCCTTGGAGTGGGGCTAGGGGTCAAAATCTAGGACACATTTGTAAAATCTTATATGCCTACAGGTTATAGACACAACTGGTTATACATCAGCTAACTATGTGACATCGGTTTAAGTGTAAGAGAGTGAAGGTCATGGTGACCTACATTTTACGGTCTAGGTCACCTAGATTTCACGGTCCAGTGATTTTGCCTTATATCTTGAATACTATTTGTTGGATAAATGTCACACCTGGGATATTACTTCCATGTGACCCAATGAATGACCACTTACTATATCTAGGTCATTGTGACCTATATTTCATGGTTCAGTGATTTTGCCTTATATCTTGAATACTATTTGTTGGATAAATGTCACACCTGGGATATTACTTCCATGTGACCCAATGAATGACCACTTACTATATCTAGGTCATTGTGACCTATATTTCATGGTTCAGTGATTTTGCCTTATATCTTGAATACTATTTGTTGGATAAATGTCACACCTGGGATATTAGTTCCTTGTGACCCGATTATTGACGTCAAAATATATCTCTGTTGGTGTGACCTATATTTCATGGTTCAGTGATTTTGCCTTATATCTTGAATACTATTTGTTGGATAAATGTCACACCTGGGATATTACTTCCATGTGACCCAATGAATGACCACTTACTATATCTAGGTCATTGTGACCTATATTTCATGCTTCAGTGATTTTGCCTTATATCTTGAATACTATTTGTTGGATAAATGTCACACCTGGGATATTAGTTCCTTGTGACCCGATTATTGACGTCAAAATATATCTCTGTTGGTGTGACCTATATTTCATGGTTCAGTGATTTTGCCTTATATCTTGAATACTATTTGTTGGATAAATGTCACACCTGGGATATTACTTCCATGTTACCCAATGAATGACCACTTACTATATCTAGGTCATTGTGACCTATATTTCATGCTTCAGTGATTTTGCCTTTTATTTTTATTACTATTTCATGGAGAATTGTCATACCTGGATTATTATATCTATGTGACAAAATGATTTACATACAAATACATCTAGGTCAGTGTGACCTATATTATATGGCTTAATGATAAAAATGTTACAATATAAAATGTACCCAGCAGGCGAGCTACGCTGTCCTACGACAGCTCTTGTTCTAATATATAATCAGACATTTAAACATGTAGTATATTTATCCCAAAAAGAAAGTCCATTTGACTGTCAGATGATTTCTGTGAAAAGTGTTGGAGAAATGACAAGAGTACGCTCTGATCAACCTGCTGCCTGAGTAGTTTGATCCGGATCTGCATTGTTTTGCAGTCAGTGTAGACTCTGATCAATCTGCTCCTTTAGTAGTTAGATCTTGGTCTACACTGTTTGCACATGCATTTCTCTTCGTTAAAACAAGGCTAAATATGCTTTCATACAAAGATTGAAACATGTTTTAATATTACATCACAGGAACCTCTCTGTGCCATTAAGTGTCTAATATCCACTGCTAATATCTGAATTCTGCATAATATTATATTCGTCCATAAATCATCAAGAATGGAATTGGAATCATTCAGGTTACTATTGTGATTGAAATAAAATAGTAAATCTGATCACATTCTCAACATAAATATTACCTGCTAGGATGATTTAATAATTATAAGGAAGGTACCACCTCTTTCCAAGATTTTACTGTATAAAATATGAAAAACATTTTTACATGGAGATGTAGTCAGGCTCCGTTGCTTAGTCAGTATCACACCTGACTGCAGATCCATGGGTCATAAGTTTGAATCCCAGGGCCCAGTTGTTCAAAGCTAATGACATCGTTAGTTAACGATTCGTTAAAATTTACGTCGAGTGATACGCAAATATGCTGAAATTTTTTGCTGAAAAAATGTGAGTAGCTTTTGCAGTTTTCAGAAAAAATATCAGAATATTGTATATTGAATCCGCTAAAACAGTTAACGAAATGACCCTTAACGAGCTTGTTAAGCTAACGATGCTTTGAACAACCGGGCCCAGGTTGGCCACATGAAATCATTTCTATGGTCATTCTCCCACTTCTGCTGATTCAAGAAGGGCAGTAGTCAGTTACTGGTGAAAGTATGTGCATGAGCACTGGTTAACTGATTAGAGGATTAAGCCTGCCCTGGAAAAGTGTGAGTAGGTTAACTGACCGGCTCGACATGACTTTAACAGTGCTGATTGGGTCATAAAACTCCCAACTCGATCAATCACATGGAGATGTTCTGGTGATGAAGGCCATATTGGAATATACAGATGAAGAAAAGTTAACGTATAGAGGTTTATTGATACAAGATGATTTTACATACATATAATAAATGAACACCGGGTTTTTATCATAAATGATATGTGCAACATAAGAACAGGGTCCTTATGCCAAATACCAGCAACAAAGACCCAGTTCAGCACACCACATTCTCACAGTCTGATCAGGGCCTGCATTCCCTGCTTACAGAATCAGTGGGAAGTGTCATTTCTGCTTTTTTTGGCTTATTCTACAGTACCCACTGTAGAATAAGCCAAAAACCGAAGTGACCCTAATCAGATGTTCACATTTGGCATATGGGTACTTTTCTGATGTTGCATGGCAAATTCAAAACAGACTAACCCCTCTTTGCACCTTCATGCACTCAGGGCCCAGTTGTTCAAAGCTAACGATGTCGTTAGTTAACGATTCGTTAAAATTTTAATCGAGTGATACGCAAATATGCTGAAATTTTTTGCTGAAAAAATATGAGTAGCTTTTGCAGTGCAAAAGCTACTCATATTTTTTCAGCAAAAAATATCGGAATATTGTGTATTGAATCCGCTAGAACAGTTAACGAAATGACCCTTAACGAGCTCTTTAAGCTAACGACGCTTTGAACAACCGGGCCCAGGTCTTTACTTCCATTCTAAATTTTTTTTTAAAAATGTGTCTGCAAACATTGAATTTATGCATAAACAATATATTACATGTACCTCATTAACCCTTCTCCTGCTGAATCCAGATATACCCTGTCTTGCAAACAATGTAGATCCAGATCAGTTGGCTTCTGAAGAAACCAACTGATCTGGATCCGCACTGTTTGTCATTCAATATGTGAATTTTTATCAATAATCTGGATAAAGAAATCTGATGGCTAACAATTAGAAATGGATGTGGCATCTTAATTTATTCAGCATGACAAGGGTTAGGAGTGCCTCACTGAGGTACTTCCATAAGAGACAATTTACATGACATATCAAAGCCTATTTTCTGGGTAAAAACAAGAAAAAATTAATAAATTTGTCATCTGCTGAATTTGCCCAGAGTTTGCTTAGTGTTTGTGAGTAGCCAATTGTCTTATTTATCAGTTTTTTTTTTTTTGGTATTGATGCACCCAATCCTGTTGTAAGTACACTTTAGAATTGCTTCATTGACCCTCATTTTAAAGAATACCTACAAGGTGTGCAAAAATAACAAAAATTTCTTTCAGTGTGTCCATTTTTATCTGAAACTATGATCTTGTTTACCCAAAGTGAACCTCAGTTATAGGTTTTCCTGTCTATTTTCAGTGACTTTCTGAGCCAGCTTCAGGATGACTTCTTTTCCTGTGGGAAACAGACATGACAGTGACAACTATCTTTAATGTTACCCACTGTATTTACCCTAAGTATTGGGACAGACTGACCCGAGCTAATAGTACAGACACAGATCAGATGCTGCAGAACATGATGTGTGATCAGGGTCTACAGTTTGCCAATCACACAGCAGTTTTTAGACACATACCACAAGAAATGATGTTGTTTTTCTTTTTAAAGTTTTAGGAAAAGTATGGTAAGGATTTAAGGTCCCAATCCCAGTATTTAGGATAAATATGGTTCTTTTATTGTATTAGTGATATATTAACCATTGTCCTGCTGAATAAATTAAGATGCCACACCCACTTCTAATTTCCAGCCAATCAGGTTACTTGATCAGATTGTTGTTATAAATTTGCATACTTGCTACCCGTAGCAGTCAAATATGGTAAGCGAGAGAATTTTGTCATTTTTTCATATCCTTACTTAACCCTTGTCCTGCTGAGCCGGATATACCCTGCCTTTGGAAACAGTGTAGATCCAGAACAGATGGCTTGGAAGCCAACTGATCTGGATCTGCACTGTTTGTCATTCAGTATGTGAATTTATATCAACATCCTGGATCAAGTAATCTGATTGGCTGAAAATTGGAAGTGGGCATGGCATCTTAATTTATTCAGTATGACAAGGGTTAAGGGAACTTACTTTCAGATTGTCTTACATGCCATTTTGAATTGTAGAATTCCTTCCTTATTTTGTAGTACCTCATTTTGAGAGTATATCAGGATTTTATATTGGACATTTAGTCCTGAAGACAGAGCCCTAGATAAGAGGGAGTAAAGGGTATTTCAGCATTGATGTTTTGAAAATGAGCATTGAAATTGAAGTTGGGGGGGGGGGGGGTAAAAATACTCAATGAAATTTTGTGTTTCAGAATTGAAATCAAATTTAGGGGGTACTATTGTTAGTGAACTTTACAGCTTCTAAATAAAAAAGTAATTTCCCTCACATTGATTCTTTTGCGAGCAGTAGCAGTACAATAGATCAGAAAGGGTTTAACCCTTAAATCACTATTGACAAATACATTTCTAGATGTTTTTCTTTCTTATTTTTTTTGAGATGCCAAGCTTTATTTTCTGTGAAAAAATTAGGATTTTGTATGCTACACTTATACTTGTTGTTTTAAGAGTTAAGCATTGCAAATGGGCATTTAAGCATTGACCTTAAAAGCAGGGGTAAAATACTCTTTGCATCAAACCCTTATCTATAGCACTGTGAAGAGAATAAATAATTTTTCCATTTGTTTAAAGTTCTTACAGGAATATAACAAACATTTGTGAAGAACTATATTCAATTCTTGGTGACTCCTATTTTAGAATGGTTTCTTTTGTTATGCAAGAGTTTTTTGGGGTTTTTCTTGAAAAGCTTCAAACATATCCCTAGACAAGGTGGTGATAATTTAGGATATTTTTGTTTTCTTTTTGAACCAAAACATACCTTTAGGGTACTCACTGGAGTTGCTTCAGTGAGACAGTTCCATTGAGTACCCACAAGATATGTTTTGGTGCAAAACTAACAAACATATTTTGTGAATACTGCCTTTCTGGAGCTTAGAATTTCAGATTTGGAAGACATCAGTTTTCATGAATGATTGCAAAAGTTAAACTGTCTTAAATAAACACAGTTTGCAATTCTTTTGAGCTACAATGAATAAACATGGGCATTACTTTTTATGTTTAATAGGTAATAGCCAGGTCAAGCAAAAAGAGATGACTTCGCCTATTCAATATCATATTTACCCTAAGTATTGGGACAGTCAGCTCTGAACAAAAAGTGTAGGCTCAGATCAAGCACCACAGAATTTGGCCAGTCATCAGTGTCTACACTGTTTGCTACTCATCCAGTGGTTTTTATACACATCAACAGATATTATTGCATAGAAAGTAGTGTCGCACATAATTAACAGCCGTGCATTAACCGGCAAAAAGCTGTGTATTAACAAGGCAATACACGCGCTGTTAATGCACAGCTATGCAACTTTCAATATGATCGTACCGGGGCCACAGATTTGCTGCCGTTACGAGATGTGTACTGCCCGGACCTAGAACTAGCATAGTCCGTGGAAATTGCGTTCGAGAGACATCGGTGAAAAGGCGAAACAAAGTAGTGCAAGAAATAACGTGAAATGTAGCAATGTTTTCAGTTTTTATGCAATAATAGCGATCGAACATGGTTTTTCAATGCATTAACATTCTCCAGATCCCTAGGGAAGGTTGAAAACCGCAGCCTCCGGCCTCAGTTTTCAACACCTCATTTGGGATCTGGCGAATGTTAATGCATGAAAAACCATGATTGATCCCTATGCTAATATAGACTTGTTCAGGAGATATATGGTAAGGAGTTAAGGTGTCGGTTAATGCACAGCTGTTAATAACATGCCACACTGCTTTTTATGCAATAATATATGTTAATTGTGCAGATTCAGATCATGTGTTCTTAACAGTCTGCATGGATGCACACGGGTTGTCGTAATATGCCTCAAAGACACACTTTTGCTTGATATGGCTATATGATGCCTTTGCTTGATCAGATGCTTTTATGTACACACAGAACAATATCCTTTATTTCATGTATTTATTTGGATATACGTTGCTTATCATTCTGTTAGCAGTTTTGTCACTTGCCCCTTTTTGAAGTCATGGACTTGTCAAAATTCAGGATGGAAGAGCTTATTTTGAATATTTAGGGGTGTGAATATCATAGCAACAGATAAGGCACTTTTTTCATCCGAAAACTGTTGATATCTTTCTTATTTCTCAATGAAAACATATGTTGTGGGTACTCATTAGAAGCGCCTCACCGAGGCACTTCTAATGAGTACCCACAACATACGTTTTCGTTGAGAAATAAGAAAAATATTATGTGGATACCCCCTCGTATCTGTAGCTATGGAATATCATTCGCTAATTTTTTTAGCCTAGGAGGATAAAAGTAAAAGTGAGTCCCAGCATGCACAACATATTGGCAGCAGTTGCGTGGAACCATATTTATCAGACAGCTTACTGTATTTACCCAAAATATGTAGACACATCAACTGGTTACCATACTTGTCCTAAACTTTGAGCAAAATACAGTTGAACTTCAATGGCTCGAACATCTTTGGGACCATAGAAAATTGTTCGAGACATGGGTAGTTCGAGCCACTGAGGGTTAATCATGGTGCCAGGTCAGGAAGCAAATAGCGATAATTTAGGGATTTTTTTTATTTCCTTCAGAATAATTGTATTTTGAGTCTACTCATTAGAATTGCCTTGATGAGGCAATTCTAAAGAGTACACACAACATACAGTTCCATGATAAAATAAGAAAATTTCCCTAAATATTTGTTTTCTTGAACTGTTGGGAGAATTTCGTAGGGACTCAAAAATGAGTTCGAATTAGGCATGGTAAACGAGCCATCGGTGTTCAAGCTATTGAGGTTCGACTGTAAAAGGGAAGATACTCAGGAAATGCCACAATCAGGAAACACATCCTTCCAGAGACACCAAAAAAAGGAGAGCTGAAGAATAAACAATGACAAAACAAATGTCACATCCCAGCGGGCACATGACGTAAATATAACGTCGCCTCAAGTCGATGCAACGTCATGACGTTGCATCGATGTTGAGGCGACATTATATTTACGTCATGCGCCTGCTGGGATATGAAACAACTGATGCACAAACAAAATAGAACTGTAACAGAGGAATTGCCATGGAATGGTCATTAGAAAAACTATTGGGGGCTTAAACCAGTTTTACTTATATGAAATCTCACCCTTAACCCATTGTAGACTGAATAGACTCCCCCACACTATAAATTGGAAGAGTCCAGTTTCAATTTTAGGTACATTTGGCTATGAGATTTAGAATTTTCCTAAAGAAAAATGGCTAAACTATTTGCAAATAGTGAAGACCCTGATTAGATATCGCGTTCACGAACACTCTGATGAAACAAAGCACAGGGATCAATGGCAGCTTAATGGCAATCTGAAGCCAGAACACAAGAAGCACCATGATGGGACAACAGACATTGAGGAGGAAGCCATCATTTAGTCTGAGGACCGACTCACCATCATGCAGTTAAAGAGCGAAGCAAAGTTATTAACTATTATTTGGTTAATAAGGGTGCATGCAGTTTGCCTCAGAATATGCATGCTGTAACCTAACTTTTTGTAGCGAGTAGAATGTTGTTGTTTTTTACATTGTTCCACTTTTAAAAGTCCACTTTATAACATATTGGTGGTTATTGGATGAGTGACAAACAGTGTAGACCCTGATCAGATGCTGCAGCATCTGATCTGGGTATACATTGTTTGCTCAGGCATGCTGTCTAAATATTTAGGGTAAATATTGTTACACTTCATAGAAAATTTTGAAATATTAGCCAGGAACATTTTTTAAATACACACATACTGAATAGAAATATTAGCAGACTATTCATTTTAAAATGTTTTTTTCTTATTTCCCATGAAAAACAGATCTTGACAGTCTGCATAAGTAACAAGTCACATTTTCTAGGAAAATAAGAAAACAACAAACATCTCTGATCTCTGCACATTCTGTTATTAGCTTGCTAAATGTTAGGTTGTTGCTATGGCAACTAAGGTCATCACCATAGTGCTAATAAACATCACATTAATACAACAGAACATGACTATTAGTTTCGTAGAGGTGCAAACCAATTTTTAAACACACATAGAATTTTTATCAAATCTTAACCATTATCCTGCTACAGGTGACAATAATTAATAGAGGATAAATAAAGGACATTTTTCTAACTGACAAGGGTTAATTTACATCATATATATATATATATATATAACAGCCTAAAGGTTAATTATTACGGTAAATAAATGTATGCATTTTAAAGTAAGAGCACTTTAAATGGTGTTGTTAATTATTACCTCCCTATTCAAAGGGAGACAGTTCCATCAAAAACAGAATGACCTTCCTCTGGATTTGAATACTTTCTTAAAGAGACTACTCTTAAAGAAAAGGATGCTAATACAGGGAGCAAATTCTTTCCTTTATAAGAGTAGTCTCTTCTCTGCAGCTATCGCCTCTCTTTAAGAGAAGCCCCTTTTATAGAAGGGAGACAAATACTTTCTGATTAGAGTGATCTCTATTAAAGCTGTATCTTTTCACCATAAGCAAACTGTTTTGTTTTAAATGTTGAACCAATAATTTTAGTATTTTAATTTTTAATGCATATCACAGAGAAATAAACATGTATTATTATGCTATATAAGAAGTTTGTTGACAGGTCTTATTATTCTATTTACCAAATGTATATGCTCAATATGTGTAAGTGCAATAGGATATGCAAGTCTGCCACATAAATCCCAAAATATGCCTTCCTTATGATACGTCCTGTATGTATATGTAATTATATATGCTCGGAAAAGGTATAGAAACATAGAAAAATGTAGATGGAGCAAAACTCTTCTACACTAGTTAAGATCTGTGATCTAGATAACAGTGTTGCCGATCTTAAAGGGAGTAATGGTGTCTGAAAACTTAGGGTAAATAAGACATCTCTTGTGAACACACGGTTCCAGAAAGATGTGTTTTTTTTTTTCAGAAAATAATTTTTTAACTTTTTAAAAAAAAAAAAAAAAAGAAAGAAAATCATGTTGGTACTCATTAGAATACCCTTGCAGTTTAATGAGAAACATATACAGTCAACTCTTGTTATCTCAAAGGGACTCCCTGAAATACTTCCAGATATCCGTACCTCAACATATCAGATTTGCAGAATTGATGAAAATAATAAATTGAACAGCCACATTTCACAAATGAATATGTAACTTGATGCCTGAAGCTAGAGATATACTGAAAATGTGGCAAAGACAGGGACCAGATTTTTACTTTGAGATAAGCGGTTATTCGAGATAATCGAAGTCGAGATAACAAGAGTCGACTCTAGTAGTGGTTCTAATGACTGCTCTACTAGCACTTTTTATTTGGACATGTCGAGGGTTGAGCGCAAAACTATGGTAACTCAAACATATTTTTGAAACCCTTGTTTAGGGGCAACTTGGACCTCTTTGTAAACAATGCAAATTTAGGTGCCATTGCTCATACGAGCAATGGCACCTAAATTTTCATTGTTTACAGAAAGAAATGTTGTAATCTTCATAACACCTTCATGGTGAGGAGATTAGGTTTGGGGAAAAACAACCATCTGACTTACGCTAGTCTTGCGCTCAACCCTCGATGTTGACTCCAAAAAATACTTGTCTTACAAATTACCTAATTTGTATAATTTCATTACATCATTTTACAATCTGTTTATATGTCTAACAAATGCTAAATAAGGTGTAAACAGTGTAGATGCTGATCAGACAGCACTTTTTGCAATATCTAATCTGTGTTTACACTGTTTTCTCAGAAATTTCTGTCCAAATATCTAGAGTAGATATAATACCTACAACTTATGTTTTGTGCAGAAATAATAAACGTTTTCTTCCAATGACCCTTTTTACTTTTGTTGTCTGTAAGTGATAATGTTTAGTTATTATTGTTATTTAAGTTTCATTAAAATACTGTTATTCCATTTGTGTTGCTTTTTTTTGATGTCCTTGACCAATATTTTCATGGTTAACCTTTACTCTACAACAAATTATGACAAATGAATGTGCCAAGACAAGTGGAGAGATGTCTGTTGGCATACAGGGACAGTGTAGGCCCAGATCATCCTCTGCATCCATGCAGGGTTCACCATATGCTTACAGAATCACTTGATACTATAGAATATATCAAATGACAGCAAAGGCCCTGTGCATAGGATGCAGTTGCACAGGATGATCTCAATTTTGCATAGCTCTAGATAAGAGGAATGTTCTGATAAATATTTTGTTTCTTATTTCACAAAAACATATGTTGTGGGTACTTGTTAGAAGTCTTCTCATTTCTCCACATCATGGTATGTTGCGAGAAATTCCTAGCACATTGCTACTTAACCATTAAACTGCCAGTCACAACAATTGTCGTCTGCTTTGTCGTCTGCTTGTGATTTTAAGTCATTTGCAAACAGTGTGAACCCAGATCAGGGGAGCAGTCTGATCAGGGTCCACACTGTTTGCCTGTATGCAAAAACAGGTTTGAAAAGTTTGCAAGAATATTCAGCAGATGACATAAACAGACGACATTTTCAGATGCAGGTCTTCTTGGCATTTTAAGGGTTAATGTGGTTCAAATAAGTACCCACAATATAAAGTTTTGTAAAGAAATAAGAAAATATGAATTTATTTTGACTGTAAAGGAAAGTACTTTATCTGTAGCTTTAATTTTGCAAATGCTCGACACCACTATCTGCTGATATATTCTGCAGTGTTCATTGATTCTATATCAAGGCAAATAAAGGCCCTGATCAGACTGCACATATGTTAAGGCTGATATGGGCTATTGTTGCTTGCACATGCAAAAGGGGCCTTTTATCACATTCTCACATTGCAAATATTTTAAGAGGAATGAATACACCTTCATGGGAGGCAACTCACAAAATGTTTTCTTCCTTCCTTCCTTCTGAAAAGGAGTCTACTCAAAAAGGAAAGAATTTGCTCCCCATGGGAGCAAATTCTTTCCTTTTAGAGTAGACCCCTTTCAGAAAGGTCTTAGGTGTACAGGAAAGCAAACGGGAAGCCATAAAAACCTCTTCCCTGTAAAAATGGCAGAAAATCTACAAAATGATTTCAATCCCCTTAAAATTTCGTAATAGTTGCATACAGCAGAGTGAAGGTAAACAATAAAAGTGAATGTTATGAGCAGATACTTCTTATGATCAAAACTGGTAGAAACTTCAGTAACAAATCCATTTTGTATGGAGCAGCACCTGAAATAAAAGCAATGACATAATAAACAACAGGAAGTCACAAGATGCCTTATCACGTGTATGAATACGAATGCATTGATTTAAGTCAAATACATGTAGATACATTTTCAGGGGAGGCAACTCTATCAAAATTGTTTTTGTCCCCTTCTGAAAAAGGAGCCTACTTTAGAAGGAAAGAATTTGCTCCCCCTTTTCAGAAAGGGATTGGTATACATGAAAGCAAACAGAAATTCACAAAAAGTGACTCACTTAAATTGTGAAAAATTGTCTCCCTTGTGAAAATGATGGCTATCTGTCTATCTACCTCAAAACTCTAAGCTGATCAGGCAAAATTAAAATTCATTATAAGAAAATATATATAGGGTCTGCTACACTTTTGAATGACACTTTACGGCTTAGTTAATTTTATTAGTCAAAACTGATCTGTTTGTCATTAATAGTCACATGGTGCACCTAAAATGCTGGGCCCAGTTGTTCAAAGCGTCGTTAGCTTAACGAGCTCGTTAAGGGTCATTTCGTTAACTGTTTTAGCGGATTAAATACACAATATTCTGATATTTTTTGCTGAAAAAACGTGAGTAGCTTTTGCACTGCAAAAGCTACTCACATTTTTTCAGCAAAAAATTTCAGAATATTTGCGTATCACTCGATGTAAATTTTAACGAATCGTTAACTAACTACATCGTTAGCTTTGAACAACTGGGCCCTGGAATATTACATGTCATTTAGACTTCATGATATTGTAAACAAGCCTCATTTATTCTGCTCATTAGTACCCACAACATTTGTTTTCTTTGAGAAATAAGAAAGGTTATCAATACTTTTTGGATGGAAAAAAAATCTGGAGTTATGCTTACCTGAGGGCTCACATTCAATAAGACCATAAGAATGACCTGAGCAACCATTTTGTTTATCTTTCCCACTACCTGCACATGTGGCCATTGCTGTCATGGCATCTCTGAGCATCTGATGCCCGCTTTCCTTATAGCTTCTGAACAGTTCCCTAAGAGCTGATGGTATATGGTGCTGGGAAACAGTCACTATAGAGCCAGGGTTGGCAGCTGACAGGTTTGTGTAAATGCAGGATTCTAGTTGCATCAGATCTCTTGTAAAAAGAAGAAAATATATATGCTCTTAAAGCAACAGTGAGAGCAGCAGCAGCTTACATTCTCAAAAACCTATACAATAAACCCTTATTACAATGATAGCATTTGTTATCAAGGATTTTGCCATTAAAAACTGTAAAGAATCCTTAAACAGAATGGTAGGTAAGAGAGGGCTTGTTTTATTATTTCTGCAAAAAATAAGTTTTGGATATTTATTAGTGAGGCAATTTCAGCAAATATCCAAAACATATGCTCCTTGAAGTATATAATACGGTATTGCATAATTTTAGATTAACTGTCACTTCTTGAGTCTAAGATTTTGTGCCAGCCAAATTACCATTATAATGAATTGTATTGATCGAGTGTTGGTATTAAAGAGGATTCACTGTAAATATATTTATTTGGCTGCCGGTTTCATGTACTAGGTAAAGCCAAATTTTTTCGAAGACTTCACTTAGCATACATATCTTAAAATTCAAAAAAGCTCATCTGACTAGCTGCCTGGTAACTTGTCTGACACTTGGTGGTAGGGTTGTTGTAAGGGCATGATGTATTTGCAGCAAGTGTGGGAAGGGGCCATATTAGTATTTTTTTTCTGCCCTGTTATCTATAGCCTCCATTATTTCTCTCTTTCCTCTCTTCTACCATCTCTTCTGTCCCTTTCACTGTAAATATGGTAGGAAGATTATGGTAATAAGAAACTATATTTATTTTCATATGGAATTATGATCTGCAGCAAGGTCAAAGACAAAACTTACAAAGCTGTTGAAACTGTCAGACGATCATTTGTAGACAGCTTTTCTATAGATTCTGTTGAAATACAGGAATAAACTACTGAACTCTCCATATCTGTAAGAGATAAAAAAAAAGAGAATCTGTTAAGAGGAATAAATTCAATTTCAGGGGAACCAAATCCTTCCCTTCTGAATAGGGGTCTACTCTAAAAGGAAAGACTTTGCTCCCTGTGGGAGCAAATTCTTTCCTTTTAGGGTAGACCGCTTTTCAGAAGGGGACTGATGTGCTGCAAAGTAAACAGGAAGTCACAAAATTTGTCTCCCTTTAAAAAATGGCAGAAACTCTACCAAATGTGTCCTGTCTCCTTAACTATGGTAATATCAGCTCCCCAGTACAACATGTAGTGTGTGGGTTCCTTTTGTCTGATTGGCTGCTGACTGAGAGTTTATCAGGTATACAATATATAGTTCTCTTAGAGAAACTGGTATAATAATAGCTTTCACCTCTGCAGTACTTCATTAATTGTTCTAATAGAGAAATAATAATTACACTTCCCAGTCAAAGTAAAAAAAATCAACAGACGGCATTTTGAAATATTTTTTCTGATTTGTTCAAAAAAAACAGGGTTTGACATTTCATGCAAACTATCTCCTAAGGAGACAGTTTGCATGAAATGTCAAACCCTATTTTCTGGGGGAAAACTTGTCAAATTGTCTGTTGAGTTTGCCCTAAGCATGGTAAAGGTTAAACTTGAAATTTGGAACAAGGGCTATACAAATCCATTAATGCCAATCACTGCTGAAGACAGCAAGCCAATGATATGGCACTTTCATCCTGTAAGTCGTTTCGAGGTCCATAGCCCCATTAGTAGAATTATAGCCTCTGGAGTTGGTCAAAAAGAAAACAGATAAGGTTAAGAGAGAATCCAGTTGAAAATTGGTACATAAATGAATGGGGCTATATTATTTGACTGCAGAATTTTTCAAAATACAAACTTGTTGTATGCCACAATAAATATCAATATGGCAATGTCACTGAATAATTATTCAATATATAAAATATTTTAAACTGTTGTCTGCTGAATTGTTTTTATGGGGCATGCTAATTAGCATTAATGAAAATCCTTATGAGACTGTTTTGATAAACAGATTGCTCTGTCTCTTTTCTGTTCAGATAAACTAGCCTCAGTGGCTCAGTCTGTATCTCACCCAACTGGTGATCATGAGGTGTCTGGTTCGATCCCTGCCAGGCTGACAATATATTTCTGTGGAAACATGCCTGTATAATTTTGACCCCCTTAAACCCCACTTTTATATAGTAAAACTGGGGTTTACAGGGGTATGCATTATTTTTCTTATTTCTGCTCAAAAACATAGATTGTGGATACTCGTTAGAACCGCCTCACCGAGGCGGTTCTAACGAGTACCCACAATCTATGTTTTGAGCAGAAATATGAAAAATATCAGATTTTTTTATCTGAAAATTTTAAGTTTTTGGAGGTAAAATTTTCTATGTATTTGAATAGGCATGTTTTCGTAATGTGAAATATTTTCTATGGTCTTTCTCTCCCTCCTGCTGATTCAAGAAGGGCAGTTTTCAGTTTCTGGTAAAAGAATGTGCACAGGTACTGGTTAACTGCTAAGAGGACTATAACAAAAAGCCTGCCCAAGAAAAGTGTGGTTATAGGCAGTGACCAGCTTGAGATGACATTAATAGTGTTGACTGGGCCATTAAACTCCAAGCAAACCAAAATCCCAGTACTGGACATTCTCAATCATTTTTACCTTTTACGGTTACTGTAAAATCAGTTGTTGGTGATGGAGGTTGACTACTTGAAGACGAAGTTGTCATAGTTGCAGTAGTTGTAGTAGTTGTAGTAGTAGTTGGTGTAGTAGTAGTGGATGTTGTAGTTAAGCAATAGGCATTTACTTTGAAATATTTTCTATACATGAATTTTATTAAATCCACAACTTGTTTGCAGACTACGTTTGATCCAAATACACATTCCTTGAAATTGTAGTGAGCACTGAAAAGATAAAAAAAGAAAATATCTTTACCACTTAGTATGCTGGGTAAAAATTTCAGCAGACAACATTTTGGAATATATTTTCTTATTTTTCCCAGAAAACGTTCTCCTTAGGAGACAACCCAGCTAGCATTCTTTATAAATCTACTGCGGGCCGTTATCAGCCCGTCAGCTACCCTGACCCGCTATAGATTTATAAAGAATGCTAACTAGGAATTTACATTAACTCTCAAAGCCTGGGAAAAATAAGAAAAGTATCATCAAGGACCTCTGATGGTAGCAATGTAAATTTGCCTACAAAATGATGGAAAATAAATTTCAGCAAATTGTATATTTTTTATTGCAGTGAACCTCTAATGACCCATCATTACTTACATGAAAACAACTTTTCTAAATGAAATATAATCAGATCTTAACCCTTGTCATGCTGAATAAATTAAGATGCCATGCCCACTTCTAATTTCCAGCCAATCAGATTACTTGATCTGGGTTTTCGATATAAACTCACAAACTTAATGGCAAACAGTGCAGATCCAGATCAGTTGGCTTCTTCAGAAGCCAACTGATCTGGATCTACACTGTTTGCTATGACAGGGCATGTCGTGTTCAGCAAGAGAAGGGTTAAATTTTCCTTCACATGATCTCCCATAAAATAGAGCTTGATACAGGAACATGTATAGTGCAACCTCCCTACAACAGCCATCCTTTGAAATGCTCAAATCTGGCAGCTGTAGGATGGTGGCTGTTGTAAAAAGTAACATTTTTGGCAATCCAAAAAAGTGCCTGTTATAGGGAGTTGTCTGTTATTGAGAGGTGACAGTTCCTGGAGGTGTCACTGTACTCGTATTTTATTCATCAAATGTTCTTTAGAAAACAATTTTAATGAAATGGGAAACTCAAAATTTTAAAACTGCGGTTGACTTAAATGTGGTATAAATACATTCTACAACCTCTTTATAACACTATTACTGGAATCCAAAGCGAAAACCATGTTAGCTAAACAACCGTGTTGCATCCAAACAAAAATGTATAGATTATGTAGAAAAATGACCATAAATCCCAAAAAATATATACTCTATTCGACCTTATTACCGCATTAATTTTGTGTGCTTAGAGTTTTGAAAAATACTGGGAAAACTTGTGGTAAAATATGCACCTACCTTCATTAATGGTACGCTTAAAAAATTAAGATCAGTGAAGGATACTTATGCGATGTGTGTGTGTTTGTGTGTGTGTGTGTGTTTCTGATTTTCTTACAAAAGCATATGTTGTGCGTACTCATTTGAATTGCATTGACAAGTCGATGCAATTCAAATGGGTACCCACAACAAGAAAGAAGTAGATAAAAAGTACACTGGCTGTAATCAGGAGATTACGGAATTGCTTGACTGTGCGCTTATAAGGTATGTGCAGTAATTAGATTGAATACTGTAGATTATATAGACAATAACAACCCCATAAATCCCAAGAAATGTGTGTAGATTATGTAGAAAAATGATCATAAATGGTCATTTTCTGTATAATGTTTACATTTTTGTTTGGCTACAACTATGGCAAGCCTTTTTACTATATGGTAAATAAGATATCTTATATGTGGAATTAAATAAGATATCTAATATGATATATCAGATATCTCATCGGACATAAGATATCTTATATAGGATATAAGGTATCTGATATACTAATTCAGATATCTTATATCCTATCTTATATCCTATATTAGATATCTTATATCCTATATAAGATATCTGATATAATATATAATAAATAGTAAAACGGCTTGCAAGAAAGCGGTTTTACTATTTATTCTATAAATCAGATATCTGATTTAATATATCAGATATCTTATATAATATATAAGATATCTGATATATCAGATATCTTATATAAAATAGTTATCTTATATGTCCATTAAGATATCTAATATGCTATATAAGATATCTGAATTGACATATAAGATATCTAATATGCTATATAAGATATCTGATATGCTATATAAGATATCTCATATATGATATAAGATATCTTATTTACTAAAGAAGATATCTCATTTATTAAATCAAATAAGATATCTCATTTAGTATATCAGATATCTTATTTAGTATATTAGATATCTATATTAATAAATAAGATATCTTATTTAACAAATAAGATATCTTATATGGTAAATTAGATATCTTATATGCGGAATTAAATAAGATATCTCATATATTATATCAGATATCTTATATAGGATATAAGATATCTAATATAGGATATAAGATATCTGAATTAGTATATCAGATATCTTATATCCTATATTAGATATCTTATATCCTATATAAGATATCTGATAAAGTATATAAGATATCTATTTTGCTTAATAAATAGTAAAACTGCTTGCCATAGGTATGGCAAGCCGTTTTACTATTTATTCTATAAATCAGATATCTGATTTAATATATCAGATATAATATATAAGATATCTGATATTTTATATTAGATATCTTATATAAATAAGATATCTTATATGTCAATTTAGATATCTTATATGCTATATTAGATATCTGATATGCTATATAAGATATCTTAATTAGCATATAAGATATCTTATATGCTATATAAGATATCTGATATGCTATATAAGATATCTTATATAGGATATAAGATATCTTATTTACTAAAGAAGATATCTCATTTGTTCAATTAAATAAGATATCTCATTTAGTATATCAGATATCTTATTTAGTATATAAGTACTTACTTGCAAAGTGCAGACTTGTCTGGTTTACCTCCAAGGCCTTTCAAAGGCTCAGCACATGTTTTGATAACACCAACTGTCTCATCAATATTGATGCATCCTGAAATAGATTCATCAATAAATTAATCCCACTGTCTTTAAAGACACATTTTGGATTGCATAACACCCTAATGACTCTAAGGAGATTAAGATAAGAAATTCTTGGTGACTTTGGCCACCCTTACAGGTAGAGGCCTGATAAGGGGAAATTAGATTTTATATCAGCAAAATTTATGATGAAGACAGAGAAAAAGATGGGCAAATCTGATGATTTTTTTTTCTTTCTGTTTATTCAATAAAATATACCTGGTTTTTATTCAAAAGAATTAATTCAATTCGAGTGAAGCTATATTAAGGAGAAATTAGATTTTATATCAGAAAAGTTTATGATGAAGACAGAGAAACAGATAAGGTGGGTAATTCTGGGATAATTTGATGATTTTTTTTCTGTTTATTCAATAAAATATACCTGGTTTTTATTCATTAGAATTGATTCAATTCGAGTGAAGCTAAAATATTTAGTTTTGAGGCAACTATGGTATAATTGTGCAGTATTCTTATTTACTATAGAAAATAAATAAATAAATGAATACTTTCAATTTTATATTTCTATTTCAGTTTATTTGTATTTTTTTTTTTTTTTCACAATGCAAGAAAAAAATAACACTTTTGTATTTAGGAATAAAAAAAACTATCAAAAATGTATAAATAAAAAAATAAAGTCGGACAATACAACTCAGCAATAAAATCAACAAATTAAATGCAAAATTTGTAAATGAATTTATTTGGTTCTAAAGTAATATATTGAATACTGCTCAATTTTATGAATCTACCCTTATAGGGCCCCACCTAAGGAGACTTAACATCCTTATAATGACACCATAATCACTTAGATAAGATAAGCCTTTGATGTGCACTCTGTTATCAGGGCTGTCTATTGGGGATGATCATGATGGGGGGGTCTAGCCAAAGAAGGAAAAAAATGTGTCTTTAAGGGAACTGGATACTTGGTATTTTTTGTGCCAATTTTTTCAAGACAGGCAACTTTTGTGATATCAGCAAAGCTTTTGATCGGGTGTGGCACAAGGGTCTAATTTGTAAACTGAAAGCTGCTGGTATCACAGGTACACTACTCAGTTGGTTTCAAGATTATTTAAGTAACAGAAAACAAAGTGTTGTTATTCCTGGCGCTACGTCGGAGTTAATTTCCATCGGTGCTGGTGTCCCACAAGGGTCTATCTTAGGGCCAATTCTGTTTCTTTTATATATTAATGATATCGTCTCGGAAATAGGTTCAAATATAAGACTCTTTGCTGACGACACTTCCTTATATATAATTGTGGAACAACCAGAAACAGCGGCCTTACAATTAAACTTGGATCTTGAAATTATTTCTGATTGGGCTAAAAGGTGGTTGGTGTCGTTCAACCCGAACAAAACTGAAGCCATGATAATATCACGGAAAGTTAATAAGCCGTATCACCCTCCATTACTCATGACAAATTGTCAGATACAGGAAGTAGACTCACACAAACATCTTGGGTTACATTTTTCAAACAATGGCTCATGGCATAACCATATAGAAAGTATTAAGGAAAAAGCTTGGCAAAGAGTGAATGTTATGCGGAAATTAAAATTTTTATTAGATAGAAAATCTTTGGAAATAATTTATATATCTTTTATACGACCTCTTTTGGAATACGGCGATACAATATGGGACAATTGTACTTTATATGAAAAACGTGAATTAGATAAAATACAAAATGAAGCAGCTAGAATTGTAACTGGTGCTACAGCCTTGGTCTCTTTGCAAGCTTTATACAATGAAGTCGGCTGGGATTCTCTTCAGACTAGGAGAACTAATCACAAACTTATAACTTTCTTTAAAATGCAACATGGTTTAGTGCCCCATTATTTGTCAAGTCTTACTCCACCTTCTTTTAGTGAAACATCTATGTACAACACTAGGAATGCAGACGATTACATTACTATCCAATGTCACTCTCAGAGCTACTTTAATTCATTTTTACCATCTGTTGTTCGAGAATGGAATAACTTACCTCAACAAGCTAAACAAATTACTTCGTTATTGTCATTTAAATCATTTTTGACTTCAAACAAAATCAAAGTGCCAAAATATTATTACCATGGAAAGAGAAAATGGCAGGCAATGCATGTGTGCCTCAGAACAAATTGTAGTGCTTTGAATAGTGATCTCCATTTAAAAAATATAGTTGACTCAGGCGTCTGTTCTTGTGGAGCAATTGAAAATGCTCACCATTATTTCTTTCAATGTGATAAATATCGGCATCAACGAGATGAATTATATACTGAACTTGCATTTCTGCCCTCTGTTACCTTGAAAATATTGTTATATGGCGATGAGTCAAGAGGCATGAATGACAATATTCATATTTTTGATAGCGTACAGAAATTCATTGCAAATAGTAAGCGATTCTAGATTGCAACAGTTTTTGCCAATCTTTTCAAACAGCCAGTGGAATATTCTCGGTATCATATGTATGAGCTAGATGGTGGTGCTGTATTGATTAGTAGCCAATTATCGCTTCGTTCTTTCATTTTATTCATTTATTTATTTACTTACTTCCTCACTTGTCGTTGGATATACAGTTGAACACGGTAAACCAGATCGAAATGTGAGCAAATGAATATATGATGTTTATGTAGGACACATGGGCGTATGTGCATGACTGAATATGTAGATATGTATTTGCATGTTTAGGTGTGCATATATGTATGCGTGTTTGTGTATTGTGTATATATACATTTGCAAATATGTTTGCAGCTCTGTTCAATAAATATTACAAATGTGTTTAGAGGAAATTTACAGTTTACCTTTATTTCGCTTTGTTTTCATTTATTTTTCTATTTATTTATTTATTTATTTATTTATTGCTCTTTTTGGTGTCATTTGTTTTATTTACATATTTATATATTTATTTATCTCCTCTCTTTTTCCACAATTTGACATATATATATGTAGGCATTCGTATAATGCTCACAGATGGACTCGCCATTACGTTCACATTTGCTATCATATTAGGAGATGAACTTTATAAGCTATTTATAGCTTTCGTTCAAATCCTTAGCTGATATTACACTGCAGCGCCGTTATAACGCGGTCGTCGGGAGCCATGAACACTGACCGCGTTATACGTGGTCCGCGTAATACGTGGTCCGCGTTATACGGAACATGACAACCACACCCACTTGCACCACTGCAGTTTCCTCCAGTTATTATGGGATATTACACATTGCATGTATGTTATATTGTATGTTCCTTTTTTATTTATTTATTTTTTTATTTTTTTTTATTGTTGAAACTTTGTGCATGTACCTTGCCTGATTTCCGTTTTATTCTTTTAATCCAGTCAATAATAAATTTTTTAAGCTTAAATTGTTTTGTTTTCTTTTATGATCATTCAAGGGAACTAACTGCAACAGTCTTGCATTATGAATAACTGTGTAATAAACAACCTGTCCTTTACCGGAAATTGCCTTGAGCATGTGCACAGTTGATCTGCGTGTCAAAAAAATAACCTTTGTTGCTCCCTGGAAAAATTCAGCAGATGACAAATTGATTATATTTTTCTTTTTCTTTCTTTCTTTTTTTTTCCATACAACAACTTTTGTCATGCAAATTTTCTCAAGTTTGAATGCAGTGTCAAAATCTTGCAGCCTGAGGATATAAGAAAAAATATTCAGAAGGTGGTCTGCTAATTATATACACACAGCATGCTAAGGGTTTAGCAACAGGTGCAGAAAAAATCAATACCAACTGTTACGTCAGATGTTTAGTAACACGATAAAAGGGACAGGCTTACCTGCTTGGTTAGTTTTTATTGCTGCTGTTGATTTCTTTCACAATAAAAAAATCTAATCTCAGATATTTTTTTTTTATAAAGAGCACTGACCAGTCTTAGTTTCATGTTTGTCCAGAAAGTACATCTCGTTTCCCAGCAGTCTATTTCCGTTAACCTAGGGTAGCAGTACTTTTTAACTAAAAAAAAAGACACCTTATCTGGAGCTTTAAGCTATCTCAGTGTATTCACACTTGACCCGTTTCTTTGATCTATTTGGACATGCCGATTGTCATAGCTCCAGATAAGAGGGTCTATCCACAGCTCCAGACTAGAGGGGTCTCCACATATTAAATTTCTTATTTCTTCACATAAACGTAGGTTGTGGATACTCATTGGAAGCGCCTCGCTGAGGCCCTTCCAGAGAGTACCCAAAACCTACAATTTCATGGAGAAATAAGGAAAAATAACAGTCTTCTTTAATTAAAAAAAGAAAAAAAAAAGACACCTAATCTGGAGCTATGGACTGTGGCAGTGCATTCACACGTCACACAAACGGATTAATTATCAGACTACTATTACAGCAAGGAGGACAATGAAGTGTTGATTTATGACTGTGTTAGGATAATTATGTAATTAATTTGTGTTGCGTAAGTTGCTCTTATTATTTCTTTTATTTCACTTATAATACATGAAAATTATCGTTGAGGGCTGTGCCAGTTACCGTAGTATGGCTTTTAAATGGTGCGCGGACGTGATCTGAAATAGCCTAAAGACAAAAACTGATGAAAAGTTTTGTAAAAAAGAATGAGTAAATCAGCGAGTATATGGTCACGGCTGGCGATTTTTAGACTGCCGCGTTCCGCGGAAAAAGGGCAACACTTTCAAACTGGTGGGGAAAAAAACGGGAGCCAAGGCCCAGCCGCGTTATAACGGTTTCCGCGTTATAAGCGACCGCGTTATAACGGCGCTGCAGTGTATGTATATTGTGTATCATGTTTATTTGTTGATTAAATAAATACGTTTAAACCAACTTTTGTGACTCTCTGTTTGTTTACCTGCAGCCTACCAATACTACCATTTCAAAAGGAAGGCAAAACAAATCTTACAGTTGCCTCTGAAAGCGTATCCATTCCCCTTAACTCTTTGCATGCTGGGTAATTTTGCATGCTTTTCTGTCATCTGTGGATTTTTTTTAAATTAACTGTCAAAAATATCTTTCAGGAATACCATCAGAGTGTCAAACAGTTTGGATCCAGATCAGGCCCGACATTTTAGTATATCAGATAGTATCAGACATTTTGTCGGGCCTGATCTGGGTCCAAACTGTTTGCAAAGGTTATCAGTAGACAACAAAAGTTGCCACTAATAGGGAAAGACTATATTACTCTTAAGCTAGCTACTATTCTGGAAGTTCATATCTTCAGTGGTTAAAAGAAACAACAAACTTTTCATACCCCTTAATGAGGTCCTGGTGAGGTTTAATGGTTAGAGAATATATTTTTTTTTATACTGATTAGAGAACAATAAGTAAAAACAAAATACTGATTAGAGAAAAATAAGGGCTTAAAAATAAAGATAGATATGTAAAAAGTAATGAATGGCAGAAAAAAATAAAGAAAACTGAATAATGAGAAATAAAAATATCAGTAACATAAGCATAATTAAAAAAAAAAAAAGAAAGAAATATATATCTTTTCAGAAACATCGACATTTGAAAGAATAATGGAATTTTTTTTCTAAAGAATAAGCTAAAATTTTAAAGAAATAGTATAATGGGGTAAAGTTTTACTGATTAAAGAATATCAGACCCCCTCCCCTATCAGGAGCCTCATTCATGCATTTATCAGCAGAGTGTTATCCAGACATCCATCTGCATCTGCCAATTCATTTCTGTGATAATTTTGTTTTTATTCCATGGATTTAATTGAAGCTTATAAATGTGAACAGGTAATGCAAAGCTCCATTAATTGGTATTAAATGGGCAAATTTTGATATGTTTTTTTACAGAGTTACATAGGTGTAGCATACATTAAGCATATAACACATGTGCATAAGGGAAAGTATTTACAATAAAGAGAGAGCCATTAATATTTAAAATATTATTTTCCTCCCTTTATCGTAGGGGCTACTCTTAAAGGAAAGAATTTGCTCCCTCTTTCCTTTAAGAGCAGACCCCATTTTGAAAGCAATATTAGGGAGAATTTTTTTTCTAGATTTTTCCTTGGTGTTTGTAAAAATAATTCTGTTCTAGCTATGTCACTGAGTTATGGCCCTTTTTAAGTCCAAGAGCAGCTTTTGATAAGTTTCATTGCCATAACTTCAGTAAATATTTCATGGATTTCATTGAAACTTTTTTACCACGTATACATAAGCCAGTTTGCCAAGTAGATTCTTCCACCTAAATTCATTTGACAGATCCATTTCCAAGTGAAGGGATGTCTGATTAGTTTTAATTTTGTCATCTTTCGTAGAAATTTCTGTACTTAATGCAAATAGTGTAGATCCTGATCAGACACTGCATTCTGCAGCATCTGATCTGGGTCTACACTGTTTGCAAAGGTCACATTTATGTCACGCTAGGCAACAATGGGTTAAATATTGGAACACCATAGCTCCAGATGAGAGGGGGTATCCGCGTAATATTTATTCTTATTTCTCCACAAAAACATATGTTGTGGGTACTCATTAAAAGTGCCTCATTGAGGCACTTCTAATGAATACCCACAATATATGTTTTCATGGAGAAATAAGAAAAATATCATAACTTTTTGGTTGAAAAAGTGCCTTATGTAGCTATGAACATCCTTAACTCCTTGCCATAATTATCCTAAAATTTGAACAAGTCCATTTGGCTACATTACGAAAACACGCCTATTCAAATATATTGAAAATTTTACAACCAAAAAAAGGAAAATTTTCAGATAAAAAATTCTGATATTTTTCATATTCCTGCTCAAAACATAGATTGTGGATACTTGTTAGAACTGCCTCAGTGAGGCAGTTCTAAAAAGTACCCACAATCTATGATTTTTAGCAAAATAAGAAAAATAATGTATACCCCTGTAAAGCCCAGTTTTATGATATAAAAGTGGGGTTTACGGGGGTCAAATTATATAGGCGTATTTTTGTGATGACCTGATTTTATATCAAAAAAAAAAAATAAAATAAAATAGCTGAATTTGTAGCAAACATTGTAGATCCTGATCAGACACTACATTCTGCTGCATTCTTCAGGGTACACACTGTTTGTCTGTCTGTTTGCTCAGGACTGTCTGTCCTAATACTTAGGGTTATTATGGTATGCATAGTACTGTGAAGCTCTGGTTTGGGATTATTAACACTTAGCACTCTATGGGCAGATTCAGCAAACAACAAATTCATGATAAGTGTCTTATTTTTCCTAGAAAATAGGATTTGAAATTTCATCCAAATTGTCTCCTAAAGGAGACAGTTTGCATATGTCAAATCCTAATTTCTGGGAAAAATAAGAAAAATATTTCAAAATGTCATCTGCTGAAAATTTTGATGATGATGATGATGATGATGATGATGAGTTTGTGTTTCATGTCCCTTTCAACAATATTTAAGTCATATCGAGACAATGGAAGGCTGATAATGCATCACGAAACCATACCTATATAATTTTGATCCCCTTAAACCCCACTTTTATATAGTAAAACGGGTTTACAGGGGTTGCATTATTTACTTATTTCTGCTCAAAAACAGAGATTGTGGGTACTCATTACGAAAACACGCCTATTCAAATATATAGAAAATTTCACCTCCAAAAACTGAAAATTTTCAGATAAAAAAAATCTAATATTTTTCATACTTCTGCTCAAAACACAGATTGTGGGTACTCGTTAGAACTGCCTCAGTGAGCCTCGGTGAGGCAGTTCTAACGAGTACCACAATCTATGTTTTTGAGCAGAAATAAGAAAAATAATGTATACCCCTGTAAACCCCAGTTTTACTATATAAAAGTGGGGTTTAAGGGGGTCAAAATTATATAGGTATGTTTTCGTGATGTCGTAAGAACCAGCTCATCAAGGCGGTTCTATAACAAGTACCCACAATCTATGTTTTGAGCAGAAATATGAAAAATATCAGAATTTTTTATCTAAAAATTTTCATTTTTGGTGGTAAAATTTTCAGTATATTTGAATAGACATGTTTTCATAATGGAAAGGCTGTACGCAATGGAGCACCTTATAGTCACATGCTGAATTCAACCTCCATGAGGAGTTGAACCCAGGATCTTGTGATCTAGTCAGGAGCATTAACCACTTAGCACTCCGATGCTTCTGCCAAAACATTTTACCCAGCATGCATAGCGGTAAATCAAATATGGTTAAACAAACCTGAGTTACATATCTGTTGCCAATAGGGCATTATCTGGTGTTCTAAGGCTGAGTAATATATACTAATACCAAACTCACAGTTTTGAAGTGCATTTGTAGCACATGTCAGTGAGTTCTTGAATGATCTGAAAATACAAGTTAACTTTTATTAGCAATTTCCAGGTAAATCTGAAATTACAAGAGTTAACCTTAAGCAATATCAAAGTAAATCTGAAAATACAAGAGTTTACCTTAAGTAATACCAAAGTAAATCTGAAAATACAAGAGTTAACCTTAAGAAATTTCCAGGTAAATCTGAAAATACAATAGTTAACCTTTAGCAATTTCCAGGTAAGTCTGACAATACAAGAGGTAACCTTTAGCAATGTCCAGGTAAATCTGACAATACAAGAGTTAAACTTTAGCAATATCCAGGTAAATCTGACAATACAATAGTTAACCTTTAGCAATTTCCAGGTAAGTCTGACAATAAAAGATTTTCCAGGTAAATCTGAAAATACAAGAGTTAACAACCTTTAACAATTTCCAGGTCAATCTTAAAATACAAGAGTGAACTTTTAGCAATATTCAGGTAAATCTGAAAATACAAGAGTTAACCATAGCAATTTCCAGGTAATTTTGAAAATGCAAGAGTTAACGTCAAGTAAATCTGAAAATACAAGAGTTAACATTAAGCATTTTCCAGATAAATCTGAAAACACAAGGAATTTCCAGGCAAGTCTTAAAATACACTAGTTATATGTTAACATTTTCCAGGTAATTCTGAAAATACAAGAGTTAACCACCTTTAGCAATTTCAGGTTAATCTGAAAAGTGTTAACTTTTAGCAGTTTGCATGTAAAAATAAGTCTGACATTACAAGAGTTAACCTTAGCAAAATACAGGTAAATCTGAAAATACAAGAGTTAACCATAGCAATTTCCAGGTAATTTTGAAAATGCAAGAGTTAACATCTAGGTAAATCTGAAAATAAAAGACTTAACCACCTTTAGCAATTTCCAGGTTAATCTGAAAATGCAAGAGCTAGCTTTTAGTAGTTTCCGAGTAATTCTGAAAATACAAGAGTTAAATTCAGCAATATCCAGGTAAATCTGAAAATACAAGAGTTAACCACCTTTAGCAATTTCCATATTAATCTGAAGATGCAAGAGCTAGCTTTTAGCAGTTTCCGGGTGAGTCTGAAAATACAAGAGTTAACCTTAGCAATATCCAGGTAAATCTGAAAATACAAGAGTTAACCATAGCAATTTCCAGGTAATTTTGAAAATGCAAGAATTAACGTCCAGGTAAATCTGAAAATACAAAAGTTAACCTTAAGTATTTTCCAGATAAATCTGAAAAAAAAAAAAAAAAAAAAAAAAAACAAGCAGTAAACTTAAGCAATTTCCAGGTGGATCTGAAAATACACAAGTTAACCTTCAACAATTACCAGGTAAATCTGAAAATACATGAGTTAACCTTTAACAATTTCCAGGTGAATCAGAAAATACACGAGGTGATCTTTACCCTTTTCCAGTAAATATGAAAATACAAGTTAACCCTTTACAATTTCTAGGTAAAATTGAAAATACAAGAGTAAGCCCTTGGCAATTTTCAAGGAAGTCTAAATATACAAGACTTAACCCTTTACAATTTCTAGGTAAATCTGAAAATACAAGAGTTTTTAACCTTTTGCAAGTTCTAGGGAACTCGGAAAATACAAGAGTTTTCAACCGTTAGAAATTTCCATGAAAACCTGACAATACAGGGGTTAACATTTTGCAATTTCCAAGTCAATCTGAAAATACAAGAGTTAGCATTTAGCAATTTCCAGGTACATCTGGAAATACAAGAGTTAACCATTAGCAATTTTCAGGTAAATCTGACAATACAAGAGTTAATCTTTAGCAATTTCTAGGTAAATCTGAAAATACTAGAGGTGTTAACTTTAGCAATTTCCAGGTAAATCTGAAAACATAAGTTTTTAACATTTAGCTATTTCCAGGTAACCCAGCATTACAGGAGTTAACTGTTAGCAATTTCCAGATTAATCTGAAAATACACGAGCTAACCTTTGGCAAATTTTCAAGTAAATTTGAAAATACAAGAGTTAACCTTTTGCAATTTCCAGGTTAATCTAAAACTGCAAGAGTTATCCTTTAGCAATTTGCAGATAAATCTGAAAATACAAGAGTTAACCTTTAGCAATTTCCAGGTAAATTTGAAAATACAAGAGCTAATCTTTAGCAATTTCCAGGTACATCTGAAAATACAAGAAGTAACATTTAGCAATTTCCAGGTGACTCTGAAAATATAAGAGTTAACATTTAGCAGTTTCCTGGTAAACTTGGAAATACAAGAGGTAATCTTAAGCAATTTCCCAGTAAATCTGAAAATACAAGAGGTAACCCTTAGCAATTTCCTAAGTAATATGAAAATGCAAGAGTTAACATTTAACTATTTCCAGTTAATGTCTTGAAAGTTCCAGGTAAAGCTGAAAAAGAAAACAAAAGTTACCATTTAACAATTTCCAGGTTAATCTGAAAATACAAGTTAACCTTTAGCAAGTGCAAGGTAAATCTGAAAATTAAGGAATTAATGTTTAGCAATTTTCAGGTAAATCTGAAAATACAAGAGTTAAGTTTTAGCAATTTCCAGGTAAAACTTAATAAAGGGCAGCCTTTATAGATTTTACTTGACAGCTGTCATTTTACTTTTACCACTCTCTGGTGTAATTCAGCTGATGACATTTTTATTTTGCCAAGAAACCAGACTTGACATTTCATGTTAAAACCCCTTTTGTGGAAGAAATAAGAAAAATATTTCAATATGTCATATGCTGAAAATTTCACCCAGCATGCTAAGCATTAAAATACTTTATGTTTTCAAAATGTGACCAGAAATTTTACAAAGCGTGCTAAGCATCTTATAAGAATTACATGTATGTCGCCGAGCGGATTCATGGAAGATTTCATAAAGTATTAACAAAACGGGACTGCATTAGGGCTGTCTTGCGGAGAGAATTTTAACAAAAATGTCAATGATGTGGAATTTATTAGGATTGTCTTACTAAGAGGATTTGTGAAGATTTCCTAAAAGCATGAATGATATGGGAGTTCAATAGAATTGTCTCACTGGTAGTATTCGTGTAAAATGTAACAAAATACTGTATCTTTTCCTGCAAACATAAGAAAGTACACTCTCCTCTTAACCCTGAAAGTGCTAATCACAACTACAGCAGACGATACTTTGAAGTATATATTTTTAATTTTTCAAAGAAAACAGTTTTGATAACATATATGAATCGTCTACCTAGCAGATGATCCACATGAAATATCAAGACTGTTTGTCTTTGAACTAGCCTGAGACGATTTTTTTCTCTGCCTAGCAGACGGTTCAAATGAAATATAAGGTCTTTTCTCTGAAAAAAATAATAACAGTTAATTTTAGAATGTCGTCTGCTACAGATCTGCTTTGCACTTTAAGGATAACCATTCAGTCTAAATCCACCAAATTAAACTGAATCAAAGAACATGCATTTAACCACTTAAAGCTGCAAGCAAATTTCAGCAGATGGCATTCTCATTTGTTGTATTTTTTTATTATTATTATTTTATTGTATCTTTTCAGAGAAAAAAAAATAATACTTGACATTTCAGACATCCACATGAAATGTCAAGTATTATTTACCCCGAAAGATACAAGAAAAAAACAGATCAGAATGTCGTCTGCTGCAGTCGTGATTAGCACGTTAAGAATCACTACATGGAAAGCAAAGAAAATGGAATAAAGAAAAATGGTAATTATTTTTGTCTTCTTTCTGGCAGCCTGTTTTGTGGTGCAGAAAAAAAAATTGGCCATTCACTCACCTACAAAATGTTTCAAATCTACTGTCTTTCAGCTCCTTAGTAACAGTTAGATTTTTGCAGGTTGCTATTTGGAGAAAGTTTGGACACACTGAAAAAGAACATAGTGAATAAGCCAAGTTGTGAGAAAGGGGACTTACGACATCTGCAGGCAGCAAAGGCCTAGATCTGCGCCTTTTTTCTATGGCTGCCGGAATACATCACGAAAACACGCCTATACAATCTTGACCCCCTTAAACCCCACTTTTATATAGTAAAACTGGGGTTTACAGGGGTATACATTATTTTTCTTATTTCTGCTCGGCGAGGCAGTTCTAACGAGTACCCACTATCTATGTTTTGAGCAGAAATATGATGAATATCAGAATTTTTTATCTGGAAATTTTCATTTTTTTGGTGGTAAAATTTTCAGTATATTTGAATAGGCATGTTTTCGTAATGATGAGTACCAGAAACTCAAAACAAAAAAAGTTTTCCTACCGTTGTTTACTTGTCTTAATAGTCTATCATGTACATTTTTCTTAGTCTATAGCTGCCGGAATACGAGTACTAGAAAATGAAAATAAAAACAACCCACCGTTATTTATGTTAACTTAGGTACCACAATAATCTATTCTTTGCTGTTTCGTTCGTCTGTGACTGCCAGGAAATCAAAAAACAAAAACAAAAAACAAAAAAAAAACAAAAAAAAACACAGTCTATTCTTTTCTGTTTTGTTCGTCTATGGCTGCCGGAATATAAGTACCAGAAAATCAGAACCCCCCCCCCCCCCCACCCCTCCCCCCCCCCCCCCCAAAAAAAAAAATTCTAGCGTTGTTATTTACTTAATAATATATTATTTATTTATTTATTTATTTATTTATTTATTCGTCTTTGGCTGCTGAAATATGAGTACCAGAAAATTAAAACAAATATATTTATCCTAGCAAGCACCTAACCAAATAGATAAACGATTTTATAGCATACCGTTTCGGCGTAATTACCGCACCGTGCGTTTAATTTTTATTTATTTATTTTTTTTATTTATTTATTTATTTTTTTCAGAATTACTGGAAACACTTGTCAAATGTCAACCCAATAACGGCACATTTTAAAGAAAAATCGGCAGAAGACTTCATAAACGGAGGTGAGTAACGATGATTATATGATATATTTTTCTGATTTTCTTTATAAAAGCATATGTTGTTGGTACTCATTTAAATTGCCTCGACTCTTCGAAGCAATTTAATGAGTACCTAGAACATATGTTTTCATTTATAAAGAAGGAGATTAAAAAAGCGGACTGTAATCTGAAGATTATGAAATTACTTGACTGTGCGCTTATAGGGGTGTGTGCGGTAATTAGGTCAAATACGGTACGCGACAAGTGTAGAGGCGGATCAGCCTGCGCATCCGCTCAGTCTGATCTGAGTCTGAACTGATCACTAACATAATAACCTTAAGGCGTAAAAAATAGCTGTGTTTCCGCTAACATGCTGAAAAAAAATTGGTCGGTAGCTAGGATTTTTTTTTTTTTTTTTTTTTTTTTTTCTCCAGAAAAGAACAGGGTCGAACCTGTAATTTTATGAAAATACAGATATTTTGTTGAGGTTCGGTGCTTAACTTTTTAATATTGCATTTTTACTGATAAAAAAATAGCAGAGTCGGGTGTTTGAAACAGGGTCGGTCGGATTAGCGGAAACACAGCTATTTTTTTCACGCCTAAAGACTATTCCGAATAGCATAGACCCTGATCAGACTGCACGAGTGTTCAATACTATCTGGATCTACGCTAGTCACATACAGTCGATCTCGTTATCTCGAAGTCCAGGGGACTCTCTGAAATACTTCGAGATATCCGTACATCGACATATCAGATTTGCAGAATTTAGGAAAAATAAATCGAACAACCACATTTCACAAATGAGTAACATTATGTAACTTGACTCCTGAAGTCAGAGATATATTGAAAATTTTGTGGAAAAGAGGAGAAATTGCAGTTTCTCCTCTTTTCCACAACATTTTATTAACTGTTGTTAGATTTTCATGTTAAAACAGGGGACCAGATTTTCATTATGAGATAAGCGGTTATTCGAGATAAACGAAGTCGAAATAACGAGAATCAATTGTGTGTCATATGGTTGATTTTAATTTCAAGGACTCGTAAACTGAATTGGACAGTACGAATGTACAGTGTGATCTGGATCTACACTGGTCACATACATATATCATTGGTTGATTTCAATTTTGAAGAGTTCAGATACTAATGAACAGAGAAAATCCTAATCAGAGAGTATGAAAGCAAAGGCTGATCTAGGCCTTCGCTATTCGCACATATTACAGTCGACTCTCGTTATCTCGAATTCAAAGGGACTCTCTGAATTACTTCGAGATATCCTTACCTCGACATATCAGATTTTAAAAATTGAGGAAAAAATAATGCAAACAACCACATTTAACAAATTTATATGTAATTGGACTCTTGAAGTTAGAGATATATCGAAAATATCGAAAATGTTGTGGAAAAGAGGAGCAATTTCTCCTCTTTTCCACAATTTTTTTTTTACTTTTTGTTAGATTTTCATGTCTAAGCAGGGACAAGATTTTCACTTCGAGATAAGCGGTTATTCGAGATAAGCGAGGTAGAGATAACGAAAGTCGACTGTAAAAGGGCATTTTCCTCACTGTGTGACTCATATGAAAGTTTTCTTGAGCGCCTATTCATACCTTCTTCGCACATCACAGTGATGTTTCTGTTTAGTTCATTCCAACGCATTTTCATATCTTTCGCCTGGTCCAATGCACATAATTCTGTGTTAGTTTCAAAACAGTTGCCGTCTGCATCGTTACGAATCTGTGTCCTGCAAGAAAAATCCATATATGGTGGATGGAACAAAAGGAACGTTAACCCTTAAAGCATCAAGCAAAATTGCAGCAGACGACATTTTATTTTATTTATTTTATTTGTTTTACTATGTTTCAGAGAAATAAGACACGCCATTTTATGTGAATCGTCTGCTAGGCAGACGATCAACATGAAATGTCAAGCCTTATTTAAAAAAAAAAATGATAAATAATTTTTAAATGTCGTCTGCTGCAGTGGTTAATTATATCGAGACGTTGGAAGAATGATAATGAAAGGCTCTGTGTACTGGTGTCATACAGCCTTGGTCTGCATTACGAAAACACGCCTATTCAAATATACAGATAATTTCACCTCCAAAAATTGAAAATTTTGAGATAAAAAACTCTGTTATTTTTCATATTTCTGCTCAAAACATAGATTGTGGGTACTCGTTAGAACAGGCGGTTCTAACGAGTACCCACTATCTATGAGCAGAAATAAGAAAAATAATGTATACCCCTGTAAACCCCAGTTTTACTATATAAAAGTGGGGTTTAAGGGGGTCAAAATTATATAGGCATGTTTTCGTAATGTGAATTTCATATGTGATGGGATTCGAACCGGAGACGACGTGATATTTAGTCGGGGACGCTAATCACACAGCAACGTGGACGCATGTAACCAAATAATGTATCTATTTTTTTTTTCTTCGTGTGTGTGTGTGTGCGTGTGTGCGTGTGTGTGTGTGTGATATCACTTTTTTGGAAAACAAAAACTGGACTTATCCAAATTCAAAGACAGAATAGTCCATCTGAGTTGATCAGAATTGAAAGGGTTCATTCAAATGGTGCACAGAACTGACTCCCATATGCCTCAAGCATTGGAATGACAACTCGCAGAACCATCAAAAGTCAGTACGTTTCTATTAACAGAAATACTATGCAATATACCTACAGACACATCTGTGCCCCCATTTCCTCAAACTGTGTATTTGTCTCAGGGTTGCCATCAAAATAAGTTTCCATGACTTTGGCATATTTATGCTGCCTTGAAGCTAAACAGGGTTCTGCATCTGCTGTAGAACATGTCTGTTGATCCTCCGCTTCTATGTATACTGTAATAATAATAATAATAATAATAATAATAATAACAATAATTTTATTTGATGTGTGTTATATAGGTTAAAAATTCCGACATCAGCACATTTTCTATTGTCTAAATCCTGGCAAATGAGGTACATGTATCCTTAATGCTTAGCACCCTGGGTAAAATTTTCAGCAAACGACATTTTGAAATAGTTTTCTTATTTTTCCCAGAAAACACACACACACACACACACACACACACACACACACACACACACACAAACACACACACACTAAAGGTAGGAAAGGAAGCAAAAATAATAAGGACATGTTCTTCACGCCAGAGAAACAAAAGAAGGAACACTCTGCACAGGAAAAACAAAGTACCAGAGCAGATGTGCGGAGAAATGGTCTTACCCAGCGGGCACATGACGTTAATACAACGTCGCCTCAACGTCAATTACGGACATCCGTTTGAGCCGAGACACAGCATTTCCTTCAAGATTGCATGTGCGCCCAGCGAAGACTCAGATCAGAGTATTCGCTGTCCGTTTGAGGACGCATTGGATCCTTTGTTACCTACAGAGTGCCCTGCGAAAACTGGCCACACACAAATACTCACTGACACGTTCTTCCCAGCGGGCACACAACGTCGAAACAACGTCGAGTCAACGTTGATTCGCCGTCAAGACGTTGAATCAACGTTGAATCGACGTTGTTTCAATGTTGTGTGCCCGCTGGGTTAATTCTACGTATATAAACGCCGCACCAAATCAGAAAAATTCAAGATATCAAGCATTTCACATATTTATTCAGATTTCTGTTATGATAGTGCCCGACATACCTAATAGTTAAACATTTTTATTTGCTTTTTATACTTCGTTTCATGTACTGTCGCTTCCCAGGGGGGCACATGACGTTTTTGCAACGTCGATCCAACGTCATGCATCGACAGTTGATGCGACGTTATCTCAACTGGGTTGCTTCGTCGTAAATGACCTTGAAGAAGAACTCTGTGAGGTCGAAAGATCCTCGGATAATATGTTTTTTTGTTTCTTTTTTTTTTCAATCGTGCTGTTAACCAAGATGCATCTCTTCTATTATAATAAAAAAACAATAAAGTTTTGATAAATTTTACGCGCAACATTCTGTTCAGCTGTTTTGAAACATGAACAACAGACATTTTAACATTTAACACTCTGGGTAAAATTTTCAGCAGACGACATTTATTTTGAAATAGTTCTCTTATTTTTCCCAGAAAACAGTACTTGGTATTTCATGCAATTTGCATGAAATGTCAAATCCTGTTTTCTTGAAAAATAAGAAAAATACCGTCAGTTTGTCGTCTGCTGAGTTAGCCCAGAGAGTGGCAAAAGTTAAAAGGATTGATTTGGCAGTTGCGTTTGCCATGGTATGGCTTTTCGTCTGCAAGAAAAGAAATCTGTTTGAATTTAAACATAAAGTTCCGGCATCATCTGCTGATAAAGAGCATGTAAGTAGGTTATCAGTGTAGATTTGCTATAAGCGGCCCACGTTCTTTAAGAAGGTGCCTCATCACATACATGAACAGTGAAGAAAACACCAGTAGACCAGCCTGCACATCCACACAAATTTGTGAGGGCATTGTATTATTTAATCTACAAATCATGTGTGTGCGAACAAGGAAGGCCTGAACAGCCCTGCTCGGATGCGCAGCTAGTCTTGCTCTAGCTAGTCTCGTTTTTTTTTGTTTTTTTTTTTTTTTTTCCAAACGCCTACGGTGTGTATAGCCTAAGGTATGTTTTCCGACGTGTTCGTACATTTTTTTTTTTTTTTTTTACATTTTGAGTCAGATCCGGAGTTAAGTGCAATAAAAGTGTACTTTTACGATGAGTTTATAAAGCACAGCATGCTGTGTAAACATTTCAGCAGGCGACATTTTGAAACATTTTATCTTTTTTCTTTTCGCCAGAAAAAAAGGCTTTGACATTGGCACAGTCGAAACAGCTTCGTGTAGAATGCATTTGAACAGACACTTGTTGCAGTTACTACCATGTCCAATTTATACTCAACCCAGGGCAGATCCAATATTATTTAGGTGTACCAACCCAGCGGGCACATGACGTTTATACAACGTCGGCTCAACGTCGATGCAACTTCATGACGTTACATCGACGTTCAGGCGACGTTGTATTAACGTCATGTGCCCGCTGGGAAAGGTCAGACAAGGTTCGAAATTGCCCGCCCAATGTGAACCTCTCGGCTAATTTCGTGAAAATGAACGGAAAATGACGATTACATGTTAGGACAAGCAGACTTGACTATTCCACCGCGCATGTCAGTGGACAAGCCAATTTAATTGACACGGTGGAAGGGCCTAAAACACACTAAAACCAGCTCTTGCAGCTATGCACGGCCCGTATAGTCTTTCTGTAGAGTTTGTCCACAGGCATTCGACTGTATATTCGTGATTTCTGTTTACATTTTATAAAATGTTAGCCAATCATTACATTTCTATCAAATTTATGAAATAAGTTGTTTGCAAAATAGACAATAAAAAACACTATAGGAATGTGATGTTTTACGTCTTTGTTATTTCGCAACCGGTCGAATTGAAACTTGACAGTGAGCTAGAGGATATTTACAGATCTCATAATCTGTAAAAAAAAAAAAAAAAAAAAAATATTTCGTCGAGTGCTATGCGTTTGTCGGGTCACCAACGAAGTCAAGCACCGCGGTCACCCATCCAGCTACTTACCGCGATCTCCGTTGCTTAACTTTATGAAAAAGCCAATCACTTTAACGAAACACCAATGAACAATTTGACCAATCAAAAACGAAACCTAAAGAATTGACCAATAACTAGATGTTTCTTCAAAACTGATACAAAGTCGGCTTGATTATAGAGCACTAACCAAATTGGCCTTATCACCCAACACCAGTATTATTGGATGCAGGGAACCAATAATTTTTCTCAAAGAGCTCCTTAGTAATTCCACCCTTCTTGGTGGTTAAGAGTTCTTTTCAGGGTATGACTGGGCTTCAAACTTTTGATTTAATTCGAAGACCAGGCTTAGCGCAGCAAAATAGATATGGAAAAAAAGAAGAAAAAAAAAACAACAAAAAACAAAAAAAAAAAAAACACCAGCACTTTCTGGGACATTTTGGAGACTGAATGTAGCAATCCCTCAAATGACCTTACCAAGAAACTGATTGTCAATTTGTACTGACCAATCAAGATGGTACAATACTGTAAATCTAACTGTCATACCTCAGACAAATAAATGTATGTGCATTTTCTCCTATATGAAATCAATAGGAAAATAATTTTGTTTGTCTTGGTTTTAAGTAGGCGGACCTCCAGGCTAAATCTAGTATGGCCAGTTGGCAGGTATCAAAAACTGAAATTTGAAATTTCACCACTTTTTCTTTTGGCTCCAGCAAACACAAACAGAAATATTTGTTTCTTTGAAACAATCAGGAAATTACACACGAACCCTTTTTTTTTTTTTCCTTCAAATTAGAATAATAAGTTTCAATTTCATCTTTCTTATTTACCAATCACAGGCAGCCTTATATGAAATAACTACCCCGGGCTTTTTGCACCAATCAGCAGTCCTGACACAGTTGGTTCCCTGTTTCCTACTGAGATACATCAGAAAGATTCTGCCGCTGTTTTGCAAAGTAAGGCAAATTTCGCAGATAGGAAGTTACCTCTCTAATATCTGAGACTTTTAAATACTACCCTTAAAGGAAAGAATTCCCAGTGATTGTTTTTCCTTTCAGATTTATCCCCAATAAGAAGGGGGGGGGGGGGGGAGAGGGGGGGGGGGGCTAATATTTGCATGTCGGAGTTATTTCCCTTGGCGGTATCAGTTTTATTGACTGAATGAATAAGTTATGACTTCTTGAAAAATACGTCACTACCGTAAAATGTTAACCCCTGAGAACCGTAATAACCATAAGTATTCTCAAAATCAGCTGAGCAAACAGTGTAGACCCTGATCAGACGCCGCAGATGCGGCGTCTGATCCGGGTCTACACTGTTTGACACCAAAATATAGTAAAAAGACTTGCTAAAATTTTAGAACAAGTATGAAAAGGAGTTAAGGTGTCCCAATATTTAGGTTAAATGTGGTACATGTATATTGCTTCTTCCATTAATCAGAAAATGAATCTCTAATCGGAAGCACTGTAATCTATTAGAAATGTTGTTTAGATACATAAATTCGTATTTTTAGCGTGCAATAAATCATTTAAATCATTCCTAGAAAACAGACTGCTGCTAAAATAAATGCCTCGAAAGATAAGAAAGTTATTTTATCTGGTAAGTAATGAAGCATCATTGCTGAAATGAAGACACGAAGAAATCACGTTTCTTCATGAAAACATTTTATCGTTTTAATCTGCAATAATGGCTGATATCAGCCCGATCAGGTTTGCTTTCATCCTATGGTGATAGCGCTGCAGGTTTTAAGCGCATCCTGCTGTTAACATTCCAAGGCTCGAATCTCCCCGGAGTGGCGGTGGGGTAACATGTAAAGGTAACATATTTACCCAAAGTATTCGGACAGACTCGAGCAAACACTGCAGACCCAGATCAGACGGCGCGTAACGCGGCGTCTGATCAGGGTCTTCATTGTTTTCGACTCATCCAGTATGGTTTAAATCCCGGGGTTTAGAAACATCCACGGGTCAAATTGAGTTGTTCAAATTTTAGGGCATGTATGGTAAAGGCGTTAAGGTGTCCAAATACTTAGGCTATACGAGGGCACTGGTGAAGTGCTGTCGGTCTAGGGTATGTTTCCATCGTTTCTGGTATTTATATGGGTTGCGATTTTAGGACTTGAGTAATTCCACTGTCCCTATACAAAATCTGTTGATATTGCAATATGTTACAAACTCTGGAGAGTTGTGAGATCGACAGAAGACTGAGGCACTGGGCAGACTGTGCTTTTTAGGAGGATCTGAGTATGTGCTTTTGGCATGTACTCGATGACATATTTTTTTCCCAGTTTCAAAAGAGTATCATACTCGTTATAACAAGGCAAAGAATTGCAGAGTAATCCATAGCATCTCCCTCCCCCCCCCCCTCCCCCCCCACACACACATACCTCCTCCTCCCCCAAACAGTTATCTAAATTTGGGCAAACATCAATGGGTAAAATTGGCCTGCTTACTAGAAGCAGCTATATATTAGATTTTGTCGCAACAGATAACAGGTATGCACTGGACAAGTAAGTCAGAGTTCAAATTATAGGACACAGAGACTTACGCGGCACACCATCTTCAATAGAAGTACGCATACACCAAATTTGGGTGGCACAGGTCATACCATTTTTTTCTGCTATGTAAGTCATGTCTGTGGACAACACTGACTTACTTAGGTTACCGGACACCGAGGTTTTGATTTATGTAGCCATACACCAAAATTCGTGGAGTATTTGGGGTATGTACCAGAGAAAAGGAAATCAATGGCCAATACATGTACATATAAGCAGCGTCAAACGAAAAGTGCTTTCGAGCATGCGCAAAATGTGCAGACTCACATTCTCCTGCGCATGCGCAAGGTCTCATCCGGGCCTTTGCTCTCCATTAATGCATTCTATAGTATCTAAGGATTCTGGCAGCGAACAGCGAAGACCCTGATCTGGGTCTTCACTGTCCGCGCATGCGCCAAAGGCATATTTCCGCTTGTCGCGGCTCATAACATAGTGAACAGCTTATGTCCATGCCTTACAGTATATGATATATGCATCGGACAGGTTTTATAAAGCATGTCAAGAGGTCAAAATATAGCCTGGTCACAGTGACCTATTTTTGGTTTAGACTATAGAACAAAGCATCTTGTGTTTGCATTGCGCGATTCGCCGTCTTAAGTAAGCTTAGGCCACACGGTACATGAGATATGCAACCGACAAGTTTTTCTGTATATAGAAGGTCAGAGGACAAAATATACGCTGTAGTTACCTACTTCCAATATGCGATATCCCGTCTTTCGAAGATGTAACCATACATCGTGTATGGTAAGCTTGTACCGTACAGTAAAACAGATATGTCCGTAACGGAGGATAGGATCATGGATGGACACAAATGCAAACTTATAGGGCCTCGGTGGCTCAGTTGGATGCGCCGTCCGACTGGAGACCAGGAGGTCGCGGGATCAACCCCCGCCGAGGTCGGCAACATTCTTCCGTGGAGATTGGTCATGAAATATTTTCTACGGTCATTCTCTCCCTTCCGCTGATTCAAGAAGGGCAGTTGTCAGTTTCTGGCGAAAGAATGTGCACAATACTGGTTAACCGCTTAGAGGACTAAGCCTGCCCAGTAAACGTGTGGTTAGGTAAACTGACCGCGCTCGACATGACCCTGTTGGGTTGACTGGGCCGTAAAACCTCAGCACAAACAAAGCAAACTTATAGTCTCTCTCCGGCGGGCTGGCGGGGGACTAATAAATTTTGCCGTATGGTGCATCCTTGTCGCACAGACAAACATTGCACACCAGATCAGTATGTGCATCCACACAGTAGTCTGTGCATCCACACAGTAGATTAACATCCTATCTGGTTTAATATTTACATATACATGTACATGTATTATGTATGCGAAATGCTCATATAGGCCTTCTGCGCAAATTGCGAGAGTGCGACGGCTGAGCTGATCTGCACATTTCGCAGTATACACGTATCTCAAAAACTGTCAAATAATTGCAATATAATATATATAAACACAGACAAATGGAAATTTAACCTTAAAGCGCCAAACAAAATTTGTAGCAGACGACAATCTTTTTTTTTTTTTTCAGGGAAAATTTCTTGACATTTCATGTGACTTGTCTGCCAAATATCAACTTTAATTTCTTCGATGAATAAAAAAAAACAAAGTGTCTGCAGCAATTGTTATTGGCGCTTTAAGGCTTAAGCTCTTTTTTAAGAAATGTCCGCTTAGCATCATGTCTCAACAGAAAAGATTTTTTTCTTCATATTATATGTTCATATATAATGCATATGATCTCAAAACTTTAAAATATTCTGAAAGAACTCACCGAAGAGTAATCCACCCAAAAGTGTCGCGTAAAACTTTGTGGAAACCATGGTATTACCAAAATATTAAATCAAAACACAGAAAAAGATAGTTGTAGAACTATTTTCTTTGTTCTGCAAGGAATCTGACGATTTCCATATGTATCAGTTTGATTTCTCTTAAGACTCGTGTTACTCAACGTCACGGTAAAACCACAAACTGCGGAGTTAATGATAAATCTAATCTGCTTTCTCCTTGTTATGTTGTAGTGAGTATTTAGGCGGATTCATAATAATACATGCGCTGCATCACGACAAAACCCGTGTTCCGCATCATGTGTGAACGTACTGCGCATGTCCATGGTAGGATGCGGAGCTGCGCAGTGATATCTGGGCATGCGCAGTTGGCTTATTAAAAATCGGCTGTTCAGATCTGAATTGACGAAAAGCGCATACTCAGATGAGACTGTGCGTGCGCAGTCTCGTCTGAGCATGCGCAGTTTGCCTATGCCGAAAGATCGGTTTTGTCGAAACGGTTCAAGTATTAGGGCTGAAGATGTTATTTTTTTGCACACAAAAATAAATCTATAAAACACCAACAACGAATGACGTGGTATTTCATTAGCATCGTCTCAATATGCTCAAAGAAACGATTGTAAGGCACTACTTGGACGGAAAGAAAGAAAATTCCGAATAACTTTGCTTAAGTGCCGCTTGAGCTTTGATCGTGAAATATAATTGAGTCCCACCTAAGTTGTTCTGGGGAGGGCGAGGCTCCTGTGGGACAGGGAGGTACCAGTATTGTTTTTTTTTTTTTTTTTTTTTTTTTTTTTACAGATCTGATGTAATGCTGGAATATCCATCTGTTCTCACAGTGCATTGATAGTTTTACTTCTGCTTTTAATATAATACATGTATTGAATATTGACCTTACGACACGGTAAAGCCAACTTTAAAAATACATTATTTCCTGTTTTCAACCTTTTCCATCACGAAAACATGTCTATATAATTTTTATCCCTTTAAACACCACTTTTATATAGTAAAAATGGGGTTTACAGGGGTATACAATATTTTTCTTATTTTTGCTCGAAAACATAAATTTTGGTACTCGTTAGAACCGCCTCGCCGAGGCGGTTCTAACGAGTACCCTCAATCTATGTTTTGAGCAGAAATATGAAAAATATCAGTGATTTTTATCTAAAAATGATAAGTTTTTGGAGGTGAATTTTTTTTATATATTTGAATAGGCGTGTTTTCGTAATGTTTTCTTTTTCCAAGTGGATAGGTATAGGTAGATATGGATAATATTTGTGTTTTATTTCAAAGAAAACAAAGCAAAATCAAATAAAAGATACATGTGACTTAAAATTTTGCTCCAAACAAAAACAAAATCAGACATATCTAACATCAGTAAGGCTAGGGAGCAAATTTATAAGAAGGAAGGAGTACGGAACCATATATTCTGAAAGTAGACTTAATTAAGACAGAACAAAACATATAGTCCTCTTCTGCAACGTATACCAACAACAATAATAACACTTGTAAGTTCGAATGATGGTAGTGTTGAGTTTATGGTTTACGATGCTGTAGGCGAACCTCGTACGACCTGGCATGAAGGGAAGACGACCTCTCTCTCTCTCTCTCTCTCTCTCTCTCTCTCTCTCTCTCTCTCTCTCTCTCTCTCTCTCAAAAAAAAATATATAAATAAATAAATAAATAAATAAATAAAAAAAAAAAATAAATAAATAAAAATAAACAAAAATAAATAAAAAAAAAACAAACAAAAAAAAAAAAACAACAAACAAATAAACCGGTCTTGTTACATATTTCCATTACTGATTTGAACAATATCGATTTATCGATTTTGCCATGTTGTTATAGATAATAGTTGTATACTTCTAAATATTATGAGGAAATGAACTAGATAAGCCAAAGGCTTCCGTTCAGATCCACTATCACATTTGTACATAAAAACACGTATTGTTATTTCTAAGTACCAATAAGTATTGTTTAAACTAAAGTATTCTGTACAATTTTAAAACATCGTCATTTTCCTTAATATACAGTATAACCTCAATGGCTCGAACACGGATGACTCGTTTACCTTGGATGATTCGAACTCTTTTTTCAGTCCCTACAAAATTCTTCTAATAGTTCAAGAAAGCAAATAGTTAATGATTTTTTTCTTATTTAATCATGAAATTGTATGTTGTGTGTACCCATTAGAATCGCCTCATCGAGGCGATTCTAATGAGTCCACTCAACATACAATCATTGTGTAGAAAATCGAAAAGATTTCCCTAAATTATCGTTATTTGTTTCCTGAACTGGTGCCATGATTACCCTCAGTGGCTCGAACTACCCATGTCTCGAACGAATTTGCATGGTCCCGAAACTGTTCGAACCACTGAGGTTCAACTGTATATCCGAAAAATTACAACGTGTCCAAAGTATGAGACCGACGTTTGTTTGTTACGCTACCATACAAAACGCTATTTATTGTACAGTGTCTATCGTCACGTATTTGGGGCGTTTTTGACCGTTTCATGCAACGTATCCCATGAGGTGTTTGTTATCAAGTAACACTAAATTTAGGGGACTGAAAATATTTGATAGATTTCCGCCATGTTTTGCAAGGGGTTGTGGTGGGGGCTTTTGTGACCCATTTGCTTTCCTTACAAGACACCTCATCTGAAAAGGGGTTACTCTAAAAGGAAAGAATATGCTCCCAGGGGTCTACTCTAAAAGGAAAGAATTTGCTCCCCTAGGAGCAAATTCTTTCCTTTTAGGGAAGACCCCTTTTAAAGGGGAGGGAAGCAGATTCTTTCCTTTTTGAGTACCACTTTTAAAGGGGAGAGGAGCATTTTTTTCCTCTTAGAGTAGACCCCTTTTAAAGGGTAGCAAATTCTTACCTTCTAGAGTAGACCCTTCTCAGAAGGAAGGAAAACATCTTGACAGAGTTGCTTTTCCTGAAAGTGAATCATTTGCCCTTAAAATACGTATACCCGATTCAGCATACACATCATCGAGGCCCGATAAGGGAAAGTGCATTTTACGAGCACATTTAAGCCGGTACGCCAAAAAAGGGACCTTATGGTTTTCCTGTCTGTATTTCTACAAATGCGCATGCGCAGTCCACTATTTAGGCCACGGACATTCGTGTTTTACCTGTAGCTTCCTCAAGGTCCCTCATGGCTCGCCTGAGCCTTAGCTGGTCGTCTATGTAATGAGTACTCTTTTCTCATATGCTGGCTCACCTAGCTAGCGAATAGATCCTGGTCGGACTGCATGGCTGCATTATGTAAACCCAAGTATGAGTCCGTGAAGTGGCTAATGTAGTATCGTATAGTATAAACATATTTTATTGCATCTCTTTCATATACATGTATACAGTGGGGTTGGGTCACACGTTCTCACAACATTAGTTAAGATCCTTCGCCTACAAGATGACAACAATAGATTATAGTCACATGATAATGAGACATGATAATAAGACAATAAGACAGATATTTTTCTAGCTAATAATAATGATTACAAATAAATAAATGAATAAATAAGGAAATAAATAAGTACATAAATAAATAAATAGTGTGTGCCTTCTCAAGAGGTCATGGAATACTCGGCAATTAACATGTAGTTAATTAGCAATTCTTTTAGTGCTTTTTATGTAATTCTGGACAGCTCTAAATAACATAGTGTTACTTTCTAATGATAAGCGTTCATCACCAAATAAGATTCAAAGGGTGGTACTCGCGAGTTTTATGAAATAATCTTAAGCGTTGGTTTGCGTATTTTAAACAACGAAAGAAAAATGTTCCGCGTTTTCTATTTCTAATGGTGCACCCTTGTCGCTAATTGTTGGCTAATGTTTCAAGCTAATGTCCCCAAAACAGACATATAACATAATGCGGCCAGCATCGCCGACAAATGTATGTATGATGCTTGAGAACTGTACGAACGACTAGAGTGGACACTGATGAGACCGTGCAGAAGCGCATGTTGATCTGGGCATACGCTGGTTGCATTACTATTATTATGTCAAGTCTTGAGAGACTGGTCTTATTGAATATAAAACTGTAGCCAGCAAAATGCCCATGCTTATCATATGCACCAGTGTGCAATTATACTTTATTAACTCAAATTTTAGTGTAAAATATGAAACAATGTCACAGATAAGGTGCTCACGCCAAAACTTATTGATATTTTTTCTTATTTGTACACAAACACATTTTGTGGGTTCCAATTAGGCGCTTCTAATGAGTACTCACAACATATACAGTCGACTCTCGTTATCTCGAAATCCAAGGGACTCTATGGAACACTTCGAGATATCCGTACTTCGACTTATCAGATTTGCGGAACTGAGGAAAACAATTAATCGAACAACCACCGTTAACATAATGAATCTTGAATTTGACTCCTAAGTTGGAGATATATTGAAAATATTGTGGAAAAGAGGAGAAATTGCTCCTAAGGAGCAATTTCTCCTCTTTTCCACAATATTTCGTTGCCTGTTGGTAGATCTCTGTGTTAAAACAGGGACCAGATTTTCACTTCGTGATAAGCGGTTATTCGAGATAAGCGAGTTCGAGATAACGAGAGTCGACTGTATTTTCGTGGACAAATAAGAAAAAATATCTATCTGGATACTCCACGTGTCTGGTTGCTATGTAGTCATTTTTTTTTTTTTTTTTTTTTTTTTTTTTTTTGGACCATCACTGTTCCACTTCAGCCGCTCCTTGTTCGCGTGTCAACTTCCGTTACGCAATTCGTCGGAAATGCCTCGCTTATGAATGTGTTTTGTTTTGCAGTCAACTATTAATTGCTTGCTACCGCTTTGAAAAGTGTCTCAAGATGTCTTTACTGACTGATATAACTCACAGGCACGCACTGTGCTCAATAGCTGTATATCAGTTGTTTTTTTTTTTTGTTGTTTGTTTTTTTGTTTTTTGTTTTGTGTTTTTTTTATAATGTATTTATTGTATTGTTTTTGTTTTGTGTTGTATTGTCTTGTAACTTGTACTGCATTGCATTATATTGCATTGCATTGCAGTGCACTGCACTGTAATATACTGCACTTTACTGCTCTGATCTATAATGTAATGTAATGTAATGTAATGTACTGCAATGCAATGCAATGCACTGCACTGCACTGCACTTTGCTATTTGCTTTATTGAAGTTCCTTTTTCACTGTTTCACTGACAGTCCAAATGTAAAACTTTCCCTAAACATACGAATATTAGCGAATTCATGCCTCGAAACCTCTCTAATGAGCCTCGTAGAAAAACAAAACACTGAATATTGCCATTACCGTGATTTCAGTTCTCCAACTATCGAAACGAATGGGCGTTCTGTGCATAGCCAAGAATCCAACATTTCATCGGGCTGACAGTGTAGACTCGGATGAGACTGTGTGGATGTGCAAGCTGATCCGAGTCTTTCCAGAGCGCACATGTCTTAATGTACATATACATTATTTCAGGGTGTGACACGTCAATTGCAACAGTCGAATCTCAATAACTCGAATACCGATGGCTCGTTTATCATGGCTGATTCGAACTTGTTTTTTGCGACCCTACGAAATTCTTCCAATAGCTCCAGCAAACAAATATTTAAGGGAATTTTCTTATTTTATCATAAAATTGTATGTTGTGTGTACTCATTAGAATCGCCTCGATGAGGCGATTCTAATGAGTACACACAACAAACCATTATTGTATAGAAGATCGAAAAGACTTCCCAAAATTATCGTTATTTGCTTCCTGGCCTGGCACCATGATTAACCCTCAGTAGCTGGAACTACCCATGTCACGAACAAATTTACATGGTCCCAAAGATGTTCGAGCTATTGCAGTTCGACGGTATATTGTTTTCTTCAAAATTTTCCACTTTTTTGGCTGATTCAACAGACGACAAATTGAGGATATTTTTCTTATTTTTCCCATAAAACAGGATTGACATTTCATGTATTGGAGGTAATTTGCATGAAATGTCAAAAACTGTTTTCTGGGGAAAAAAAATAAGAAAAAATATTTCAATATGTCGTCTGCTGAACATTTTACCCAGAGTTCTAAGCGTCTAATTCCGGTAACTTCCGTTACGTGTTCCGACTCGCATACATTTTAAGAGCTCTCTGTGGGCAAAATCAGGCTTTGCATTGGACTGTTTAGGACTAGCGAATCAAAGATCTTTGTACTTGAAGTTGAAAACACTTTACTTGTCTGTTACGGAGGTTGGATACATTTTGGTATTTTTTCACCATTATCCACCATAAAGAGAGCAAACAGGAAATCACAAACGGTGTCTCACTGAAGTAAGACAACTTTGGAGACTTCTTATTTGCTCTTCCGTCTGAAAAGAGGTCTACACTAAAACGAAAGGATTTTCTCCTTCTGTGAGTAATTTGCTCCCCTTGGTGGCAAAATTCTCTCCTTTTAGAGTATATGGGCCAGCGCATGACAAATACAACAAAATATATGTGCGCCCAGCGAAGACTCAGATCAGCCTGGGCATCCGCCCAGTCTGATCAGAGTCTTCGCTGTGCGCTCAATTGCTAGCTAAGAACCAAAGCTTTCTTCATGCGAACAGCGAAGCCTCTGATCAGACTGGGCGGATACCCATGCTGATCTGAATCTTTGCTGAACGCACACGTCATTTTGTTGGTTTTGTCGTGTGCTGGCTCATATTCATTTTCAGAAGGGAGGCAAAACAATTTTGACAGAGTTGCCTCCCTTGAAAATACTTCCCTCCTCTTAATCTTTAACCTACTGACTACATATAACCACAGATGAGAATTTAAAATATTTTTTTCAGAAAATGCTAGGCTTGCAGTTTCATTTTAATTTTGAACGAACATGCTAAGCTTATTTTCTGTAAATTATATGTACCGTATTCCACCTAATTACCGAACATACCCCTAAAAGCACACAGTCATGGTGTGTTTGCTCTTCCTCTTTGTGTCATTAGTAGACTATGTTCTATGATGAGGCCCTCCCAGGGAAGGGAGGGGGTGTACTTGTTCCCTTGTTCCCCTGAAATATTTTGAATTTTCCCTTGTTCCCCAAAATCAAAATCTTAATTTTCTATGTCCCCTGCTCCCCGAAATTACCTTTGTTCTCCTGTTCCCTTCAGTTTTAGACTTGTGTTCCCCTGTTCCCCGGATATAAATGACATTTTTTCCCTTGTTCCCCAGAATCGCCTGGGAAGGCCTTTCCCGTTAAAATAAATTTGCTGTTGTAAAGAATCCTTAATGACCTGGGCCCAGTTGTTCAATACTAACGATTTCGTTAGTTAACGTATCGTTAAAACTTTGATAATTAAATTTGGCATATATGCTAATATTTTTGCTGAAAAAAAATGTGAGTAGCTTTTGCATTTGCAAAAATACCTGTGAATTAGATATTGTACTTACTAGAACAGTTAACATTTTGACCACTAACGAGCTCGTTAAGCTAACGATGCTTTGAACAACTGGGCCCAGAATGATACGTAAGAAATCTCTTGTTTTAGTCGTATTTCCTCATAGAACATATGTTTTGGATGTTTGTTAGAATCGCCTCAGCGGGGCGATTCTAACATATCCAATACATATGTTTCTTGAAGTACTAAATACAACGGTTTGCATAATTTCTAATGAACTGTCTTCTCTTGGGCGAAGGTTTTGTGCCAGTCAAAGTATCTTTATAACGAATTTTGTTGTTGTATCGAGTGTCGGTATAAATAAAGTTGACTGTATTTTTTATCATGAAGTAAGGAAAAATGTACCTGTGTGGGAAAGCCTTCAACAATAAACATACTCTTTGGATGAATAGAAGTAGTCTTCAAGCGATACGAAAAGGAAATGGAAGCGTTATAAGTATTGCAAATCACTATACAACAAAAGAGTATATGATATACAGTCGACTCTCTTTATCTCGACTTCGCTTATCTCGAATAACCGCTTATCTCGAAGTGAAAAATCTGGTCCCCGTTTTAACATGGAAATCAAACAACAGGTAACAAACTATTGTGGAAAAAAGGAGAAATTGCTCCTAAGGAGCAGTTTCTCCTCTTTTCCACAATATTTTCAATAAATATATATAACTTCAGGAGTCAAATTACATATTCATTTGAGAAATGTGGTTGTTCGCTCTATTTTTTTCCTCAATTCTGCAAATCTGATATGTCGAGGTACGGATATCTAGAAGTATTTCAGAGAGCCCTTTGGACTTCGAGATAACGAGAGTCGACAGCATAAACAAATAGGGAAATGAAGGCTTGTAAAGTGGGGTGTGAAAAATACTCGGTAGAAAATATAAGAACCCACCGTAAAACCGTTTAGAATTTAGTTCAGTCAAAAATAAACATCCGAGAGAAACAGTTGGTGAATCGAGAAGTGGTGTCTGGTGGATTAAAGGAAGCTGAATGACAGAGTAATTTTCACAGGTGTATTTACAAAAAAAATAAATAAATAAAATAAAATAAATAATAAAAAAATAAATAAATAAAAAAAAATAATAATAAAAAAAAATACTGGTGAAATATCTGTTTTTGAGAATAGAAGTCAATGGATATTTTTTTTTATTTCTTATATTTCTGAAGAACTTGTTGAGAAGTACATTAACAGCTAAACTGAAAATTACCGCACGAAGTTGCTTTTACTGTGAATGGGATAAAGAAACCCTTAACGGATTTTTTTTTTTTTTTTTTAAATCTCTTCATGAAGAAGTTTTTGCTTTAAATCTCTTCATCAAACCAATGGAAACTTGCAAATGCAACACCATTCCACAAAGAAGGTCCTAGAACTTGTGTTGAAAATCACCACCCAATAAACCTAACCTCTGTTGTATCTAAATTGATGGAAATGGTCAGTGATAAAATTATGGACATGTTGAGAATGGGTTTAGGAAAGGCTACTATTGCACACACCGCATTACACACCGCATTGATGATTGTGAAAAGACATCTCTACTAAACAACAAAACAACGGTGATATACAATGTAATCTCCCAACGACTTCAGTGTCACACCACAGATCAATTACAGCTGGAAGAGTATGAAATTGAATGAAGTCGCCACTGGAGAGAAGAGTTTCAAAAGAATCGTGAACAATGAGTTCAGATACGTGGAATAAAGTCAGACTAGGCAATGGTATCCACTGGCATCCCGCAATCATGGAGTAGTCTAGGTCCAGCTTCACTTATAAACGATATCCCAGGTGCAGTACATAGTCTAATTAAGCTTAGTGCCGACAATGTTAAGATTTTTGCAGTGATTAATATAAAACAGGATGGTAACCTACTTCCGGGAGATCTATACGAAGTTGATGATTGGTCAGACAAGTGTCAAATAAAATCCAATTACAAGAAATGTAACAATATATATGTAAGTAGAGAGGAACCCACTTACACCTATTATATGAATCAGAACGGGGTGCTTAATAAAACTGACAAAGTTACAGAACAGAAAGACTTCGGTATTCTAATAGACCGCAAACTAAAATTCGTGCCTCATATCCATGCTAAGGTGGAAAAAAAAGATTACACATTACGAAAACATGCCTATTCAAATATATAGAAAATTTCACCAACATTAACTGAAAGTTTTCAGAAAAAAAAAAAAAAAAAAAAAAAAAAAAATCTTATATTTTTTCATATTTCTGCTCAAAACATAGATTGTGTGTACTCGTAAGAACCGCCTCGCCGAGGCGGTTCTAACGAGTACCCACAATTAATTTTTTGAGCAGAAATAAGAAAAAATAATGTATACCCCTGTAAACCCCAGTTATACAACAAAATAGGGGTTTAAGGGGGTCAAAATTATATGGCTATGTTTTCGTGATGAAGAATTAAGGTATCATCAAAAGGACTTTTAGTTGTATCGACAAAACAGTATTTCTTAACCTATTTAAGGTACTGGTGCACCCACGTTTAGAATACGCATCCACTGATTGACCAGTTACGAGTACATACAATCAAAGCACTGAGAACACTGGTCGATCAGTTGTCTCAGAGTTTAGGCTAAGATAATGGTCCTCCACGGGGACTTAAGGCTGTTTCATTTAACCCTTAACTTCCGATAATTTAAACAAACAGTGCAGATCCTGATAAGACCCCAATCAGGCTTGGACTGCATTTCCCTACCGTTCCCTGTATATGATATTGGTGAAAAGAGCGAATTTGAAGTGCTCGTCTTACTTTATTGCACCGCTAACTCATTTACTCCACCGCTTTGCCATTACTCTGATACATTTCTTGTTATAACTTTGTACAGACCGTGATATTCAAATTTTGTTAGACGGAAGAAAAAACTCCTGGGAGCTTATGTTGAAATATTATATGTATGATCTCATTATTTTGACCACTGATTTTAAACAATATTACTCGAATTTTGTGTGCGCAATGGTCAAAGGGAGGTAGCCAAATTATGACACAAGCTCTTCGAATAAAAACCAAATATAGTGGCCGATAAAATTGTCAACAATTTGGGTGTAACAGATTTCCACTCATTCATTTGTACTCTGAAATAAATGCTGACATCGTATTCACCTGAAATGAACAGCAGTTACCTAAGTGCTGGGACAGTTTATTGAAATGGAAGGTATACTTGATAATTTCGGAAATTTTACTTGTTTTTCAGTGATGTCATGTGTTTTCGTGTTTTGCGTTTCAGGTCGAAAATAAACAAAACAGAAAAAAGATGTGGTGTGGCATAAGAGCCTTAGGGTTTTTAATCAGATCTTATATGATCTCCTCAACAGATACCAGCAAATACCACACCTGCTGTGGTTAGCAAAAATAATTGTAAAAAAGATGACAATATAAACAAAAAATCTGTTTGGGTCACGAACCACAGATTCTTCAGAAACAGAAGCAGAATTTTTACAGTTGTCATGACATTCATTCACCAGGACCTGTGATATGGGCATGGCCAGATGTCACAGGCATTGGCCAAAGGCATAGACTGCATCAGCATAGACTGCATCAGCTGCGAAGCTGTCGGCAACATGGCCACCTATAGACATGTACATATATACGTGCATTTAACAGTGTTTACATGAGACCTTGGGAAGATTTTTGTTGTCATTTAAATCTGATGTTTAGAGAGATTTCAAGAAGCACTGTTTGGCCAGGTGAATTGTGTTTCTTAGCAACATAAATGGTGTGCCGTTATGCCAGCAGGCTACACGTCAGAAAATGATGCTGAAAATGTTTCGCTTTTTTTTCCTTCTTCACATTTTCATGTGCTGTGAGAATTAAACATTATTTACCTAAAAGTATTTCTCATGCAAACTACAATCTACCATAACTCACATATATTCTTTTTGAATAACATGACTGCTACATAAATAATTGATCAAAGTTAATGAGACTTATAAGGATTTTGTAGATGTAAAATTTGACATTTAGTGAGAAAAGAAAAATCTGTGAATCAGTCTTTCATTTATCTATTGTCTGTGTTACCAGTCCTGACCGAATATTGATTCATTGTTGAAACAGACGTCAAAAAAATGGTCATGCCCAGAGTTCTCGGAAACGCCGAATCCGGCGTATTTTTACGCCTATTTTTGCTTTTGTATGCGTAAAATTTCCTTCCGAGGATTCTCATTTACGCTCTATTGCCACCGGACGTCCAAACTGAACTTCAAAGACGTACCGCAGACTTCCGAAATTTCTTTTGTCCGTCAAAATCGATACCCGAGATGTCCAAAAATTGTCAAAAAGCCCTCCCACTTTTAACGAGTTGCATGATGTTTGCCCCGCCTACTTATTGGAAATTTGCTACTGTGTTGACTGAGCTTTAAGGACGTCCCACTTTCCGCTTGCGGGAGTTTTATTGACATTGGTGTCAAGCGTTGCGGCACCCTTTTGATGACTGCGTGATCACTGTGTGTATTTGTCACGCGTGCTGAGTTGATTAATTTATGTTTGTATAATTAAACTTTCTTCTGCGACACCCGAAAACATTCGGTGAAATTATATGAAGTCATTATTATTTTTAAATATTCACGTCTTAAAATCTTAAATTATTATTTTGCTAAGAACATGTGTCGGATGAAAACACCTCAACACTTCCGGGAGTTACTGAGTGAAATTAAATAAATAAATAACAATTATGCACAGAACGCAAATTTAAATCTATTCGAATTTAGAAGCTTATGTTTGTCATGACAACAAAAGCAATTTTTCAAATGAGAAGACAACATATTTTTCGTCAAAATTTTCGGAAAACCCGTTTCTAAATTCGTAGCCTTGTTCCGGCTGCGCTGTTTACCAGCGCGGAAAAAACACAAAGTAAGTCTAAATATAGGCAAATTGCGATGGTTTTGCTTGCTATTCTCCGCGAACGAACGTATTGCTGTTGGTAACTCATCGAGAGCTGCCTTTTTAGCTCGCCTGTACGAAGTACAAGGAGAGCTATTGTAGTCACCCCGGTCGTTTGCGTTTGCGTTCCCGTTCCCGTCACACTGCGTTAAAGTTTTTCAAATGCTTATATCTCAACAGTCACTCCTCACAGAGGCATCAAATTTGGAACTTAGGTACCTTGGAGGGTCTTCTGAGATTCCAAGAGAATAAACCCCTGGGTTCATGCCCCTGGGTGGGGCTAGGGGTCAGAATCTAGGACACCTTTGTAATACTGTGTTAAAGTTTTTCAAATTCTTATATCTTGACTTTCACTCCTCATAGAGCATTCATGTTTAGAATTTGGGTACCTGGAGGAGTCTTCTGAGATTCCAAAAGAACATACCCCTGGGTTCATACCTCAGGGTGGGCCTTGGAGTGGGGCTAGGGGTCAAAATCTAGGACACATTTGTAAAATCTTATATGCCTACAGGTTATAGACACAACTGGTTATACATCAGCTAACTATGTGACATCGGTTTAAGTGTAAGAGAGTGAAGGTCATGGTGACCTACATTTTACGATCCAGGTCACCTAGATTTCATGGTCCAGTGATTTTGCCTTATATCTTGAATACTATTTGTTGGATAAATGTCACACCTGGGATATTAGTTCCATGTGACCCAATGAATGACCGCTTACTATATCTAGGTCATTGTGACCTATATTTCATGGTTCAGTGATTTTGCCTTATATCTTGAATACTATTTGTTGGATAAATGTCACACCTGGGATAGTAGTTCCTTGTGACCCGATTATTGACGTCAAAATATATCTCTGTTGGTGTGACCTATATTTCATGGTTCAGTGATTTTGCCTTATATCTTGAATACTATTTGTTGGATAAATGTCAAACCTGGGATATTAGTTCCTTGTGACCCGATTATTGACGTCAAAATATATCTCTGTTGGTGTGACCTATATTTCATGGTTCAGTGATTTTGCCTTATATCTTGAATACTATTTGTTGGATAAATGTCACACCTGGGATATTAGTTCCTTGTGACCCCATTATTGACGTCAAAATATATCTCTGTTGGTGTGACCTATATTTCATGGTTCAGTGATTTTGCCTGATATCTTGAATACTATTTGTTGGATAAATGTCACACCTGGGATATTAGTTCCTTGTGACCCCATTATTGACGTCAAAATATATCTCTGTTGGTGTGACCTATATTTCATGGTTCAGTGATTTTGCCTTATATCTTGAATACTATTTGTTGGATAAATGTCACACCTGGGATATTAGTTCCTTGTGACCCCATTATTGACGTCAAAATATATCTCTGTTGGTGTGACCTATATTTCATGGTTCAGTGATTTTGCCTTATATCTTGAATACTATTTGTTGGATAAATGTCACACCTGGGATATTAGTTCCATGTGACCCAATGAATGACCACTTACTATATCTAGGTCATTGTGACCTATATTTCATGGTTCAGTGATTTTGCCTTATATCTTGAATACTATTTGTTGGATAAATGTCACACCTGGGATATTAGTTCCTTGTGACCCGATTATTGACGTCAAAATATATCTCTGTTGGTGTGACCTATATTTCATGGTTCAGTGATTTTGCCTTATATCTTGAATACTATTTGTTGGATAAATGTCACACCTGGGATATTAGTTCCTTGTGACCCCATTATTGACGTCAAAATATATCTCTGTTGGTGTGACCTATATTTCATGGTTCAGTGATTTTGCCTTATATCTTGAATACTATTTGTTGGATAAATGTCACACCTGGGATATTACTTCCATGTGACCCAATGAATGACCATTTACTATATCTAGGTCATTGTGACCTATATTTCATGGTTCAGTGATTTTGCCTTATATCTTGAATACTATTTTTTGGATAAATGTCAAACCTGGGATATTAGTTCCTTGTGACCCGATTATTGACGTCAAAATATATCTCTGTTGGTGTGACCTATATTTCATGGTTCAGTGATTTTGCCTTATATCTTGAATACTATTTGTTGGATAAATGTCACACCTGGGATATTAGTTCCATGTGACCCAATGAATGACCACTTACTATATCTAGGTCATTGTGACCTATATTTCATGCTTCAGTGATTTTGCCTTTTATTTTTATTACTATTTCATGGAGAATTGTCATACCTGGATTATTATATCTATGTGACAAAATGATTTACATACAAATACATCTAGGTCAGTGTGACCTATATTATATGGCTTAATGATAAAAGTGTTACAATATAAAATGTACCCAGCAGGCGAGCTCGCTGTCCTACGACAGCTCTTGTATTTGTTTGTTGTTGCACGAGTCGGTGCTGTTTTCCCGCAATTTTTGTGAAGTAAGCAACTCGCTCGCTCGTGTTGATCAGCTTCAATCTGAGCAAATATTTCATTGAATACATTTCTGCAAAATAATTTCAGCATAGTTTGGTTTTAAGAAAACATGTTTTGGGTGTTTTCTCTTATGTATTTTCTTTTTTTTTTTTTTTTTTTTTTTTTCTTTCTCAGGGCTTTGAAATGAACGCGAAGTTGGACCAATGGTTGATGCTTTCTCTAAGGTCTGACATACAAGTACAGGCTTTCCAAAAAAAGATGCGATCGAATTTTAATAAGCGATAAGGATATGTTTAAAACACATCTAAGAGAAGTGTATATCATGATGATTCTGTGTGACACTGAATTAAGAACCTCTGTTCTACTAAACAAAGGGCAGACCGCCGCAGCAGGGAAAAAAGTGGGACTTCCTAGATTTTCCTGTGGGACTTCCAAATTTGAGGGGTAGGAAGTCTGGGACTTCCTGAGTCTGGAAGTTAATGGAAGTCCTGTCACTATTTCCTAAGCCCCAAAAGCTTTTGGATCCTTACCAGACACTCAGTGGTCAAGGTTAACTATGTTGAAAAATGAAGTTGTCCAGACAATGTCCTTAAATATTAAGTTTTCATATTTAGCCAAAAACTTGGAGTTTTCTAGGTCAAACTCCTATTTTTCAATTTTAACTCCAACTTTTCTCAGAGATGGATTCTTAAACTCCTGCTTTCAAAATCCTAGTGAGAACTCTGCATGCAGTATCTAGGTAGTTCCTGAGTTCATTACTCTCTTGTGACACTTGGGGTCAGGAGAGAGGAATTTGATCTCTTGGGTTTTTTTATATCCTCTTAATAGTTTTGCATTTTATATATTATTGAAAAACATGCTAAGTCAGCTTATGTTTTTTTTCTTTTTCCCTATGTATATCTAAAAACGTTTTTTTGAAAAAATAAACCAAAAAAAACACACAAAAAAACAAAACCAACAACAATTGATATTTGCTGGAGAGGTGTCTATGCACACAAGATAAACACCTCTGTCAAGATAAAATTTGAACCCAATCTTCAATGAAAGGCAACATTCATTCCAGTTCTCGAGAAAACTAGGCAAATTATTTTACCCTATACAAACTTTTGAGGTTCTTTCAATTTTTGACAAAAACTCCCTCAAAAAGGATAGAGTTTTCTTTTAATACAAAACCTTTCACAAATTTCCCACCTATAGATAGATCACAAGCACTGGCTCCCATCTTAGCTGAGCACCACCATGCTATCTCAGAAACAGATCAATTGAATGTAGAAGGTTTACAGACTGTTTCCATGATATCAGGCAGGGGATAGTGGTAAGCCCATGTCCTCTGTCAAGAATCCAAACAACAAATTTGTTAGGCTGCAAAGCTTTTATTGAGAGTTTTTGTAAGTAATTTGACATAATATTATGAATTGCTGATTAGAAAAAAATGGCATCAAATAGCATGTGATGGCATAAAAAAGCTGTTAACATCACCAAACAACAACTATTATAAATGCCTCATTTCCAAGGCTTGCTTGCGAACAGTGTTTGGATTGAACGCAAAGCCATTGCATTCATTGAATAAAGTTTAGCAAACAGCATGTGGGCAGGACATCAAAGTCATTGTGTTCATTGAATGATGAATAAACACATATGTAGTAGTGATAGGTATATGATACACTTGTACTGCCTTGTGGTACAAGCCGGCTTTTATAGCGACGTGGTAGAGTGTAGGACTTTGAGTCCAGCGGACCAGGTTCGATCCCCAGCTGCAGCATTGGTGATTAGAATTTTTTCACCTGTTACATCTGGCCCCCAACGTAAATAACCCCATTTGAAGGGCTTGGTGGTCCAAGAGGCTTGGTGGCCTAGTATTGAGTGGTTGCTCAAATTGAGATTCGTGGACAAATCTTAAAATGGAGGGGGAATATGTAGTAGTGATAGGTATATGATACACTTGTACTGCCTTGCGGTACAAACCGGCTTTTATAGCGACGTGGTAGAGTTTAGGACTTTGTGTCCAGTGGACCGGGTTCGATCCCCAGCTGCGGCATTGGTGATTAGAATTTTTTCACCTGTTACACATATAAGTTCATCACAAGTGCTTGCACTGAAAATGTAAGTAATAGGAACTGAGCAAAAGTAAGTATTTCATTTTCATTCAGATCTTTTTGTCTGATGTTTGTGAGGTGCTTATCATCATCATCGTCATCATCAGATTTTTTTATTAATGTGCAGGTACAGGGTCAACATCCACATCAGTGGGCCCCCTTCCAGGTAGCTGGCTTGCTGCATGCATGGCAGATCTCAAACCAGATCTCCAGGTATGTCTGTCATGAGGGTGGATAGCCGAGAGCTTCCACTCCCTGCAGTCCCTCTCTGTCAGCTGCTTCCAAGTCATCTTGGGCATCCCAGCCCACACTTTCCATCAACCTGTAGGTCAAAGGCTGTCTTGACTGCACCATTGGAGCATTTCACATGTCAATACCAGCAGAGCCTTCTCTCCTTCAGAATGAGGTCCAGATCTCAATACCAAGCCGCACAAGTAGCTCATTGGATCTGGTGGTGACAATGTCTTGCAGCTTGACATTGCAGATCTGTCTGATTATTGCCCTGTCATTTCGCTGCAGATGTTGAAGGTTTGGCGTTGTCAGTGGCCAGGTCTCACTGGCATGGAGCATTGCGCTTAGCACACAAGAGCTGTACACATGGCCATGGGTCTTAAAAGAGAGGTGGCGGGAAGAGAGAACTGGTAGCAGCTCCTTGAACTTCTTCCAGGTAGTTTTCACACATGTTGTGGTTGAAAGTTCACAGCCACTGGCTGCTGAGAGCATGTCTCCTAGGTAGCAAAAGGAAGCTACCACCTCCAGCATGTCAGGTCCAACTTGGACTTCCCTCTCTGGTCTGTCATCCAAGGGTCTTCCCTGGCACTGTGTACATCTGTAGTCAGGGTCCTTTGTCAAGCGCTTGAGCCTATTGCATTTCTTGTGCACCCAGTGCTTGCTGCCATTGCAGAGGATGCTGTTCCTGCCCACTCCAGTGCAACAGACAGTGCATGGACATGGGTCATCCTGGAGCTTTCAGAGAGGGAGAAGTTTTGCGACAATTCCAGGATTTTAGGGAGAAGTTTTGGTCCAAATTTAGGATTTCCCTATACATTCTCTACACTTTCATTTCTCCCTCAGCTCAAGATAGGGAGGTCAGCCAGCTTAGTTGAGACTTTTTCTCCCAAATCGCCCTCTAGAATGACCCCTGCATGGAATCTCGCCTGAACTCTGCAGGAGGTCCACACCCATACCACAGATTATGATCTTCATCTTTCCTGCATTTACTCTCAGTCCTTTCTCCTCCATTGCTTCTTTCCAAGTCAAGAGCCTCTTGATACATTCCTTAAGTGATTTAGCGATGATAACAAAATTATCGGCATAGAGGTCCTTCCAGCGGCTCATGGGACAAGGCTTCAAGCACAATGAAGAAGAGCAGCCTGCTGAGTACAGAGCCTTGGTGAACACCGACCTTCATTTCAAACTCCTCACTGTACCCCTCACCAACATGGACACGGCTCTGCGCATTGGCATACATCCCCTGCACCAGATGCAAAGTCCACTCCTCCACACCATAGCAACAGATAAGACGCTTTATTCATCCGAAAAATGCCGATATATTTCTTATTTCTCGACAAAAACATACGTTGTGGTACTCATTAGAAGTGCCTCGGCGAGACGCTTCTAATGAGTACCCACAACATAGGTTTTCGTCGAGAAATAAGAAAAACATTATGTGGATATCCCCTCTTATCTGTAGCTATGGCACACCAAGTTTTCACAGTGCCCACCAGATGACCTTCCAAGGCACTCGATCAAATGCCTCCTCCAGGTCTATGAAAGCCATGTAGAGTCTCTTGTTGGCAGCTAGATACTTCTCTTGCAGCTGCCTGACAACAAAGATTGCATCTGTTGTGCCTCTGCCTGGGATAAAGCCAAACTGAGAATCATCGAATGACACCAACTGTCTGATGAGGCTGTCCACAATCCTCTCCAGGACATTCATGACCTGCTCTGTCAGCTTGAGATGGGTTGTTGCCTTTTCCAATGCACCCCCCCTTACTTTTGTAGAGGCAGACAATGAAACTCTGCTACCAGTCAGAGGGTACCTTGCCATTGCAAATGATTGCAGCTGCAAGGGCACAGATAATGGAAACTCTTCCTCTCAGAGTGTTCACATTGAGTGTTCCCATCCAGAATTTCCTCAGGTGCTTGCTACAATGGCCTGACCCTGCCTCTCCGATTCTGTTGTTGTGATCGCCACAAAGATTTTGATACATTTGTTTTTATCTGTCCTAAATGACATCCCAACTCAGTTCTTTAATGGCATCTGAGCATGCATGCCATTCCTGCACTCAGGCAAGATGCTTTGCCATATAAAGAAAGTATCATCTGCCAAACCACAATAGCTAGAACACTAAGCCAGGTACAGGGTCAACATCCACATCAGTGGGCCCCCTTCAGGTAGCTGGCTTGCTGCAACCATGGCAGATCTCACACCAGTCTCCAGGTATGTCTGTCATGAGGGTTGATAGCCAAAAGCTTCCACTCTCTGCAATCCCTCTCTGTCAGCTGCTTCCATGTCATCTTGGGCTTTCCATCAACCTGTAGGTCAAAGGTTGAGTTGACTGCACCATTGGAGTGTTCCACGTCCATATCAGCGGAGCCTTCTGTAGATGATGCCGCCTAGCTCTGTCACCCAGGTTGTGGCAGCCTCGTAACCCTGAAGGTGGGGAGACAAATGTGATAGAGGGAAGCCTTACATTCCCACACTCATATTGAGTGTCACAGCTGTATGCAGTTTTATGTCATTGTTTTACGTCATACCAAGGACCAATTAATTGTATGTAAATTTAAATATGTTTAAAATAAAATATGTTTAAACCAAAAGATGGAAAAAATGTTACTGGTTTTCATGACAACTATTTTATTTTAGTGAAGAAATCCTGGTCCTCGGATAGTTTTGAAGCTGGTGATACAGGGAACCAGAGTGGGTCAAAGGTCATCATAAAGGTTCCAACATGTATACAGAATTATAGCTGGGACTGCGGACTGGCATGTGCTTCTATGGTGCTCAGGTAAGATACGCCACAAATTCTTTAAACCTAGTCCTGCTGACCCCAGATATACCCTGCCTTCACAAACAGTGCAGATCCAGATCAGTTAGCTTCTTCAGAACCCTAATCTGGATCTATACTGTCATTAAGTATGTGAATTTGTATCAACAACTTGGATCAAGTAATCTTATTGGCTTAAAAAGAAGTGGGTGTGGCATCTTAATTTATTCAGTATGGCAAGGGTTATATCATTACGAAAACACGTCTATTCAAATACACTGAAAATTTTACCACCAAAAAATGGCAATTTTTCATATTAAATATTCTGATATTTTTCATATTTCTGCTCAAAACATAGATTGTGGGTACTCGTTAGAACTGCCTCGACTTATGATTTTGAGCAGAAATAACAAAAATAATGTTTACCCCTGTGAACCCCAGTTTTACTATATAAAAGTGGGGTTTAAGGGGGTCAGTATTATATAGGCATGTTTTCGAGATGATTGCTAGGATCCAAAGCAAACCCTGTGTTAGCTAAACAACCATGTTGTATCCAAAGAAAAATATATAGATTATGTAGAAAAAATGACAATCTAATAATAAAAAGCATCTTATAATGAATCATCTTATAAATAGAGGTTCCAGTGTGTATCATTATGATTCCATCTGTACAGGCTTACACGAATTCGGCACATTTTTTTTTTTGCTTAGTCAAGAGCATATTCAAAAGCCAAAGGGTTTTTATATGTCCATATAGCCACTGAGCAGGAATTTGGATTTTGAGCTGCAAACTAGTTTTCAGTAAATATCCATAACCTTTTTTGCTACTGGTGACATGCCAAAAAAAGTGTGTGTGTGTGTGTGGGAGGCGGGGGGGGGGGGGGGGGGAAGATGGAATTTTGTCCATTTTACTGTGTTTTTTTTTTTTTTTTTTTTTTTTTTTTTCCTTAACTTGTCTGCAAAATTTCAGATATATTACTTGGTGACCTATGACAAAATTTCATAGTACAAAACATGGGTCAAGTACTGGGACAAATACAGTAAAACTGACATTATTATTTTCTTGACATTCCATATTTTCCAAATGCAGCTGAACTTGAAAAAAAAAAAAATGTCTCAAACTATGTAAGTTAGATTGAAACATTTTTTTTTCAAGTTAAGCAAACACATTTTCATGAAGACATGAAAAAAAAAATAACTACTTACCGTATTTACCATATGTATTCGGACAGACAGGCCTGAGCAAACAGTGTAGACCCAGATGAGATGCCGCTTAAGGCGGCGTCTCATCAGGGTCTACACTGTTTGCCACCCATCCAGCAATTTTTAGACACAATATCGGGTAGTAAATTGAACTTGTTCAAATTTTAGAACAAGTATGGTAAGGAGTTGAGGTGTCCGAATACTTAGGGTAAATACGGTGAGATATTTTTTTCATGTCTCCATGAAAATGTGTTTGGGTAATCCTTAGGAACACCTTGCCGAGAGAATTACAACATAATGTTTTCATTGAGAAATAAGATAGAGCTTATCTATACCTCTGTCAACAGTTAATTCACATTTGATTACATATATCATGATTGTTAAAAGACAAGCTACCATGTTTACCCTAAATATTCTGACACCTCTTTGGAAGTCTATCTGCATTTTTTATTTTTTTTTTTTATTTTTTAAATTTGGTCTAAACATTTATGGTTCCAGATAGGACATTTACATAGATTTTTTTTTTTTTTTTTTTTTTTTTTTTTTTTGCATCAAAACAAGGGTTGAGCACAAGACTGTAGTAACTCAAACATATTTTTGAAACCCTTGTTTAGGGGCAACTTTGACCCCTTTGTAAATAATGCAAATTTAGGTGCCATTGCTCATACGAGCAATGGCACCTAAATTTCCATTGTTTACAGAAAGAAATGTTGTAATCTTCATAAGGCCTTCATGGTGAGGAGATTAAGTATTGGGAAAAACAACCATCTGACTTGCTACAGTCTTACGATCAACCTTCAATTAAAGTTATGTTATAGCTACTAGCTAGAATTGCCTTGCCCCACTATTTAAATTAGCTCAACCACATTATGGTACAAAAAAAGCATTGGATTATCATAATTTGTTTCAAATCTATACCTTAATTTAAAATACAAATGTACAGCTGTTTGTGATCCTATATTGTCTATTTCAGATTTCTAAATATAGATGCTCACAAAGTTTACACAACAGATTTAGAAGATCTCCAGTGTGGTGAAAGGTACACCAAATAATAGCTGTAATTGGGACTGTCATCCTATAGAGCTCTACATACCGTAATTACCCTAAGTATTGGGACAACTTATCTACTTACCATACTTGTTCTAAAATCTGAAATAGACCATTCTGCTACCTGTTGATGTCTCTAAATTATTGCTGTATGTATGGCAAACAGTGTAGACCCTGATCAGATGCCGCAGAATGTCTGATCTGTGGTCTACACTGTTTGCAAAGGCCTATCTGTTCCAATACTTAAGTTATTATGGTAAGGATATCCCTTCAACCCAAAAGTTGATATTTTTTTCCTTATTTTTCCATATAAATCATTAGAAACACTTCACTGAGGTCCTTCTAATTACTCATTAGAAGTGCCTTACCAGTGCTTTTCTAATGAGTATGGTAAATGTCCTAAAATTTCATAAACCAGCTTGTCTGATAAAATGGCACATGCAAACAGTGCAGACCCAGATAATGCTTCTCTTTCAGGAGCAGTCTGGTCAGGGTCTACACCATTTGCAATTTGACTAATTATTTTAAGAAGCAACCACATAAAAAGCAAAATTTAGGCCAAAAAGTATGGAATAAAATGCTCGAAATTTTAGGACATTTACCGTACCCACAACATATGTTTTCATGGAAAAATAAGAAAAAATATTTTTTCTGGATACTGGTCTCATCTGGAGCTATGAGTTCCTGATCAGTCTGAAATGGACCATAGTAATCCTGCTTAAGGCCTAAGGAAAAAAAGTGTTTAGGGTAATGTCTCAAAAAGTGATAGGTAGAATAGGTGCAATTTTTTTTTTTAATCTTTTATATTAAAAAGTTGCAAATATTACCATTAAAACTGAATTTTTCTGTTTTTTTTTTTGTTTTTTTTTTTCTAAAAATAATGACAAAAAAAAATAAATAAATAAATAAAAAAAAAAAAAATAAAATAGATTTCACAAAAAAATCTAGGTAGGGTTGGGTTACCCTAAACAAGCATATTTTAGGCCTAACACAAGTGTAATAGCATTCTGTTTGATATACTGTAATAACCCTAAGTATTGGGGAGTATAGGACAATAGCCCACATTTGGCAAACAGTGTAAACCCTGATCAGATGCCCCAATCTGGGCCTACAATGTTTGCAAAATCCTATCTGTCCACATTACTTAGGGTTATTTTGGTTAACAAGTTTCTGTATTAAAAATTAGTGTCTCTTAAACATTTTTTTCTGTTTAGCCTACTTGTGGAGTCTGAGACGTAGTTGCCTGTTTGCTGTTAGTGCATACATCTTTTTTTCACTCCACTCACCACTCCAATGCATATTAGCTACCTCTCATTTTAAAAATGAAAATTGACACTTGGGGTCATAATCTCATGTTCATGTCATGGCTTCTGTAGGAGCAGTCAGATCTAGATTTTTAAATGTTTGTAGCAATGCCATTTAGTTTGAAAATGGTGCATGACATTTAAGGACATTAACTACATGGATATATTATACTGATGGCGGTGCATTCATTTATTTTTGGATGGAACTACTAGTGATTTTTATTTCAATTTATCTTCCAGTATTTGGACAATCGACCTAGCTGCCTTACTGAGGAAATATAACATCAAACATCTGCTATGCACTATCACTCTAGGTGTTGACAAAGGCTACTCAAAGGAGGTAAGAAGTGACAGGGTAGCCAGTTGGTTAGCGCTTTTGACTTCAGATCACAAGGTCATGACTGTACGGCAATTTGTTGCACAGAGCCTTACATTACATTATCACCTTTCTGTCATCTCAGTATTGAAACAATAAAACACAACTCATTAGGCATGGTATTTAGGTGAATGAATACACTTCATAGTTTTTTTTGCCATTTTTGACAAAGGAGACAAGTTTTGTGACTTCCTGCTTGCTTTCATATATACCAATACCATTCTGGAAAGGGTTCACCTCTAGAGTAGACCCCTATCAGAATAGAGGAAAACAATTTTAACAGCATTGTTTTCCTCTAAAGGATATTGACTCTCCGTAAATTCCTGTGGACTTGTGACAATCTGGTCATGTGTTTTTTGTTTTTTTTTGTGTGTTTTTTTTATTTTATTGTTGTTGTTTTTTTATGTTTGCTGTTATCATACCCCAAGATGATACTTCAGCTCAAAGACAAACTTGATGAAATGTCTTTTCGGCTTTATTTAGTTTGTGAGTAATTTGCAGGCATTTTTTCATATGTAAAATCCACAAAAATGAAATTCATTCCTGTAACATTTCTTCCCAGTCGAATTAAACTTTAACCTGCTGAATTTTAATGTCAGCAGATGAGAAAGTTCTAATATTTTCTTATTTTTTTTCTGCAAAAATAGGTCTTGTGGTATCATTCAGAGGAGACATTTTGAATGAAATGTCAAGACCTATTTTCCTAGAAAGATAAAAAAAAAGATAAATGTCATCTGCTAATGTTTAAACTAAGCAGTTAAAAGTTTAAATGAAATCTGTATATATCTACCAATAAGAAGTGCTGTAATTTCAGTCATTCTACAGTAGTAAGTTCACACTGGATGAAGACAGAGTGTCAAGATTGTTTGAACAGGCAGCATCTCAGGGCATTGCTGTGGAGCAAAGGTAAATCAGACCATAACATTTATCTGAGGGGCATCCAGCTAATTATTTTTCTTGTACTGTCACAAAAATATGGTGTAGGTACTCATTTTGCATCAGAACTTAACGTAGGATCTATCGAAATTGCCTCAGTGAAGCAATACCAATGAGGATATTTAACTCTTTTGGTGCCACATTTCAGATGACATTTGTCTTCTGCATTTTTTCCAACAAACTATCGCTTGGAATGAAGTTTGTATGTAAAGTTTAGACTGAATGTCAAACAGTGTAGATCCAGATGAGACGGCTCATTATGAGCCGTCTCATCTGGATCTATGCTGTTTGCAAAAGCCTATTATTATTGCCTGTGGCAGTGAAAGAGTTAAGGTATGTTTTGATGCAAGAGTAACAAAAGTTATCCTAAATTGTTACTTCTGTTATCCTCGTGTCTGGATCTTTGATATATTAGACATTTATTTTTGTCGCTGAGTTGAAGCATCCATGTGGCTGAGCAGTTAGCACTCCTGATTTCAGTTTATGACGTTCAGATCCAGCTAGAGGAGGATTCTATAGTGCTTCATTGCATAGACCTTTATCGTGATATTACCAATACTTAAATAATGTTGAAAGAGACATAAAACACCAAATTATCATCATTTATCTTCATACCGCATTCTAGTCATCACGAAAACATGTCTTTGTAATATTGACCCCCTTAAACCCCACTTTTATATAGTAAAACTGTGGTTTACAGGGGTATACATTATTTTTCTTATTTCTGCTCAAAAACATAGATTGTGGGTACTTGTTAGAACCATCTCATTGAGGCAGTTCTAAGGAGTACCTGCAATCTATGTTTTGAGCAGAAATATGAAAAGTATCCAATTTTTTTTTATCTGAAAACTTTCTTTGTTTTAGGGTAAAATTTTTAGTATATTTGTATAGGCATTTTTTGGTAATGTGGTTTGATGCTGCACCTGCATGGGCTACTAAGGCATGCAAGTTTTCGTTGGTTCGTTCATGTACTTACGTCCAACCCAGCGTCCACCCTAAATGAAGTCGACAAACTGTAAAACTTTACAGTTTGTTTCGCTCCACTGATTGCTTTATCTCATTGAGATAAACAAGACAATTCTTCTGGTGCTTGTTTTCACATTTTAGAAATGCAGGTGTCAACAATGTTCTTTATTTGTAAGTTAAAGTGTTCTTAGCATTTCACAAGGCTGCAAAGGGTAGTGCTATAATGATCCAGGGCAGGCAGGCCTAAACAAAGTGTAGATGGAGATTAGATGCTAAGTAACATAGTATCTAGGCAGGTCCTGTACTGTTTGCCACTTGCCCATCAGTTTTTTGACACAAAAGTAGTAAATTAGAATTGTTCAAATTTAAAGACTAAAGGTGTCCCAATATTTAGGGTAGGTATAGTATATAGAGAATAGATTTTCTTATGCATTCTTCATTTGCTATTTGTGATTTGCACTTCAGCAGTTCTCCTTATCATGTTTAGTGCTACTGATGAAGGTAAATTCAGACATACGCACATCTGGCACACTAAGTTTGGTATGGCTTCGGTAAATGTCCAAAAGTTTTGAACACGTATGGCTTCAATTTGGCTTTTTTCATGCAATTGTTCTTTAAAATTCTTTGTGGAATGGCAAACAGCTAAGACCTTGATCAGACTGCACCTTCAGGAGCAGTCTGATCTGGGTTTGCACAGTGTAGACTCAGGAGCAGTCTGTTCTGGGTCTGCACTGTTTGCGTGTTCTATTTTGCTAGAAACTTTGGTGTACAAAATTTTAAGACATTTCCTGTATGGTTATTTTACAGGTCGATACGCCGAGAAGATATTTTGTCCCATGTTCAGTCAGGAAATCTGTTGATAGTTCTAGTCGATTGGAGCCAACTGGAGTGTATCTGGTGTGATAAACTGAGATGCCAGGTAAGTGTTAATCCATAAAGGGCTGAGGAAAATTGTAGCAGACAGCATTTTGATTTTCTTATTATTTTTTTTAAGGCTAGGCAGATGATTCATATGTAATGTCAACCTTTAACCCTTGTCCTGCTGAACCCGGATATACCCTGTCTCAGCAAACAGTGCAGACCCAGATCAGTTGGCTTCTGAAGAAGCCAACTGATCTGGATCTGCACTGTTTTTCATTCAGTATGTGAATTTATTTCAACAATCTGGATTAAGTAATTTGATCGGCTGACAATTAGAAATGGGTATGACATCTTAAGTTATTCAGCATGACAAGGGTTAATGTCTCTGAAAAAAAAAATACAAAAAAAAAAAATAAACAAAAAAAAAAAAAAAAAAAAAAACAGAAGAAAAGGTCCCTTTTCAGAAAGGACAAAACTTGTCAACCCTGAGGCCTGAATGTGTACATGTATCACTTCCCCGTATGTAGAATAGCTTAAAGCTCTTGTTTTCATAAAAAAAAAAAAAAAAAAAAAAAAAAAAAAAAAAAAAACAACAAAAGAAACTAACAGCTGTATAGGTCAGATTGTACACAAAACTTGGTCAGAGTGTTTTGGATATTGAATGCTGCTATTGTTCCCATTGACTGTTTATAGGTACATGGTTATTTTCAAATTGATTTTTTTTTCTTTTGTTTACAGCCAGGCTGTCTGTCATGTTTAGCTAGTAGATGTTGCAGTGGATATCAGGGTAAGTTCTCTTTTCTTTTTAAATAAACACTCACAAAAAAAATAAATAAAAAGTAAACACAATATTCCTGATATTTTTCTTTAAAAGGGGTTTTTGTCAATATTACTCCTTAGGGGTTTTTGTCAGTATTACTCCTTCTCAAGGATGGCAGTTTTATCAAGATTGCACTATGTGATGAAAGTTATATGAAAATGATCTTGTATAGCAGTAAATTTCATATGGATTCAAAGTTTGATAAATTAGTCGGTTTCTAGCAAAACAGTTCTTCTACCTGAACTATATTGGCATACAATTCCTGATCAAATCGCAATCATATACTCTTTTAGTAAAAAGTGAACCATGCCAGCAGAGATTATATACATGTAGCAACAGATATGGGGGAGGGTGGGGGGGGGGGGGGGTATCCACAGAAAACTTGTTGTGAGTACTTAGTAAAAACACTGGGTATTCAGTAAAACACTTAGTGAGATGCTTCTGATGAGAACCCACAACATATGTTTTTGTGGAGAAAAAGAAAAATATTGCTACTTTTCATTTGAAAGAAGTGCTTTATCTGGAGCTATGAGAAAACCTATCTGATAAAGATGCCAACTGTGAAGACAATAAACTTTTTTCAGCCCAAAAGTATTCTTATTATCTTGCCGAGACACTTCTGATGATTACCAACAGAGTATGTTTTTGTGGAGAAATACCATATTCCCTAAGTATTGGGCAGACAGGCCCAAGCAAACCGTGTAGACCAGATTAGATGTAGCATCTGATGAGAACCTGTATTGTATGCCACTCATCCAGCACTTTTTAATACATCTACATGTAGTAAAATAGACATACATGTATCGCAGAGTTTGAGCCGGCCTCGTTGGCTCAGTTGGATGCGAATTTGACTGGTGATCAGGAGATTGCGGGTTTGACCCCTGCTGGGTTGGCAACATTCTTTCCGGGAGATTGACCATGAAATACTTTTTATGGGTCATTCCCTTCCGCTGATTCAAGGAGCGCAATTGTCAGTTTCTGGTGAAAGACTGCTTAATACTGGTTAACCACTTAGAGGACTAAGTCTGCACAGTAAAAGTGTGGTTAGGTAAAAACTGACAACACTTGACAGGACCCTATTGGGTTGACTGGGCCGTGAAACCTCAACCCAAACAAACAAAATCTCAGGGTTTGATTCCCATCAGAGAAAGACTAATGACTGTAGGGGTAAGGCAATTTGTAGCACAGAGACTTTCCTTATCACCTTTCTATCTTATTAGTATATGTCGAGGGTTGAGCGCAAGACTATGGTAACTCAAACATATTTTTGAAACCCTTGTTTAGGGGCAACTTGGACCCCTTTGTAAACAATGCAAATTTAGGTGCCATTGCTCGTATTTTCATTGTTTACAGAAAGAAATGTTGTAATTTTCATAACGCCTTCATGGTGAGGAGATTAGGTTTGGGGAAAAACAACCATCTGACTTACGCCAGTCTTGCGCTCAACCCTTGATGTATAACTGAAATTTTATTGAGACATATAAAAATAGAAATAAAAATACAAAATTACCGGTATCCATCATCAAAATTTAAGATATACATGTTATATCAAAGGAGTAAGTTTGAATATTTTGGGTAATTACAGAAACTCATATTTTATTTCAGGTCATTATGTAGTTGTATGTGGTTATGACAAAAAGAAGAGGAGAATATTTTATAAAAACCCGTCTTATGATGAAGGTAAGATATTCAGTGGAGATATTTTAGGCAAGGATGGTACTAAATTTTATGCAGATAGTGAGAGCCCAGATCAGCCAGTGTATCAGTTCACCATACTCTAGATTAGTCGCTTTTTCAACAATGGATGCTGATACATGTATTTCTTCATTTCTCCATAAAAACATATGTTGTGGGTACTCATTAGAAGTGCCTCAAGGAGGCACTTCTAATGAGTACCCACAACATATGTTTTTCTAACATGTTGTGGGTACTCATTAGAAGTGCCTCCTTGAGGCACTTCTAATGAGTACCCACAACATATGTTTTTATGGAGAAATAAGAAATTTATCCAAAAGGATACTCCTCATATATGTAGCTGCCTTTTTTCACAAGAGCAACAGATTTATTATCGCACCTGCTTGTAGCAGGGTGCGATATAGGCGTCCGATTTTCTGTCCGTCCGTCCGTCCGTCCGTCCGTCTGTCAACATTTATGTCGACGTTCGACATTTATGTCAAACTTAGTATTCTAATCAACTACAAGACTAAACAACCATCAAACCTTGCATGAAACATCTCCCTGACCTCCTGACTTTGCAACATAGGCGTCCGCTTTTCCGTATGTCTGTCCATTCGTCCGTCCGTCTGTCAACATTTATGTCGAAGTTCGACATTTATGTCAAAGTTAGTATTTTAATCAACTACAAGACTAAACAACCATCAAACCTTGCATGAAACATCTCCCTGACCTCCCGACTTTGCGACATAGGTGCCAACTTTTCCATTCGTCTGTCTGTTCGTCTGTCTGTCTGTCCGTCTCTTAACAGTTCTGTTATGTCGAGGTTCGACATTCATGTCAAAGTTAGTATTCTAATCAACTACAAGACTAAACAACCATCAAACCTTGTATGAAATATCTCCCTGACCTCCTGACTTTGCGACATAGGTGCCCGCTTTTCCATTCGTCTGTCCGTTCGTCCGTCCGTCTGTCTCTTAACAGTTCTGTTATGTCGAAGTTCGACATTTACGTCGAAGTTAGTATTCTAATCAACTACAATTCCACAACAACCATCATACCTTGCATGACACATCTCCCTGACCTCCTGACTTGGCAGATATGTTGACCCAGTGACCTTGACCTATATTTTGCGCTCCATTGACTTTGACACAATTTACGTTGACGTTCCAAATCTTCTCAACTATAAGGTGTACAACTACCAAACCTTGCATAGTGCTTCTCATAGATGTACAGACTTGGCAGGTACCTTGGCCCGGTGACCTTGACCTATATTTTGCACTCCAGTGACTTTGACATATTTTGCGTCGATGTTCGATATCTCCTCAACTATAAGGCCTACATCCATCAAACCTTGCAAAGTGCTTCTCCTCAATGTACTGACTTAGCAGATACCTTGACCTGGTGACCTTGACCTATATTTTGGCTGCAGTGACTTTGACATAATTTACGTCAACGTTCCAGATCTCCTCAAGTGTAAGACCTCTAGCCACCAAACCTTGCATAGTGCTTCTCCTATATGTACTGACTTGGCAGGTATCTTGACCTGGTGACCTTGACCTATATTTCACACTCCAGTGCCTTTTATACATTTTACGTCAACGTTCAATATCTCCTTAACTATAAGGCCTACAACCATCAAACCTTGCATAGTGCTTCTCCTCAATGTACAGACTCTGCAGGTACCTTGACTGGGTGACCTTGACCTATATTTCATGCTCCATTGACTTTTACACCTTTTACGTCACCCTTCCATATGTCCTCAACTGTAAGGCCTTCAACCACCAAACCTTATATAGCACTTCTTCTCAATGTACTGACTCGACAGATACCTTGACCTGGTGACCTTGACCTATATTGTGCACTCCAGTGACTTTGACACATTTTATATTGATGTTCGGTATCTCCTCAAATATAAGACCTACAACCACTAAACCTTACATAGTGCTTCACCTCATTGCATTGGCTTGGCAGGTACCTTGACCCAGTGACCTTGACCTATATTTGACACATTTTACATTGATATTTGATAACTCCTCAACTATAAGGCCTACAACCACCATACCTTGCATTGTGCTTCTCCTTGATGTACTGAATTAGCAGGTACCTTGACCCGTGACCTTGACCTATATTTCATGCTCCAGTGACTTTTACACATTTTACGTCAACGTTCCATTATCATTGGGCTGTATGATATGAAAAGTCAGTGCTGAAGATATAGCCATTAGAGGGAATGGGACTGGCCTGGAATATATGTGCCCCACTAGGCACTTTGTCTACATTTTTTTCAACCCAGTTTTCCAAGTAAGCACTGCTAAGAATGAAGTAAACTTATTTAATAACCACATTCTGATTGTGGCTCCTGTGACTTTTGCGCCAGCAGGTGCGATGACGCCTTCCGCGGAATTCTTGTGTAACTATCTGTTTGTTCTCCTGCAAACCAATCCCCTTCTTGAAGGGGATCTACAAAAGCAGTTTTGACAGAGCTTACCATGAGAGTGTGTCAGTTTCCCTTAATAATAGCTGATACCATATTTTATATATCCTATATTGTGTAAAAATATGACTTGGCATTTCAGTGGAATCACATGAGTTTAGCTTGAAAAAATGTACCTTATCTCCGAGCTCCATAATGAAGAAGGTAACAAGACTGACTGAAGATCCAGGTTTCGCAAATTCAAATCCCAGCTTTGCCACATTACTCTCATGAAGATTGATCCTTAAATCATTTCTATGGTCCTGCTTTTCCACTGACTCTAGAAGGGCGATTGTCAGTTACTGGCGAAAGTATGCACAAATACTGCTTCACAACTTAAAAGACAAAGTCTTGCAGGAAAAAGTATGAGTAGGGTAACTGACCGGCTCTACATGACCATAACAGTGTTGACTGGGCTGTAAAACTCCCAACTAAACTCAATGCACTTCATGATGTGCATTTAATGAAGGCATCAGCCTGCATGTACACACTGTCTGGTCAGTCTTAGCTGTCTGACTGAAGAAGTCTTGGATCTTAGGCTAGCCAAAGAAGACTGATCATTAGCTGTCTGACTGAAAAAGTCTTGGATCTTAGGCTAGCCAAAGAAGACTGATCATTAGCTGTCTGACTGAAGAAGTCTTGGATCTTAGGCTAGCCAAAGAAGACTGATCAGACTGCATGGAATTGGGCTGACCTGTGTGTTCACTTGGGCCTTGATGTCTGATATATTTTCTCAAATTGGAGCTAAGTTGTTAAAGAGGGTATTTGAACGAGAAATGAATTCTTATTTTCACAGAAAGAAAACTACCACACAATGGTCATCTGTTCATTTGGCCTTCATCTGTTAATTCATAGCATGTTGCTTAAAACTATTTTAGCAGACAACAGTTCCTATTTTTAACAGAAATTAGGATTTGAAATTTCATGCAAGTTGTCTTCTTAGAAGTAGAATAGGGTTTGCCATTTCAAGCAAATTGTCTCCCATTTGTGTGAAATACCAAAACATTTTCTGGAAAAAATATGAAAAATATCTGCTAAGGTGACAATTTGAATTGAATATCAAAATCTATTGTCTTCCAAAAAAAAAAAATAATAATAGTAGTGATAATGATAAAACTGAGACAGTTTGTTTGAAATGACAAAAGCAATGATCTGGGTGGTGGTGGGGGAGGAGGGTGGGGGGTGGGTGGGGGTTGGGAAGAAGAAGGATATCTCCTAAAGAGATAATTTGCATAAATGTCAAATCTTCGAAAGAACAAGAAACAATGTTACCAGTTGATCATCTGCAGAATTAGCCAGGGCCCAGTTGTTCAAAACTAAGGATGTCGTTAGTTAACGTATCGTTAAAACTTTGATCATTTAATATGGCATTATACGCTAATATTTTTGCTGAAAAAATGTGAGTAGCTTTTGCATTTGCAAAAGCTACTCACATTGTTTCAGCAAAAATAGCTGTGAATTAGATATTGTACTTATTAGAACAGTTAACACTTTGACCATTAATGAGCTCATTAAGCTAACAACTCTTTGAACAACAGGGCCCAGATAGTGCTAAAGATGAAAAGATCTGTGATCTTGTTTTACAGAGTTGTGCTGCAGTAGAATGGAAAAGTTTGACCAAGCGAGAAAAAGTTATGGTACAGATGAAGACACGCTGTTTGTATACAAAGATGGCATCTCATAGGAAGCTGTGGCAACTGCAATCACCAAAATGTTGTCATGTAATGTTATCGGCAGAACTTCCAGCTTAAGTTGATCTGTGTCATGTTAAATTGTGTCTTTTGTTCATATGCAGACTGAAGGCTAAGATTAGCTTGTACATCTGGGCCCAGTTGTTCAAAGCATTGTTAGCTTAACAAGCTCGTTAGTGGTCAAAATGTGAACTGTTCTGGTAAGTACAATATCAAATTCACAGGTATTTTTGCTGAAAAAAATGTGAGTAGCTTCATTTTTTCAGCAGATATATTAGTGTATATGCCATATTTCATAATCAAAGATTTAACTAACCACATTGTCAGTTTTGAACAACTGGGCCCTGTTTTGCAGCGTCATTGCATGCTCTAGAGTATAGTGGAACTTTGACTAGAACAGCAAGGGGACTATGAAATTAGTTCTAGTTATGAGTTATATCAGTTTTGGAGAGGTAAGTTCTTTTGAAAATGAATGCTGGAGACTTGAAGTTAGTTCGGTTTAACCAGCGTATTGAAATGTCTGCAGGGCTTAGCGGTTAGCGCTTCTGAAGGCAGATCAGGAGATCTGGAGTTCAAACCTTCCTAGAGGCAGAATTTGGCTCTTGACTGTATTACTTTTTATTGCACAGAGCTTTTCATTATCACCCATTCCTCATTTCATTACGAAATAATTTTGAAATAGATTTAAAACAGGAAAGCATCATCATTAACCAGACTTTCGAGATAATCAGTGTTCTGGTTATGGAAGTTCTACTGCATATTTAAGAAATAGTTTTTCTCTACTGTGAATTATCATCGAATAATGTATGGTGTTGGAGGGCAGATTGCAAATTACTAATTCATAACTGCAAAGCCGGAGTGAATTTTTATTCGTATCTGCCAGACAACATCATGCGTTATTCAACGATAATTCACAGCTGAGAAAAATTATTTTGATTCTAACATGATACATAACGGAAAACCAACATCCCTGCAATGTTTTTCAAGGAACTCTTGCAGCGGACGTCAACAGAAGTAAATGTTTACATGTGACATCACCAAACACGCCCTTTTGTACGCACTACATTGACGACGTGAATTATTACAGTTTGATCAAAGTAACATTTCCATATTTCCATGTTAGAATGATGTATAATGAAGGCCCTGATAAGGCTGGGTAGATGACCCAAAGATACCAATTTCCACAGGGCCCATTTGATCAGTGTCAAGTAAAACTGAGGTTCAATGTAGCAAATCCACTGAAGACCCAGGTGATCTGCATGCGGTCAGTTAAACGTCTAGATAAACTTTTCAACCTTAAAGTGTGGTTGTTTTTCTTAGTTCTCCGTGATTAAATATGCTTTGTTATATGACTGCCCGCAAAGGCCTTCCCTGATTGGCTGAAATTGGCTGTAACTGGTGTCTAAAAATCCTGATATTTGCTAAAGTTAGCTGCTGCTTGTTAAAAATAGCCTGGCTACGGTCAAGGACTGGTCAGCAGCTCTTTTGTCACTGCTGCCAGACAGCTAAAAATAGTCATATAACAAAATGATTGATTCATTCTATCAAGGTTAACATCAGGACTTGTCCACCATCGAAAGTGATGCTCAACTCGGCTTAGCCTCGGTTAACATCATTTTTTCGGGTGGACAAATCCTGATGTTAACCTCAACTGAATGCATCAGTTGTATAATGTGTACTTATTAGAAGAACCTCATCAAGGTGCTTCTTATGAATACCTACAGCATACTTTTTTCATGGAGAAATAAGAAAGATATTTATATGTTTTTACTGAAAAAGGTGCATCTTATCTTGGGCTATAGCTGCACATGCATAAGGCAGACTTTGTAAGGATAAGATTTATTTATTTATATTTAACCTGAAAGTTCTGTCGGATATGAAAGCATGTACAATGTACATGTTAATATTCACCCTCAGAGGTACATGTATTGTGAATTTGTTTGTTCCACTGTGCCTTAAAGGCAAATATTTTTATATAATTATTTGTATAATTTGCCTTCTAAGAAATACTTAATCTTTGTCACTTCTTGTCATATACTTACCTCACCATCATTTCTATTTATCTGGTCAACATTTAGGTTGGTGTCCTGGCTGCATTTCAGTACAGTAAATGCTCTAAAACTCCTAACAATAAAATCTTAATTTCAGACAAAAAAAGCACTGAATCTTCGAAGAAAGTAACAAATTTTACAAAACTTTGGTACTTCCTTTTTCTTGGTCAGGATATATTAATTGCCTCCTTTTGCAAAATTTGATACTTCCCTTTGGTCAGTGAGGAAGTAAAGTTCAGGTTTTATTATTATTTATTCTGTTGGGAAGTTAAAGAAAAGTTACCATACCTGTGCTATAGCAGAGAACTGGCCCCGAGGTTATAAAAGTTTTTTTCATGCTCAACTCAGCTGAGCACGAAGTTTTTCATGCTAATACATCTCAAAGTATTAACAATGCCAAATTCTTTCTTGCTAAACATAGCTGAGCATGAAAATTTCTCTGCTAATAAATATGAAAAAGCCAACTATTGTTGGCATTTTCATATTTATTAGCAGAGAAAATTTCATGCTCAGCTTGAAAAAGTTTGCATGAAAAAAGTTTATAACCTTGGAGCTAGGACTATCTTCTGCATCCATAACATTTGGTCAGTATCATTGCTGTTCGTAGTATTCATTTTTGCAAGGACCAAATAGCATAAAACATTTATATCCAGCACACAAAGATCTAGATACAATGCAGTTTTCAGGCCAATATTTCTTAATATTTTCTTATTTGTTTATGTAAGCATATGTAGTTGGTACTCATTAGAATTGCCTCTCCCAGGCACTTCTAATGAGTACCCACAACATATATTTTTATGGAGAAATAAGAAAAATAATTAATGGTTTACCAAAGCATAGTTATTTGTTTATGAAAGCATATGTGATGGGTACTGATTATGAGAACCCACAATATATGTTTTTAGGGAAAAATAAGAAAAAAAGTTATGGTTTAAAAAAAACATAATTATTTGTTTATGAAAGCATATTTTATTGGTACTCATTCGAGGCACTTCTAATGAGTACATACAACATATGTTTTTATGGAGAAATAAGAAAAATGATTGATTGGATATCCCTTTTATTTAGAGCTATGTATGCATCCCATTGATAGTTTCTAATCAGAGACGATAAGCAGAACACTACTTTTTTAGGAACTTATTTCAAACACCATTTATGATGGGATCATTTTGACATCAAATTGGTTTTCTCATTTGTGAATATCAAGATAATTGTGCATTTTGTGCATTTTTATACCCCACCACCCGATAGTTGCAGATAATTATGCTTTCACGTTGGTCGTCCGTATGTCTATCAATCTGACTGCCCCTCTCTCTGTCGTCCATCCATCAGTCTGTCTGTATTTTTGCTTCCGGATGATACCTTGAGTAAATGTCAATGGATTTTCACAAAAGTTGATATTGTAGAGACTTGTTTGGGATTTCTGATGGGCAAATTGTGTCAATTTTTGACAGAGGTATCTGCCCACGACAGGTCCATATTTTCATTTCCGGATAATAACTTGAGTAAATATCAATGGATTTACACCAAGCTTGATTTGTGCATTGATATTGTGGATAGCTAGTTTGAAATTTCAAATGGGATAGTCTTTGCTGGTCATACAAGTCTTGCAGGCCTTGGTGGCTCGACATGACCCCATTGTGTTGACTTGGCTGTAAAACCTCAACACAAACAAAATCACACAAGTCTTATTGTAGGTTTTGTAGTGTGAGCACATCATTTTGCTTTACAATTTATTTATTAAAATGGATGGGAAGAGGAGTTATATATATATATATATATATATATATATATATATATATATATATATATAAATTTTTATTTATAACTAATTTTCTTGCCTGTATAGGAAAAATACCTCCTTAAATACTGTATTTTACATTAAAATCTACAGCAAGTTTCAGGATTTCATTCTTAAATTTTTTTGTATATATTTGTGCTGAAAATTGGGCTTATCTTATTTACCCTAAATATTAGGACACACAGGCTTGTACAAACAGTGTAGGTTGAGAGCTGATGCAACAGAATGTGGCAGTTGATCAAGGTCTCCTCTGTTTGCCACTTATCCAGCAGTTTTTAAACACATCAGTAGGTAGTGAAATGAACTTTGTTTCAAATTTTTTGACAAATATGGAAAGAATTAATTGTGTCCAAGCACTTAGGGTAAATACAGTCATGCTAACTCACAAGACAAGTATGTTTGCTTAGAATAAGAAGGAATTCTCAGCTCTGTACTGTGTCTCCTAATTTTATCAATATACCCTTATAGTTTGTTTTTTTTTTTCATCTTTAATTTAAGGGGAATAGATATACTTTCAAAGGAGGCAACCTTGTCAGAATTGTTTTGGTTCCCTTCTGAAAATGGGTCTACTCTTAAAGGAAAGAATTTGCTCCTCACCCTGAGAGCAAATTCTTTCCTTTTAGTGTAAACCCTTTTTAGAAGAGCTTTGGTGCAAAGGAAAGCCAAGAGGAAGTTAGAAAACTTATCTTCCTTTGCAGAATTGGTGGAAACTCTAACAAGGATATTAAGCCCCTTAAATATGCTTACAGTGTAATGAGCCAAATATGATAGAAAATATTATCTTTCAGAAACAAATTTGAAGTTTGACCAGATGAGGAATTAGTTGAAAATGGCAACCTTTTCTGTATCTAGTCAGTTTTGTATGTTAGTGACTGCCATTCTGAGAATACCACAGCAGATATTATCTCAGAAATATCACCAGATTCTCTTTCTTAACCCTTCTCTTGCTGAACACAACATGCCCTGTCTTAGCAAACAGTGTAGACCGGCACAGTGGCTCAGTGGTAGAGCGTCCGCTTTGTGACCGGGAGGTTGCGGGTTCGATCCCCGGCCGGGTCATACCAAAGACTTTAAAAATGGTACTAGCTGCTCTTTCGCTTGGCGCTCAGCATTAAGAAAGTAGAGCTAGAACTGGTCAGCTCAGTGTCAGTATAATGTGACTGGGTGGAATATCATGTCAAAGTGTCTGGGGCGTGATATTTCAGTGAGGCAGCACTCTAAAAGTGAGCATTGAGCTCCCTGCCACATCCAGACACCGTCGCGATATGACTGAAAAAGGTTGAAAGCGACGTTAAGCCCAAATCAAACAAACAAACAAACAGTGTAGATCCAGATCAGTTGGCTTCTGAAGAAGCCAACTGATCTGGACCTGCACTGTTTGTCATTAAATATGTGAATTTCTATCAAAAATCCAGATCAAGTAATCTGATTGGCTGCAAATTAGAAGTGGGCGTGGCAGCTTAATTTATTCAGCATGACAAGGGTTAACAAAGAGAAATGCCAAGTCCTGTTGGAAAAGTAATTTATACATTGAATATTCTCTGAAGAATATGGGATATCCAGATAAATATTTTTCATTTGTCCACAAAAACATACATTGTGGGTACTCATTTGAAGTGCCTGGTTCAGTTCTCACAGCTTATATATGTATAAAGAAAAAGAAGAAAAAGTATCAATAATGTTTGGTTGAAAAAATGCCTTGTCTGGAGCTATGTTTGTGATATTTGTTCAAAAGTTTCTGTACACCTGAAACAGTTCACTACAGTGTTCTTTGTTCACCGTTTATGTTCATACCGTCAAACTGTTTTTACAAGAATGAATAGTGACTCAGAAACATTTGAGCCACTGTCTGAGAAAATGTACCTTCTGAATGTGAGTCTTAGTTGTCCACATCAAGAAACATTTTGTATCCTTGTCTATCCAAAATGCACCCAGTGAAGATTCTGATCAGACTGCATAGACTGCAGAGATGTGCAGGCTGATCTGATTCTTCGCTGAACACAAGTTTGAATGTACGTTTCCTGATGTTGTGGCTTTTATAAATGTGTACTTGTATGTGATAGATAGAGCACTGATCTAGTCTTACAAACCAACTGAAGCAAACAAGGGGCTTAAGGAGAATGGTTACACCTCCAAGGGAAATAACTTTGAAATGGAAATAGTTGTCTCCCTTCTCATTGGGGAGGGGGTGCTCTTAAAGAATGTGCTCCCTGTAATAGTAGCCCCAGTTTTGAAAGATTTCAGACATAAGGGAGGCAATTTGCTGTCTTTTAAAAGTATCTCCCTTTGCAAAATCTTTCAAGTGTATTCATTCAAATTAATACATATGTAAGGGAAATAACTCTGATAGGGAAATAGTTGTCTTCTGGGGTAGCGGGGCTGCTCTTAAAGTGAAGAATTTGCTCCCTGTGGGAGCAAATTCTTCACTTAAAGAGTAGCCCCAGTTTTGAAAGGTTTCAAATACTAGGGAGGCAGTTTTCTATCTGCAAAAGTTATCTCCCTTTTGACAGAAAGAAGTAAAGTCTTTCACGTGTATTCATTTGAACAGAGGAAGCCCAGATTGGTCTGCATTTACATGCATCTTGATATGGGTGTTCAGTGATTCCTTAACCCTTGTCATGCTGAATAAATTAAGAAGCCACACCTACTTCTAATTGTCAGCCAATCAGATTACTTCATCCAGGTTGTTGATATAAATTCCAATACTGAATGGCAAACGGTGCAGATCCAGATCAGTTGGCTTCTTCAGGTTCAGCAGGACAAGGGTTAAATAATGATGGGTTAGTTTAGAATCTGACGATAAAAAGGAAAAGCTATGACCAAAATGTGTAAATGCACAGGCTGATCTAGTATTTTACTGGTTCGATACATGTTAAAGGGAGTGGATACACGGTAATGGTTCTGTATGTGTTAAAGGGAGTGGATACTTGTTCAAGGGAGACAAATACTAAATTGTTTTTGGCTCCCTTCTGAAAATGGGTCTACTCTAAAAATCAAGAAATTGCTCCGCTTTTTCAGAGGGAACTTGGTGTGCAGGAAATCAAACAGGAAGTCACAAGAGTTGTCTCCCTCATAAATATGGCGGAATATCTACCAAATGTCTCCTTAAGTTCCTTGTTTGCTTGACTTGTCTAATATATTATTGTTTTGCATGTAGTTAATGCACACTACATGTAGTTGGAGCAGTGATAAAGGGTTATGTTGTTTCTTGAATTTGTTAAACCAATATAGGGCTCATTTAACACTTTCACTGCCACAGGCGATAATAATAGGCTTTTGCAAACAGCATAGATCCAGATGAGATGGCTCATCTGGATCTACACTGTTTGACATTCAGTCTTTCAACTTTACATATAAACGTCTCTCCAAGCGATAGTTGTTAAAATGAAAAAGCAGACGACAAATATCGTCTGAAATTTGGCACCGAAAGAGTTAAAATGTGACTACTTGTATCACTTGGGGCTGTCAATGCATATGGGCAACAGAAATAACATACGAGTATAAGCAACAAAAAGTTTGAAGTGTAAAATCAAGTATTTTCTAATCCTACAATATTATACCCCAGTCAACTGTGTTTAGGAGGAGGGTATACTGTTTTCATGTTGTCCCGTCTGTTACGTTTTGTTTCCTGCCAGTGGGTTGAGGCTTCTTGTTACTAGTTTCTTTTATAACATTCTGATGAATCAGGAAATCTTTTTCTACTTTGTTATACATGTGCTTACATCAAAATATTATATATCTGAGGCTGTTTCTAGTAAATTCTGTGAGAAATAGAATTCCTAATTCCTCAGAGGAAATATATTCGCCAAGATTCAGGAAATATTTCCTTTAGAAAGCTATCGTACCATGTGATGAGCTATTTTAATGCAAAATGTACTGATGTCATCTGAAAATGTCGAATGAACATAAAACAGAATCTGTAGTAAAAATAAAATCGAGGCATCTGATCAGGGTCTCCACTGTTTGCAAATAGTTCAACATTTTTCTCTAGGACTGTCTAAATCATATAGCCTGATATACCTCAAATCGAAATTAGAATCTTCCAAGATATAGTGTGGGGGAGTTCATTCAGTCTACAATGGGTTAAGAACAAATTTATTTCTCAAATTAAAATACGAAACAACTTCCTGGTGCCAGAAAGTTCAGTTCTTGCATTGTGTCCATGTAAATAGAAATTAAATCATAAGTCTGATGTTCATGACACATGCATGGTGCTAATTTTGAAATGGGCCACGCCATGCGAAAACATGTCTTTAGGCATAGCAGGACAGCAAAGGCCCAGATGGGACTGCACATTTGTGCAGTCTGATCAGGGCCTTCGCTGTCTGTTAACAGAATCAATGGTTACTGCAGAATGTTTCAATGGAGAGCACATGCCCGGATGAGACTGTGCGCATGTGTAGGACGATGTGAACCTGCACATTTTATGCAGGGATATGGAATTATCAAATTTTATTACTTGTCCACGGACAAGTAAATGGTTAAAATCCACTTGCCCAACCAAGATTTACTTGCCCAAAAATTGACATTTTTTCTTATTTCTCAAAAAAAAACATGTTGTGGGTACTCATTAAAAGTGCCCCACCGAGGCACTTCTAATGAGTACCCACAACATACCGGTATGTTTTTTTCGAGAAATAAGAAAAATATCTATCTTATAATCTGGATACTCTTTTGCCAGAGCTATGAATTACTTGTCCCAGGACAAGTAATTTGAAATTTCTTACTTGTCCTCAGGGAAATGGGATAAGTTGGCCATGTCGGGCATGGTATTTCTACAGCTCTGTTTTATGCATGATGCAAGGCACTTTTTCGCTTGGCACTGCCCAGATATAAAAGTGTACATGAGCAAGGAAAATGAATGTTTAGTTTTGTTGCCTGTAGAATGCATTACTATCATTGCTTGTACACCTTGATAGACCGCTGTGTATACCTGATTCTCATGTTATTGTGCATTCTCATGTTATCAGCCACCCTTCAATACCAATGTAGGAAAACAGCCAACACTTGAAAGTAAGTTTATAAGCAAAGTCCAGCTAACATATAAATCTTTATTACTTATTTGTTTCAAAATATTATTTCCAAACACTTCTTGGAGCAAAACTGTAAAAAATGCTCAATTCCATAATTTTCAAGAGGGTAATCCTAATTAAATGCATCTTATATATATAAAAAAAAAAAAAAATATGACAAGTTCTAAAATGAAACAGCTTACACACAATTTGGGATGATTGATAAATCTGTAGAATGAAATGGGTAAAGGCAAACTTGTTTTGCATTTAGAATTTGTTTTGAACAATTTACTCAGGGAAGACGATAACACCTGAAACTTCCAAAAAAGCCCTATAATTTTGTAAAAGCTGGAAAAATATTAAAATGATAGAGTTTCTTGTAACTGCTTGAAAACACCATTCAAAACATACCAAAAACTGAGGTAAAATAGTCTGAGTTAGATTTCTCTTTGACAGTAAGCTGGTAATACTGTAAAAAATTAGGTGGAGATAACTGGAGAAACATTATACCGTATTTGATCTAATTACCGCACTGTATGCTTAGGCTTTTCAAAATTACTGGGAAAACTTGTGGTAAAATATGCATATATCTACTAAGGGTACACTTTAAAAAAGATCAGCAAAGTTTGTGTTGAGTTTTTACGGCCCAGTCTACCCAGTGGGGTCATGTCGAGCGTGGTCAGTTTACCTAACCACACGTTTACTGGGCAGGCTTAGTCCTCTAAGCTGTTAAGCACATTCTTTTGCCAGAAACTGACAACTGCACTTCTTGAATCAGCGGAAGGAAGAGAATGACCATAGAAAATATTTCATGATCAATCTCCACTAAAGAATGTTACCGACCTCGGCGGGGGTTGAACCCGCGACCTCTTGGTCTCCAGTTGGACAGCGCTTCCAACTGAGCCACTGAGGCAGGCAGATCAGCTAAGTACTTACCGGGTATTTGATGATGTTTAGGCAATTTTTATCTGATTTTCTTTATAAAAGCATATGTTTTGGATACCCATTTGAATTGCATCAACAAGTCGATTCATCGACAAGTCTATGCAATTCAAATAAGTACCCACAACATATGCCTTTATAAAGAAGTAGACAAAAAAGTACACTGGCTGTAATCTGAAGACTACGAAATTGCTTGACTGTGCACTTGTAGGAGTATGTGCAGTAATTAGGTAGAATACGGTATATATGAGCTGGGATCCAAGGCCGGGACCAGACTGCATATCCTGATCAGGACTTTTCATTTATAGTTCATACCATATTTACTCTTAATATCAGGCACTTTAACTCCTTACCATACATGTCTTAAAATTTGAACCAGTCCATTCTACTACCTGTTGATGTGTCTAAGAATAGCTTGATGAGTGGCAAACAGTGTAGACCCTGATCAGATGCCACATTCTGTGGCATCTGATCTGGGTCTGCACTGTTTACTCAGTCCTGTCTGTCCAAATACTTAAAGTAAATATGGTATTTTTGTTATAAATGTGATTATGTGTGTAATTTCAGATTTTCTTCACTAATTATGTCAGTTTGTGTACATGTTTGTTATTGTTTACATTTCATGTTTAAGTTTTCACATTTTAATTACTGTAAATATAGAAATCTTTGGGATTAAATTACTTTCTTTACTATAGCTATCCCTTAAAGCACCATTCAAAATTGCAGCAGACAGCATTGTAAATTATTTTTGTCATTTTGCGAAGAATAAGTCTTGATATTTCATGTGAATTGTCTGCTAAGTAGACAATTCACATGAAATATTAAGCCTTATCATCTTGAAAATATATGTATATTTTAGAATGTCAGTGAATGAGGCTTTAAGGGTTAAATATTAATTACCAAGACATACATATATGTCTGTCATAGAGGTTTCAAAACACTCACAATCAAGCATAGAAGTGTGATTTTTAGCATAAATGTGATGTATAATGAAAGAAAAGGCATAAATGCTTTGTGAGCTTGAAGGACCCGACCAGCCTCTGCATTTGCAGACTGATCAAGGCCTTCTGTATTTATCTATATATTTAACATTACCCAATGATTCTGTAAGTGGACAATGAAGACTCTGATTAGACTGTGTGAATGTGCATGCTGATCTAGGCTTTCATTGCCCACATATAGCATAAAGGGGACATTTCCTTGCATTGCACGGCATGTGAAAAAATTGGCTGTAAGGTTACATGGAAATAAGTAAGATTATATTTTTATTCAGGAATTTAATAAAAACTGTTTTTTAACCCTTAAAACCCAAGCAAAGTTTGTAGCAGACGACAATTTCTTTTTTTTTTTTTTTTTTTTTTCAGAGAAAATAAGTCTTGACATTTCATGTGAATCATCTGCTTGGCAGATGATTCACATGAAATGTCAAGACTTGTTTTTCTCTGAAAAATAAAAAAAAAAAAAGAAGAAATTGTCATCTGCTGCAGTTGTGATTGGCGCTTTAAGGGTTAATAAGATATATGGATATTCATAAATAAATTGGTCTGTACTTCTGTGCAGTCTGATCAGGGATTTTTACATTTTGATGCAAACTTACTTAAACTGTTTCTTAACTCACTTTTCCTAAAATTTGAAAAATGCTGAAAATAGGATTTGACTAACTAGTGATGTGCCTAAAGATGCTAGTTGAATGGCTACTTGAATGTGGCTAGTTGAATGGCTAGTTGAATGTGGCTAGTTGAGTGCCAATTGAATGGCTAGTTAAACTGCCAAAAAAGTGCAATTTAAATGACAAACAGTACAGACCCAGATCAAACTGCTCCTTAGGAGCACTTTGATCTGGGTCTACACTGTTTGCTCGGCATTTGTAAACCCTAGGCATAAGGATACATGGAAAACAGTAAAATCATGTTGTTATTCAAGAATTGATTAAACACTTAACATTTTGTAATAAGAAAAAGGTTTATATGTAAAGGCCGAGATTGGCAAGTGAATCTGTGCAGCCTGATCAAGGGGTTTCACTGTTTGCTGATGCTGTAGTTAGCTAGGGCTCAGTTGTTCAGAGCATCATTAGCTTAACAAGCTTGTTAGTGGTCAAAATGTTGACTGTTCTAGTAAGTACAATATCTAATTCACAGGTAGTATTGCTGAAAAAATGTGAGTAGCTTTTGCAAATGCAAAAGTTACTCACATTTTTTCTGCAAAAATATTAGTGTATATGCCATATTTTATGATCAAAGTTTTTATGATATGTTAACTAACGGCATCATTAGTTTTGAACAGCTGGGTCCAGAGTATTTCTGACTATACTTATCATAAAATTTGACCTATGGATGTTGAAAATAGGATATGACTGTTGATATGTTGATATGCCTGGAGCAGTGTAGACCCATATCAGATGTCAGTGAGTGCTCTTTTAAATTCATTGACAGTTGGCCAAGTGGACAAATTTTAGGTTTAGTAAGATCAGGATCTGAGGTGTCTGAGAATGATAGTACCTCGAATGTTAACCTATGGTTGATCAGTGATCTATTATATTCAAACAACAATCCCCTAAAGTATTGGGACACCTTAACTCCATACCATACTTGTCCTTGACCCTTGTCATGCTGAATAAATTAAGATGCCATGCCCACTTCAAATTTTCAGCCAATCAGCTTGCTTGATCCAGACTGTTGCTATAAATTCACATAGTTAATGGCAAATGGTTTAGATCCAGATCAGTTGGCTTCTTCAGAAGCCAACTGATCTGGATCTACATTGTTGGCAAAGGCTGGGTATATCAGGGTTCAGCAGGACAAGGGTTAAATCTGAATGTCCTCCTAATCTATAATTTTTACCATTAAAGTGCTAAGTAAAAATATTACCAGATCATGCATTTAAATATTTTTCTTAATTTTCTAGGAAAATATTGTTAGAGGTTGACAGTTCTTGTGAATTGTCTCTTGACAAATAAGAAAAAATATTGTAAATTTGTCGTCCAATTTTATGATTAGTGTACTAACAGTTAATTCAGCTGCCATGTCTTCTGCTGGAAAAAAATGTTATTCTTGAATTTATTAATAAAAGAAGAAAATATTAAAATGTTCAAAACTGATAAATGTCTGCTTTTTTTTTTTTTTTTTTTTTTTTTTTTTCTTTCTTGTTTCATCCAGACTAACAAAGGGTGTGCAATTTATTTGACGTCATATTAGACATGATTACCACTCTGTGTGCTTATGTTTTTTCAAAATTACTGGAAAAACTTGCAGTAAAAGGGAACACTTAACTCTTGTCCTGGTGAACATGGATATAACTGTCTTTGCAAACAGTGTAGATCCAGATAAGTTGGCTTCCAACTGATCTGGATCTGCACTGTTTGACATTCAGTATGTGAATTTATATCAACAACCTGGATCAAATAATCTGATTGGCTGAAAGTTGGAAGTGGGCATGGCATCTTAATTTACTCAGCATGACAATGGTTAAGGGGCATTCTGGTGAGGCAACATGTCAAAATTAACTTTGCCCTTTCCAAAAAAGGGTCTACTCTGAAAGGAAAGAATTTGCTCCTAATAGAAGCAAAAATTACTTCTTTTTTAGAGTAGACCTTTTTTTCAGAATGGGTTTGATGTGCAGGAAAGCAAACAGGAAGTCACAAAAGTTGTCTGCCTTGTAAAAATTGCAGAAAATTTACAAAATGTATGAAGTCCCCTTAAAGAACATCAAATGCCCTCTCGGTGGCTCAGTCATGTGTGTCTGACAGATGATCAGGTCGCGGGTTTGATCCCCCGTCGGGTCAGGCAATATTCTTTTGTAGAGAGTGATCAGGAAATGCTTTCTGCAGTCATTCTCCCTTCTGCTGATTCAAGAAGGACAGTTACCAGTTTCTGGCAAAACAAAAAAGTGCACAGTTATTGTTTGCACGCTTAGAGGACTAAGCTTGTCCAGGAAGAGTGTGGTTAGGTGAACTGACGACACTCGACATGGCCTTTTGGTTCAGGAGAAGAAGGGCAAAACAGATCTTTAAGATGGCCACCATGGCAGCCATCTTGAATCTCCAATTGGAAGGAATTTAGCTATTTTTTATCTACAAGTTGCCCTGATATTTCCTACCAAGTTTCGAGTCAATTGGCCATTTGGTTCAGGAGTCAATTGACTCGAAACTTGTCTGGTAATCAGGTGAGCGATACAGGACCGTCTTGGCCCTTTTGTTTTAAAAAGCAGCCCATGGGCCACTATGCTCACGTGTTGATGATGACAACACCAACATGACTATCCTATACGCTTCCATGGAGCATTTCAGCTGTGGTGAGCTGAAAGTCACCTGTTTTGCCTTTTTGCCATACAAAAGCCTAACAGTCCAAAACTGACCTTGTAAAATAGGCCAAAGTCAACCAAGGGTCATCATTTAAACAAACCGGGTCCATCCAGAGTCCCCAATGTTGCATACCAAGTTTCAGTTTGTGTCATGTGACACAGATCCCAAGAACAAACTTTGTTTTCCCAACTCTATTGATGCTCTATAAGTAATTTGGTTTCAACCAGCTCAGTGGTTTTATAGAATACTTTAAAACTAATGAATCTGAGGGGCTAAGGACCAAGGTAAGTAAATGACCTTGACCTTTGGTATTTATAAAAGTTCATTCAGCTGATTGTATAATTCAACATTGATGTCACAGGCCACAATAGAATCAGAAGTTTCCAGGTCATTGGCCATTCGCTTCCTGGGAAGATTTTTAAAAGGTTTTTACCATATATGGGCATGGTGGCCATCTTGGTCATGTGACCTAGCCTTACGAACAGACTTTTCTTCCCCCACCCAATAAAGGCTCCTCATGTTATGAGATTTCAACTGGCCTAGTAGTTTCAGAAAAAAGTCATTTGAAAGAAGTTAAAAATACTGAATCTGAGGCATCCAAGACAAAAGTAAGTAAATGACTCTGACTTTTTATCACCAAGACTTTTAAAAGTTCATTTACTTGATTGCTCAAATCAACTTTGATGTCACAGGCTACAACAGAATCGGAAAAATCCACTGTTTGCCTTTTTTTCCCATACAAAAGCCTAAGTGATCAAATTTGACCTTGCTGTAAAAAATATCAAGATCAAGCAAGGTCATCATTTGAACAAACTTGATAGGGTCAGAGCTACTATTGCTGCATACCAAGTTTCAAGGTTATCTGCCATTTGGTTCCTGAAAAGCTTTTTTTAAGGGTTTTTACCATATATGGGCACTGCGACCATCTTGGTCATGTGACCCAGACCTTGTGAAAAGTGAAAAAACTTTTGTTCCCCCACCCTATGGAGGCTCCACATGTAATTTAGTTTCATTTGGCCCTGCAAATTCAGGAGATGTTATTTGAAAATGTTGATAATGCAGATGCTAATGGTGGATGACAGACCACTGCCTATCTTATAAGCTGCCCTGGAGCCTTCAGCTCTTGTGAGCTAAAAAGTGTGGGGATAATAAAAGTAAAAATGCCAAGCAAAAAACATCTTTCAGATTGATGTTTGTTTGTTTGTGTTGAGGTTTTACGGCCCAGTCAACCCAATGAGGTCATGTCGAGCGCGGTCAGTTTACCTAACCACACGTTTACTGGGCAGGCTTAGTCCACTAAGCGGTTCAGATTGATGTCGAAAGGACAGTAGGCATTTTATGTGAATCATCTGAGATGATTGATATGAAATGTAAAGCCTTATTTTCTGGAAAAAAAAAGTCAGTTAATTCAAAGAGAAGCCTACAAAGCGTTAAATTAGTCTTGAGTGGATACCTTTGTAGGTTTGAAAATAATAGAGAATTAACCCTGATCCTGCTTTTGCAAACAGTGTAGATCCAGGTCAGTTGAGTCCTAGAAGCCAACTGATCTGGATCTGTACTGTTTGTCAGTATGTGAATCTGGATCAAGTTATCTGACTGGCTGAAAATTTGAAGTGAGCACGGCATTTACAATTTATTTAGCATGGCAAAGACTAACATAACAGAGAATACAGAACACACAAAGACAAATGTAATTTAATTTATTATAATCATTTTTTAAACAATTAACTTCATTTACTAATATTTTATCCAAAATTACATGTATATACAGTATAACAATGAGTAAAAATATCTTTGTTTATAATTACAAAATTAAAGTGACTATATCGATATTTAAACTTGGATATTATGTAAATACATATAAATTACAGCAGAAACACAGCATTCTGAGATACTTTTACCTTTAACTTAGGACCAGCCTTTTCACTTTTGATAATACACTGCAATTTCTTTATAACACTATTGTTGGGGTCCATAACATAAACCGTGTCAGTTAAACAACCGTGTTATATCCAAACAAAAATGTATAGATTATATTGAAAAATGACCATTTATGGTCATTTTTCAATATAATCTATACATTTTTGGGATCCATCTTTGAACTGTGTTATATCCAAAACCGTGTTATAATGAACTGTGTTATAAAGAGATTGTAGTGTACTAGACAAAGAGGACAGTTGGTCACTTATACCACTGGCATGCACCATCACTAACAATATGTCTTTCTCCCAGGACCTTGACCTTCCACTTCAGGTAACACTTAGCTGTATACCCTAAATAACTACACATACAAACTTGAACAACATAGACTAAAGCCATCAACAGGTCTTAAAACTTTGATGCAGGTTTCCACTAGGGAAGGACAAATGAATGTATGCACATATGAAAGGAAAAGCAAAAACTACATAGCCTTCGGCATACAAGTAATGCCAGAGGTATAATCACCTGTGTACTTTCTACAAGGCGTTCTCCAGGGGAAAAATATATTTGTAGGCAAAATATTGATGCTTTCCATTTTTGTAGACAAAATACTGATTCCTTACATTCTTTTTAGCACCCTCTTGGCAAATTCAGCAAAAAAACCCCAAAAAAACAACAACAAGAAACAAACAAAAAAACGCAAGACTATTTTTGCTCATTTTCCCAGAAAAAAAGCATCAGACATTCCATGCAGTTTTGCATTCCATGCATGAAAATGTAAGCCCTTCTAAGAAAATAAAAATATATTTCAAAATGTCTCCTCAAATTTTCACCCATCATGCATTTAATGATAGAAGTGTCTCATCATACTAAATTTCTACAACACACAAGACCTTTTGTGGAAACCCAAATTAACCCTTGTCATGCTGAGCCCGGATATACCCTGCCTTTGCAAACAGTGTAGATCCAGATCAGTTGGCTTCTGAAGAAGCCAACTGATCTAGATCTGCACTGTTTGCCATGAAGTATGTGAATTTATAGCATCAATCCTGATCAAGTAATCTGATTGGCTGAAAATTAGGAGTGGGCGTTGTATCTTAATTTATTCAGCAGGACAAGGGTTAACCTTTACTACTCTCTTGGCTAATTCAGCAGATGACAAGGTGATATTTTTTCTTTTTTTTTTTCCAGAAAACATGATTTCACATTTCATGCAAATTTTTTCCATTGGAGAAAATTTGCTTGAAATGTTAATTAAACCCTGTTTTCTGGGGAAAATATTTCAAAATGTCTGCTGAAAATTTTATGCAGAGTACTAAGCCTTACATTTACCTTTATGCTACAGATGATATGCACTTTGCATGCCATTTCAATTGTCTTTTATCAAATGGATTTTGTAAAAGAAATACTAGTCATTTTTTTAAACCTTCAAAGTGCTAATCACAATAACAGCAGATAAAATAAGGCTTGACAATTCACATGAAATGTCAAGCCGTATTTTGTCTGCAAAATGGTAACAATGAAAACATGAAAAATTCATCTGCTGCAGTTCTGAATGATGCCTTAAAAATTAAATGCAATGATAATTGCTGTTATAAACAATAACCAAGACAAAATAATGCATATGAAAATTCTATCATAAAAAAAACTAGTATGTGGTTTACTGAATATGTGAAAACATGAGAAAAGGGTACTTATCACATAGGCGACCAGCAAAGACTCAGGCGAGCCTGCACATAAGTGCAGGCTCGCCAGAGCATTTGTTGTTCGCAGACATGTAGCAGAGACCTTGAGGAAGCTTCAAGCATGTCTGTAGCCAAAATGGGACTGCGCATGCGCATATAAAAAAACACAAACTGAAAATCCATAAAGTCCCTTTTTGCATGTGCTGGCTCATATATGAAAACAGCAATGGAAATTTTAACCTGATTTAAGCAGTCAAAACCTATGATGTCAAAGCCTTCCATGCTTACCTAGAGAAACATATGAATTGGTTGAATGCATTGTTGAACAGTTAAGGCCATTATAAGACTGTAGGTACAGAAAATGTCCTAAAATTTCAAATACTTTATTCTGTACTTTTTACCTAATTTTTGCTTTTGATGCAGTTTTTTTCTTAAAATACTTAGTGGAATGGCAAACAGTGTAGACCCTGATCAGACTGCTCCTTTGGGAGCAGTCTGATCTGGTCTGCACTGTTTGCATCTCCCATTTTATCAGGAACTTTGATATACAAAATTTTAGGACATTTTCAGTATGGGTATGGTAACAATCCTAAGTATTGGGACAGACAGACCTGAGCAATCAGTGTAGATCCAGATCCAACACCTCAGAATACAGTGTCTAATAAGGGTCTACACTGTTTGCCATTCATTCTGCAGTTTTTAACACAACAACAGGTAGTAAAAAGGACAAGTTCAAATTTTAGGACACTTATGGTAAGGCAGTGCTCCAGCTAGCCCTATATGGAGGGGCGGGCCATCCCTCTTGCCCTTTCCTGCCACCCCTCTTGCCCTTTCCTGCCGCCCCTCTGCCCTTCTTTAGCTGCCTTCTGTCTTATTTCAATTCCAGACATAAAACTCTACATTTTGGTGAAAATTTTATGAAAATCAGACCAAAATTAAAACTGTTATCAATGTTTAAAGGTCGATGTCATGTGAACTCTATTTTTGAGGTATTTATTGTGGAATGGGATTAGCTCTTGTAACATATCTTGATACTAAGCACATCACATGACACATGGTTCCCTCATTCTTGTATTACCGTGCAAAAAGTGCCCTACCCAGTGCCCCTCTGCCCTCAAATCCTAGCTGGAGCACTGTAAGGAGTTATTGATGTCTCGGTGTTTATGATAAATTATAGTAATACCTGCAGACAGTCCTGAGCAAACAGTCTTCAGAGGGAAGATGTTTAAAGAGCTGGACACTAGATGACAAAGACAGATCACAATAGCTCATTCTGAGCCATTTGCCCATGTGAGCTAAAAAAGTTCAGTTGAAATGCCCTATATACAAGTCCTGATAGATAATAACTAAAATACCATATTTATGCATTTTAACCACATCAGGAAGTACTGGTAACCCTGCATTCCTTATATTTCCTAGAGTTGCAAAAAGCTAAAATACTTTCTACAAAAAATCCTGGTGTTTTAAAGTAAACTTTTATGTAAAACTTCCACAACCTATGTAAAAACTCCCAAACTGTGAAGGATATAGTATTTATCCTAAATATTATGCCAGACATGTTAGAGAAATCAGTGTACAAGCAGATCCAGATAAAAGTACTTCAGAGACTGCACTGTTTACCATTGCATTGACTGCATTTAACCCATTAAAGACTGAATAAACTCTCCCACACTATATATTGGAAGAGTCCATTTTCGGTTTTAGGTATATCAGGCTATATGTTGTAGATATTCCTGAACGAAAATGGTTGAACTATTTGTAAACAGTGGAGACCCTATGTACCCTGTGGGTACTCTATATGTGAGCCAGCAACCCAACAAATACAGACATTTACCAAAACCAAGCCAACACACCCTTCACCTGCTTAGTTTAATTACCATGATTGTTTTTACCTGTATAAAAACTGAATTAAAATTTCTTGCAATTCATTTCCATTGCAGATGATCTATGCACATAAAATGACAAGGCCTAGTTGCTAGGAATATACATAACCCTAAATAAGAGGGATTTTCAGACAATTTTTTTTTTTATCTAATGTCTCAATGAAAACATTTGTTGAGGGTTCTCTACAGAACTGCCTCTGTGATGCATTTCTGATGAATACCCACAATATGTAACACACAGGAGAAAAGGGCCCTTATAGATTATGTTGGCAATAAGGACCCATATTAGCCGAGGCAATTCTAATGAGTATCACAACATACAGAAATCAACCTTATGGCATTTGCATGCAGCAAAGACCCAGATCAACCTGTGCATCCATGCAGTCTGGTTAGGGTCTAGGCTGTTTGCCAACAGAATGCTCAAAGGCCATATATTATGTTAGTGACCAGTGTAGCTGTGATCACACTGTGCAGATGCATAGACTGTGCTAAGTTTATGCTGGTCACATATCATAAAGCCATTTTTTTTTATCTAGAGAGGCTTGTATGATAACAAATATCAAGACTTTTTGGTTTAAAAAAGCATCTTATCTTGAGCTAAATGTATGTAGTAAAAATACCACTTTTGTTACCTGTCAATTAACTCTTGTCATGCTGAATAAATTAAGATGCCACACCCACTTCTAATTTTTTCAGCCAGTCTGATTATTTGAGTCAGGTTGCTGATTGAAATTTGCATACTTAATGTCAAACAGTGCAGATCCAGATCAGTTGGCTCAGTTGGCTTCTTCAGAAACCAACTGATCTGGATCGACAGTTTGCAAAGGCAGGGCATATCCGGGTTCAGCAGGACTAGGGTTAACGATGTTTTGTTACTGTTACGATATGAGGTTGGATTTCTAATTATAAGCTGCCAACTGGATCTGAAAATATTCAGATGAATAATGTTCCCTTAACACTTACCACGCTACGGACAGATTCAGCAGACGACAAACTGATGATATTTTTCTTATTTTTTCTCAAAAATAGGATATGACACTTCATGAAAATTGTCTCCTTAGGAGATGCATGAAGTGTCAAATCCTATTTTCTAGGATAAATAAGAAAAAAAAATCAAAATGTAATCTGCTGGAATATTTACCCAGCACCAGCATGAAAAATGTTAATATGGGGAATAACTTTTGCGACTTCCTTATGCTTTCCTCCACACCAAGCTCCTTCTAAAATTGGCCCACTCTAAAAAGTAGAGTAAGTGCCCTTTTCAGCGGACTTTATACACTGGGTAGATATTTCATCCTTTCTACAAGAAAGACAACTTTTGTCACTTCCTGTCTGCTTTCCTGCACATCAGGCCCCTTCTGAATAAAGGGTCTACTCTAAAAGGAAAATTCTTTTCTTTCAGAGCAGGTCAGTCCCTTTTCACAAGGGAGTAAAACACGATTTTGAAAGTTACTTCCCATGAAAGTTAACCAGTACCAGTGCCCTTGTAATTCTCAAACAAATATATATATAAAAAAAATCATCTCAAAAAGATGATTATAATGAAATCCCTGAACACCTGTTTCAGGGGAGCAGGTATACCTTCAGGGGAAGCAACTTTTGCCTTGTTTCTGCAAAGGATTCTACTCTCTTCTAAAAATGCATCTGCTCTAAAAGAAACAAATTCATTGCACATGGGGCTTGGTTTCTGGAAAGCAAACAAAGTTACAAATATTGCCTCCCTTTTAAAATGGCAGAAAATCAACCATGTTTATCCAGTCACCATGTTTGTTTGTTTGTGTTGAGGTATTACTGCCCAGTCAACCCAATGGGGTCATGTCAAGTGTGGTCAGTTTACCTAACCACTTTTAATGGACAGGCTTAGTCCTCTAAGCCATTAACAAGTATTGTGCACATTCTTTTGCCAGAAACTGACAACTGCCCTTCTTGAATCAGCAGAAGGGAGAGAATGACCATAGAAAATATTTCAAGCTCACGAAAGAATGTTACCTACCTGGCGGGGGTGGAACCCGCTACCTCCTAATCACAGTTTATCCAGTCACCTTGAAATAATGATTGACCATGATGATGGGTTTGGTGTTTTACTTCCCTTTCAACATTATTTGAGTCATATTGAGACAAAGAAGGGTGATAATGAAAGGCTCTGTACAATGAAGTGCCATATATTTATGAGGTGAATCCCGCCTCTGGCAGGATTTGAATACGGAACCTCATGATCCGAAGTCGGTAACATTACCCATCTAGCCACCACGGCCCAATTATTCAAAATTAATGATGTCATTAGTTAACATATCATTAAAACTTTGATTAATAAATATGGCATATATGCTAATACATGTATTTTTGTTAAAAAAATGTGAGTATCTTTTGCAAATGCATTTGCAAAAGCTACTCACCTTTGTTCAGCAAAAATACCTGTGAACTAGATAATTTACTTACTAGAACAGTTAACATTTTACCACAAACAAGCTCATTAAGCTAACAATGCTTTGAGCAACTGAGCCCTGGATGTTTCTACATTGAAATAATACATACACTCCAGAGAAAATGGGCACACATCTCATAAAGTACTTTTTCTCACGTTGTGTTTCGTATGATTTCATGGACAAATTCAAACACTATTTACCTGAATATTCTAATTTGTCACCAGCATTGTAATCATAGTTCTGGATAAGAGGTTCAAAGCATTGTTAGATTAGCGAGCTCATTAGTGATCAAAATGTTAACTATTCTAGTAAGTACAATATCTAATTCAAAGGCATTTTTGCTGAAAAATGTGAGTAGCTTTTGCAAATGCAAAAGCTACTCACATTTTTTTCAGCAAAAATATTAGTATATATGCCATATTTAATGATCAAAGCTTTAAAGATATTTTAACTAACAACATTGTTAGTTTTAAACAACTGGGCCCAGCTGTTTATTTTCCTTATTTTTCTGCAAAAACATATGTTGTGGGTACCCATTTGAAGGCAAGGCGCTTCTAATGAGTACCTACAATACATGTTTTTCTGGAGCAATAAAAAAAAAACATTTTTGACTGAGAAAGCTTTATCTGGAGCTAAGGGTATGCTGCCTTGATAACAAAAATCTGGCTATAATAAAATATTAACTTATATGTCTATTTTCCTGCTAGTTTCCTCCTCTGTATGGCTACATATATAGACCAGAACAATCCAACACAGTTTCCAAATAACACTCGGTACTGAAAAGAAGCAAAACAAAAAAACTCAATAACCTTCAATGAAAAGTCAATATTAAACTGAGCCCAGGAATTTTTATAACTATATGTAGTTTTGGATGCATCCCTTTTTTACCCATGGGGAAATTTTATAGACCATAAGAAAATATAATAAAATAAGTGCCTTTCATAGACCAGTTAGGAATGAAAATTTCAGCAGTTAAATTCAAAGTTTGGGAATTTAACACAATTAAAAAGATAGTTCACACAGAGGAATTTTAATGCTAAATGTGCTAATTACAACTGCGGTAGATGATATTTTGATGAAGTTTCTGCATAGCAATTTATTCTGAAAAAAAAAAAAAAAAAATTAAGAAAAATAAAAATAAAAATCGAATGTCACTTACTACAATTTTGCTTAAGCACTTTAAGGGTTATGAGAAAGTACCGTTACCTTTTACAGAATATTTAATCATTCTATGCTTGATACCTGAAGATTCCTTGGATATCCTTAATGAAGTTTCAGGAAATTAGAGACAAACATTTTTACTCAGATATCGCTATAATGATGGCTGATGATGATGATGATTTAGTGTTTTGCGTCACATTCAATTACTGAAGTCATATTGAAACAATGAATTTGTGATAATGAAATGCTCTGTTCACAGAAGTGCTGTACAGTCATGAGTTAAACCCCACCTCTAGCATGATTTGTTGAATTTGGGACTCCTGAACTGGTCAGAACCGATTGGCCACCAAGAAGCTAATACAATATTTCAAGAAGAAAAAAAATGTACTTAGTTTGAATGCTCTGAAACTACACCTTACAAATAGCTCCAGATATTGCACTTTTTTTTTTCAACTGAAAAGTACTAATGTTTTTCATATTTCTCCATATAAACATAGGTTGTGGGTACTCATTAGAAGTGCCTCACTGAGGCACTTCTAATGAGTACCAACAACCTATTTTTTCATAGAGAAATAAGAAAAATATTATGTGGATACCCCCTCATCTAAAGCTATGCCTACCAATACATAAATTCTGAAATCTGCCTCCAGAGAAAAATGTGGGGAAGTTTAGAAGCTAATTTGTTGTAACACAGCTCCAAATAAGAGGGGGTTTTGTTTGTTTGTTTATGTTGAGGTTTTACCGCCCAGTCAACCCAATGGGATCATGTCATGTGCGGACAAATTTACCTAACCATACAATTACTGGGCCGGTTTAGTCCTCTAAGCAATTAACCAGTATTGTGCACATTCTTTCGCCCGAAACTGACAACTGCCCTTCTAGAATCAGCAGAAGGGAGAGAATGACCATAGAAAATATTTCATGGTCAATCTCCACGAAAGAATGTTGTCGACATACCCCAACCTCCTGATCACCAGTCGGGACACGTATCAAGCATCTCGGTGGTACTTCCACTCAGTACCACAACACGATTTTGTGGAGAAATAAGAAAAATATTAATCTGGATACTATTCTTATTAGGTGGGGACACTGCCACCTTTTTTCAAGGCAGACAATTCTGCAGACATGAATTTGTTTCCATGGTACATGTATTTCAACCAAGTATTTCAATCTTTTCAGAAGTGGGAGCTGCACTTCAAGAAAAGAGTCTGATCTATTTGTGTGGCAGGGTATAGAACCTAGTTCTAGATAAAAGGGGGTATCAGGTAAATGTTTTTCTTATTTCTTCGCAAAAAAGGACTAGACATGTGTCCAAAGTACACAAATGCCCCCACCCTTTGCTCTTTGCAACTATCGCAACAACATCTGGATGCATAAATTTCAGCAACTATTTTCCAAATGCTCAATCTGATCTGTTATACATTTTGACCCCTATCCCCACCCCAGAGCATGACCTAGTGGCAATGCTAGTCTCCAGCACATAGTTAAAGAGTTAGGTCTGAGTAAGAAGCATACCAAATTTCAACTTCCTAGCGTGTGAGGTACCCATGTTATGACCTCAAGAGAAACGTGGACGTAAAAGTCAATGTAAATTTGAATGTAAATGTAAACATCTGTTAGATTCTGGTTATGAACGTGACATATGCGCGTAACATCATGGCGAAATGCTATATGCCCCACTGCTGCCTTCGCAAGGTGGGGCATTAAAAAAAAGTGTTTCGTGGAGAAGTAAGAAATTATTTACCCCATACCATCTCTTATCTGGCACATTGGTTCTCTTACCTTTATTGGAATATAATTGACATTAATGTAAGTAAATATTGTCCAGACTTTCCAGTTCATCTTGAGAATCATCCAGAACAGTTGTTTAATTCTTTCAATGGCAAACTCAGCACTTTGGCCCTGTAACAAAAAAACGACGAAATAAATACACACTATTATGGTAAATATCCTAAAAATTTCAAACATTTTTTCCATTCTTTTTGCCCAAGTTTTATTTTTTATGCAGTTGTTTCTAAACAGCCTTAGTAGAATGGCAAACAATGCAGACCCTGATCAGACTGTTCCTTCAGGAGCAGTCTGATCTGGGTCCGCACTGTTTGCATATCCCAATTTGTAAGAAACTTTGGTGTACAAAATTTTAGGACATTCACCATACTACAGCAATGTGACCTGACACACTGTATCACATTGAAAGGATGTTCCCAGATCAGAGGAACACACTGTATCACATTGAGAGGGTGTTCCTGGATCAGAGGTTGATAAAAGATAGTGGTGTAAAGTCAGAATCAGAGATACAGGAACATCATCAAAAAAAAAAAATGAATATCACCTGCTACAATTTTGAATGGTGTTTTTAAATTTAAAAATTAAGCATAAATGTAAAAAATATTTTTGGTCAAAAAAAAAATGATGACCATTTGGTGCGGTTTAAGATGCAAGAAAACTACATATGTCACCTTGATGTCAAGACATCAACATAAGACTCCTTCAAGAGGGTGTGAAGAAGTCCGGATGAATCGAGATGCTCAAATGATCTAGGTGTTTGGATCAGACTGTAAAACCTCCAGTTTGTAACTTTATAAGTGGTATCACTCTGTTCACTCATAAGTACATAATATACCCTGGTAGCTATGAACCGCACTGAGGAGATGTACTAAACATGTGTGTACAGAGAAGAACCAGATCTGTGCAGTCTTTACTTCCGAAGCAGGGCTATCCAAGGAAGGCTCTGATCAAACATGCAGGCAGATCAAAGAATTCACTTAGTGCACACATCTGAAGCTATATATTTTCATGTTGTTATTCATCTGTGGAATATATATAGTATGATTATTTGTTTAATGCTACTTTTTTTTTTCTGCAGTCATAAGTATTATTATAACTGTAATTATTTATTTTTTTTATTTTATTTTATTTTTTTTTGCAATTTTGTAATTTTTGCTTTTCTGGCCCATGTTGAGTAAATTCTGCTTATGTCAAAATTGTTGGAGTTGACATAAATCCAGATAAGGCTTTTTTCCAACCTAAACGTATTGATATTTTCTTATTTCTCCATGATAACATATGTTGTGCATACTCATTAGAAGTGCCTCACTGAGATGCTTCTAACGAGTAACCACAACATGTTTTATGAAGAAGTAGAAAAATATTATATGGGTATGCCATACATGTATAATCTGGAGCAATATTCGCCATTAACAAAAAAACAAAAACAAAAAAAAAAAAAAAAAAAAAAAAAGGTGAGACGTTTCTAAGAAGTACCCAATACATATGTTTTCATGGAGTAATAAGAAAAATTATCGCACAATTTCTACTGAAAACTCGTTAACAAGTCCTCTGTTTAATTATTAGCATGAAAATATATATTAAATAAATAGAACAGATTTCAATTTAACTCTTTAGCTGCCACAAGCAATAATAATAGGCTTTTGCAAACAGCGTATATCCAGATGAGATGGCTCATAATGAGCCGGGTCTCATCTGGCTCTAAGCTGTTTGACATTCAGTCTTTCAGCTTTACATATAAACTTCTGTTTACTCATTACTTACCTCAAGCTGGGGAACCACATACAGGAAGAGAAGTATAAAAGGTGGCGTAAACAAAAATCGATCAATTATTAATCTTTTAATAGCATCGGTTTTACTTTTCTCCTTCTTTGGTGAGTATTTCTCTAGGAAGATGTAGAAATAATGTATGATCGGAGCACTTAATGTAAATCTGAAACAAAAAAGGTAATGCAGTTTTATACAGAGGACTTGTTTAGGTGGAGTACAGTCGACTCTCGTTATCTCGAATTCCAAGGGACTCTCTGAAATACTTCAAGATATCAGTACCTTGACATATCAAATTTTCAGAACTGAGGAAAAAATAACTTGAACAGCTACATTTAACAAATATATAATTATGCTATTGGACTCTTGAAATTAGAGATATATTGAAAATACTGTGGAAAAGAGGAGAAATTTCCATAATATTTTTTTACCTGTTGTTAGATTTTCATGTTAAGGCAGAGACCAGATTTTCACATTCGAGATAAGCGAGGTCAAGTTTACGAGAGTCAACTGTATTCAGTATGATAATGCTAGTATATATTTTTTTATTTCTCCATAAAAACATATGTTGTGGGTATTCATTAGAAGTGCCTCGCCGAGACACGTAAAATGAGTACCACAACATTTTATTTTAACCCTTATCCTGCAGTTCACGACAACCCCTACCTTTGCAAACAGTGTAGATCCAGATCAGATGGCTTCTGAAGACGATATCTGATCAGGATCTACACTGTTTGTCATTCTGTTTGTGAATTTGAATGAAAACATTATATGATGTAATCTGATTGACTGATAGTCACAAATGGGTGTGGCTAATTAAATTATTTAGCAGGATAAGGGTTAAAAGAAAAATTGAGAAAATTATCCCAGAATTATCATCAAATACTCCTTGCTGAGTTGCTTCTAACTAGTAACCACAACATATGAATTTTTATGAAAAATTGAGATAAATATGCCAAAAGTTTGAAAATTATTACCGAATACTCCTCCTTAACAAGTCCTCTGTTTATACATAATAAGGATACTTTTCCTAATAAACATGACAATTTCAATAATGATTTTACCCAATATATATCTCGGGAGCAAACTGTTTCCTTTAAGAGAAGACCCCTTTTAAGCAGGAGACAAAAACAAATCTCGACAGAGTTACTGCCCCTGAAAGTTCCCTTAATGAATCCAGTTCCCTTAATGAATATGTCATCATTGCAAACAGTTTTTTTCTCTAAATGCATGTTACAATGTATGTGAGTGTCAGGATTACCTCTGAAAATAAGACAGTTTTGAAAGATTTACGTTTAATTCCTTATGCTTGATTTTTAATTTTCTGTCAAAAATCCTGTGGGTGGGTTTTGGATTTTACACTTAGTTTCCTGAAGAATTTCCAGCTCATTTATCTAAAATCCCTACCCTGTTTTTCAGTGGTCTGTCAAATTCTCAAGGGGATGTTTTTGCTTTCTAATCTCCTGGAAATCACAGCCACCAAACCTACCATACCCTGGGGGAAAAATTGATCCATTTTTATTGATAGCTTGTCTTCCAGGTATATGCCGCCAGTGATGGCCATGTCAGTCTGTACACTTGAACAGTCTGATCAAGCCTTTGCTGTACACTGTATATGCGTTTACAAAATTAACCCTTAAAACGCCAAGAAAAACCTGAAAATGCCGTCTGTTTCTGACGTCTGCTGAATATTCTTGCAGACTTTTCAAACATATTTTTGCATACAGGCAAACAGTGTGGACCCTGATCAGACTGCTCCTAGAGCTGGGTCCACACTGTTTGCAAAAATGACTTTTAAAATCACAAGCAGATGACAAAGCAGATGACAATTTAAGGGTTAACAAAAATTATCTTCTGAATACTACACTTATCTAGAGCTACTTTAACCCTTGACATGCTGAATAAATCAAGATGCCACTCCGTATCTAATTTTCAGCCAAACTAATTACTTGATTCAAATTGCTGATATAAATTCACATTTAATAGCAAACAGTGCAGTTCCAGATCAGTTGGCTATTTAAGAAGCCAACTGATCTGGATCTACACTGTTTGCAAAGGCAGGCCATATCCAGGTTCAGCAGGACTAGGGTTAATCTCTCAAATACCTTTTTATCCATAGCTCCAGATAAAGTTTTTCCTTTTTCGTATGAAAAGTACTGGTACAGATATATTCTAATGAGTATCCACATGTTTTCATGGAAAAAACAAGAAAAATATTTATTCCTGGAGCTAAGTACCTTACTACCTTTATACAGAAAAAGTTCAATGACTCGAACACTAATGGCTTGTTTACCATAGCTGATTCAAACTCTTATTTGAGACCCTTTGAAATTCTTACAATAGCTCATGAAAACAAATATTTAAGGATATGTCAGAGAAATTTGTTTATTTTGTCATGAAAATGTATGTTGAGTGTGCTCATTAGAATTGCCTCATTGGAGCAATTCTAAGAAGTACACTCATCACACCATTGTTTTATAGATCACAAAATACATGTACATCATCATTTCCATTTGCCTCCTGACCTGGAGCTATGATTTACCCTCAGTGGCTTGAATGACCCATGTCTAGAACATATTCCCATGATCCAAAAAGATCTTTGAGCTGTACTTACGCAAATGTTGCATAGGCCAAGACACTTCTCCAGTGGATCTTGTTATCTGGATTTGGTGCTATGATCTGAGACAGATAGTTACCCAATGCTGAAACAGAGGCACTGAAACAAGAAAACTTGTGGGGTTATCAAGTACTGTGAGAAAAAAAACATTTAGTCACCTAGACACCTTCTGAAATCATCCCAACTCATTAACAAGACTACAGTATGTAACCTGGGCTTCTATTTCATAGTCCTGAGGTTTAAAATATTGTGTACTTGAAGTTATCCAATCTTTTCTCCCCAGATCTTAACATTTTTAAGGATTTTTCGAGGATTCCCCTGATTTTTTTTCTGTCTTTTTTCATATAAAAAATCAATCAATAAATAAATAAATACATCCTACCCTTCCCTAATTTTTTTTCAGCATGTTATCTTAAAGTGATACACACACCATTATTTTCTGGCCATGATACAAAGGTCAGCCTGCTGTGTCTGCCCATGTTTTAACATCATTTCTCATAGCTCTAGATAAGAGAAGGTATCATGTAAATATTTTTTTTTTGTTTCTCCACAAAAGCATATATTATGTTGTGGGTACTCATCAGAAGCTTCTAATGAGTACAACAACAAATGTTTTCATGGGGAAATAACAATATCAAAAACATGCCTTATCTGGAGCTATGATTGCTGTACATGATACTACTAAGCCTGCAAATTCAGAATTAGAATTCAGAATCAGAATTTTTTACTGGTATCACGTCTAATGACATTCATTCACCATAAGAATTAAGATTCAAACATGAGAATTTTCATGTGCTCACAAGTCAGTTTTCTGCCAAGAAATTTTACAGGAGGGGGAAAAAGTGCCATTTTGCAATATGAGCCACTGAATTAGGAGAAATTTTGTTTCAGTAATGTAATCTTTAACCTGGAGAGGGGATGTCTCTCCTTGCAAAGAGTCTCTTCAGTTAGCATCCCAATCCAAAGGGTGGAACACTGTATATTAGTATTTACATCATCCCTGCCAATGATGCTAATGGAGCAAGTGGAAAATTAGAAATTTTATGTTCTAAAAGACATAAAAAATCAGTAATAGCAGAACATTGCAAGTACAGTTTAAGAAATACTCGGCTGCGGTCATCAAGCATATAAAAAGCTGTGCAAATGATGAAATTCCCAGCAACTTTAATTGCAAATTTAGTATTTGTCTCCAAAAATGAAATGAAAACCAACTGATCTTTCTCAATATGCAAGTCTGAATAAAATAAAATACTGTTTGAAATTAATGCAACTGAAGGTAAGAAATGGCATATAACTTTTTGAAATTTTACCCTGAGTAGCATGCATTTGGAATTCTTATGCAAATTTCCCCATCTCTACTTCCAATCACTTAAGGAAATGCGTGGTCTTTCTTCCTTTCCTTTCTGCTTTTGTTACACTGGGTTGTATATGACCAGTTTTGCAGTATGGGTTCACAAGAGAATTTCAAGTTTTGTCTCAGTAGCCGTAACCTGCACTGCACTATCCAATTAATGTTCTGGTTTGAAGGGACCATCCAGTTAAGGTCTAGATCTGATGAGTGGTGCATTGTATTAATCCTGGAAAACTTCCACAATTGGAGCAGATGACATTTTGTCATTTTATTGTTATTATTTATTTATTTTTTTTTTTAAATATAAGGCACATATGCAGCCATGCTAAATATGTCGGTAACCATTTTGTAATCATTGCCCAATTTACAATTTCCAGTGATTCCAAATTGGGTCGCCTGATTTTGAAATTTAGCGTCATTTCCTGTGACGTACCATCCGGTCCGTAATTACTTCATGTAAATTGTCTCCTGATCTGTTTATTAGTGTTTATTAGGTTTTTAATGTAGTTGTAATAGTGCAAAATTTTCTTTGAATAAAATTATAAACTTTCAGCTATTTCTTTGGCTATAATATGATCTGAAAAATAAACCAGAAAGTTATTTTTGTACAGAACTGAAACTGAAGTTACCCGGAATGATTCATAAACGGGTAGAATTGAAGATATCTCTTAGAAATGAAATAAACCAGGAACGCATATAATTGATAGGTAACTGACGTTACCTAGCAAATGCCGGTTGCCTACTATGATAATAAAGAAGAGAGTAACCTAAAACGTGGGCATACTACTTTTGGGTAGTGCGACTCCTACTTTTTGGTGGACACAATGTCCCAGTCTAGGACTTTAAAACTACTAGTGAGAACTATGGTTTAGTGTAATACCATTCTTGTGATTTGAGTATGCTAAAAGCAACAGACTTCACTTGAATTAAATAACAAATATCGGACTTAAATATTGGTTCATTTAGCCCAAAGCACAGACGAGGATGCACATGTATAACATATTAATAATGATAAGATTTGTAACCAAGCTGAATCCGGGGGTGATCAATGACTAAAACAAGTTAAAAAAATAATGTATAGGCCTACACTTGTCAGACAAGGGCCTCTACTGGCTAGAGTTATGGCTAGGGTTAGTGATCCAAACCCTAGCCGTAACACATAGGTCCCGAAATAGAGGTCCCGAAATAGAGAAAATGTTGGCCTACAGAACATTATTTTAGTATGTTTAGGACATAGGCAATTCAAAAGCGTGTATATAAACACATTTTATTGGAATCAACAGTTCAACTTTGAGGTCCCTAATCGGCCAGGCAGTAACTATAAATGCTTGTCTTCCATCTGTTTTTAACACAAACTAGCTAGTAAAGCCACAATTATGGTACGTCCAGTAAGTATATAAATGCTGGTCTTCCAGCTTTGGTTAGGGTTAGGAATAGGGTGCTAATCCTAACCCTAACATTGACTCCAAGATAATAACTTTCCCCAATTTTCGTATAAATGTGATTCGATAAGTTGAGTTAAACTCATTTGAATAGTCAGTGACGAAACTAGTTAAAATTATAGAGGACTATACTTGCCAGACAAGGTGCTCTACTGGCAAGGGTTTGGGCTAGGGTTAGTGGTTAGTGGGGCCAACTCTAACCCTGACACATAGGACCCGTAGAGAAAATGTAGGCCTATAGAACATTTATCAGTGTGTTTAGGACATACAATTAAAATGCGTTTATATGAACACAATTTATCAGTTTGTTTACGACATAGGCAATTCAGATTCATATTACCTGACATTATTAGAATGTTAGTCCATGACGGCATAAGATGAAGCCCTCTGTGTCACTACATTGTGACACAAACCCCGACGCCGTCATTGATATCAATTCAACATTGAGGTCCCTAAACGCACAATAAATATATAAATGCGTGTCTTCCATCTGTTGTAACAAAATCTAGTTAGTAAAGCTTGAATTATGGCTCTGGGTCAATGTTAGGGTATTAAAATATTTTAGTTTTTTTTTTTTTTTTTTTTTTTAAATGTCTATCAAATTTAGGATGTAAGTTCTCAAATAAGAAGACAAAAAGGTAACTTACGGTTTTTGATGCGTATACTGAAACAGTATTTCGGTATATGGTACTCTCTTTCGGGGACAATTATAAATATGACTGACGATTCATTTTGTAATATTCAAGTAATGGGCCTTACTTAAAGTATGTATCAATTTTCCTGAATTGTCTGTCAAATTTATGACGTAAATTTCCCTGTGTAAAGACAAAAGGCACATTACAGTATTTGTTGCGAATTATGACTTAGTATTTCGGTATATGGTACTCTCCTTCGTAAACAATTATAAATTTGACTGACAATCCATTTTGTAATATTCAAGCAATAGTCCTTACCTAAACTATGTATCAATTTTTCGGAATTTTTTGTCCAGTTGATGACAAAAAAATTTCCGTGAGAAGACAAAAGCCACATTACGGTAGTTGTTCCGCATTATGAATCAATAATCCGGTATATGGTACACTTCTTAGTAGAAAGATTTAAATTTGACTGACGATCCATTTTGTAATATCCAAGCAAACAGCCTTATTTAAAATATATATCAAATTTTCGGAAATATCTATCAATTTTAGGATGTAAATTTTCCTGTGAGAAGACAAAATGCATAATTACAGTAATTGTTCCGCATGTAGACCTAGTATTTTGATATATGGTATCTCCGTCGTAAACAATTATAAATTTGACTGACGATCCATTTTGTAATGTTCAAGCAAGAGGCCTTACTTAAATTATGTATCAATTTTTCTGAATTTACTTTCAAATTTATGACATAAGTTTTCTTGTAAGAACACAAAAGGTACATTACGGTATTTTTTTTTTTTTTTTTTTTTTTTTTTTTTTTTTTTTTGCATTATGACTCAATATCCGGTATGTGGTATACTCCTTTGTAAAAAATTATTAATTGGACTGACGATCCATTTTGTAATATTCCAGCCAAATGCCTAATTTAAAATATGTAGCATGTTTTCTGAATTGTCACTCAAATTTATGCCATAAAGTTTCCTATGTGAAGAATTACTTAGTATTTCGGTATATAGTACTGTCCTTCGTAAACAATTATAAATTTGACTGACGCTACAATTTCTAATAGTCAAGCAAAAGGCCAAATTGAATTAAGTATGATTTATTCTGAATGGTCTATCAAAGTTATGACAAATTTTCCAAGCCTTATTTAGACAAAAGGCAGATTACTGTATTTGTTGCGAATCACGACTTAGTATTTCTGTATATGGTACTCTACCTCGAAAACAATTATAAATTTGACGGATGATCCAATTTGTAATATTCAAGCAATAGGCCTTAATTAAATTATGTATCAACTTTTCTTAATTGTCTATCAATTTTATGACGTATATTTTCCTGTGAGAAGACAAAAGGCACATTACGTTATTTGTATTGCAACATGACTCACTATTACGGTAAATGGTACATTCCTTTGTAAAAAGTTATAAATTTGACTGACGATCCATTTTGTAATATAATCAAGCAAAAGGCCTAATTTAAAATATGTAACAAAAATTTTAACTGGGCTAACGATCTAGTTTGTAATATTCAAGCAAAATGCCTAAATTAAAATATGTATCATGTTTTCTGAATTGTCACTCATATTTATGGCATAAAGTTTCCTATGTGAAGCCAAAAGGCAGCATTACGGTCTTTGCTGCGCTTCATTACTTAGTATTTCGATATATAGTACTCTCCTTCGTAAACAATTATAAATATGACTGACGCTCTATTTTGTTACGTTCAAGCAAAAGGCCTTATTAAAATCTGTCCGAGATGTCTATCCAATTTATGACGTACATTTTTCAATAAGAAGACTGAAGGCAACTTACGGTATTTTTGCGCATCATGAATCAGTATGATATCTTATTTACCAATATAGATATCTAATATACTTAATAAGATATCTGATATATTAAACAAGATATCTTATTTGATATAATAAATGAGATATCTTCTTTAGTAAATAAGATATATCCCATGTGAGATATCATATAGCATATCAGATATCTTATATAGCATACCAGATATCTTATATAGCATATTAGATATCATATATGTCAATCAAGTTATCTTATTTAGCATATTAGATATCTTTATTGACTAATGATATCTATTTTATATAAGATATCTGATATAGGATATCAGATATCTTATATATTATATAAGATATCTGATATATTAAATCAGATATCTGATTTATTGAATAAATAGTAAAACGGCTTGCTGGCATACTATTAATGATGCATTATATCAGATATCTTATGTAAGATATAAGATATCAAATATAGGATATAAGATATCTGAAGTAGTATATCAGATATCTTATATCCTATAAAATACACCTTGTATCCTATATAAGACATCTGATATATCATATTAGATATCATATTTAATTTCTCATATAAGATATAATATACCATATAAGATATCTTATTTGATAAATAAGATTTCAAATATATTAATATAGATATTTGATATACTAAATAAGATTTCTGATATACTAAATGAGATATCTTATTTAATTGAATAAATGAGATATCTTCTTTAGTAAATCAGATATCTTATATCCTATATTAGATATCTGATATAGCATATCAAATATCTTAAATAGCATAAAAGATATCTTATATGCCAATTAAGATATCTTATATAGCATATCAGATATCTTGTATAGCATATAAGATATCTTAATTGACATATAAGATATCTTATTTATATAAGATATCTGATATAAAATATATATAATATAGTACTCTCCTTCGTAACGGAAAGTTCGTTATAAATAATTCCAGATTTGAATGGTGATCTATTTTGAAACCTTCAAGCTCAAGTCCTTATCTGAATTGTCTATCCGATATCGGACGCATATTGTGGTAAACTAAGACCAAAGGCAGCATTACGGAACTTGCTGCTCATCATATCCCAGTTTATACATAGAATAATTTCTTGATTATGAGTGGCGACTTTTTTTGGAATGGTTAAGCTCAAGTCATTACCTGAAATGTCTATAAATATTAGGCGCATAGTTTGGTATAAGTAGACAGAATGCAACTGTACGGCATTTGCTGTGCAACCATATTTTAGTTTATAACATGAATAATCTCCTTCTAGCAGCTAAAACTATTGACAGGCGATCTAATTTGAATTTGAAATTTTCAAGCAATTGTTCTTATTTGAAACGTTTATCTAATATAGGACGCCACTGTTGGTTAAATATGACCAAAGACAATATGGTGGAACTTGCTGCTCAGCAAATCCTAGAATATAATATAAGCCTCTTTTCTTTAGAAATAATTCCAAATTTGAGTGGCGATCTTTTTTGAAATCTCCAGGCTCAAGCCCTTATCTGAAATGTCTATCAAATATAGAACGCATTATTTGGTATAATAAGACCGAATGCAGCAGTACAACACTTGCTGCACAGCGGCATATCTTAGTTTATAATGTCAGAATAATTTTCTTGTAGCAACGTCCTTTTTAATTTTTATTTTACTCTGCAGTAGCTGGTGTTTGCTGCGTGGCGGCCGTAAAAAGTCTCCCCGTGCATCATCAAAGTGCAGGTTCTATTTTATTTCCTTTGGGATCATTGAGCCCATCCCTTTTTTTTTTTTTTTTCTTTTTTTTTTTTTTGTTTACAACCAATACCAATTACGCCGGCGCTAGGAGGCGTATGCAGCCTCGCAAACTACAGTGTGCATATGAAATGACTCAATCAAACCGAGTCTCCGATTTTGTGTGTTCTTTGTTTCCAAAGGCTATCCTTTTGCCGCGTGGCGACCATAAAAAGTCTCCCCGTGCATTATCAAAGTGCAGGTTATATTTTATTTCCTTTGGGATCATTGAGCCCGTCGTGTTTTTTTTTTTAATCGAATACCAATTAAGCCGGCGCTAGGAGGCGTACGCAGCCTCGAAAACTACAGTGTGCATATGAAGAGACTCAATCAAACCGAGTCTCCGATTTTATGAGTTCAACAGTACGGCACTTGCCGCTTAGCATATCTTAGTTTATAAACTGGGCCTTCACTGCTCGTATATGTCCGACGACGCGTGTTAATCAGATGTGGATCCTGAAAAACTCCAAAGAGCTATTAGAAAACCTAAAGGCACAATCTCTTCATTCCGTCAACAGTATAAAATCTTTCGATTTCTCTACTCTTTACACTACTATTCCTCATGATAAATTGAAATCTAAATTAAAGGCAATTATCAACCAGTGTTTCTTCCACAAGAATGGTAACCGTCGATTTCAGTATGTTGTCATTGGCTACAAAGACACATACTTCATTCGGGATCACTCTGATGCACCACAAAAATACTCAGATGCAGATGTCATTAAGATGCTGGAATATCTAATCGACAATATTTTTGTGGAGTTCGGCGGTCGGATATTTCAACAAACAATCGGCATACCGATGGGTACTAATTGTGCACCGTTACTTGCCGACTTGTTTTTATACTCGTATGAGGCGGAGTTTGTACAAAGTCTCCTCCAAGCAGGCAAGAAACACCTCGCACAACAATTCAATTTCACCTACAGATATATAGATGATGTATTGTCTCTGAAAAACACAAAATTTGCAGAGTATTTAGAATTCATCTACCCACGTGAACTTGAAATAAAGGAAACAACGGAGACTTCAGCCTCCTCCTCATACTTGGATTGTTATCTCTACATCGACAATGGAAAGCTTACTACTAGGCTTTACGACAAACGGGATGACTTCAATTTTCCCATCGTTAACTTTCCTTTCCTGAGCAGTAATATCCCTTCTGCACCAGCATACGGCGTTTACGTTTCACAGTTAATCCGTTATGCCAGAACTTGTTCAAATTATCAGGACTTCATGGAGCGTGGGAAAGTGCTCACTCAAAAGTTGTTGAGCCAGGGGTATCAAAAAACCAAACTGGTAGCAACACTTAAGAAGTTCTATGGGAGACATCATGATCTAGTCAATCCCTACAATGTGGCAGTTTCCAAAATTGTTTCTGATGTTTTTGCCAGTGACGCGCCATAAGTAGACTTCCCAAATCCCGGACATACGCTTCTACCGATATTTCCTTCGTTCAGGCCCATGGGCATGGTGGGCGAAGCTTGCTTACCAAGTAATGCTTACTATCCGCGGACGCCTGATTACACCCTTTGTTCTGGGGTCCATGTCTGTTGGTCTGAACATTCTGATTTGTCATTCGTTTATGGATTTATGATTTTGGATTACGGCTTTGGTACCATGACCGCAACTACCCTTTAGCATATAACATGAGAATTACCTCTGTTGTAAAAAATCCAAAATTGACTGGCGTTACGATTTAAAATATTCGTTACGCTTTTAAATATTCAATCAATTGAACTGAACGAGATTCAAATAAACGACGCAAATTTCAATGTAATAGGACCAATGCAACACTAGAGATCTTAACCGGCGATCCATGAAATATTCAAGCAAAATAGCGTATCTGAACTGTCCATCGAATATAGGACGCAAACTTTAATTGGTATAATATAAGAATAAATGCAACATTACGGAGCTTGTCGCTCAGCTTATCTTACTTTATAACATAAGAATAATGTCCTTGATCGAATTCTAAATATGACAGGCGACCCATTTTGAAATATTCAAGCTAAGGTCCTTGTCTGAGATGCGCATCAAATTTAGGGCACAATTTCGGGTGCAATAAGAAAAGGCAACAGTACCAAACTTGTCGCTCAGATTATCTTGACATTAAACGTAAGAATATTCTTCTTTGATCCAATTCCGAATTCGGCTGGCGATCTATTTGTAAATATTCAAGCAAACATCATTATCTAAAATGTTGCTCAGCATATCCTAGTATATAATAACTAATTTATTTAGAAGAAAATCGAAATTTGAATGTCTATCTTTCTTGGAATGTTCAAACGCATGCAATTACCTGAAAAGTATATCAAATATTGCACGCATGGATCGATATAACAAGACATAGTTTACGCACTTGCTGTGCAGCATATCTTAGTATATAACATAAGAATCTCCTCCTAACAACTTCAAATTTTGACAGGCGGTCTATTTTGTAATATTCCAGCAAAGATTCTATTTGCAACGTTTATCAAATACAGGACGCAGCTGTTGGTCAAAAATTGTCAAAGACAATATTACTGAGCATGATGCTCAGTTAATCCTAGAATAGAATATAAGATTACTGTCTTTAGAAATAATTCCAAATTTGAGTGGCGATCCATTTTGAAATCTTCAAGCTCAAGTCCTTATCGGATATATATATCCAATATAAGACGCATATTTTGGTATAATATGACCGAATGCAACAATACGGCACTTCCTGTACAGCAAATCTTAGTGTACAACATAAAAAAAATAATTTCCTAGCAGCAACTTCCACATTTTAACGGCGATCTATTTTTTAAATATTCAAGCAAACGTCTTTATTTGAGAGGTCTATCAGATATAGGACGCAAGTGTTGGTTGAATATGATCAAAGGCAACATTATGGAACTTGCTGATCCGCATATCCTAGTATATTATATCAGATTTCTTTCTTTAGAAATAATTACAAATTATTTTTTAAATATTCAAGCAAACGTCTTTATTTGAGATGTCTATCAGATATAGGACGCAAGTGTTGGTTGAATATGACCAAAGGCAACATTATGGAACTTAATTGCTGATCCGAATATCCTAGTATATTATATCAGATTTCTTTCTTTCGAAATAATTCCAAATTAGTGTGGCGATCTATTTTGAAATCTTCTAGGCTCAAGTCATCTGAAATGTCTTTTCAATATAGGACGCAAATGTTGGGTTAATAAAACCACAGGCAACGTTTCAGAGTTTGTTGCTGAGCGTATCCTAGTATAAACAAATAAGTAATGTCCGGAATAAAAATTCCAAATTGGATTGGCGATCGTTTTGGCAATCTTCAAGCTCAAGTCCTTACCCGAAATGTCGGTCAAATATCTGACCCATATTTTGGTAGAGTAAGACCGAATTCATCAGTACGGCACTTGCTGTTCAACCAACTTAGTTTATAACAAAAGAATAATATCCAATATAAAAGATAATCTCCTTGATCAATTCCAAATATGACTGGCATCTCATTTTGAAGTATTCAAGCGAAAGTCCTTATCTGAGATGCGCATCAAATATAGGACGCATGTTTGGTTGTAATAAGACCAAAGGCAGCATTACCAAAGTTGTCGCTCAGCTATTCTTGACATTAAACATAAGAATAATCTTCTTTCATAAAATTCCGAATTTGACTGGTGATCTATTTGGAAATATTCAAGCAAACTCATTACCTGAAATGTCTATCAGATATATGACGCACATTTGGATAGATGAGTGCGAAAAAACAGAAAGGTGCGAACAAATAATGTAGATCCGGATCAAACTGCACCCCACACACAAACGAACTAGTTTATATTTTAGCATGAATAGAATGTGGAGTGTGTGAGTCCGATTATTTATCTATACAGTACCATTCTGTTCTATTACGCGGTACAAAACTGTATGTAAAATATTAAAAATATTTTGTAAGTCATTAGTCATTACCAACGTATTGTTGTTATTGTTTTTGTTAAAATCGTTTAGACATAATCAAATTTGATCTACTATCAAAATTATTAAATTAAAAAAAAAATCACAGCTCAGCAGGGTATCTCAAATCGGGTCCGGTATACACTAAAGGACATTTATTTATTTATTTATTTTGCTGTTTTTTTTTTTTTTTTTTTTTTTTTTTTTTTTTGGGGGGGGGGGGGGGGGGGCGGGGGTGGGGTTGTTTTTTCTACTCCATGCAATTATTCTCTGATTCCAAGAACTTAGTATTACATGGCATTGAATAAACGAACTGGTATGGCTAGCTGCCGGTTGGCGCACCAGCCACTGCAGGTTTGTTTTGAATCGGCAAAACATGTAATTCAAATTCCTTTACAAAGCAGAATTAATGTAAAAATGTAAACAATCATAACCAACTCCTGTTTTTGAAGCAAACATCAATTTATCCTTGCGCTTTTACAGTCGCACCCGAAGATAAATTTTAAAATTTATCGATTGAATTTGACATTACAAATTGGATAGCGCTCGATCTTAAAATCGGAACGATTGCAAAACAGTTACCGACAGATACAGCGCTGCCATATGAACAATAAACCCCAGTGGATGCAGAATCTGGGATCTCTTGTATTTGAGGTCAGCAAACTGGCCACCGCTGCTAAAGTGACAGCTTGCAGAATTGTACAGTTTTATAGGTTTTTAATTTGTATTTTGCTTATGAAGAAGAAAATACCTTTTCATATGTTGAGGCTAAACAAACATTACTTTTATTAAAAACAATCTATTTTATTCAGGCTTGCAAAATCTGAAGGTGATCTATCAAGAAGAACTGTACGATTAACTGAGGTGTAAATCTGTTAGTCAAACAGGCAACCGTGAGCCATATTTAATGGGGAATCAACTCCTCAGTTCAACTAGGAAAATGGGAATTTAGGATTGTTTTGATTGTTTGCACAACTGTGCACCCCTGTAACTCATGGTTTAACTTGGCATGCTAACCGTACCCAAAGGCCTTCGCGTGTACGAATCGACAAGGTGTACAAATCTAAAAGCTATCACTCTACTCGTTTTCTCAAACTCAAAAATAAAAAAAAAATACCCTAACCTTGTGCAACATTTTGTCAACAATGGTCTATCTTGTAGACTCTTCAGATATTTATTCAAAAGTCTTTCGAATACATTTTCTTTACCCTCTTTGCTTAGACTCATTTTTGCAAAAACGTAAAGCGATCCAGACCAAATGAATTATCTGTTGAACTTTGAGTCGCCAGAACGTTCAAGATCTAGAACGATAAACAGGGAGGCTGACATCTTGGATCCCGCTTTCTCTCGCGAGGGCTGTGTCATTGCGATATTCGTAATGAGTGACAGGCCTGTCAAAATCGGGAAAACGGTTAGAAGGAAGAGAAATAATTTCGGCAAATACATTTGACCGGTTAAATATCTCGAGATGATAGTTGATTCGGGATGAATAGTGTCAGTCAAATAGTGATACTTCTCTTAGCAAGCCCAGGTAAGTCTGGAATGTGAGCTTGAATGGTGCTAATTGGGCCTAATTGGAACTTGGTGAGCAGTGGGTGGGGTGTTTTGCCACTGCAAAATGTAGCGGCTGCTTTTAGAGCTTTGCTATTTTGATAGTGGTACAGTTAATATTGGCACAGCCTTGAATCTCATCACTTGGATAAGGCCTCCAAGTCAGTTGATAATGCCCCAATGCAGTACCAAGCAGTACTGTAGCGCAGTGGTTTGTGCACTGGCCTTAGGCACCAGAGGTCCCAGGTTTGTTCACTGCTTGAAGTGCTGCTGAATTCAGTTCACAAAGATCCTGGTTCGAATGCCACTAGAGACAATACAGATCAGGATTTTACAGTGCTTCATTGCACAAAGGCTGAGAGCCTTTCATCGACATCGTCTTGACCCTTTCTTATCTTGACAGTGGCCATGAGCTCCTGGGTTTGTATCCCGCTGAAATTCAGCTCATGACTATTGCGCTTCAGTGCACAGAGCCTTTCATTCCATCGCCTCAGTATTACTGAAATAATGTTGAAAGGGACCTAAAACACCAGATCATCATCTAGATATTCTTAAATGAATTAATAATGCTGGAAAAAAAAAATGATAATATTGTTTTTTAAGAAAACGAAAAGTACCACATTAGTATCACTGCATATCTAGGTTTTCATTTACCCACAATATGAGTCTTATGAAATTGACTGAGAAAAAGTGAGTTTTTTTGTTGTTTTTTTCTGTAGAAATTAACTTGACAACCATACAGTACATGTCACCCAAGGAGAAATTGCAAACTAATCAAGCCCTATTGAGAAATTAAATCTTCAAATGTTGTTTGCTATTATAATAACCATTTTTTATGGCATAGCTTCAGATAAGATACTTTTTCAATCAAAAAGTATATTTTAATTTTTCTTATTTCTCCATGAAAACATATGTTGTTGGTACTCATTAGAAGCACTTCATTAAGGGTCTTCTAATAAGTATCCACAACATATGTTTTGGTGGAGAGATAAGAAAAATAATATGTTGATACCCCCTCTTATCTGGAGCTATGTCATAGTGCACAACTAGCCAAATGACAAGTTTCAAATGACCCTGATTGACATTTCTAACACCTCTGTCGGACAGTTTACAAATGTTGACCCTAAGAAACACATCAAATTTAATTGATCAGATGACAGCTATGACTGTTGTAACTCCATTAAATTCCGTATTTTGCATACATGTAAATGGAACCAATGATATGCGAGCAGTACAACTGGGGTGGTGGTTCTGGTGTTGTTTGTTCTTTTTGTGGGACCTTGTAGTTGCTGCTTGAATGTCGATGCAGATGATTTTTCATGTTTTGTCTTGTTGTTATGTTTTGTGGATCCTGTCTTGTATTCCTTGTTAGGAAAGGAGCTAGTTGCTTTGCTTATTGTTGGTTTGTGATGTGAGTGTTGTCCATCATAGTTTGTTTACTCTTCCTCTTAAAATCATTATTAGTTCTGTGATTTATCTCCTTGAGCTCACATCTTCACTATTTTGTATATAGCATGGTTTAAAAATGGGCCCAAAAAAATATTGTATCCAAAGTTTCCAAAGATGAAACATATAAATTATTCAAAATGACCATTTGTTTCCAAACAACTATATATGGATTATTTTCTATGTAATTTATGCTGTTTTTTTTTTTTTTTTTTTGATACCATACAGTTCTTTAGCTGTTTTTGATTTAGATCCCTGCAACAGTATTACAAAGAGTTAAAGATTTCTGGAAATAGTTTTACTCACTTCAGTTTCCATAATAGGAGTTTTTCACTGTTTCATCTTATTCTGCACTTAACCCTTGTCCTGCTGAATAAATTAAGATGCCACACCCACTTTTAATTTTCAGCCAATCAGATTACTTGATCCCAGTTGTTTCTATAAATTCACATACTTAATGGCAAACAGTGCTGATCCAGATCAGTTGGATTCTTCAGAAGCCAACTGATCTGGATTTACACTGTTTAAGGCAGGGTATATCCGTGTTCATGAGGACAAGGGTTAAACCTCAGTATTCTATTGTGAAACAAATAAGAAGCAGTTGTTTTATTTTTAGAAAATAAGCCTTGTTTTCATGGATATCTTCTGCACCCTTGGAGCCATTGTCTGTCCATGGGTTAACATCACAAAAAAAAAAAATGCCAGTTCAAATATATTGAAAATTTCACCACCAAAAACTGAAAATTTTTAGATAAAAATCTCTGATATTTTTAATATTTCTGCTGAAAACATGGATTGTGGGTACTCCTTAGAACTGCTTCGGTTAGGTGGTTCTAACAATTATACAGTCTATGTTCTTGAGCAGAAATAAGAAAAATAATGTATACCCCTGTAAACCCCAGTTTTACTATATAAAAGTGGGGTTAGAGGGGTTCAAAATGATATAGGTATGTTTTTGTGATGAAATTTTAACTACCCGATAAGTAGGATTAAAACCCTTGAACTTCCATTTGCGAGTCAGGAACACTGGGCAGGCAACCAGATCTACATAAAAACATCTGGATACATGTCTCAAATAGCAAAAGATTAGGTGCTTTTTTTTTCAGCCAACGTTGACAATGTATTTCTCCATAAAATTTTGCTGGTACTGCAGTCAAAAGAGCTTGACCAAAGTGCTTTAAATTAGAATCCAGAACATATACTTTCATACAAAATGAAAAAAAAAAAAAAAAAAAAAATCGGGATATCCTGCTTATCTAGATCTATTAGTGCTGCTGTATGATGATTGGTTGATTGACTCATAGTATTAGAAATTGTAATAGAAACCAACAATTATCACAATTTCAGTATAGCTCCAGATAAGGTGCTTTTTTTTTCAACCAAAAATGGCTTATATTTTTCTTATTCTCCATGAAAATATATGTTGAGATACTCATTAGAAGCACCTCACTGAGGCACTTCTAATGAGTGCCCACAACATATATTTTCATGGAGAAATAAGAAAAAACATGATGTGGATACTCCCTCAGGTCTGGAGCTGTCCTTAAAACCAATTGCCTCCTGCAAATTGCAAACCACAGGTAGGCTGAAATATGTGATAATTATCCCATTGTGTATAATAAAAATACATTAAAGTGTTTTATTAATGTTTATTAAACATTTTGATTGTAGTGATAATGTTGTGGATTGAGCAATGTTTTCAATAAATAAATGTTTCGCACCTTTTTGTGAATATTTACTTCCCAAAGGCATATATTTATTGGAAGTATTATTTATATTTATATTTCATGGGATAAATATGTTGTACAACAACTCTTTGTAGTCACAGGTAGTGATAAGAAGATGGTAAAACATTATTTTCTGTATTGATGTGTATCAGTACAACATGTATATTAATGGTAGGAGGAATAAAATCAGGAGTAAGTTCTATTTGTTACGAAGTGCTAAATAAGACATAGCTACAGATAAGAGGGGGTATCCACATAATATTTTTCTTATTTCTTGACGAAAACATATGTTGTGGGTACTCATTAGAAGCGCCTCGCCAAGGCGCTTCTAATGAGTACTCACAACATACGTTTCGTCGAGAAATAAGAAAGATATCAGCATTTTTGGATGAAAAAAGCGCCTTATCTGTTGCTATGATAAGAGATTTGTTACATCATGCTAGATATGAGATTAATTATATAGTGCTAGAAAAGAGGAATATGCAAATACTGTATTCGCTCTAATTACCACACTGTGCACTTTAGTTTTTCACAATTACTAGAAAAAACTTGTAGTAAAATAGGCTGCTACATACGGATACACTTAAAGAAAGATCAGCAGAGAACTTCATGAGGGGCATATTTAATGATACTTAAGCAATGTTTTTCTGATTTTCTTCATAAAAGCATATGTTGTTGATACTCATTTGAATTGCCTCGATTTGTCGAGGCAATTCAAATGAGTACCAACAACATATGATTTTATAAAGAAGTAGATAAAAATATGCTGGTTGTAATCTAAAGACTACTAAATTGCTTGACTGTGCTTATAGGAGCATTTGCAGTAATTAGGTTGACTATGGTAATATCTTTATTTCTGCACAAAAAAATATACCATGCTTAGCTCCAGATTATCTGCATTAATGAAATCTCTCGAGAACTCCGGGATGATTTTGAAATGGGGTATTATATTGATGATATGGCACTAGCCTTGCCCAAGGCTTAGAAATATACATATATATATATATATTTTGGCTTATTGAGCTCTTTGGCTAGTCTATAGATAATATGGTCTGGATTTCAGAGACAACCACAGAAGAAAAGTTCACCCATAGACTAGCTAAACACTGGATCAAAAAGTAGAATATAAATGAAAAAAAAAAAGTAAAAAAAAAAAAAAAAAAAAAAAGAAGTGACAAACATACTTATATATTGGCCTAGTAGCTAGGCTAATATGGCACCTATAATGTTTTTTTTATTTCTCCATGGAAACATATATCTCGACGAGACACTTCTAATGAGTGTCCACAACATTCATGTATGTTTTCTTGAAGAAATAACAAAAATTGTTAGTGCTTTTCAGTTGAAAAACACGCCTTAACTGGAGTTATGGTCATGTGTATGAAAATATATATGTGTATGTTGAGGAGCTTCTAAAAAGTATCACCTACAAAGCAGAGCTCTAGATAAGAGGGAGTAAAGGGTATTTCAGCATTGAAATTTTGAAAATCAGCATTGAAATTGAAGTTGAGGGGGTGAAAATACTCAATGAAATTTTGGATTTCAGCTCTGAAATCAGGTTAGGGGGTAAAAGTTTTCCGTGAACTTTACATCTTTTAAATAAAAAAGCAACTTCACTCAAATTGATTCTTTTGTGAGCAGTAGCAGTACACTAGATCAAAAAAAGGTTCAACTCTTAAAACACTAATGACAAATATATTTTTTATTTCTATTTTTTTTTTTTTTTCAGAGAAAATAAAGCTAGGCATTTAATGTGAATTGCCTGTCATGCTTGGCATTAAAAATAAAGCTTGGCATTTGATGTGAATTGTCTGCTGTGCAGACAATTCACATCAAATGCCAAGCTTTATTTTCTCTGAAAAATTGTGAATTTTGTATGCTAATGCTTAGTGCTTTAAGAGGCAAATGGGCAATCAAGTATCAAGATTAAAAGCAGGGGGTAAAATACTCATAATACCAAAAACTTACCTAGAGCACTGTACAAGATAATTTTCATTGAGAAATAGGCAAATTTCAATACCTTTTTTGTTTGAAAAAAAAAAAAAAAAAAAAAAGAAAAAAACATTTTTTTTTTCTGATTAAAATGCAGCTCTGTAAGAGGGATATCCTCTTAATTCTTTTTTATTTCTCCATGAAAACATATAATAAAGGTACTCATTAAAAGCACCTTGGTGAGAAGTACTAAAGAGTATCCACATCATATGTTTTGGTAGAGAAATAAGAAAACTATCAGCACTTTTTTGTTGAAAAATGTGCCTTATCTGGAACTCTAAAAACCATAGGTCTAGATAAGGGAGGGTATCCGGTAAATATTTTTCTTATTTCTCCACAAAAACATATGTTGTGGGTACTCATAAGAAGCGCCTCGGCGAGGCACTTCTAATGAGTACCCACAACATATGTTTTTATGGAGAAATAAGAAAAATATCTATACTTTTTGATTGAAAAAAGCGCCTTAACTAGGTTATGGAAAACTGATAATGCAGAAGGTGGGGCAGGACTTGTCTGGTAAATGAATTACTGTAACTGTTTGGTGCAGAAAACAAACCAACAAACAAGTATATATTTTGAATACCTGTTCCTACCTGCACATTCTGCTGTTCTTTGATCTTTTGCACAGTGTTAGCAGATTAACATGAAGACAGAATGAACTCCCCCCACACTATATACTTGAAGATTTTAATTTCAATTTTAGGTATGTCAGGCTGTGTGATTTAGATATTCCGAAAGAATATAGTTGAATAGTTTGCAAACAGATTTTACAGTGGAAACTCTGATCAGATGCCATGTTCTGTGGCATTGATCTAGGTCTGCACTGTTCAAATTACACTTTTAGGGGTCTACAGACTGTAACTGGTAATACATTTCCCATAGCTCCAAATCCGACACCTTTTTCATCCTGAAAGTACTGTGTTTTTTTTTGTTTTTTTTTATTTCTCCATAAAAACATGTTGTGGGTACTCATATGAAGCATGTTGGCAAGGCATCACACTTCCAATGAGTACCCACAACATATGTTTACTTGGAGAAATAAGAAACATTTTTTCCAGTCTTGTCTTACCTTTTAATATTGCATAAGTTTAACTGATGTTACTTGATTTATCTCTGACTGGCAGGAAATGCCTGGGCCTTGCTGTAATTTTTTTTTAAAAAAAAAAGAAAAGTCCCCTCTCTTTAACCGCCCCAATGCCCTGGCTCACGTTTTCTTGGGAAAAAAGACGAAGAAGCAATTCCTTGCAATTTCTTGGGGAAAAAAATAAGTTGAAAAGATCTTACCTATGTTTGGTTTCGTTGGCAGGGTGGAGGTAAAGGTTAAAAAAAAAAAAAAAAATCAAAACAACACATTTTCTAGTGTTATAAATTTCATTTACTTTTTTTTTTTACATTTTCCACTTGAAAATTGGATCCTTCAGATTGGGATTGGACATGACTGGTAAATAATTACCAGTTATGGTAATTGTCCTAAAATTTTGAACCCATTATATCCATACTTTTTCACCTAAATTTTGCTCTTTATGCAGTTTTTTCTTAAAATACTTAGTGGAAAGGCAAACATTGTAGACCCAGATCAAATTGTTCTGAAAGAGAAGTCTGATCTGGATCTGCACTGTTTGCTTATTTCATTTTGTCAGAAATTTTGATGTACAAAATTTTATGACATTTACTGTAGTATTCTTAACTCTAATGTCTTGCTGAATAAATTAAGATGCCACACCCACTTCTAATTTTCAGCCAATCAGATCTTTTGATCTGGATTGTTGCTATAAATTCACATACTTAATGGCAAACAGTGCAGATCCAGATCAGTTGGCTTCTTCAGAAGCCAACTGATCTGTATCTACACTGTTAGCAAAGACAGGGTATATCCGGGTTCGGCAGGACAAGGGTTAATTAAGATATGTTTGCTGTGCAGAAAACCAACCAACAAACAAACAATATCATCTGAATACATGTTCTTGCCTGCATGTCCTGGAGTTCTTTGATCTTTTGTTCAAAGTGTTAGAAGATTAACAGATTATCTTTTAATAGCATAATTTAGTTGATAACCTTTTAAAGTATAGTTCCCATTTATCACTGAAAATTGGGCTATTATTTCATAATTTGATTTATCTCTGATTGATATCATAATTATGAGAAGAATGCATAGTGAAGTGATTAGCCTTTCTGACTTCAGATTACAAGATCCTTGTTTTGAATCCCACTAGAGGTGAAATTCAGCTCATATCTCATAACTGTATGCCTTCCATTATCATATCATAACATAAATTTTATTTTGACTTGAGCATGCTACAGCTCATAGCCGTACAAACACATTTACAATCTGCATATAATAATACATACAAGAGAGTGTCTTATAAACATACAAGTATGACAAACTATTAGTTATCCTTTACACTGCTGTAGGCGACTATATGCACCCAGGAGGAATCTGCCACCTCGAAAGCCTGCCATACTTACTATACACCACATGCAACCATTCAGAGCAAGTGTTCTCATACAGGAGTGAACCTACTTTCATACAAACATGCCACTTTTTATTAGATAGTCGGGTGCTGGATTTTACCCACACTAATAAAGACCGAAAATACCGAATTTGAAGCTGCCATTAATTTCAGCACTCACTTCAACAGATTGATCACAATTTCCTGGAGAAAAAGCCCATAACACCTAAATCATTTCCAGTGAGGAAGAAGTAGGAATAACAGTAGAACCTATGTATGTCATTCGTTTCATTCACAATAGTACACAGTAGGCGCTGGCCTCTTGTAACTTTTTTTTTTTTTTTTTTTAAAGTGTCTTAAACGGTTTCAAGTTTACACGTGACTGTCACATGACTTTCTAGTCACGTGACCATCCTCTTGCTGGTAAAATGGCCAACTACAATCGGCAAATTATATGTGAACATTCCAGGTAAATTAAGGCAAAATTAAGGGAGTAATGACTTCTTGAGTAGGGGTACCCACTCTTACAGTCCTGTTTCATTTTTTTCTCAGCACGCTAAGCCTATTGCAGAAAAGCAAAGATTCTAAAGAACAATCAATCAAAAAAAACAGCAGCAGCAGTAGTAGTACTTGTAGTAGTAGTGGTAGTAGTAGTAGTAGAAGTAGTAGAAACAATAGTAGTAGTTGTAGTAGTAGTCATAGTAGTAGTAGTAGTATGCTAGTGCAGTTGTTGGAAGAAAGAAGCAGCATTATACTGGTTATTATCAACCCTTCAGTTGTCCGTTTCTGGCAGAAGAATGTGCACAATTTGTGACAAATACTACCTTAGAGAAGCTGCTTTTTGGGGTATTTACCTAATTAAAATTCCTGAAAAAGCAATTCAAATTTAATTTATGGGGAAAATACCCAGATACATGTAACAGTATTTCTTGCACTCATTAACAAAACAAGGTACCCAAAAGAAAAATCCTGATACCCAATTCAATGAGAAATGGGTGGGTAAAAATAGTCCAGAATACCCAATTGTTTAAAATCTTATCTAAGGCATTGTTTACTACTAAGAGGACTACCTGCCTAAGAAAAGTGTGGTTAGGTAAACTGACAGGCTCGACATGACTGTAATGGGTTGACTGGGCCGTAAAACCTGTGCTCAGGCAGTTGAAGTTATACACCCTTTTTTGAAACCAGTGGTGCTTTTGTACATGTAAGTACAGGTAATAAGAAATCTTAATAACAGACACAGGCAGCCCTGACATCTTTCCAATATTGAGAGATAAATTTTCCAAAACATCTGGTACACCTTGATTTGTAAGTTCTTTACAGGTGTGAAAAGAATTATAAGATAATATTTGATGAAATATTTTCTTTTCCATTAGTCTATGTATTGCTTTAGAGATTTGTTGCTTTAGTTAACCTTCAAAGTGCTAATTATAACTGCAGCAGGCAAATTTTGATTTTTTTTTTTATTAATGTTTAGAGAAAATAAAACTTTGCATTTCATGTGAATTCACATGAAATGCCAAGTCTTATTTTCTCTGAAAAATTTCTGACCAGGGGGGTGGTGGGGGGGGGTGGTCAGGTGGTGCAAAGGTGTCGTGTATCTTACATCACTGCAGCAGGTAAAATTTTGATTTTTTTTTTTTTATTAATTTTTAGAGAAAATAAAACTTTGCATTTCATGTGAATTCACATGTGACGTGTATCTTACGTCCAACTGATATTGGCTTACAGTTGGGCAAGGCTTGCTATCCTTGTAGCCTGTAAGCGTACAGGGGGAATGTTTTTATTTCTTCTGTTATTTCACTTTCATTCATGTTCCTCTTTCTTCCCTGTTCCTCCCTCTCATCTCTTCTACTATCTCTTCTATCTCTTTTCTCCCTTTCTCTGGGAGATGACACTTAATGATCCACAAGGATTGATGTGTCATTAAACCTCAACACAATCAATCAATCTGACATCAGTGATAACACAGTCCCAGGTTGAAATCCCACTGGAGACTGATCAGCACTTCATTGCACAAAGTCTTCCATCCTCTTTTCATGGCTTAAATAATGTTGGAGGGGACATAAAACACCAAACCATCATTTCTCTGAAAAATCCTAATACTACGAAATTAAAATATCATCTGCTACAATTTGGCTTAGTGCTTTAAGTGTTAAGATATGCAGATAAATATTTTCCTTAACCCTTCTCTTGCTGAACACAACATACCCTGTTGTAGCAAACAGTATAGATCCAAATCAGTTGGCTTCTGAAGATGAAAATCTGGATCTGCACTGTTTGTCATTAAATATGTGAATTTCTATCAAAAACCCAGATCACGTAATCTGATTGGCTGGAAATCAGAAGTGGGCGTGACATCTTAATTTATTCAGCAAGGCAAGAGTTAGTATTTCTCCATGAACACATTCATGTTGTTGGTGCTTACCGTATGTACGCTTTTGAAGTGACTGCACATCGTATAAGTTTTCAAGGAGAAATAATAGGAAATGTAAATATTTTCAGATTGATAAAGGTATCATCAGTACTTTCAGGTAGATATGTCAAGAAGCGTATGTAGTGTGCAAAAAAAATAAATAGTCCAGTCATCAGTGGTCAGGTTACACATTTTACCCAGCAGAAATATGATTGAGACCCCAGTAAATGGTAATAAAACAGAAACCTACTTTCATGCCTATCAAATATGTCATGTAAGGGTGAAAGGTGACAGACATCAGCTGATTTATTGTTTGTTGGTATTAGTTTCCTAACTAAGATTTATGAATGAGTTTTTAACCCTTTCAGCCCAGCAGACCAGCACAGATGCCTATGCAAACAGTGTAGATCCAGATGAGATGGCTCATAATGAGCCATCTCATCAGGATCTACACTGTTTGCCTTTCTGTTTCTCAGTTTATAATGAAATGCCTATTTTCAACAATGGACCTGTCCAAATTCAAAGACGGAAGAGACCCCATCAGGAACTCAGGGGTGAAAGAGTTAATATGAAATTTATAGTTTGGATAGTTGGTTTTGAGTGGGAGGGGGCTGTATACCTGTTGATGTATGCCTCAGATACCGTATTGGTTTGTTTGAGCTGAGGTTAAATGGTCTAGTCAATAATATTTCAGTCATATCAAGCCATCTTCCAGTGTGAAGCGTCTGGGTGGCCGAGCGTTTATCACTTTCATCTTCGGATCACTATGTCCCATGTTCAAGTCCAGCTGGGGACAGAATTCAGTTCATGACTGCACAGCACTTCATTGCACAGGGCCTTTCATTATTACCCTTCTTTCATCTCAGTATGACTTGGAAAACAAAAAAAAAAAAAAAAAAAAACCCGGAACTTGCTTCAAGTAAGGCAAGAACCTTTCTGCTGAAAACCAATTATGACAGGGTCAACCCTCTGATTTCTTGCTTTTTAGAGTAGACCCCTTTTCAGAAGGGGGTCGGTATGCAGAAAATCAAATAGGAAATCACAGAAGTTGTCTTCTAGAAAAATGACAGAAAAACATCCAAGTGTATCTAGTCCTTAACTGGAACCCTGGGGCTAGCACAGTGTATTATTTGTTTGTCTTTTCCACGCAGACAAACAGTCTTCAAGGCAAAGATAATAACAACAACACCATTTAATAATAAAGTACTCTTTATCTGTAAATACAACAGATCTTTAATAATTGTAGCCCTTGAGCTTCTCTGAGCAGACCTGTCCCCTTTCTGGCTGCCCAGGGGCTGTTTTGACAGTACCAATTAATTGATTTAATTGAACTAGCTCTTAAAGGAGGCTTTCCTTAAATCACAAGGCTTAGGAGGATTGTAATAAGCTATTGAAATCTAGTTATGGCCTTTTAGTAAGGCTTATCATTTGGGACTTCTCAAGTTAAAAAGGCAATATGGTGAACAATGATATCCCTCATAAACCAAGATAAGTCTGTATCTCTTCATAGTCTGATCAAGATCCATGCTGGTTGCTTCATGATAGAGCTCAAATGGGCACTGTGTTAGCAAGATATTTGACCCTGATCAGACATGCACAGATCGGGATCTGTTAGTTAAATTAGTAAAACTAATATGTCAAAGGGCCTTTTTATTGGATCTTTTAAATATTATAGTAGCTCCAGATAAGGCACTTTTTTCCACCAAAAAGTATCGGAGTTTTCTTATTTCCCCACAAAAACATATGTTGTGGGTACTCATTAGAAGCGCCTTGGCAAGGCGCTTCTAATGAGTACCCACAACGTATGTTTTTGTGGACAAATAAGACAGACGTAATGTGGATACTCCTTCTTATCTGGATCAGTCAGCTATGATTTTATTTAGGCATATTATTAGTAGGTAGGGGGCACCGATAATAAAAGGGTTCTCATGGAGATTATAGTATCAGTTTATCCTATGCACCGAGTGAGTGCAGTGAGTTTCTCTGACTTCAGGAGTGGAGAATAAAATTGTTGCATTATCTTGTGGAATTAGTTTTCTTAGATGCTAGGTTATTCAGTCCAGCGGTGATATTATAAACATATGCTCTCAAAGAAACAGTGTAGAAAAAATTCTTAGAAAAAAAGTCGAATGATTAAAACATTTGTTGTAAGATAAATAGGATGTAAGCTTCTCTTAGAGTGGATTTTATATATACATGTATATTACTGGAGCTTGCTGTGATGAAGTTGAAAAGTATGTATTTTATGCTATATAGCAAGTTGGGTAAAAATTTTGAAATATTTTTCTTGTTTGGAATTAACATTTCATGCAAATTGTCTCCTAAGGAGAGTAACATTTCATGCTAATTGTCTCCTAATGAGACAGTTTGCATGAAATGTCAAGTCGATGCAATTCAAATGCAATTCAAATGCAATTCAAAATGCCTACAGAAGTATACAAAAATTACTCTGGCTGTAATCTGAAGACTATGGAATTGCTTGACTGTACACTTAATAGGGGTATGTGCTGTCATTAGAATACGGTGTGTACCAGTTACCTGTGACATGAGCACTGAACTGTAAGCCTTGTCATGCTGAATAAATTAAGATGCCACGCCCACTTCTAATTTTCAGCCAATCAGATTACTTGATCCAGATTGTTGATTGTATTGTATCACATACTTAGTGGCAAACAGTGCAGATCCAGATCGGTTGGCTTCTTCAGGGTTAAGTTGGATTTATAATGGATACACTTTCAAGAAATACAATTCTGTCAAGTTTGTTTTTGTCTTCCTTCTGAAAAGGTGTCTATTTTAAAAGGATGGAATGTGCTCTCCATGAAAGCAGATTCTTTCCTTTTAGAGTAGAATCCATTCCAGAAGGGACTTGGTCAAGATGGAATTTGCTCCCCATGAGAGCAAATTCTTTCCTTTTAGAGTAGAATCCGTTCCAGGGTCACGGGTCAACTTGGCCTGTAACCAACTCGGCCCCCAAGTCAACTTGGCCTCAGGTCAGGGTTAATATTGGTAATATATGGTACGTTCTCAAGCCTGATCTGTGTCTAGACTGTTTGCTTTGTCTAATTGCCATGTTATACATACAACAAAAAATGAGAATGGTTAATAAGGGAAACAGGCACACCAGCAGGGTAAAACTAGACCAACTTCCTTAGCCTAATCTGGGTATACACTGGTTGCTTTGCCTGCCATATTTTCTCTATCAATATAACTTATTCCTTGTCCTGCTGAATAAAGTAAGGTTCCACATTCACTTCTAATTTATAATCAGCCAGTCAGATTACTTGATCTGGATTGTTGCTATAAATTCACATACTTAATGGCAAACAGTGCAGATTCAGATCAGTTGGCTTCTTCAGAAGCCAACTGATCTGGATCTACACTGTTTGCGAAGGCAGGATATATCCAAGTTCAGCAGGACAAGGGATAATATAGGTTTCCTTCAAAGTGGTCTTGTGTAGGCTGCATAGGTGTAAAAATACCCACAGTAGACGAAACGGGAATATGTGAGTAGATGGAATGGGAAAAATTGTCAGAATTTTAGACAAAAAGGGAATAGATGAAATGGGAATAAACCCACCTATCTGTGCATCATTGTGTTCATATGTTTGTCTGCTGTCACTTAGAAAATATATCCAGGCTTTTATGTTGGCTCCATAGGAGCGAGCCCCCTCTTACATCATGACATACATCATGAAATTAAAAAAGGGCATGGCCGAGTTGCTTCTTTTGAGTGCATATTTGGTGAAAAAAGCTGAAAAGCTTCTATGAGCACCCACAACATAATTGTTTTCAAGGAGATATAAGAAAAATATCAGTCAGTTTTTTTTTGAAGATAAAAGGAGACTTACCTACAGCTATGGTTTACACTGTTTGCTCAGATGTCTGTCTGAATATTTAAAGTAAACACATGCAGTTATTTCTTCCACTGGAACTATATACACCACAACTTCTTTATAACACTATTGTTGGGGTCCATAGCATAAATTGTGTTAGTTAAACAACCATGTTATATCCAAACAAAAATGTATAGATTATATTGAAAAATGACCATTTATGGTCATTTTTCAATATAATCTATACATTTTTGGGATCCATCTTTGAACCATGTTATATCCAAAACCATGTTATAACAAACCGTCTTATAAAGAGGTTGAAGTGTATTAACGAGTTTTTGTATAATTGATAGTTATGTGAGGAAGGATGGGCATGGATAGTCTAAGATAGAGTAAACAGCTAAGTAGTTTCTCACCTGGGTTATTTTGGAAACTGAATGCACAGCTTAAATCAAGGTAGTATATGTGTTCAGTAATTTTTATCCCCATGCTTTTAAAAAAAAAACAATGGGATATTGTAGATGCCTCCATCTATCCATCCGTACATCTGTCACGTTATCTTCTCCTAAACCGCTGGGTGGAATTTAACCAAACTTGCTACATGACTTCCTTTTTGTGGTAAGGGAGTCTGAAAGCATCATTAGCACAAAACATGGGGATTGTGCGATCGTGTGTCATAGACTGTGCAATATAGGTTTTTTCTTTATTTTTGGATGGGTTTCTTAAAAAATCTGTCATTTGAAATAGCGATGTCCAGGCGGGTGAGCTTGGATGGGCATCAGGCATTGGGTGTCGTACAAGGTTTACCTTTTTGTTAATTTTGAAAAACCTGCCCGTAATGCTGTTGGGTGTTTTTCTTGTACTAAAACAATAATTATCTTGTGGGTACTCATTGTCACCATGTCAAGATTCATATTGGCGTGTTCATCAGCGCATTTTCATCAGAATCTTGACTGCAATCAGTCCAGATAATGTTCACAAACAACAAAGTGTCCTGACCAGACTACAAGGTCTATGTTTTGCTATTCAAAGAGTTTTTAAAGGCTTGTTCAAATTTTTGGACAAGTATGGTAAGGACTTACGGCCATAGCTCCAGATAAGAGTGGGTATTAGGTAAATATTTCATATTTCTCTGCATAAACATAAATTTGGGTTCTCATTAGAAGGGCCTCAGAGAGGCCCTTCTAATGAGTACCCATAACAATTGTTTTGTGAAGAAATAAGAAAATATCAAAACTTTCAAGTTTGGTAAGAACACCTTATCTGGAGGTATGTAAATATGGTGTACCATTATTTAGAGTAAATATAAAGCAATATATAAGAAGCGTCAGGGTGGCGGGCGAGTGGTTAGTACTCCCGACTCTGGATCACGAAGTCCTAGGTTTGATCCCACTGGAGGCAGAATTCAGCTCATGACATTATGGTGCTTCATTGCACAGAACCTTTCATTATCACCCTTCTGTCATCTCGATATGACTTAACTCTTTCCCCATTAGTGACCTTTTTTGTCATCTGCTGGTAACTTTTACAAACAGTTTGGACCCAGATCAGGCCCAACAAAATGTCGGGCCTGATCTGGATCCAAACTGTTTGACATTCTGATGGTATTCCTCAAAAAAATGTTTTTAGAAAGAGAAAGTTAATTTAAAAAAAAATCAGAAGTCGACAAAAAAAGCATGCAAAATCACCCAGCATGCAGAGAGTTAAATAATGTTAAAAGGAACAGAAAACATCATTTAATCATCAGAGTAAGTACAGTACAATGAAAACTCCCCAGAAGTGTATTAGGTTGTGGTAGAATTTTTTTGTATGGATTCCCAATATTTAGAGCAAATACAGTAAAATGAAAACTCCCCAGAAGTGTATTAGGCTGTCATGTTTAGTGCCATATTATTTCCTGCTGTTATGCTTCTGCATAGGATGAGCCAGCTCATGGTAAAACCTACTTTATGCCACATATAGATGGTGAGTCTCGGATAAGTCTGCAAATCAATGTTGTCATATTACAGTAACAGCCTCCGCAGCAAAGTTCAAATATTATTTGCAAGCAGCAATGTTTAAAGTATGGTCTGATGTTTCTGTTGTGTATTTATAACCCCACAACTGCAGCAACTGACACTTTTAAACCATTTTCTTAGAAAAAAAGTCAAACAGACGATTTACATGAAATGTCAAGACTTACTTTCTGTGGAAAAAAAAAAAAAATGAAAAAAAAAATAGTATGTCATCGGCTACAAATTTTGTTTGGCGCTTTTAGAGTAAAAACAAAAAACCTTTTCCACAGCTACGATAAGGTACGTACACATATTTTTTTCCGCTTTTTACTTGCTGTGGAGTCTGTATAGTGTAATCAATGTAGTTTTGCAGAAGCCAGGAGAGCTAATTACCAACACATGAGGTGCATGATGGGAAAATTGGTCTGATAAGCAATTAAGCATAAATAACTAGCAAAGCTCACTTTAATATAGTGGAATTAAATTTGGGTGAATTTTGGGTCTTATCTTTTATTGTTTTGGAAGCAAAGTTCTGTTAGATTTTCAAATCTTCTTTTCACTTTTAACAGTTATAATTGAAAAGAAGTGTCCTATGGCTGAGTTCTTAGTACTCCTGATTAGGGATCACCAGATCCTGGGTTAGGCCGGCTCCAGTCTCCAGTGACTAAATATTTTTTCTTATAATCCTATTTTACAATACACTAAAATAAAACAAAAATAATATAATGACTATAAAGGCTGGTCACTGATGACCAGCCTTTATAGTAATGATATTTTTTTGGTTTTATTTTAGTGGATTATCAAAAAGGACTTGTGATCAGCCTTTATAGTCATGATATTTTTGGTTTTTTTTTTATTTTAGATGATTATCAACAGGATTATAAGAAAAACTGTTTTGTCACTTGAGACTGGAACCAGTCTAAATCCTGGGTTTGAGTGCCTCTGGAGATGGAATTTAGCTCACAACTGTATTCATTGCACAGAGCCTTTCATTATCACACATCATCTAGATATTAAATAATATTGGGAGGGATGTAAAAACCCATCATATTTAATCTAAAGTGATTCTAATATGTTCTGGTATCCACAACATGGTTTCATGAAGGAATAAGTTTATCCTATGTTCTCTCCAGTCATTGAATTAATTGGATCCATGGCTCTATATTAACCCTTGTCATGCTGAATAAATTAGGATGCCACACCCATTTCTAATTTTCAGCCAATCAGATTACTTGATTCAGATTGTTGATATATATTCTTATACTTAATGGCAAACACTGCAGAGCCAGATCAGTAGGCAGGGTATATCCGGGTTCAGCATGACAAGGGTTAAAGGACAAAAACATGCATTAGTTGTTGTGGATACTCATTAAAAGCATCTTGCCAGTGTGCTTCTAATGAGAATACACAACTGTTTTTTTTTTGTTGAGAAATAAGATAAATATGAATCATTTTTGTTGGAAAAAAGAGCCTTTTCTATAGCTATATTTAGCTACAGTATTTACCCTAAGTATTGGGACACCTTTATTTACTTACCATACTTGTCTTAAAATTTGAAATAGTCCATTCCGTTCTACTACCTCTCAATGTGTCTTAAATAGTGCTGTATGTATGGCAAACAGTGTAGATCCTGATCAGAGGCCACAGTCTGCTGCATCTGCTCTGGGTGTAGACTGTTTGCAAAGGCCTGACTGTCCCAATACTTAGTGTTATTACGGTATGCAGTGTTTACCTGTTAAGTAATGTATATTTTCCCAAGTTGTATCTGACACATTAGCTCATAGCTCTGTCAGTAAAAATCTTTAGAAAGAAAAGCATTCCAGGAATGAATCATTTGTTGTGTCTATATGTGCTGTAAGTTGAAAACTTTGTTAGTTCAGCCTTTAGCTTTTTTCTGGCAGAAATTAGCAGTTAATTATATATAACTTATGATTTTTTATGCTCCTACTCCCGCCATCAGCATGATGCCGTGGCCATATAGTGTTCAGGTTGTGCGTACCTTATTCCATAAGCCCATGATCCTGTTAGACTCAGGTTTAGATTTTTGTAAGAGGTAGATTTCAGGATTCCTATCGTTGTGGCAACTTGAAATTTGGTATAAGGGTTTTATGTCTATGAGTTCAACAGGAATATACAAGAATTAGATCACAAAGACCTATACGTCACAGTCCACTGACTTCGGACTTAGGCTAATTTTGCAAGGTAAAGATTGTTGTAAGAGGTAGATTTCAGGATTCCTATTATTGTCGCAACTTAAAATTTGGTATGAGGATTTATGTCTGTGAGTACAACAGGAATATACAAGAATCAGGTTACAATGACCCATACATCACGGTCTGCTGACTTGGCTAATTTTGCAATTGTAAGTGGTAGATTTTAGGAATACCATCAGAGTGTCAAACAGTTTGGATCCAGATCAGGCCGGACGTTTTGTTGGGACTGATCTGGGTCCAAACTGTTTGCAAAGGTTATCAGCATACGACAAGAGTCGCCATTAGCGGGGAAAGAGTTGAAGAAATATGAGACAAGACATTTCATGTGAATTACCTGCACAGCAGCTAGCCTTACTAAGGTTTAGTTTTCTCTAGTAAAACATAGAATGTTGTCTGCTACAATTTTGATTGGTCAGCTCAGCAGAATGTGGGTCTGATCTGGGTCTACACTGTTTGCCTTTCATCCAGCAAAGTCTTAGACACCAGCAGGTAGTAAAATCATGAAGTGGACATGTTCAAATTTAGGACAAGTGTGGTAGTGAATCAACAGGATTAAGGAGGAGTATTTGGTGATAATTCTGGGATAATTTTTCTTATTTCTGCATAAAAACATGCCTCAGCAAGGCACTTCTAATGAGTACCCACAATGTATGTTTTCATACTGAAATAAGAAAAATTATCCCAGAATTATCGCCCTATACTCCTTAACAATTCCCCTGAATTGAGTCAAGATGTCCCAATATTGAGCATTAGTATGGTACTTAGAATTGGTACAGTCAACCTTCTTTATACCGACACTCGATACAACAACAAAATTCGTTATAATGATAATTTGGCTGGCACGAAACGTTCGCTTAAGAGGTGGCAGTGAATTAGAAATTATGCAAAACATTGTTTTTAATGCTTCAAGAAACATATGTTTTGGATATATGTTAGAATTGCTTCAGCGAGGTGATTCTTACAAATATCAATAACATATGTTCCTTGAGGAAATACAATTAAAACGAGGCATTTCTTACGTATTGTCATGCTCACTCAGGATTCTTTACAACAGCAAGTTCATTTTAACGGCAACATCTTTGGGAACAAATGTTGTCGTTGTAATGAGGGTTCACTGTACCTTTAGTAGATGAGTATAATTTTAGGATGTCAAATGCACCACACATAGGTCTAGCAAAGAGGGTGTAGCAACATAATTTTTTTCTTATTTCTCCACAAATACAAAATTATTTGTGGGTTCCGTTATCCACAAGGTATTTTTTCATAGAGAAATGAGAAAAAATATTGGTACTTTTTGGTTGAAAAAAAAAACAAAACATGCTTTATCTGGAGCTATGACCTCAACAATTCTCATACTATGGAATTAGCTTCATAACTAGGAGAGATTCTGTTATGAGATTATAGATCTGTGTGTTGCATCTGTTCAGATAAAATACCAATGTATTGCATACATGAGATAAAAATCAAGTTGATGTGAGGGTGTGTTAATATGATTATTGGATTTACAGATTTTTCTGCAAATACAAACTGTCACAGCTCCAGATAAGTTACTTTATATTAGTGCTAAAATGGGCATTAAAATTGGCACCAAAATGCAGTTTTTCCAGCAGATGCCATTTTAAATTGGTAGAAAATGCACCATCAACTTTTCTGTTGAAATTACCACTAATATTATCATTTTAACCCTTAAAGCGCCAGTCACAACTATTGTCGTCTGCTTTGTCATCTGCTTGTCATTTTAAAAGTCATTTTTGCAAACAGTGTGGACCCAGATCAGACAGCTCCTTTAGGAGCAGTCTGATCTGGGTCCACACTGTTTGCCTGTATGCAAAAATAGGTTTGAAAAGTCTGCAAGAATATTCAGCAGACGACATAAACAGACAACGTTTTTCTTGGTGCTTTAAGGGTTAACCTTTGTCATGCTGAATAAATTAAGATGCCATGCCCACTTCTAATTTTCTGCCAATCATATTGCTTGATCCAGGTTGTTGATGCAAATTCAGATACTTAAAGGTAAACAGTGAAGATCCAGATTAGAAGCCAACTGATCTGGATCTACACTGTTTGTAAAGACAGGGTATATCCGGGTTCAGCAGGACCAGGGTTAAGCTTAATCATGTGATAAAAATTACTTTTAAAGCAAGAAACCATCCTATCAATCAAATTGGGAGCTTATATCTAGTAGGTAAACAGGGTTGGACTATGGGCACTGGTAGGGAGCATAATGTGATGCTGGTAGATGTGAGAGAAGATAAGTACCAGCATATTCTAAGATGTGTTCAGCAGGATAAGGGTTAAGGGTTAAAATATGTATGGAAACGGTATCATCCAGGTATGTTTAAATAGTGAAAACAGAGATCTGTTTGCATATCTGCACAATCTGATCAGGAACTTAGCAGTTGAATATATTGATATACACAGATATAGCTACAGAAAAGCTGGGTACTAGTCACATAATCTGTTTCTTATTTCTCAACTAAAACATAGGTAGTGGGTACTCATTGAAAGTACCTTGATGAGGCACTACTAATGGGTACCACAACATACATTTTCATCGAGAAAAAAAAACAAACAAAAAAAAAACACTATAATTCAGTTGAAAAAAGTGCCTTAAATTTGGAGGAATGAGTAACAGATTATACAGTGGAATCTCAATAATTCAAAGTCCAATTTAAGGGTCCTGACAAATTTGTTTGAATTGTCGAGACTTTGAATAACTGAGGATTGAAGTGTGTTGTTATTTCAGATGTGGTATTCAGGGGTAAAAGGCTAAATAATTTCCATAATAATCGCAAGTAATGGGACAGACAGGCTTGAGCAAACAGTATAGACCCATATCAGATGTCTCAGAATGTGCCATCTGCTCAGGGTTACACTATTTGCCGCTCATCCAGAAGTTCTTTGACATATCAGTTGTCTGTAAAATGGATTTGTGCAAATTATAAGACCATTCTGCATAACTCCAGATAAGGCGCTTTTTTTTAATAAAAACGAAATATCAATTTTTTTTCTTATTTCTTCATGGAAACATGGAGAAATTAGACATATATTATGTGAATACCCCCTCTATAATCTGGAGCCTGATTCTGGTGAAGAGCTAATGTAGGTGTCCAAATATTTATGCTAAATACAGTATATCTCTTTTTCAGTGTGGGCTGCCTTAGAGTGCACAGACTGGGAGGGCAAGTCTATCCAAGATGGAAGTGATTTCAACCCAAAGAAGGAGGACGCTTGTTATGTGTGCAGGTGCGACAATGGTCAGTCAACAATGTGTAAGACAGTTTCCTGTGCCGCACCGACGAACTGTCTCTATAGGGCCATACCAGGAAGGTGTTGTGATTTTGAATGCGTGAAGTCAGATCTTGGAGACACTGTGATGAATGGCAGAGAGAATTATACAAGCTCCCCACCCTCAGGACCAGATTCAAAAGGTTGGTGCTGAATTTTCTAATCTTTACTCTAATTGTTACAAATTCAAATAAAGAAAATATCAATAACGCACTTCATTATAGCATTTTTTTTGTTGTTGTTTTTATATAAGACAGTTTAAAGATGATCGCATTCCAAAAATGTTTTATCCAAAACAAAATCTATAGATTATATAAAAAGTTACATTTATTGCATAAAAGATGATTCACATAAAATATATCTTATTTTCTCTGAAAAATATTTTAAAAAAGCCAAGGGTCATCTGCTGCAGTTGTGATAAGCTTTTTAAGGCTAAAGAGTTCGAAAACTGCATGAGTCCTGGCAAAGCAACATCTACATAGAACCCAAGATAACACCAAGCTATAGGTAAACATTTTTATTCAACAAAAAAAAAAAAAAAAAAAAATGTCATCTGCTGCAGTTGTGATTAGCACTTTAAGGTTTATATCATATCACTTAGTCATGGGTTAGGCAATTCTGGAAACTTGACTAGGATGTGCTGCTGGAAGTACCCAAAAATTATGCATATCTGAAAACAATATTAAATACAGAATGTACATAAAAGGCATGTATAAAAAGTACCAGTATTCATTTAAAAAAATCTTATTTCTAGAACAGAGGTATTTGTTGCGAATAAATGTCATTTTTGTTGGCATTTTGAATATTTACCCAGAATCAATCTGGATACCATCCTTACTCTAAGTATTGGGACAGACAGGCCTGAGCAAATGGTGTAGATCCAGATCAGATGCATCAGAATTTAAGTTGTTGTCTGAGCAGTCCACACTCTTTGCAACCTATTGTTTTGACGTATCACATTTAGGAAAATGGACTTCAAAATTTAGGACAAGTATGGTTAAGGTGTTAAGGTGTACCACTATTTAGGGTAAATAAGATAATCCTTATCCAGTACATGTTATGTAGAGCATGTCATTTCTTCTAATGAATATGCATGTATTGTCAGTGTAATAATTGGTATCTGTCAATCAAGAGGTGAACCCATATCTCCAGCTAAGGCACTTTTTTTTCATCCAAAAACTATTGATATTTTTATTTCTCCATGAAAAAATTAGAAGTGCCTCATTGAGGCACTTCTAATGAGTACCAACAACATGTTTTCATGGAGAAATAAGAAAAATACTAATTGGATGTTCCTCTTGTCTGGGACTCTGTGAACCATGTCGCATAAAGGGGCCTTAGGGTCAGATATATTGGAAATCAGTGTTAGTTGTTCTTGTGGAGAAAGCTTGCATACTATATTTATCCTAACCCTTGTCCTACTGAATAAATTAAGATACCACGCCCACTTTAATTTTCAGCCAATCAGATCACTTGATCAACATTATTGCTATAAATTCACATACAAGTACTCAATGGCAAACAGTGCAGATCCAGATCAGTTAGCTTCTGAAGAAGCTAACTGATATGGATTTACAGTTTGCAAAGGCTATCCGAGTTCAACAGTACAAGGGTTAGGACTACATTAGTATTCAGTGTACTAATATCTGAGCTAATCCATTTTCTGTCTGTTGATGTGGCTAAGCAGTCAGATGTCAGCTTCCTAAAGAGACAATCTGCATGAAATGCAGATCTATTTCTAGAGAAAGTAGTCTGCTGAAATTATTACCCAACATGCAGCAGTATTAATTACTAGGTAGCCAGGTTATCTGAATCTATTATCTGATTTCAAGCTCTGATGGTCTCTAGATTTCCAGGAGATATGCCATAGCTCCAGATTAGAGGGGTATCCAAATATATTTTTATGAAAAGATATGTTATGGGTACGCATTAGAAGTACCTTAGTGAGGTGCTTCTAATGAGTACAGGAGGGCCTCATCAAGGCACTTTATGTGAGTACCCACAACATAATAATTTGAGGGTTGAGCGCAAGACTGTAGTAACTGAAACATATTTTTGAAACCCTTGTTTAGGGGCAACTTTGACTCTTTTGTAAACAATGTAAATTCAGGTGCCATTGCTCATACGAGCATAATTAAATAGCACCTAAATTTCCATTGTTTACAGAAAGAAATGTTGTAATCTTCATAACACCTTCATGGTGAGGAGATTAAGTATTGGGAAAAACAACCATCTGACTTGCTACAGTCTTGCGATCAACCCTTGATACATTTTGATGGAAAAATAAGGAAAATATCAGTTCTTCTTGAATGAAATAATCAAAGCACTGACAGCACTGGTTGGTTGATTGTCTCTGAGTGTAGGCTGAGAAAATGGTCCTCAGCGTGGACTGAAGACTGTTTCATTCAACACTTAACTTCTTGTAATTTAAGCAAACAGTGCAGATCCTGATCAGATGCTGCATTCTGCGGCATCTAAACACACTCTAATGCCACTCTAAGGTTACAGTGACAAGAATATAGCGGCTGTAGGGGTGGTTGGGTGTGACAAAGGTGTCGGGTATCTTACATCACTGGGGCGTCCAACTGATATTGGCTTCCAGTTGGGTAAGACCTGCTATCCTTGTAGCAGGGAAGGGTAGAGGGGTAGTGTTCTTATTTCTCCTGTTTTTTCACATTCATTCCTGTTCCTCTTCTCTGTTCCTCTCTTTCATCTCCTCTTCTATCTCTTTTCTCCCTTTCTCTTGGAGACGGGCTGTAAATAACGGTAACTAGGATTTCATATAAAGAGTGGATTGATTACATTGGTCAGTGATAATCACATCGACACCTACCTTCAGGAAATTCTGGCATTTGTATACTATGGCTTGATTATAAACAATCGACCTAAAAAAAAACACTTTTTCTGGAGCCATAATATGTTCTGTCATTTCTGCACAAGTTGTCATGACTCATTTAAATACTGTTATGTTCACCTTTGACATAGGTTTTTGTCTTTTTTGTGTTTGCCCAAAAATGACAAAATCATTCAAAATTGTCATAAAATGAACAGCTTATCTGGTGGTTCCTGGTGCATAACATTACAGTCTGACAGTGACATGTTTGTTTTAGAATATTTCTTATCTGTAGCAAAGGATAATGGATTATGCTGATCCTTGGGGTGTTTTGATTGGATTTCATTGAAATAGATACTGGGACTACTGTATTCATAGATCCAGATAAGAGGAGCATGATCAAATTTGCCACCACTGCACATCAGTAGAAACAGAAATACATTTCTTTACAGAATTTCAGCGATACTACAGCCCACATAATAATTAAACTATATGAATCTTTTAACCTTTCTCTTGCTGAACACAACATGCCCTGTCTTAGCAAACAGTGTAGATCTAGATCAGTTGGCTTCTGAAGAAGCCAACTGATCTGGATCTGCACTGTCTGTCATTAAATATGTGAATTTCTTTTAAAAACTCGAATCAAGTAATCTGATTGGCTGGAAATTAGAAGTGGGCGTGGCATAATAATTTATTCAGCAAGGCAAGGGTTAATATTAACTCATCTAGAGCATGTTGTTCACTAATGTCATATCTACTAAACCCAACTAACAGGAGTGAGACAATTAGTCTGTATAAGTTTATTAAATGTGCTCTAGAATTAACAGCCAGAGCAATGATCAATGATCCACCTAGCTGCATGATTTGATCATGATTATTTCTTTGTCTTGATTATAATTGCTTTTGCTGTGCATTGTATTCTAGTTTGAAAATGTCAAGAGACTGTTATACTGATATTATATTTAGTTTTCTAATAAAATTTGTATCTTGTAGTATCCAGATTAATATTTTTTTTATTTCTTCACAATAACATATGTTGTGGGTACTCATTAGAAGTGCCTGAGGCACTTCTAATAATTATCAACAACATATGTGTTTGTGGAGAAGTAAGAAAAAATCAATACTTTCTGGTTTATTTGTTCTTTATAATTCAGAAATCGGTCCTTATGTGCAGCTATATGTATATGAGGGTACAGGGTACCCAGGCCCCTATGCAGGGGGGGTCGGGGGATGCAAATGCAACCCCCTTTTTGGGCAAATTACTTCAATATAATGCAGTTTTTGACCCCAAACTACAGTCTTAATTTTGGCCCCCAAATTGGCATTTTCTTAGCATTTGCACCCCACTTTTCAGAATAGCTAAAATTTCACATCCCCATTTCAAAAGTCTGCATACGGTCCTGGTACCTTTTTTTTTTTTCTAACAAAAGTAAATACAAAACAACATTATTTTCTTCTATTATCAGTTGAAATAATTTCTGTGTGTATCATTGTATTTATCATTGCTAACACTAACCATGTTATGTTCAACACACAACAAAGTAATGATATTTTTCTTATTTTTTCCTAGAAAATAGGATTTGACACCTCATGCAAATTGTCTCCTTAGGAGACAATTTGCATGAATTGTCAAATCCTACTTTCTAGAAGCAATAAGAAAAATATTTCAAAATGTTGTCTGCTGAAATTTTTACCCAGCATGTAAAGTGTTAATAGAATATAGATTTGTATGCCCGTTAGACTCAACAAATAATAACATATGCAGAGCTAGGGCAGCACTTTTCCAAAAATATTTTTGTTTCCAGGCTGAAGCAAACGTTTGTCCAAACAGCTCCAATTTAGCACATGAAATTTGCATTTTGATCCAACTTTCTGATCGATTTAGGCACATGCAATTTAGATGTGGAATTTTTAGTACATTCTGGGCTATGAATAATGAATCCTGGCAACTGGACTTGAAAACAGAACAATTGTTTTCTAGGCCAGCTAGGAGAATTTTGGGCAGATGGTCATTCTGATACATATGCACCAGTGTTGGAAGCATCCATTTAAAAGATTCAAGGCTCAAAAAGTTACTTAAAGATATCATACAGGTTTGTCATTTTGTAGGGGCAAGCATATAGCAGGAGGCATGGTGTATTTTTTTTTACAAACACACATTTCTAGTTGCAGTATGACTTCAGAATAATGTTGAAAGAGATATACAGCAGAACCTTGATTATAGCTCGAACACCGATGGCTCGTTTACCATGGCTAATTCAAACTCGATTTTGAGTCCCTAGGAACTTTTTCCAAGAGAACAAATATTTGGGGAAATTTTGTCATTTTATCATTAAATTGTATGTTGAGTGTACTCATTAGAATCACCACATCGAGGCAATTCTAATGAGTTCACACAACATACAATTATTATATAGAAGATCAAAAAGATTTCCCTTAATTATTCACCATTTGCTTCCTGACCTAGCGCCAGGATTAACCCTCAATGGCTCGAACTACCCATATCTCGAACAAATTTTCATGGTCCCAAAGAGGTTCGAGCCATCGAAGTTCGACTGTAATTATCATTATCATCATCTTTCAGGTACAATAGATGATGGCACTATGACGGATCTTGGACTACGATTGGCGGCGAGTACGGTGACAACATTCCTCATCCTAGCTCTCCTCCTCTTTTTGTTACACCGGTTAAGACAAAGGAGAATGCTCATGGCCCTAAGACGTATGTATAAATTTTTGTTACAGAAATGTTGGTCCTTATAAGAGATGAAGCGTCCTTGTGGCACTTTTTTTTCAACCAAAAATATTTGTATTTTTCTCATTTCTCCATAAAAGTACATGTTGTGGACTCATTAGAAGGCCTTCACCAAGGCGCTTTTAAAGTGTACCCATAAGATACATTTTATGGAGAACTGGAGAGAATTATTCAAATACTCCTCCTTAACCCTTGTCCTGCTGAATAAATTAATAAGCCACACCCATTTCTAATTTTCAGCGAATCAGATTACTTGATCAAGGTTGTTGATATAGATTCGCATACTGAATGGCGAACAGTGCAGATCCAGATCAGTTGGCTTCTTCAGAAGCCAACTGATCTGGATCTACACTGTTTGTAAGGGCAGGGTATATCCAGGTTCAGCAGGAAAAGGGTTAACAAGTCCCGGATATCTGGCCAAATATTTTATTTCTCTAGAAAAACATACATGTGTATTGTGGATGTTGAAACACTGAAATTGTCTCAGCAAGAAGCCTACAACATAGGTTTTCTTGGTAGAAATAAGAAAAAGTTTCTAAATACCTGTATGTTTGGTTGAAAAAAGTGTCTTCTCTGTGGACAGAGATCTGATTCTTTTCATGAACCTAGTTTTGATAGAGTGTAGTTTTCAGAGGATAATTCTGGAGTAATTTCTCTAGTTCTCCATAAAAACATGTTGTGGGCACTCATTAGAAGTGCCTTAGTAAGGCGCTTATCAGTTCCTGGCAAAATAATGTGCACAATATTGGTAAACTGCTTAGAGGACTAATCCTGCCCAGTAAAAGTGTGGTTAGGTAAACTGATCGCACTTGACATGACCCCATTGGGTTGACTGGACCATAAAACCTCAACACAAACAAACAGTTCTGCATACCCAAAATATATGTTTTTGTGGAGAGATAAGAAAAATATCAATACATTTTGGTAAAAAAAGAAAAAAGCTTTTTATCTGGAGCTATGGACTTACAGTTTGTTTGTTTGTGTTGAGGTTTTACGGCCCAGTCAACCCATTGGGGTCATGTCGAGCGCGGTCAGTTTACCTTACTACACATTTACTGGGCAGGCTTAGTCCTCTAAGTGGTTAACCAGTATTGTGCACATTCTTTCGCCAGAAACTGACAACTGCCCTTCTTGAATCAGCGGAAGGGAGAGAACGACAGTAGAAAATATTTCATGATCAGTCTCCACGAAAGAATGTGGACTTGCAGTTTGATGAGGACCTTCATTGCCTACTATAGAAAGACAGCTGTCCCTGATCAGACAGTTCCAACTGCAGCATAGCAACAGATAAGGCGCTTTTTTTATCCGAAAAATTCTGATATCTTTCTTATTTCTTGACGAAAACGTATGTTGTTGGTACTCATTAGAAGCACCTCAGTGAGGTGCTTCTAATGAGTACCCACAACATATGTTTCGTGGAGAAATAAGAAAAATATCATGTGGATACCCTGTCTTATCTGTAGCTATGACAGAGTATTCACTGGGAGCACATGTCATAATGTACATTTTCTCACATCACAGCTTATTTTTTATCTGACTTCCTTCTGGTTTGGATATCTGGTACAATAATAGTTTTGACATTCCGTATCTCATGGGAAATTAAGAACCTAGAAATTATGTAAAATGCCTTGTGTTCGAACTACTGTCTACCGTAGGATTTGGTTTGTGGTATTATTGCCTTGCGTTAATTGAGACATATTATTTAAAAAATTAACTTGGCAGCCATAGTGCGGCACAATCGAATAGCAGTTCAGACTAGATCATATATTTATGTCGTATATAATGGTATTATTACAACTTTATTGATAGAAATTCAATTTGCATGTCTGGATGAAAAGTGCTGATCATTCACTGCATATTCATAGTCTAATAAGCCTGAAGGGCATAGAAAACTTCAGGAAAAGTGATACAGTTTCAAGGGAGGCAACTCTGCCTAAATAGTTTTACCTCCCTTCTCTAGAGGGGTCTGCTCTTAATGGGAGCAAAGTCTTTCCTTTTAGAGTTCTACCCTTTTCAGAAGCGGATTGGTGTTCAAAAAACAAATAGGAAATCACAAAAGTTGTCTCCCTTTTGAAAAATGGTGGGAAATCTACTAAAAGTATCTAGTCCCCTTAAACTTGGCATAGAACTAGATATTATCGTTGCTTTATGAAAACACCTACCATATTCGACCTTATTTAGATGCAATTCAGATGGGTATACACAACATATGTCTATATATAGAAGACAAAATTTTAAAGTACACTGGCTGTAATCTGAAGACTACGGAATTGCTTGACCATGCACTTATAGGGGATCATGAGGTAATTGGATTTAACATGGTATATTGTGGGTATTCATAAGAAATATTTTGCCATTCACTTCTAATGAGTATCCACAAAATGTTTTTATGGAGAAATAAAAAAAAAAAAAAAAGAAAATGAAAAAAGAATGCCATGTCCAGAACTGTGCTGCCATTCATTTTGCAGGTAACATTTAACAGAGGATCAAGGTGGAATTCTGGGATAATTTAGAAAATAGGGTTTGACATTTCATGCAGATTGTTTCAGTGGAAAACAATTTGCATGAAATGTAGATTCCTATTTTCATGGAAAAATATTTTAAAATGTTGTCTGATGAAATTTTTACCCAGCATGCTTAATCCTTAAAATGCCAAGAAAACCTGCATCTGAAAATGTCATCTGTTTATGTCGTCTGCTGAATAGTCTTGCAATTTCAAACCTATTTTTGCATAAAGGCAAACAGTGTGGACCTAGATCAGACTGCTCCTAGAGGAGCAGTCTGATCTGGGTCCACACTGTTTGCAAAAATGACTTCTAAAATCACAAGCAGATGACAAGGCAGATGACAGTTGTTATGATTGGCAGTTTAAGGGTTAATATAAGACCAGATCAGTCTGTGCACTCGTAGTCACATAAGGATTTTTGCTTTCTTAGATATAGGCTATAATATGTAACTCTTAATGTGCTGGGTAAAAATTTCAGCAGACATTTTAAAATATTTTTCTTATGTTTCCTAGAAAATAGTTTTTGACATTTCATGCAAATTGTCTCCTTAGGAACAATTTGCATGAAAGGTCAGAGCCTATTTTAAGGGAAAAAAAAAAATAAGAAAAATATCATCAGTTTGTCATTTGCAGATTTAGTCCAGAGTGGTAAAGATTAATGATCCTGTAAATAGACAGTAGCCATGCAGGCACATAGCCAGGCGGAAGCATTGAAGCCTGGGCTTCAGTATAAATTTGGCTACCATATTTAATCTTATTTTCACCTAAAAACTGTTTAAATGAAATTAAATGTCGAAGATTAAAATTATTAGCAGGCTTCATCTTCATACAGTTCTTGGCTTTGTTCCTGCATATTATGTATATTGTTCTTATAGGATTAGACATTCAGATCCTATCCTAAAGAGATGATTCAATGAAATGTCATTACTTAAATGAAAAATAAAAAAAAATTGTGTTAAATGTCATTTTCTTATTTTGAAACTCTGTCTGCCAACGATTAGAAAATGTTCTTTCTTTTTCAGGTTACAATCGAAGACGTCATGATTTTGATGACTCTGATAACATCAGTTATTCTCCAGACTTTTATGGGTTACAGTGCCCACCACCATATGAGGATCCTCCACCCCCTTATTCTCCTCCAAAACCACGACATATACATAGTGGGGATTGTCCCCCACCATATGAGGCTATTGCTGACAATGGGAATTCAAATCAGGTGGATGGAAATGGGAACCAGACTGTGAATAGAAATGGAAACCAGACTGGGGTAACAGGAAGTCTTGGTAACCATAGAAACACAAATATGGCTGAAAGAAATGGTGGTAGTTTTAATTTTAGTGCTGGTCAGGATCTAATTGACCCTAGAAATCTGACGGGAATGTACTCAGAAAGAGGAGATTGTAATTTTAGTACCAACATTACTAATGTGATTACGTCAGACAGTATTCAGAGTCAACCATACTCTTTTGTTCAGTCTAGAAATGTTTCAAGATGTGTAACTAGGAATGATAATCATCAAAACGGACAGAGAACTAATGTTCCAAGTAATGTTTCTGATATTGGAGAATCTACTAGTTCGACTGATTCTATTAACAGCAGAAATAGCACTCCTGTCCCAACAGAATTGGAAGACAAGGGGACATTACTGGGTTCAGCGAATCAAGGGAGGCAAACAAATGGTGATAAATTAGAATCTGAAGCTGTTACTCTTAGTGAAGATGCAGAAACAACAGTAAGGCAGTTCCTTGATCAGCAGTTCGGCAACAGAAACCGGAATTTTCCAGCGTCAATGTCACAGTCCTGGACCTGCCCGGAACAGACATCTGCTGCCCCACATTTAGGTCTCGCTGGATCATTTAATCGTAACAGTGGATATTTTCAGCAAAATGCTAGTCAGGTTTCAAGATCTCCAAAGAGAAATGAAAGTGAAATTTCACAAAACAATTTACCTAAAATGGGTATAAGGTGTGGCAAGTGTAATAATATTATTGCCTGCAAGTGCAATAAAGTAAAGACAAATGGATTACTCACTAGATCTCAGTCAGACTACACTCAAAATGCTACAAATAGTACTCCAAAGGAAAAACTATTAATTTCTAGGAATAGAAATTTGAGGCTTTTGCCTGGAAGTTTTGGTGTGCGAGTGTCCTATGTTGAACCAGAGGACACGTTAAGTGCCCCTTTGTCAGCAAATTCTGATGATCACAATTCTTCTAGTCAATATCATAGTGATTCTGAGACAAATATAAGTTACTTTACTCCAAACACAGAAACTGTTTCACCTTGTGTATCACAGTGTGAAGGTTCAGAGACGCAGAATAATTCTCGTCGACAGGAGCTTCTTAGAGAGTTACGGCTGTCCCATTTGCTGTTCAGTCCTCCTAGCAGTTTTGACAGTTCTCCATCTCCGAATTCTCCTTCCCAAGCAACAAGGAGTCTTGTGCCAAAAACAGAAGTCATACAGTCTCAGAATTCTGCAGTTTCAGTCTGTCCAGAAACTGGACAGAAAAAGATCATGAAACCAAGTGCTGGTGTAATAGGTAATGATGCACAATATCCTGACACTTCATATAACTTTGTCAAGTCACCATTTTGCCCCCGTACATCTGAGAGAGAAAGAGATAAGCATATAAATGAAAGGAGTAATGCACAAAGGTGTAGACTAGATTTTAGTGGTAACACACTCCAGTCAATGGACAGAATGACTACAGAAAGTGAGGAAGACAACAGTCGGCAGTATAGTGAGAGTCACATAAAGAATCTCTCCAAACAAAGTTCATTAAAACCTAAAAATATTGACTATAATCATGCTAGTAATGATAGTGTGCCTAATGTGTCACATTTGAACTTCTGTTTTCAAAATGAATTCAATCCTAATGTAAATGTTGAAAATAGTGCCATGAAAGTCGTTAACGATAAAGATGTGTCGAAGTTTATAAATTCTGGATTTTCTTGCAATGGTGCTGAGAATGCAGGAGTCCCAAGTGTCAGTGAACGTGCAAATGCTTCTCAGTTTTATAATTGTGAGCATGAGGACAAAGTAGTCAAGAAAAGCAAAAGGAAAATTCTACATAAACGGCACTCAGCTGGAAGTTTGCCTGGTGAGAAAAGTACACCTTCAAGAAGATTGGACCTGGGGCAGAAACACTCTCCTAAACAAAAGAGTGCTACTTTAAAAAGCAAACATTTAAGACATTTAGATGTATCAGATAATGATCAGAGTAATTCAGATAATGCAAGTAACTTTATACCTGGAAGGCAGTATTACAGAACTGTTGATAATCATCATCACTCTCCTGTCAAAATAGGGATTTCATCACCCATCTCTTCAGCAGTCCCGGCTGGTAAAAGTAAATCAAAATCCTCACCTAGGAAGACTCAGCCATTTCTAGAATTGCACGATGACAATCTAGTGTTGACACAGAAAGACGTTTTTAGACCAAGTCATAATAATAATTCTTCATTGATGTCTTCTGTTCATAATCCCTGCTCTCCTGCAGTTTTTGGTGCTAAATCTCTAACTAGAAACAGTTGCCATAGTGATTCAAGGTCACATAGTCTCCATGGTAAAAAGAACCACAAAAGGTCAAGGTCACTGGGGAAGGAAGAATGTTATGTTGGTGTGCATATGGGGAATAAGCATGCAGAAAAACAACCTAGTCATAAATCTAGTGCCAGAAAAAAGAAAAATCGCCAGTCTTTTCCAGGAACTAATGCTTTTCATAGGGAATTAGAGCATGTATTAGAAAGTCAAAAGCAGGCCATGTCATTTACTATGAGTAAAGCTATGGGACGTTACAGCGGAGAACATGGGATGCATGCTGTTACAACTCAAGTGTGATTTGAAATTAACATTTAGCAAATTTAAATCTTAGCAGACAATATTTCAAGAAATTGTCTGCAAGAGACAAATGAAATTTCAAACCCTATTTTATGGGGAAAAAAGGAAAGATAAATATACCATATTATTTGAACAGACAGGCCTGATCAAACAGTGTATACCTAGATCAGATACTGCATTCTGGAAGAAAACCACCTTACCTGGAACTATGGATTGCTGTTGAAATCAAAGTACTGACAGTACTGGTGGGTTGATTGTTCTTGAGTGTAGGCTGGGAAAATGGTCCTGAATGGGGACCAGACTGTTTTATTTTACCCATAACTGCCTCTAATTTAAGCAAACAGTGCAGGCCCTGATCAGGCACTGTGCTCTGCAGCATCTGATCTGGGTCTCCACTGTTTGGCAGTGTCCCAGTACTAAACCTTGTCAAGGTTTTACAGATAACCATCTTCGCACATTACTCTGACGTCACAGCGATAATAATAGCACTGCTATAAAGAACTGTTACCTGAATTTGCAGACAACAGCAATATAACTCAAATTCTTTAGTAACTTTAGGTCAATTGACCAAAAACAGTTTTGAAAAACGTTCAGTTTTGGAATAGAGTAGAGTTCAATTAGGAGTTGGGTGTTTCTTTTCTTGAACAATTTGTTGGTCTGTCTGACGCACGGTTTGATTTCATGATCAATGAAAAAGCACGTGGACATCAGCCTTAAGGAAATTTTGGTTTATGTATACCTTGAGTCAAATGTAAACAGTCAACCAAAAACAAAGCACCCTACTTGGAACTATGGGTTGCAGATGAAAAAAAATATGATTGTGTGGTAATACTAATTGTCAATGTTTTTGGTTTGTTGTAGGCAAAATTAGCATACAAGAAATAAGCAATGTTTTCTTAGTTTTCCCTGAAAATATGGTTTGATCATTTAATCCTTGTCATGCTGAATAAAGATGCCATACCTACTTCTAATTTTCAGCCAATCAGATTGCTTGATCCAAATTGTTGCTATAAATTCACATACTTGATGGCAAACAGTGCAGATCCAGATCAGTTGGCTTCAGAAGCCAACTGATCTGGATCTACACTGTTTGCAAAGGCAGGGTATATCCAGGCTCAGCAGGACAAGGGTTAAGTAGTCCTTTTAACTTGATATGATCCATTTTATATATTTTCACAAAAATGGGGCTAAGCACAATTTCTTTGCATTGCTTCACAAGGACACTATTTGATTGAGAGTTCCAAGTCCAATTTAAAAATATATAAATAAATAAAATAAATATATTTTGAAATGTTACCTGATTTTGAAATGTTGTTTGATAAAAGATCTGTTCAGTGTTAATTACAGTATAAATAATATGATCTTACATATTGTATACAAATTACCATAGTTATAACCTAAATAATTGGACACTTTTTAAGCTATATTTGGTAAATATCATAGCTCTCTCAGGTAAATGTTTTTCTTATTTCTCCACAAAACATGTTATGGGTACTGGTTAGAAGTGCCTCAGTGAGGTGCTTCTAATGAGTAACCACAACATTTGTTGTGGAGAAATTAGAAAAAAATTTAATCCTTTTTGGTCAAGAAATGCATCTGTACTGGAGGTATGATTTTTAATCCTTGTCATACTTTTCTAAAAATGGAACAAGATGGTTTGACTACTTAATGATGCATCTTAAACATACTGGTTCATCGGCAAACAGTGTAGAACCTGATCAGAGTCAAATTTGATCTGGGTCATAGCTCCAGATAAGAGCGGGCATCAGGAAAATTCTTATTTCCCCATAAAAACACGTTATGGTACTCATTACAAGTGCCTCAGCATACTTTTTTTGTGGAGAAATAAGAAAAATACCAGGGCCCAGTTGTTCAAAGCTAACGATGTCGTTAGTTAACGATTCGTTAAAATTTACATCGAGTGGTACGCAAATATGCTGAAATATCAGAATATTGTATACTGAATCAGCTAGAACAGTTAACGAAATGACCCTTAACAACGCTTTGAACAACTGGGCCCAGAACATTCTGGGTGAAAAAAGTAATATCTGGAGCTATGAGTTTTATCCTTTGCCATAAGCCAGCCTCGGTGGCTCAGTTGGATGCGCCGTCCGACTGGAGACCAGGAGATCGCGGGTTCAACCCCCTGCCGAGGTCGGTAACATTCTTTCGTGGAGATTGATCGTGAAATATTTTCTACGGTGATTCTCTCCCTTCCGCTGATTCAAGAAGGGCAGTTGTCAGTTTCTGGCGAAAGAATGTGCACAATACTGCTTAACTGCTTAGAGGACTAAGCCTGCCCAGTAAACATGTGGTTAGGTAAACTGACAGCGCTCGACATGACCCCATTGGGTTGACTGTGCCGTAAAACCTCAACACAAACAAATTATCCTTTGCCGTACTATTTTAAAAATGAACAAGATGGTTTGACTATTTGACTACCAAATAAAGTAACAGTTAATCATAACCTTTGATAACATGCTTTTTCCAATCCAAAAGTATTGGTATTTTTCTTGTTTCTCCATGAAAATATATGTTGTACTCATTAGAAGCACCTTGGTGAGGCACTTCTAATGAGTACCCACAACATATATTTTCATGGAGAAATAAGAAATATTTACCTGATACCCACTCTTATCTAGACCTATACGTAATAATGCATCTTAACCCTTGTCCTGCTGATCCCAGATATGTCTTGCATTTACAAACAGTGTAGATCCAGATCAGTTTGCTTCTGAAGAAGCCAACTGATCTTGATCTACACTGTTTGTCATTCAGTATGTGAATTTGTATTAACAGCCTTGATCAAGTAATCTGATTGGCTGAAAATTAGGAGTGGGTTTGGCATCTTAATTTATTCAGCATGACAACGGTTAAGAGTAGTGGTTTAATGACATGTAGACACTAATCCTACTGTTAATACTACTAGTTTGAGCTAGGTGTACTTTGTTTGCTCAGGCACATCTGTCAGAATATTTAGGGTAAATATGGTAAACATTTTAAAACGGAAGAGTTATTGCAAGGAATTTTGAATATTGTTACATGAAAATAGTGCTCATCGTAGGTGTCAATAGCAAAGGCCCAGATAAGCGCATGTATCTGTGCATTTGAATCCTATATGTGTGAACAGCAAGGCCTGGCCCCAAGGTTATATAACTTTTTTTCTTGCTTACTCGGCTGAGCATGAAATTAAAATTGTCCTGCTAATTAATCTCAAATTACTAACAACTGCAGATTCTTCCTTGCTAAACATAGCTGAGCATGAAACTTAATTACTTTCTCTGCTAATATATATGAAAATGCCAACAATAAAAATGCCAACTATTGTTGGCATTTTCATATTTATTAGCAGAGAAAATTTCATGCTTAGTGAGTTGAGCATGAAAAAAGTCTTATAACCTTGGGGCCAGATTTGCCTGTGAATTTGTGTAGGCTGATCAGGGCTTTCACATTTCATTTACATGTTTTTGTTTTATCCCCATGCTTTTCGAAGAAAAAGGGGGGATATTGTTATACTCCCTGTCCATACGTACATCCGTCTATAATGTCACACCATTGCTCATAGACCATTTAAGCAAGAATCTTAAAACTTTCACAGGCGATAGCCCTATGGATGAGGACTGGAACGCATTTGGAATTTTGATGTGCAGGGAGATATGCGATGGTGCTGGCACGGGAAATGCGATGGCACTCCATCGACTTGCTCCTTTAGTTTAGTTTATAGTTGATGTGATTATTGATGTTGATCCAAAATTTTATTGAGCACTATCAACACCCCTGCTCATGACCTAGAGGTCAAGGTCACAGACTTAAGAAATTTTATGTTAAAGTTTTGTGTCACTGTTTCTAAGATCTGATAGACAAGCACAAGTTCAGGCCAGCTTGCATCATGTTTTTGTATTGTTGTGTTTTTGATTCATTTATTGATATGCTATATGCTCTGACATTTGAGCCTAATAATTATGTATATATTATTTTAATATATCAGTATTTGTATATTGTATTACAAATTACGTGCTCAACTGATCAGTTTTTATTCTGTTATAGTTATTGGAGGCTCCGAGTATCAAGGTATTATTAACCTTTATGCAATTCAGCAGATGGCAGATTGATAATATTTTTTTTAGGTTGTGGCTATTGACGGTTTCGCTATTGACAACCGGTTGTCTATAGCGATTTCGCTACTGACAACCGGTTGTCTATAGCGAAATAGCTGCTGACAACCAGTAAGATGTTTTAAAGTTTAAAATCTTGATCAGTATCGTCAGTTTCAATATAGAATGATATTTAATGACTACAAGAAGTATATAATTAGTTTTATTTTTAAAAGTACTTTTTATAAAGTTCACTTGCAGATATAGGAAATTTGCAAAGACACCAATAAACATGAATGATATTGGAGAGCAATATTCAAATAGAATACAGAAACACCTGAATCTCCTGATCTTTATTATTTTTTCCTGAAAAAAAGCTGTGACATTTCATGCAAGTTGCATGAAATGTCAAAGCCTTTTCCCCCAGGAACAATTAGAGAAGTATTTCAAAATGATGCCAGTATGCTAAGTGTTAAGACAGATATTTTCCTTACTTCACCATGAATACATATATTGGAGGTAAAAGAGAAATGCAGTTACACTATTATTTGGTGTAGTACATTCTCTAACTACTGTTTAACCATCACCACTCAACGGTCATATTCAGCAGACAACAAATTGATGACATTTTTCTTATTTTTCCCAGAAAATAGGCTTTGATATCTCCTAAGGAAACAGTTTGCATGAAATATGAAAGCCTAATTTCTGGAAAAATAAGAAAATATTTCTTAATTTTAAGACACCTTAAGGGGAGTTTATACACTTTCAAGGGGTGACAACTCTATCAAAATTGTTTATCTCCTTCTGAAAAGGGGTCTACTCCAGAAGGAAAGAATTTGCTCTCCTTAGGCTCAATGGTCTCAAAGGACCAGAAATTTGAAATTATACTATAGTGAAGTAGTGGGAGACATGGCATCAACACCAGTTGTAGTGAAGATAAATGGACTAGAAGGACTGACCCTTGAGAGTGAAGAACACACTCAAAATTCAGGTTCACATTTTGTGATCAAACAGTTGTTTAATGCTGTTGATTGAATTTAAAAATGAAGCAGCATCAGTAGTATACATGTAGAATATGGATTCTTAATTTCAAGGCTGTCTATTGGAATTTGAAAGTGTATGTATTCAGTATTATCAAAATTTATTTTGAAGTCTTAATATGGTAACACACCTATGTAAAATATACAGGTCTTTGCCATAGCTCTAGATAAGCCAGTTTTTATACCTGTACAAAAATATTGATCCACCAAAAACATGTTATGGGTACTCATTAGAAGTGCCTCAGTGAGGCACTTCTAATGAGTACCCATAACATGTTTTAATGGAGAAATGAGAAAAATAGTACTTGGCTCTTGAAACAAACATCTTATCTGGAACTATGCCCAGATCAGACTGCATGAATGTATAGTCTGATCTGGGTGTTTACATTCAAACTTCAATAGCTCGAACAACAATGGCTGGTTTAGCATTTCTGATTCCAACTCGTTTTCGAGTCCCTACGAAATTCTTCTTGTTCCAGAAAACAAATATTTAAGGAAATTTTCTTATTTTGTCATGAAATTGTATGTTGTATGTACTCATTAGAATTGTCTCATTGAGGTGATTTTAATGAATACACTCAACATACCATTATTGTATAGAAGATCAAAATGACTTCTCTAAAATATCGCCATTTGCTTCCTGACCTGGCATCATGATTAACCCTCACTGGCTCAAACTACCCATGTCTGGAACAAGTTTCCATGGTCCCAAAGATGTTTGAGCGATTGAAGTTCAACTATATTGTCAGCCTATGCCTCAAAGACATGCAGCTCATTAACAGTACACTCCAAAATGAATGTTGGTAGTACAGAAAAAAAATCTACTGAGATTGAATAGAAAATGTGGAAATTAAGAATCCATTTTCTGTTAACAGATACCAAATGCACTAATGATGCTGCTTCATTATAAGATGGGGAAAAAAAAATTATTTGACAAGCATTCTTCCATATGTGTGATAAGCAATTGTCTAATAAGCATGTTGTCTCATGTAGCAGCTCAAATCAGTTGCGGAGAGCGTTTTTGTTTTGCCTGACAGAAAGCTTTGCATTTTTTGAGATTTTCACCTTTTGGAGATAATTTGAATGCAGGCAAAGCACGAAAAAAATTTTTTTTTCTTCTTGAAAACATATTTTGTGGGGCACACATTAGAAGTGTCTCTTTGAGGCACCTCTAATGAGTAGCCACATGTGTTTTTGTGGAGAAATAAGAATAATATTTTGTTCTGTTGGAAAAAAAAAAGGTCAGATTTAGGGATGAAATTTGCATAGTTGATTTGTAAAGGGTTCCCAAAACATAGGCATTTGTGGAGATATAAGAAAATATTTTGTCTTTATAATGGCACAATCTCAGTTGGAGCCTAGTTTATTTTGTAGAATGAGTTTGTTTGATTTTATGGTTTATCGGCACAATATATATAATGTTGTCTTTGATAATCATAGCTACAGATAAGAGGGGGTATCCACATAATATTTTTCTTATTTCCCAATGCCTCGGTGAGGCGCTTCTAATGAGTACCCACAACATATGTTTTTGTCGAGAAATAAAAAAGATATCAGCATTTTTCGGATGAAAAAAGCGCCTTATCTGTTGCTATGGATAATCATGCCTATTTTAGTCAAATGAGCTTAATCAAACAATACAAACACAGTCTGGTCAAAGTATGTGCAGTTTATCTATCAAATCTACAGATATTATCTCGGTAAACTTTGCATGCCCTAAGTAGATTTCTTAATATTATGTCATATACAGATTGATCATGAAATAATTTCTAGTCAGTCTTCCCCTTCCACTGATTCAAGAAGGGCAGTTGTCAGTTACTTGCAAAACTATGTGCACATAGTACTTGTTAACCCTTCTCTTGCTGAACACAACATGCCCTGTCTTAGCATACAGTGTAGATCCAGATCAGTTGATTTCTAAAGAAGCCAACTGATCTGGATCTGCACTGTTTGTCACTAAATATGTGAATTTCTATTAAAAACCCAGATCAAGTAATCTGATTGGCTGGAAATTAGAAGTGGGCGTGGCATCTTAATTTATTTAGCATGACAAGTGTTAACTGCTTGAAGGAAAAGTGAATGGGTTGACTGACTGAAGCATCATGGTCTCAGATCAAACACATAGAAGACCCAGACCAGCCTGTGCTGGTCTGTTTATTATAGGGATCAAACATGGTTTTTCATGCATTAACATTCGCCAGGTGTTCGGCCTCGGTTTTCAACACCTCCCAAGGGACCTGGTGAATGTTAATGCATTAAAAAAAACCATGTTCGATCGCTATTATTGCATAAAAACTGAAAATATTTACTAAATTTCGCGTTATTTCTTGCGCTTTTTTGTTTCGCCTTTTCACCAATGTCTCGTGAACATAATTTCCACTGACTATGCTCGTTCTAGAGCCAGACTGTACACACCTCGTAACGGCAGCAATTCTGTGGCCCCGGTACGATCATATTGAAAGTTGTGTAGCCGTGCATTAACAGCGCGTGAATTGCCTTGTTAATACACGGTTTTTCGCCGGTTAATGCACGGCTGTTAATAACATGCGGCACTGTTTTTTATGAAATAATATCTGTTATTTTTTAAATACAAGATAATCAGCTTGCACGTGCAGTGTGACTGTGGCCTTCGTTGTCCGCTTACAGAACTTTGTTTGGTGCAGTAGGGCAATTAAGTGGAAGACAGTGAAAACCTTGATCAGACTGTAATCTGAGCCATCCCCATTTGCATATGACACAGGAGTCCATTTTCTCATGTCCTGCATATTTACCATAGTTATCCTATCATGGGTGAGTTTTCAGGATTTCCCAATTTCAGGATTTTGGACTTGCTGTGCCTCAAGTATTGGCAAATTTGGCATTTCAGGATTTTGAAACCTAGATTTACAAAAATTTCAGCAGATGCTATTTTGAAATAGGTTTTTTGTTATTTTCCCTAGAAAATAGGATTTGATATTTTATACAAATTGGAGACTATTTGCATGAGATTGCAAATCCTATTTTCGGCGAAAAAGTTTTAAAAATACCATGAATTTGCCATCTGCTGAATTTGCCTATAGCGTACTATGTGTTAAATGCTTGCCATACTTGTCCTAAAATTGAAAAATCCTGGATATCAGTGTTTTTGAATTTAAGAACTTTCACCCATGTCCTAAATATTGTGACCAATTAAGAGTTAGCATCTGGGTAAAAATTTCAGCAGATGCCATTTTGAAATTTTTATTATTTTTTTTTTTTATTTTCGCAGAAAGTTGGATTTGATATTTCATGCAAATTGTCTCGTAAGGAGAAATGTCAAATCCTATTTTCTTGGTAGAAACTTCCATAAATTTCAATTTGTCATCTGCTGAATTTGCCCATAGCATACTAAGTGTTAAATCCTTACCATACTTGTCCTAAAATTTGAAAAAAAAAATCCATTTTACTACCTATTAATGCATCTAAAAACTGCTGAATAAGAGACATTTTGTGGCGTCTGATCAGGGTCTACATTGTTTGCTGAGGCCTGTCTGTCACATACGCTTAGGGTAAATACTATAAATTTGATGTTTTTTCTTTATCATAATTTAGAATCATGAGAATCAAATCACTGCCAAAACTAAGTGACTTACAGTATTCTTTTGCTATAAATACCCCAAAATTTGACTTCAAAGACTGAATAAGGAAAGGGAAAGACTATACAATAGACTGTATTTTGCAAAGAGTGGCAGTGAGTTAGTTACCTACCTCTGCCATCTTGGGAAGGGAAGTATCCTATTTTTGCAAAGAGGGGGATTCAATACTTTCAAGGGATACAACTGCCTTTTTTTTTGTCTACCTTCTGACAAGGAGCCTACTCTAAAATGAAAGAATTTTAAAGTAGACCCCTTTTCAGAAGGGAACTGGTGTACAGGAAAACAGGAAGTCAGAAAAGTTGCCTCCCTTGTAAAAAATCTACCCAGGTGTATCCAGTCCCTTTAAATTTTACCAATGTGAAGAAGAGAACTAAACAATTTTGCAAAGTGTGGCAATTTTCACTGCCTGCAAAAGTTTTCATTGCCTCCGTTTGAAAAACTGTGAACTTGCCTAGTTTGGTAAAAATTTGCTATGCCTCGTGTCTCGCTGTTTGCTGTCCAGATTTTAGGGTATTTCTCTACTTCTCAGCATGAAAGGGTCTATTTTATGTTACTTGTCCCTTTGTACTTGCATTTCAGTGAGGGCATAAGTATTTCCTAAAAGATTACATGTATGCCCAGATCAGCCTTAGCATCAGCTCAGTCTTTGCAGGGCAGTCTGTGGGTATCTAAGAATGCAAAGTAGATGAACAGGCTGATCCGGCTTTGTGTTGTACAGTCTTGTAGAAAATGCTGTGCCCCAGCTCATTTTATGTTTGTTTACATGAATATTGTTTTTGATTTGTTGATATATATACACCACAACCTCTTTATAACACTATTGTTAGGGTCCATAGCATAAACCGTGTTAGTTAAACAACTGTGTTATATCCAAACAAAAATGTATAGATTATATTGAAAAATGACCATTTATGGTCATTTTTCAATATAATCTATACATTTTTGGGATCCATCTTTGAACCGTGTTATATCCCAAACCGTGTTATAATGAACCGTGTTATAAAGAGGTTGAAGTGTATATATATATATATATATATATTGTTTGTTTATTCTAAGTTTATGTAATGTGTGTGCCAATGGCCAGTTTTTGTTTCTTGTCTGGAAATTATGACAGTAATGGGAGCCAGGATCCAGATACCTTTCATAATCTGTAGTCCCCTAATTGTCATAGGTATTCGAGCACTGTTACTTCAGACTTTGCTGGAGATGGAATTCACCTCAAGTCTTTATTCGAGCCTCGCTCGGGTCATATGTGGGAAAGCCAAGTTCTGCTTACGGATGGTCAGGTGGTTTTTCTCCGGGTTCTCCGGTTTTCGCCCACCTTCGATGAACGATCGGCTCGATATAAGTGAAATATTCTTGAAAGGGCCGTAAAACCCAAATCAAAAACAAAAACAAAAAAAAAACCTCATGTCTTTATCACCCTTCATCTCAAGTGTCACTTAACCTTTACCACTCTCTGGGCTAATTCAGCAGATGACAAACTGATGATATTTTTCTTATTTTTTCCCAGAAAGCAGGTTTTGACATTTCATGCAAATTGTCTCCATTGAAGGTTTTGACATTTCATACAAATTGTCTCCAATGGAGACAATTTGCATGAAATGTCAAAACCTGTTTCCTGGGAAAATTAAGAAAAAATATTTCAAAATGTCCCCAACTGAAAATTTTACTCAAGAGTGCTAAGTGTTAAGGGGGCAACTTATAGAATTTAGTTTGCTTCCCTTCTGAAAAGGGATTTTCTGTTAAAGGAAAGAGCATTTTTGTTTCTTTTAGGGTGGACCCCTTTTCAGAAGCGAGTTGATGTGTAGAAAAGTGAACAGGAAATAAAAAAAAAAAAAAAAATTGTCAAAATTGGTAGAAAATCTGTCAAGTGTATGCATTCCCCTTGTATACTGTTGAAAGAGATGTAAAACAAAATGTAACTCCTTACCATACGTATCTTAAAAGTTGACTTCCGAGTGATGTCTAGAAAGTACCAGATGGCAGAATGGCAAACAGTGTAGATCCAACAGTTGATCTTGGTCTACAGTTTGCTTGAGAGTGTCTGTCCAAATATTTTTGATACAGTATGTGAAGGGTCTTTGCTGTTTGTGAGTATATTCTTATACGAGCCTAAATGCCCTAGATCAAGAAAATATACCTAATGATGTGATGCCCCATGCAGGAAAAGGGCCTTATGCAATCTGTGGACAACACAGGCCCTGATCAGCTTGTGCATTTGTGCAGGCTGATCAGGGCCTTGGTTGCTGTAACAGAATCAGTGGATACTATAGTATATGTTGATGAATAAATCGGACTCGGATGGCTCGTTTACCGTGGATGATTCAAACTCGTTTTTCAGTCCCTACCAAATCCTTCCAATAGCTCAAGAAAACAAATATTTAGGGATTTTTTTTTTCTTTTTTCTTCTTTTATCATGGAATTGTATAGAAAATCGAGAAAAAATTCCCTAAATTATCGCTATTTGCTTCCTGACCTGGCACCATGATTAACCCTCAGTGGCTCGAACTACCCATGTCTCGAACAATTTTCTGTGACCCCAAAGATGTTAAAGCCATTGAAGTTCGACTGTATACTGTCTGGACATTCGCTATTTGCATAAGGGCCTTTTTTCCTTGTTGTGCACCAGTTATGTATACTGCCTGCATATCTGTAGTCTGGCTATGCTGGGCCCTTTGTCGATAGTCAGGAATCCGAGGTTTCTTCAGGTGGACAACAAAAGTGTGCAGCTGGTCCGAGTCTTTACTGAATAGCTCCCTATAGGAGGTGGTATTCCAACAAACATTTTTCTTATTTCTTCATGAAAATGAGAGGTATTCATTAGAAGTGCCTCACTGAGGTGCTTCTAATGAATACCCATATAAACGTGTTTCTGAGGAGAAATAAGAATTTTTATATCCAGCATTTTATTACTCTGTTCTGTTGGAAGTTATGAGTTTTTGGTTGATCTTGAATTTTGTTGACTATTTTTAACTTTTAGCACTATCTATTTCCCCACCTACAGGGAGGGGACATAATGATTTTTGTGTGGATCATGTTGACATTAGTGTTGGCGTGACACCTTCTTGTCTGCACAATATCTTGTGAACCAGTGCATGGATTCTTACTAAATTTTCATGGATATATAATTTGGACAAAACAAAGAACAAATTGGATTTTGGTGACCTTGACCTAATTTCAAGGTCACAGCAATAGAAAAACTGAAAATTCATGGTGGTGGGGATATGTTTTCTCTGGAAACACTGTTACTATCGGTAGTTTTTCTTATTTTCTCCACAAAATAATGTTCAACTTCCATGCAAAATGTCACATTTTAGTCAAATGAGCTTAATCAAACAATACAAACACAGTCTGGTCAAAGTATGTGCAGTTTATCTATCAAATCTACAGATATTATCTCGGTAAACTTTGCATGCCCTAAGTAGATTTCTTAATATTATGTCATATACAGATTGATCATGAAATAATTTCTAGTCAGTCTTCCCCTTCCACTGATTCAAGAAGGGCAGTTGTCAGTTACTTGCAAAACTATGTGCACATAGTACTTGTTTACCCTTCTTTTGCTGAACACAACATGCCCTGTCTTAGCATACAGTGTAGATCCAGATCAGTTGATTTCTAAAGAAGCCAACTGATCTGGATCTGCACTGTTTGTCACTAAATATGTGAATTTCTATCAAAAACCCAGATCAAGTAATCTGATTGGGTGGAAATTAGAAGTGGGCGTGGCATCTTAATTTATTTAGCATGACAAGTGTTAACTGCTTGAAGGAAAAGTGAATGGGTTGACTGACTGAAGCATCATGGTCTCAGATCAAACACATAGAAGACCCAGACCAGCCTGTGCTGGTCTGTTTATTATAGGGATCAAACATGGTTTTTCATGCATTAACATTCGCCAGGTGTTCGGCCTCGGTTTTCAACACCTCCCAAGGGACCTGGTGAATGTTAATGCATTAAAAAAAACCATGTTCGATCGCTATTATTGCTTAAAAACTGAAAATATTTACTAAATTTCGCGTTATTTCTTGCGCTTTTTTGTTTCGCCTTTTCACCAATGTCTCGTGAACATAATTTCCACTGACTATGCTCGTTCTAGAGCCAGACTGTACACACCTCGTAACGGCAGCAATTCTGTGGCCCCGGTACGATCATATTGAAAGTTGTGTAGCCGTGCATTAACAGCGCGTGAATTGCCTTGTTAATACACGGTTTTTCGCCGGTTAATGCACGGCTGTTAATAACATGCGGCACTGCTTTTTATGAAATAATATCTGTTATTTTTTAAATACGAGATAATCAGCTTGCACGTGCAGTGTGACTGTGGCCTTCGTTGTCCGCTTACAGAACTTTGTTTGGTGCAGTAGGGCAATTAAGTGGAAGACAGTGAAAACCTTGATCAGACTGTAATCTGAGCCATCCCCATTTGCATATGACACAGGAGTCCATTTTCTCATGTCCTGCATATTTACCATAGTTATCCTATCATGGGTGAGTTTTCAGGATTTCCCAATTTCAGGATTTTGGACTTGCTGTGCCTCAAGTATTGGCAAATTTGGCATTTCAGGATTTTGAAACCTAGATTTACAAAAATTTCAGCAGATGCTATTTTGAAATAGGTTTTTTGTTATTTTCCCTAGAAAATAGGATTTGATATTTTATACAAATTTGAGACTATTTGCATGAGATTGCAAATCCTATTTTCGGCGAAAAAGTTTTAAAAATACCATGAATTTGCCATCTGCTGAATTTGCCTATAGCGTACTATGTGTTAAATGCTTGCCATACTTGTCCTAAAATTGAAAAATCCTGGATATCAGTGTTTTTGAATTTTAGAACTTTCACCCATGTCCTAAATATTGTGACCAATTAAGAGTTAGCATCTGGGTAAAAATTTCAGCAGATGCCATTTTGAAATTTTTATTATTTTTTTTTTATATTTTCGCAGAAAGTTGGATTTGATATTTCATGCAAATTGTCTCCTAAGGAGAAATGTCAAATCCTATTTTCTTGGTAGAAACTTCCATAAATTTCAATTTGTCATCTGCTGAATTTGCCCATAGCATACTAAGTGTTAAATCCTTACCATACTTGTCCTAAAATTTGAAAAAAAATCCATTTTACTACCTATTAATGCATCTAAAAACTGCTGAATGAGAGACATTTTGTGGTGTCTGATCAGGGTCTACATTGTTTGCTGAGGCCTGTCTGTCACATACGCTTAGGGTAAATACTATAAATTTGATGTTTTTTCTTTATCATAATTTAGAATCATGAGAATCAAATCACTGCCAAAACTAAGTGACTTACAGTATTCTTTTGCCATAAATACCCCAAAATTTGACTTCAAAGACTGAATAAGGAAAGGGAAAGACTATACAATAGACTGTATTTTGCAAAGAGTGGCAGTGAGTTAGTTACCTACCTCTGCCATCTTGGGAAGGGAAGTATCCTATTTTTGCAAAGAGGGGGATTCAATACTTTCAAGGGATACAACTGCCTTTTTTTTTGTCTACCTTCTGACAAGGAGCCTACTCTAAAATGAAAGAATTTTTAAGTAGACCCCTTTTCAGAAGGGAACTGGTGTACAGGAAGTCACAAAAGTTGCCTCCCTTGTAAAAATCTACCCAGGTGTATCCAGTCCCTTTAAATTTTACCAATGTGAAGAAAACTAAACAATTTTGCAAAGTGTGGCAGTTTTCACTGCCTGCAAAAGTTTTCATTGCCTCCCTTTGAAAAACTGTGAACTTGCCTAGTTTGGTAAAAATTTGCTATGCCTCGTGTCTCGCTGTTTGCTGTCCAGATTTTAGGGTATTTCTCTACTTCTCAGCATGAAAGGGTCTATTTTATGTTACTTGTCCCTTTGTACTTGCATTTCAGTGAGGGCATAAGTATTTCCTAAAAGATTACATGTATGCCCAGATCAGCCTTAGCATCAGCTCAGTCTTTGCAGGGCAGTCTGTGGGTATCTAAGAATGCAAAGTAGATGAACAGGCTGATCCGGCTTTGTGTTGTACAGTCTTGTAGAAAATGCTGTGCCCCAGCTCATTTTATGTTTGTTTACATGAATATTGTTTTTGATTTGTTGATATATATACACCACAACCTCTTTATAACACTATTGTTAGGGTCCATAGCATAAACCGTGTTAGTTAAACAACTGTGTTATATCCAAACAAAAATGTATAGATTATATTGAAAAATGACCATTTATGGTCATTTTTCAATATAATCTATACATTTTTGGGATCCATCTTTGAACCGTGTTATATCCCAAACCGTGTTATAATGAACCGTGTTATAAAGAGGTTGAAGTGTATATATATATATATATATATTGTTTGTTTATTCTAAGTTTATGTAATGTGTGTGCCAATGGCCAGTTTTTGTTTCTTGTCTGGAAATTATGACAGTAATGGGAGCCAGGATCCAGATACCTTTCATAATCTGTAGTCCCCTAATTGTCATAGGTATTCGAGCACTGTTACTTCAGACTTTGCTGGAGATGGAATTCACCTCAAGTCTTTGTTCGAGCCTCGCTCGGGTCATATGTGGGAAAGCCAAGTTCTGCTTACGGATGGTCAGGTGGTTTTTCTCCGGGTTCTCCGGTTTTCGCCCACCTTCGATGAACGATCGGCTCGATATAAGTGAAATATTCTTGAAAGGGCCGTAAAACCCAAATCAAAAACAAAAACAAAAAAAAAACCTCATGTCTTTATCACCCTTCATCTCAAGTGTCACTTAACCTTTACCACTCTCTGGGCTAATTCAGCAGATGACAAACTGATGATATTTTTCTTATTTTTTCCCAGAAAGCAGGTTTTGACATTTCATGCAAATTGTCTCCATTGAAGGTTTTGACATTTCATACAAATTGTCTCCAATGGAGACAATTTGCATGAAATGTCAAAACCTGTTTCCTGGGAAAATTAAGAAAAAATATTTCAAAATGTCCCCAACTGAAAATTTTACTCAAGAGTGCTAAGTGTTAAGGGGGCAACTTATAGAATTTAGTTTGCTTCCCTTCTGAAAAGGGATTTTCTGTTAAAGGAAAGAGCATTTTTGTTTCTTTTAGGGTGGACCCCTTTTCAGAAGCGAGTTGATGTGTAGAAAAGTGAACAGGAAATAAAAAAAAAAAAAAAAATTGTCAAAATTGGTAGAAAATCTGTCAAGTGTATGCATTCCCCTTGTATACTGTTGAAAGAGATGTAAAACAAAATGTAACTCCTTACCATACGTATCTTAAAAGTTGACTTCCGAGTGATGTCTAGAAAGTACCAGATGGCAGAATGGCAAACAGTGTAGATCCAACAGTTGATCTTGGTCTACAGTTTGCTTGAGAGTGTCTGTCCAAATATTTTTGATACAGTATGTGAAGGGTCTTTGCTGTTTGTGAGTATATTCTTATACGAGCCTAAATGCCCTAGATCAAGAAAATATACCTAATGATGTGATGCCCCATGCAGGAAAAGGGCCTTATGCAATCTGTGGACAACACAGGCCCTGATCAGCTTGTGCATTTGTGCAGGCTGATCAGGGCCTTGGTTGCTGTAACAGAATCAGTGGATACTATAGTATATGTTGATGAATAAATCGGACTCGGATGGCTCGTTTACCGTGGATGATTCAAACTCGTTTTTCAGTCCCTACCAAATCCTTCCAATAGCTCAAGAAAACAAATATTTAGGGATTTTTTTTTTCTTTTTTCTTCTTTTATCATGGAATTGTATAGAAAATCGAGAAAAAATTCCCTAAATTATCGCTATTTGCTTCCTGACCTGGCACCATGATTAACCCTCAGTGGCTCGAACTACCCATGTCTCGAACAATTTTCTGTGACCCCAAAGATGTTAAAGCCATTGAAGTTCGACTGTATACTGTCTGGACATTCGCTATTTGCATAAGGGCCTTTTTTCCTTGTTGTGCACCAGTTATGTATACTGCCTGCATATCTGTAGTCTGGCTATGCTGGGCCCTTTGTCGATAGTCAGGAATCCGAGGTTTCTTCAGGTGGACAACAAAAGTGTGCAGCTGGTCCGAGTCTTTACTGAATAGCTCCCTATAGGAGGTGGTATTCCAACAAACATTTTTCTTATTTCTTCATGAAAATGAGAGGTATTCATTAGAAGTGCCTCACTGAGGTGCTTCTAATGAATACCCATATAAACGTGTTTCTGAGGAGAAATAAGAATTTTTATATCCAGCATTTTATTACTCTGTTCTGTTGGAAGTTATGAGTTTTTGGTTGATCTTGAATTTTGTTGACTATTTTTAACTTTTAGCACTATCTATTTCCCCACCTACAGGGAGGGGACATAATGATTTTTGTGTGGATCATGTTGACATTAGTGTTGGCGTGACACCTTCTTGTCTGCACAATATCTTGTGAACCAGTGCATGGATTCTTACTAAATTTTCATGGATATATAATTTGGACAAAACAAAGAACAAATTGGATTTTGGTGACCTTGACCTAATTTCAAGGTCACAGCAATAGAAAAACTGAAAATTCATGGTGGTGGGGATATGTTTTCTCTGGAAACACTGTTACTATCGGTAGTTTTTCTTATTTTCTCCACAAAATAATGTTCAACTTCCATGCAAAATGTCTCCTAAGGAGACAATGCATGAAATACCGTAGCCTATTTTCAGGAAAAAAAAAATGTCTGCGGAAATTTTTACCCGGCATGAATTGCTGAACCTTCATCCTGTCATTGACATCAGGCAGATGATATACTGATGTTACTTGCAAAATAGGGCATGTCATTTGAATTACTTCTTAAGCCCCAAATTCTGGGGAAAATAGTAACCCTTAGTATTAGAGCTGGCACAATTAATCGGATAATCAATTAATTGATCGATAAATACCACAAAAATGATTATCATTACAGATTTGCTAATAATCGATCATTTGATTTCTGTGTGTGTTCTTTTACTGTATTTACCCTTAGAATTCAGACACCTCAACTCCTAACCATACTTTATCCAAAATTTGAACAAGTACAATTTACTACCCACTTTAGTGTCTTAGATAGCTGGATGAGTGGCAAACAGTGTAGACCCTGATGAGACGCCGCGTTTGCGGCGTCTCATCTGGGTCTGTTTGCTCACGCCTGTCTGACCAAATGCACTTAGTAAAGTATAAGATATGGTAAGAGTCATGCTCAATCAGATAGGTAAAAATATTACCAAATCTTCAGTAATGATCGATTATCAATCACAATGGCAGCACTGATAATCGATTATTTTTCAGCTCCGATTAGCCAGCCTTACTTAGTATGCTTATTTAATCAGCAGATGAAAAATTTGTGATGTTTTTCTTAGTCTTTAGAGAAAACAAGAAATTCATGTGACTCATCTCCTATGGAGAGAGTATACATGAAATATCGAGTCCTATTTTCTCAAAGTAAACATTTTATAATGCATGTATTTGCTAATATTTTAGTTTAAGGGTAAATTTGCAGATGTTAGAGGTTAAAACAATAATTACTTGTTTAATAAATCTTGTTATTTTAAACATAGCTCCAGATAAGGAAGGGTATCGTCATAATTTATTTCTTATTTCTGAAGGGTAGTCACATAATATGTTTCTTATTTCTCCATGAAAACATATATTATGGGTGCTCATAAGGAGTGCCTCGCCGAGGCACTTCTAATGAGTACCCACAGCATATGTTTTCATGGAGAAATAAGAAAAATATCAATACTTCTCTGCTGAAAAAATGTGCCTTATCTGGAGGCATTGTTAAGAACAGAAGATTTTTCAAAATGTGCATGTTTTTCATTGATTATTAAGCATTTGATTTATGAAATTATTTTTCTGTTAGCTGATTTTTTTTATGCTTTCAAAATGTACATTTACATGAAGTATCTGAATAATAACTCCTTCCTGAAAATGACTATGTTGACTTTCCTTTCATTTTCTGTCCCCAAATATCGTGGATGGGGTTTTTAGTATTGGTTTGACCATACCACCAGATAGGATATACCAGAGTCCAGTTGTTCAAAGCATCATTAGCTTAACAAGCTCATTACTGACAAACTCATTAACTGTTGTAGCTAAGGATTTTCAAATACTTTGATATTTTTGCTGCAAAAGTGTGAATAGCTTTAAGCTACTATTTTTTCAGCAAAAAATATTTATGTTTTTGCCATATTTCAAGACAGAAATTTTTAAGTCACGTTAGCTAACAACTTTGTAAATGTTTGGACAGCTGGGCCCAGATAAATATTTTCTTATTTTTTCCAGGAAAACATATTTTGTGGGTACACATTAGAAGTGCATCTCTGAGACACTTCTGCTGAGAACCCACAACATGTTTCTGTGGAGAAATAAGAAAAATATCATGACTTCTCGGTTCTGGTTCAGGAACTGTGATTCCGTCTGACCTTCTCAGGGGCAAAGGTGTCGTGTATCTTGTGTCACCGGAGCATCCAACTGATATTAGCTTACAGTTGGACAAGGCCTGCTATCCTTGCAGCAGGTAAGGGTAGAGGGGGAATGTTTTTATTTCTTCTGTTTCTTCACTGTCATTCATCTTCCTCTTTCTCCCCAGTCCCTCTCTTCCATCTCCTCTACTATCTCTCTTCATTCTTTCTCTGGGAGACGACACAAAATGACCCGCAAGGGTTGGGTTATGTTACACCCCTACACACACCACACTCCATCTGACCTTCAGTCTATTGCAAACAAATCTTGTGGAAACGTCCAGATGGCAGAGTGGTTAGAGCTACTGACTTTTGGTCACAAAGTCCCGGGTTGAAATCGCTCTACTGGAAGAATTCGGCTTATGACTGTATGGCACTTTATTGCACAGAGCCTTACATTATGTCCCTTTGGTCATCATCAAACAACTCTTTAACCTTTACCACTCTCTGGGCATTTTCAGCAGACGACAGATTGATGATATTTTTCTTATTTTTCCCAGAAAACAGGATTTGACATTTCATGCAAATTGTCTCCTTAGGAGACAATTTGCATGAAATGTCAAATCCTGTTTTCTGGGAAAAATAAGAAAAATATTTCAAAATGTCGTCTGCTGAAATTTTTACCCAGAGTGCTAAGCGTTAATACGCAGGTCCTCCATTTCTTTAGCAGGCCTTAGTGGCTCAGTTGGATAAGCGTCTGACTGGTGATCAGGAGTTTGTGGGTTTGACCCCCGCTGGGTCGGCAACATCCCTTCATGAAGATTGATCATGGAATATTTTCTACGGTCATTCTCTCCCGTCTGCTGATTCAAGAAGGGCAGTTGTCAGTTTCTGGTGAAAGAATATGCACAATACTGGTTAACCGCTTAGAGGACTAAGCCTGCCCAGTGTAAGTGTGGTTTGGAAAACTGACTGCATTCAACATGACCCCACTGGGTTAACCTCAACCCAAACAAAAATCCTCCATTTTTAGAAGACCATATCATTACTGTATACTATCAAATCATAATATTTCAGCATGGTAAGGCTTTACTGATTTTTACTTGAGCTATAGTCCTTTGTCCAGGCATTCTGGAGATATTAATCCTTAAAAGTTGAACATAAAATGTTTATGGATCTTGATGCTAATGCCAAAGCCAGGGAGCATGGCTCCATGGCGCAGTTGGTCGAGTTTTTGACTGCTGATTCAAGGAGGGCAAAAATATGTGTACAAAGTACCAGCTAACTGCTTCGAGGACTAAGACTGCCTAGGAAAAGTTTGAATAGGTTAACGGACCAGCTCGACATTACCTTAATAGTGTTGACTAGACCATAAAACTCCAACACAATGCTGAGCATAGTGCAACAGCCCTCCCTGTTTGATTTGTTTAAGTTGGGACATTTATTGCCCAGTCAATATTTAAATTATTTGAGGTTTTTAACACAGCTAATTGTTAGGGTGCAATTATTCAGAACTGAGGGCAATTGCCAAATTCACCACTCAATATAACGAAAAGGTGGAATGGAGTGAGGGGCAAAAATTATGGTTTGAGACGCCCTTTCCTTATGGCTTGACTGGTTGAATTGCAACATCAGAAACTAAAATACAAAAAAATAAGACATCTACTAATATCATGACATTTGTTTAATAACACACACTGGTTGTCAAAACCTTGTACCAGTCTGAACTGACAAAGCAATTGTATCTCACTATCTGTGTGAAATGAAAACACAAAAATAAGTCAGGTTATGGTAATAAGCCTTGTGCATAATGCCCTAATGTGAATAGAAAAAGTCCCGATTAGCGTGAATGAATAGTCTCTGACACAGTTCTAGGTAACCCTTGAAGTGCCAAGCAAATTTGCAGCAGACGACATTCTCATTAGTTTTTCAGAGAATATAACTTTATATTGTCTGCATAGCAGATGATTTAACTGTTATGTCTTATTTACTGAAAAAAAAATACACAAAAAAAAAGCAGAATGTTGTCTGCTGCACTTTTGATTGGTGCTTTAAGGGTTAATATATGCTTTTTAACATTTACCATGCTATGGGCAAATTCAGCAGATGACAAGCTAATGAAATTTTTCTTATTTTTCCTAGAAAATCGGATCTGACACTTCATGCAAATTGCCTCCTTAGGAGACAATGTGCATGAAGTGTCAAATCCTATATTGTAGGAAAAATAAGAGAAAAATATTGAAAATGTTGTCTGCTAAATTTTTTACACAGAATGCAAAGTGTTAAACCAAAATATCAATAGTTTTCTTAACACACATGCACGCATGCATACACATCACACTTCATTAAGGCTATTTTAATCAATATCGACAACCTTGTTTTCATGGATAGGAAAAAAAAATCTGAAATCTGACTAACCCTCCTACCTAGAGCTGTGACTCAGAGGTCGATGGCTTTCTTGTTTTAACAAACAATATTTAGGCTAAATTGGACAAAAGTAGTGCTTAAGAAGATTGGACACACCAAGGGAAGCAAATTTCCTTTTAGAATAGACACTTTTCAGAAGGGAGATCAAAGAATTTGACAGAGTTGCCTCCTTTGAAAAAGTATCCATATCCAGTAATCTTATTGTGGACCAAGGGCAGTTTGGTCTGGACCTAACAGTTTGCCCAGGTATACTTGTCCAAATATTCAGAGTACGGTAAATGTCCTAAAATTTTGTACACCAAAGTTGTTGACAAAATTGTATATGCAAACAGAGCAGACCCAGATCAGTCTGCTCCTAAAGGAGCAGTCTGATCAGGGTCTACACTGTTTACCATTCCGCTGAGAATTTTAAAACAAACTAGATAAAAAGAAATTTTGGCCAAAAAAAAAAGTATGGAATAAAGTGTTTGAAATTTTAGGACATTTACCATAAATATGGCAGCAAATGTTTCAGTAAGTGAATAGTGAAGGGCCTGGTTGCATGCAAGATCTGGCTAATCTTGGTCTTCACTGTTCATATATGTACTAATGGGAATAGTAAGTAACTCTGCCATGCAGATATTTGCCTCCCATCTCAAAGGAGCCTACTGTTAAAAGGAGAAAGCAAGTTTTACAAGTAGCCCCCATTTTTGAAAAGTTTCAAATATTATGGAGGCAACTTTTCTCTGCAAAAGTTCTCCCTTTAAACTGACAAGTTATCTGAGCTTGTGCTTGCCCATCACCGTGACCTCAAGGTCACTTAGTGAGTAAGGCTTACACCGACAAAAACAATCTCATATCTAACATCAGTAAATATCAACTAAATCAATCTATGCATTTAGAAGACACAAGTCTTCAAATACATTAACATATGTTTAACATTCTGCGTGAATGATTTCTAAGTCTATGACATTGACTTCCAGGCCACTGAGGGACTGTGACTTGTAGTGAACGTAAGTCTGGACTTGTCTCTAACATCAGTCTAAAAATCATCTAAATCTATTCAATCATTCAGGAGAAACAATGAAAAAATTCTAGGTCTGTGACCTTGACCTCAAAGTCACTGATTCAGGGAGGGGTTTATATTGGATAAAACTTTGGACCAGTATCTAACATAAGTCCAAGTATAAATTTAGGCATTCAGGAGTCACAGATCTCTAAAGACTTTCCCATGAAACATTGACATTTTGAATGAAAAAATTCACAGTTTGTGACCTTGACCTCAAAGTAAATGAGTGGGGATGATGCTCGTATTGAATAAAACTCCTGTATCTAACATCAGGCCCAATATCAAAGTATTCTGGAGTCAAAGAGCTTTAAAAACTTTAAGGAGTAAAATTTACAGTATGAAAAAATCTAAGTCTATGACCTTGACCTGTAGGTCTCTGAGGGGAATGGTGTTTGAACTGAACAAACTCTGGACCAATATCTAACAAAAGTCCAAATATCTATTAAATCCATTCAGGCAGACAGGAGATACAGATCTTCAGAAACATTACTGACTTCAACGCCAATGCCAATACTAACATCCGGGGTAGTGCAATGTCTTCCTGTACTTAACTTTTACGACCCTCTGGCCAAAATTCAGCAGAAGATAAATTGACATTATTTTTCGTATTTTTCCCAGAAAATAGTATTGACTGGGAAAAATACAAAAAATATTTTATAATGACGGCTGTTGAATTTTTTACCCAGCATGCAATTTAGTGTTAAAACCTGAATGGATGGTAATCATTAGGAGACCATTTTCATAAGAGCTATGCATAACCGAAGTTCACATTTCACAGATGCCAGCAGATGCTTAGCATGCTGGGTAAAATTTCAGCAGACGACATTTTCAAATATTTTGTCTCTTTTTTACCAAAATAATTGGCTTTGGGTAGAAATTTCAACAGACAACATTTTCAGGCTTTTGAGATTCCATACAAATTGTAAGGAGACAATTTGCATGAAATGGCAATGCCTATTTTCTAGGAAAAATAAATCAATTTGTCAGCTGCTGATAAAGGTTAATGTTCTGACAGGACAGGGTAATTTATTGTATGTCTTGGCATGCAAAGTTAATATGGTAAATGTCCTAAAATTTCGTACACCAAAGTTGTTGAAAAAATGGCATTTGCAAACAATGCAGAGCCAGATCAGACTGCTCCTGAAGGAGCAGTCTGATCAGGGTCTACACTATTTGCAATACCACTTAGTGTTTTAAGAAACAGCTGCATAAAAAGCAAAATTTAGGCCAAAAAAGTATGGAATAAAATGTTCGAAATTTTAGGACATTTACCGTACCCTACAAAAACTGTAATTGCACTTCCCAATTAGTGTTAGACTGACAGCAACAAAATAATTCATAGCTCCAGATAAGGTCATAAATGAGATGATAATTTAAGCATACTGTATTTGGCAATTACCGCACTGTGCTCTAGGGTTTTTCAAAATTATTGAGAAAACTTGTAAAATATGCATCTACCTTCTAAGGGTACGCTTTAAAAAAAATCAGCAAATAACTTATTTGATGATATATATGCAAATTTTTTCCTGATTTTCCTTGTAATAGCATATGTTGTGGGTACTCATTTGAATTGCACTGACAAATCAATACAATTCAAATGGGTACCCACAACATATTCCTGTATGAAGAAGTAAGCAAAACGTGTACTGGCTGTAATCTGAAACGTACCGAATTGCTTGACTGCACATATAGGGGTATGTGCGGCAATTAGGTCAAATACAATAATTTTTTTTATTTTTGTATCTAAGCTTATCTTGTTGGTATAGGCTGGAATTGCCTCACTAAGGTGGCTGACAGTACAGACCCTGATCAGATGCTGCTTTCTGTAGTCTGATCTGGGTCTACATCATTTGCTCGTTTATCTCTCCAAATACCGTACAGGTCCTAAAATGTCTAACACTTCATTCCATACTATTTTGGCCTAAATACTGCTTTTCATGCACTCATTTCTTAAAATACTTAGTGGACTGGCAAGCAGTGTAGACCCAGATCAGACTGCTCCTTAAGGAGCAGTCTGATCTGGGTCTACAATGTTTGCATATGCCATTTTGTCAGACCATTTGTTGTTCGAAATTTTAGGACAATTACCAAACTTAGAGTAAAAATATGATACAGGGGTATTTCCAATCTATACCTATAATATTTGTTATGATACAAAACTAAAAAAAAAATATCTCCTGAATACTCCCTTTATATGGACCTGAGACATTCAGGAAAGATTTCTGAAAATCCATTTCAGACCCGATTGTAAAAATTTGCACCAATTTAAACAAATAATTATATGCTGTCCAACTGGTGATCAGGCGGTTGCAGGTTTGATCCCTGCCAAGTAGGCAACATTCTTTCGTGGAGATTTGACCATGTAATTTTTTCTGCAGTCATTCTCTCCCTTCCCCGATTCAAGAAGGGCAGTTGTCAGTTTCTGGCAATAGAATGTGCACAATACTGGTTAACCGCTTAGAGGACTAAGCCTGCCCAGTGAAAGTGTGGTTAGGTAAACTGACTGTGCTTGACATGACCCCATTGGGTTGACTGGGCCGTAAAACCTCAACACAAACAAACAAAACCTCAACACAAACAAACAAACAAACAATTATATGCTACATGTACATCAGTTTTCCTCGTCTGACAATGTTTCATATTGTGAAGACAAGAGTGGCTGCGGCTCTTGTTCTTGTTGGTTTCCGTCACTATCCGGCATTCTACGTCCAAACCCCGTGGAAATGTTGGATGCCATACTAGTCTGGAGATCAGAGCTGGAGTGTGGGTAGCTGCGAGGGCTACGAGATCGGTGACTCTGACGGCTGTGCGATACATGTTCCGTCATTCCGGAGTACTCAGACCCCGGATGTGGGCTGGTGTCACTCTCCCGAGATGACTTAGAACTGCGTCTGCTTCCGGTTGCCTTATGTGAAATTGATGTCACTTCAGCAGACGAACTGTCAATACTTGCTGTCTCTTCAATCATTAGCTTATCTGTGCTGTCAGCACTCGTCTGTGAAATGTTTGATCCTTCATCGGCTTCCAGAGACTGTTTTCTCATAACTGCTCCACGGCTCTGATCTCCTGGCATGTACGAACTTTCAGCTGACTGATCTCGTTGATCACCTGAATATCTCTCATAGCCCTGTGCTTCATTATCTTTTGAACTTCCAGAGTCTGACACCTTTGACTCGTAATATCCCACATCACCTGAACTTTCTACATTGTTCTCATCTTCTCTCGCAGAATCTCCCGACTGTGATCTTGTCTCAGAACTGTCTACTACACCACGTCTGGGGCTGCGTGTCGTACTAGATAGTGCCATATAGCTACTGAGTGGCTTTCCTATAGCTTCATCATCAGGACTATCTGGGAAATCATATGCTGATCGGGGCCCCTTTTTGTCACTGGACTGAGCTACACGACCACTTTCATGCATCGCGGCAGATGGTGAAGCCCTTGGAGATGGTTTTAATGGCTCCCTGGGGCCTGAGTTAGCTCCCTTTACCATTGCCTCTTCTTGTTCAGCTCGGGATCGTGGACGGGAAAACATTCGCTTTTTTCCCAGTGTGTGAGGGTGCTGGGATGAGTGAACCTGAAAAAATACAAGTACAATTGACTCTCGTTATCTCGACCTCGCTTATCTCGAATAACCGCTTATCTAGAAGTGAAAATCTGGTCCCTGTTTAAACATGAAAATCTAACAACAGGTAATAAAATATTGTGGAAAAGAGGAGAAATTGCTCCTAAGGAGCAATTTCTCCTCTGTTCCACAATATTTTCAATACATCTCTAACTTCAGGAGTCAAATTACATATTCATTTGTGAAATGTGGTTGTTCAATTTATTTTTTCCTCAGGTCTGCAAATCTGATATGTCGAGGTACGGATACCTTGAGGTATTTCAAAGAGTCTCTTGGACTTCGAGATAATAAGAGTCAACTGTATTCATGGAAGAGATTGTAAATGCATGTTGCACAGCTTCAGCTAAGAGGCATATCCAGTGAGCACCCAGAATGCAGAGAAATAAGAAAAATATCTAGAGATAAGATATGGCCAAATAAAAAAATATGTGTGTTTAGGCTAACATGTAAGAAAAAAGTAGGTTGGGTAGGTAAGGATTATTACCCAGTATTAATTTTTTTTTTTAACATTTTTTTTACGTAAAATTATACCATTTTTATCAAATATATTTGGACTCTGCAGCACAATTTGCATAAAATTATACCAAGTCTGTTTTTAGTACCCTTTGATATGTCAAAAAAGTACTAGCAGTCTGGTAGTATGGCAAACAGTTTAGACCCTTTATCTGGGTCTACAGTTTGCTCAGATATATTTGTCAGAATATTTAGCATAAATATTTTACCCCAGCAACATCATTTTTTTTTTTTTTTTAAAAAAACATGAAAAAATTGCTAGGTTTCACCAGGAAAATAAGGTAGGGTAGGGCTAAACCTAAACACACGTTTTTTTATTTGGCCCAAGCAATACTTTTTGAGTGAGAAAAAAAAAAGTGCCCAACATAGAACTATGCAAGATGTTGTAAATAAGATGCTTTTACCCACCAAAATGTCTTTAGTGAGTGCCTACAGTATACAGCCAGAAGAGATGGCTTGTAATGCGACATTATCACGATCTACACAATTTGCCATAGGGCGAAATAAGAGGGATAGCAGGTAAATATTTTTCTTATTTCTCCATGAAAACATATATTGTGGGCGCTCATTAGAAGTGCCTCATTGAGGCACTTCTAATGAGTACCACAACATATGTTTTCATGGAGAAATAAGAAAAATGTCAATACTTTTGGACTGAAAAAAGCATCTTATCAAGAGCTATGAATTTGCCATTCTGTTTTTGTCAAACACCTCTTTTGATTACAATGTAAAAGTTCACAGTCTATAGCATAGTTAGGCAGCCTCATTTTAATGGAGCAAGCTTTTTGCTGTTATAACACTAAGTGTTTGGACAGATAGGCCTTAGCAAACAATGTAGACCCAGATCAGACACGAAAATTCTTTATTTGGCCTTTATATGTTCTATGATTGTGGAACTTCCTGGACATCTTTACTATTTTGAAAAGTCCCAGATCAGCCTGTACATTCATAGTCTGAGTAGGGCCACCACTGTCTGCCATCAGATCCATCAGACACTGTACAGAGTAGTGAGTGAAACATGTTAAGTGAAAAAGAAATGTTTGTTTAAACAGTAATACACTTTCAGTGGGGAATGGTTTTGCCTCTCTTCTCGAAAAAGATCTACTCTAAAAGGCAAACATTTGCTACACTTGAGAGCAAGTTTTTTTCCTTTTAAACAAATAACAGGTGAGCAAATTCTTTCCTTTTAGGAGAGAGGCCTTTTCAGAAAGGGCTTTGTGAGCAGAAGAGCAAAACAGGAAGTCACAAAAGTTGTCTCCCTTTTCAAAAAATGGCAGAAAATCTAGGAAGTATATCCAGTCCCTTTAAGACTGGTACTTGCTGAATTCTCACTTATCTGCTTTTGAGGTCTGAAAAACTTGTTTTTTTTTGATAAAAGTGACTGCTTAATACAAGTGGTCTTTAACCATTGTCATGCTAAATAAATTAAGATACCACACCCACTTGTAATTTTTAGCCAATCAGATTGCTTGATCCAGTTTGTCAATATAAATTCACATACTTAATATCAAACAGTGTAGATCCAGATCAGTTGGCTTCTTCAGAAGCCAACTGATCTGGATCTACACTGTTTGCAAAGAAGGGCATATCCAGGTTCAGCAGGACTAGGGTAAAGACAAAAAAAGGTTTAACAGTAGTCTTCAGTGTCTGATGACCTTGCTAACATACAGCTAAGGCCCTGACCAGCCTGTGAATGCCCGTCATGCTGATCTGGGCCTTTGCTGTCCACATATACCGTATTTACCCTAAGTATTGGGACACCTTATCTACTTACCATACGTCCTAAACTTTTAAATAGTCCATTCTACTACCTGTTATTGCTGTATGCATGGCAAACAGTGTAGACCCAAATCAGACGCCGCAGACAGCGGCATCTGATCTGGTTCTACACTGTTTGCAAAAGCCTACCTGCTCCAATACTCAGGGATGGTTGGGTGGTGCGAAGGTGTCGTGTATCTTACGTCACTGGGGCGTCCAACTGATATTGGCTTACAGCTGGGCAAGGCCTGCTTTCCTTGTGACAGGTAAGGGTACAGGGGGAATGTTTTTATTTCTCCTGTTTCTTCGCTGTCATTCATTTTCCTTTCTCCCTTGTCCCTCTCTTTCATCTCCTCTACTATCTCTTCTATCTCTCTTCTCCCTTTCTCTGAGAGACGACATAAAATGACCCACAAGGGTTGTTAAACCCCAACACAATGTCCCAATACTTAGGGTTACTATGGTACACCATCTCTTTCATTCCTGTTCCTTTTTTCTTCCTGTCCCTCTCTTTCATCTCTTCTACTATCTCTTCTATCTCTTTTTACCCTTTCTCTGGGAGACGACACAAAATGACCCACAAGGGTTGACGTGTCATTAAACCCCAACACAATCAGTCCCAATAATTAGGGTTATTATGGTACACCAAAAAACACATTTACACATGACACCACTCATATGATACCTGATCTCTCCCATCGGCTGCAGAGGACACAGATGACTGCACCTGGGCCTGCTGTTCCTGCGAGAGTTGGTGCTGGTCAGGTGATGGCAGCGAGGAGTTGGATGAAGATGTTGATGGCAAGTCAGGTCGGAGTATGGCACCTTTTATTAAAAAAAAACAACAAAAGTTTACAAGAGGTGGGATGTGACAGCTTTTCATTTTTTGAGTTAAACATTTTTTTTATATTTTTTTTTGTTTTAGGGATAAAATATACTTTCTCATAGCTCTAGATAAGAATACATTTTTTTAGCCAAAAAGTTTTTATATTTTTTTTTAACAGTTTAATCTCGAAATCCAAGGGGCTCTCTGAAATACTTCGGAACAACATATCAGATTTGCAGAATTGAGGAAAAAAATAAATCAAATAACTAAATTTCACTAATGAGTATGTAATTTGACTCCAGAAGTTAAGAGATATATTGAAACTATTGTGGAAGGAGCAATTTCTCCTTTTTTCCACAATATTTTGTTACCTATTGTTAGATTTCCATGTTAACCCTTGTCCTGCTGAATAAATTAAGATGCCACTCCCACTTCTAATTTTCAGCCAATCAGATCACTTGATCCTGATTGTTAGTATAAGTTCACATACCTAATGGCAAACAGTGCAGATCCAGATCAATTGGCTTCTTCAGAAGCCAATTGATTTGGATCTGCACTGTTTGCAAAGGTAGGGTACATCCGGTTTCAGCAGGACAAGGGTTAAAACAGGGACCAGATTTTCACTTTAAGATAAATGGTTATTTGAGTAGCTATGTCGAGATAACGAGAGTCGACTGTATTTCTATATAACCTATGCTCATTATGTTCATATAATTCATTAGCACTGATTCAACGGAATAAGGAAAGAACTCTAAACTACTTGCAAAATATACTATACTTTGAAAGAGAAATAAAACTTACAGTCAAATATACTTTAATGGCCACATGAATTAAGCAACCAGTTGTTATAAGAGACCATGGTTTTTGATTCCACCACATCCCTTGACAGTCAAATATGTGTTTATTTTTCAGTAATAAGTAAGCTGCTTAAAGCACCTGTATGAAGCAAACATGCGTTCACTTTCCATCAGGTGCTGGCTATTAACCCTTAAACTGCCAATCACAACAATTGTCATCTGCTTTATCATCTGCTTGTGATTTTAAAAGTCAGTTTTGCAAACAGCGTGGACCCAGATCAGACTGCTCTGCAGTCTGATCAGGGTCCACACTGTTTGCCTGTATGCAAAAATAGGTTTGAAAAGTTTGCCAATATTCAGCAGACGACATAAACAGACGACATTTTCAGATGCAGGTTTCCTTGGTATTTTAAGGGTTAAACTCAAGTTTGACTGTACAGTTGAACTTCAATGGCTCAAACATCTTTGGGACCATGGGAATTTGTTTGAGATATGGGTAGTTTGAGCCACTGAAGGTTAATCATGGCACCAGGTCAGTAAGCAAATGGCAATAATTTAGAAAAATCTTTTCGATCTTCTACACAATAATGGTATGTTAAGTATACTCATTAGAATTGCACTTCCTCAATGTGGCAATTCTAATGCATACACACAACATACAATTTCATGATAAAATGACAATTTCCCTAAATATTAGTTTTCTTGAGCTATCGGAAGAAAGGAGTGAATTAGCCATCAGTGTTTGAGCTATTGAGGTTTGACTGTATATTGTACTGTATTTAATTTCATTGGACAGGAGGCAGGGGATGTTTGTGCTTTTATCTGCATCAGTCCTAAGGCTGATCACTTACCAGGCATGTGAGGCTCTCCTGGGGGCATTCCTTGTCTAGGGAACTTGTGTGAAGAATCTTTCTGCATCATTCCCTGTGAGGATACTGGTGACTGGGCCCTCTGTCTCCCCTGAAGCACATTCTGCTGGGTAGGTACCTATGGACATACAGGCAGAGAAGAACTGACAAAAAATATACACTGAGAGCAATGTCATGGTAGCAACTCTGGCAAAACTTTAGGATATTTTTTGTTATTTCTGCACCAAAATTTGCATTATGGTTACTCATCAAAACTGCCTTGACAAGGCTTCTAATTAAGGGGAACGGATATATATTTAGGGGCAACAACTTTGTACAACTTTTACAAAGTTGTTTTGTCTACTTTTGGAAAAAGGATCTACTCAAAAAGGAAAGAATTTGCTCCTTCTGAGCAAATTCTTTCCTTTTACAGTAGACCCCTTCTCCAAAGGAGATCGGTATGCAGAAAAGGAAATAAGAAGTCAAACTAGAAATGTGTCCTAAGGACACAGATGCCTTAGCCTGAAAAACTTAAACACGAATTGCTAACTCCTGAACAACTTAAATGCAAATTGCTAATGCCATCTCCGAAGTGGACAGGGATCTGCACCAAAAACAATATGTTCCCCTTCCCTAGATAGGGGGACATAATACTCCCTGTATTTTAAGGTATGCAGTCTGGTTAAGACAGCTGCTGTTAAATACTGCGATTCTGCAAAGTTAAAATTTTGCATGAACAAACAGTCAATTAGCAAGGTCCTGTCAGACAAGGGCTGCCTATCGTTCCCCCCACCCCTACATACACATTCCAACAATTTTGCAGTTCAAGCACTCCACTGAAATTTAAGTCCAACACTGACCTTGAAAATTAGGTCAAGGTCACCAAAACCTAATCAATTCTAACATCTAGTACCAATGAGACACCTGTAAATTTGGTAAGAATCCTCTTACTGGTTCATGAGATACATACATGCCATACCTCACACTGTGAGACAAAATCTCACAGAATTTTGGCTCTTCTGGACCCCGTTTCCCATAAGATTTTCAAATCTCACAGAATTTTCATATCATGTAATAAGCTATTTTTTTGAAGAACTGGAAATAAATCACACATTAGCATGGCTATCCCAAGCTTTTCATTAAAATAATGGCTTTTAACTTACTTATGTAAGCTTGAAAGGGATTTTCATAAAAATCTCACAGAATTTCATCAAATCTCCCCTAAAAATTTGCAAAATCTCGCAGATTTCTGTCAACAGCTAATGGCATGTATGGAGATATTGTGCAAACAAGAAGTGTCACAGCAATGCCGATGCTGATGCCAACTGGATCCATACCAAACATAACATGTCCCCATTCCCTTTGATCAGGGTACACAATTATGACAATCAGGCTAATACTTCAAAATATCAAGGCAAAAACAAAGGAAACAAAATTAAAACAAATTCAATTGCCATTATTTACCTGTAAATGTTGTTGCCCTCTGTTCATCTGTTGTTGACCTTGTTCCTGAACCTGACCTTGGCCTTGACCTTTACCTGGAGCATCGTCATGGAGACACTGGGCAATCTTGTTCTTGACATACTCAAGTGTGGAGACTTCAGAGTCCTGTATACCAAGACCTTTCCTAATTGATTTGGCATCATTAGAGGTTGCGGACACACTACTGCTGCTACTGTCTGGTTGTCCTGTGATAACAAACAAGTTACTGTAACTTTACTAATCTATGGGCTTATACAGCACATAGCAAACTGTTCACAGTTTTCTTAATTTTCCCAGAAAACAGGCTTTGAAAATTCCTTCAAATTGTCTCCTGAGGAGACAATTGTCTCCTTAGGAGACAATTGTCTCCTTAGGAGACAATTTGCATGAAATGTCAAAGCCTATTTCAAGGGACAAAAAGAAAGAATATTTCAAAATGTCATCTCCTGAAATTTTTACCCAGTATGCTAATGTTATACTTTAAGTTTTTAATGTAACAGTTAGCATCATTTAAACATCTATTACTATAAGAAAATAAATCAAAGGATAAAAGTTACCTAATAAGCAGTAGCTGAATGAAAGCCTAGTGAACACATGGATTAAGTGCAGGCATAGCACTGGATGAGGTGTTTTTTAACCCTTAAACAGCCAATCATAACAACTGTCGTCTGACTTGTCATCTGCTTGTGATTTTAAAAGTCATTTTTGCAAACAGTGTGGACTCAGATCAGACTGCTGTCTGATTAGGGTCCACACAGTTTGCCTGTATGCAAAAATAGGTTTGAAAAGTATGCAAGAATTATCAGCAGAGGACATAAACAGAACACTTTCAGATGCAGGTTTTCCTGGCATTTTAAGGGTTAAAAACCAAAGTGAACTGATAATTTTTGGGCCAGACACTTCTAATGAATACAGACAATGTATGCTTTCATGGAGACAAAAAATGAAAAAATGTCAATAAGTATCAATAAGCACTGCTTCTTAGAACCCCTCGAAAGGTAATGACTGCTTTCTGATAAATTATTTAGCAAGATCAGAAGCAAAAATGGAAACGTAATGGACAATCAGACAGACACAAACAGCTTGCAGAGTAATAATGATATCAGTGATATTATCTATGCAGTCTGATCAGAGTCTTCTCTGATTGCATGAGCCTTCTGCAACCTCTGGGTTATCCAAAGAGGGACAATTGAGAATCCTTGCCATACTGGGTGGATGTATAGGCTGATCTGAGTCTTTGCTGGTCACACAGCTCTTATTGCAGGTTTTGTCATGCGCTGGCTCATTTGGTGAAGAAAATATCACACCTTGTGGGGAAACAGGTTGCAAGCCAGAACTAGCAGCCACTCCAGGTGAATGAACTGAAGATTGATCTGGTTTCATCTGTCTCCAGTCTCCTTCAGTGGGAGGCTGCTGCTGCCGGGAACCAGGTTCATCCATGCTAGACTGTGTCACTGTGCCACTGCCCTCAGCTGCTTCTCCAGAACTGCTTGCCTGCTCACCAGTCTGAAAAATTATTTTCAGGCAAAAACAATGAACCTTAAAGTTAACAGTGCAAACCCAGATAAACATGTCTGGTCAAGATTTTTGTAAAATGCAACCATTACCACTCTCTGTGCAAACTGACGACAAACTCGTATTATTTTTTTCTTATTTTTCCCAGGAAATAGGCTTTGACACTTCATACAATATGTCAAAGCTTATTTTCTGGGGAATAATAAGAAAAAAATATTTAAAAATGTCGCGGGCTGTAATTTTTACCCAGCATGTTAAGAGTTAACAGTAGAGTTAACCTTTTATACAATTACATCATTACAATAAATCTAAAAATCTTAAAAAAAGATGCCTGGTTTTCATCTGTAAAACTACTAAATTCTAGGCTTTCAGAGGTACCTCTACACAAAAAATATTTCCATCTACATCATATTTGGATGAAAACCATCGTTATCAGTCTGTACACAAACAATAAAGGGAAATGCATATTTTAAGGTAAATGTCTTCAATTAACACAAACCAAAACCAACCATTTTGGTGCAAATCTTATCAAAATTGGACTCCAAGTAAACCTTGTCATGCTGAATAAATTAATTTGATTGATTGTGTTGGGGTTTAACGACACGTCAACCCTTGAGGGTCATTTTGTGTCGTCTCCCAGAGAAATGGAGAAAAGAGATAGAAGAGATAGTAGAGGAGATGAAAGAGGGGGACAGGGAAGAAAGAGGAACAGGAATGAAAGTGAAGAAACAGAAGAAATAAAAATATTCCCCCTCTACCCTTACCTGCTACAAGGATAGCAGGCCTTGCCAAACTGTAAGCCAATATCAGCTGGACGCCCTGGTGATGTAAGATATGAATAAATTAAGATGCAACACCTATTTCTAACTGTCAGCCAATCAGATTACTTGATCCAGACTGTTGATATAAATTAACATATTGAATGAAAAACAGTGCAGATCCAGATCAGTTGGCTTCTTCAGAAGCCAACTGATCTGGATCTACACAGTTTGAAAAGGCAGGGCATATCTGGGTTCAGCAGGACATGGGCTAAAAAAGTAAAGTTTATATTTCAAAATTCTGAGAAGGGTGCCAAACTGTGTTTGAACCCATTTTGGATCTCTGTCTGTACTTTTAACCTCTAACATTCAAAATCAGCAGAATTAGCAAATGACATTTGAGTCAGCGCATGATAAAACCTACAATAATTTGTTTGTGTTGAGGTTTTACGGCCCAGTCAACCCAATGGGGTCATATCGAGCGCGGTCAGTTTACCTAACCACACGTTTACTGGGCAGGCATAGTCCTCTAAGCGGTTAACCAGTATTGTGCACATTCTTTCGCCAGAAACTGACAACTGCCCTTCTTGAATCAGCGGAAGGGAGAGAATGACCATAGAAAATATTTCATGATCAATCTCCACGAAAGAATGTTGCCGACCTCGGCGGGGGTTGAACCCGCGACCTCCTGGTCTCCAGTCGGACGGCGCATCCAACTGAGCCACCAAGGTCGGCAAAACCTACAATAAGACCTGTGTAACCAGCAAAGACTCAGATCAGCCTATACATCCACCAAGTATGGCAAGCGTTTTTGTTTATCCCTCTTTGGATAGATAGCCTTGATCACACTACACAGATGCGCAGGCTGATCTGACTCTTTGCTGGTAGCACAAATTTTATTGTAAGTTTTTGTCATGTGCTGGCTCATTTATAACTCTTTGCATGATGAACATTACGAAAACATGCCTATTCAAATATACTGAAAAGTTAATCACCGAAAAATTGAAAATTTTCAGACAAAAAATTCAAATATTTTTCATATTTCTGCTAAAAAATTAGATTGTGGGTACTCGTTAGAACCGCCTCGCAGAGGCGGTTCTAACGAATACCCACAATCTATGTTTTTGAGCAGAAATAAGTAAAATAATGTATACCCCTGTAAACCCCAGTTTTACTATATAAAATTGGGGTTTCACGGGGTCAAAATTATATAGGCATGTTTTCGTGATGTAAAATATTAGTAGGTAACAGTTTATAATCTTTTTTATTTCTCCCAGACAAATAGGACATGTCAGAAATGTCAAGCACTATTTTATGAAATAAAAAAAGTTTGGAGACAAAATAAGACAATTCACAAGCATGGTGAAGCCAAATTTTCTGGGAAAACAAGAAAAAATTTCAATCATTTGCCACCTGTTAAATTTATAATCAGTCTGTGAAGTTAACACTTTCACCCTGGAATTTCCATGGCTGATTTTTCCATTTTTCAATTTGGGCATGTTCACTATTGCAAGCAAAAGGTTGGCTAGTTGGTTTGGAGCTAATGGTCCCGTCAACTCTATTGCGGGCATGTCGAGCCGGTCAGTTTACCACACTTCTTCCTGGACAGGCTTAGTGCTCTACGTGGTTAACCAGTACTTGTACACATTCCTTTGCCAGAAACTGACAAATGCCCTCAATGAGTTAGCGGAAGGGAAAGAATAACTGCAGAAAATATTTTTATGATCAATGTTGCCAGAACCAGCGGAGATCGAACCTACAACCTCCTCATCACCAGATAGATGCTGATCTGACTGAGCCACAAAAGTCCCGGCTGCAAGCAAAAGGTGTCATTATAAAATTGAAAAAAAAAAAAGGCAAACAGTGTAGGTCCTGATGAGACAGTTCATCCTGTGCCATCTCATCTGGCTCTTGAATATTTGCAAAAGTGTTTATTTTGGTCTGCAAGGTTGAAAGCACTAGCCTTTACTAACCTATGGGCAACTTCAGGAAGCAAAAAACTGATACTTTTCTTTTTCGCAGAAAACAAGACTTTGACACTTCATGCAAGTTGTCTTCCTAGGAGACAATTTGCATGAAATGTCTGAGTCTTTTTTCTAGCAAAAATAAGATAAAATATTTCAAAATGTCTGCTGAATTTTTTACCCAGCAGGCTCAGCATGAAAATCACTTTCTTATTTTTTTCCCCTGAAAATCTGGTTTGAAATGCAATCCGAATATCTTCTTTGCAGAGGTATAGAATAAAATGTCAAGCTTTCTTTTCAGCCAAAAAAAAAAAATAAATAAATAAATCACACATACTTGTCTCCATTTGAACTTCTTGTGCGCTGGTGGGAAGCTCTTACTCTGGGAGTCAGCTGACCCCGGGGACATGCTAGGAGTTGTAGAACTCAAGGGACTTGTGGACCAAGATGTGGGCATCTCCACCGAGGCAGAACTGGACACAGTAGACGTTACAGTCTGGTTTGAAGGGGTAGCTATAACAAGGAAACAATGCATAATTACAGAAAGTCACCTAAATATTCGGACACCTTAACTTCTTACTATCTTTATCCTAGAATTTGAATAACACCATCTGGGCCCATTTGTTCAAAACTGAACAAAGTTGTTAGTTAACATGATGTTAAAATCTTGAAATATGACAAATACATTTATATTTTTTGCTCAAAAAATGTGAGTAGCTTTTGCAAAAATATTAATGTATTTGAAAATACCTTAGCTACAACAGTTAAAGAGTTTGTAATTAACAAGCTAGACACTTTGAACAACAGGACTCTGATAGTAACTTGGTCATGTGTCTAAAATTTTGTGACAAAATGGCAAACCCTGAAGATGATCTAATGTGAAACATTCCTTTCAATAAAAAAAATCGATAAAAAAAGAGCCTTGTCAAATTTTTTAACCATAGCTCCAGTTAATGCAGTTTTTAGACAAAAATTGTTGATATTTTTTCTTATTTCTACATAAGACATATGTTGTGGGTACTCATTAGAAGCACCTCGGTGAGGTGCTTCTAATGAGTACCCACAACATCTGTTTTCGTGGAGAAATAAGGAAATTATTATGCACCTACCCTCACTTATCTGGAGCTATGCTGAACCACAGCACAACAGAGACTATCCTTTACCTGTCTGAACAGAGCCATTGATTTGACTCAGTAAGCTTGGCTGTGGAGGTCCTTGCTTGCTCTCTTTCCTTTCATAATCAAGTAGAATAATCGAGTTGATGTGATCTCCTAATGTCATCTGTTTTGTGGTGGTGTCACCACTTGCCCCGGGAAAAGGAATGCTCACTAACTTCTTTTCTTCCTGAAAACAGATGATCATGTAGGCTGCCTTAAGTGGATAAACTTTCAGGGAGGCAACTCTTCCAAAACAAAAATACGGACGTGGTGGGTCCATCTCTGTCAACAAGAGCTCCGCCAAGCCGGGCATTATATGCCCATGGCAAGTAAAAAGATGTAGCACATAAACTGGCTCCTGTATAATTCAGTGCTCCGGATATAAACTGTAGGTGGAATTACAAAATAAAAATTTAAAAAAAATTTCATTGGGGCATACCTCTGCTAATATTTGGTGAACTGTAACCTAAGGGTCCAAGCTGGTCCAGAAATTAAGGGAGAAGTGACTTCTCCCTCCTGGGAAAATAGGGAGAAGTTTACTGCATCTAGGGAGAAGTGCTTTCGGATGGAGGACACACAACAGAAGCATGGCTATATTATAAGCTCATAATTATGAGCCTTTGGCTGATTTGTTTTTCCTATACTTCAATATCAGAACAAACAATAACAAAACAAAAATAAACAACCAAAAAAAAAAAGAAAAAAATGCTGCAAGAAATTTTTTTATAAACTGTTTCATACAGATTTTATTTTTGTTCTTCAAGGGAGCCAACTCAGAAGAGTATTAAAAAAAAAAAAGGAATTATGTTTATAAGTTTTGATATTAGTCAAGCTTCTTAATTCTGTATCATTTAATAAATGTATTTTTAAAGATTTAATACTTGTAAATCTAATAAAATAAGATGTAAAAAAAAATAAATAAATAACTTGCCCATATGGCCATAACTTTAGTTATTTGCAAAAAAATATACCTATTATAAAATAAAATTTGCACACTATTACCTCTGAACAATATACTATGAAAAGTTTACAAAACTTTTAAAGAGGCATAACTCTGCCAATATTTGGTGCACTGTAACCCCGAAACAATATGCGCTGCTCCACATCATGGTCTATAAATCAAGTTTCAGCTTGATTGGATGTAAACTGTAGGAGTTAGCCGGAAACGAAAAGTTTAAAGAAATTTTCAAAGGGGCATAACTCTGCTAATCTTTGGTGGACTGTAATCTCAAAATAATATGCGCTGCTCAATATCATGGTCTGACTATAAATGAAGTTTCAGCTTGATCGGATGTAAAATGTAGGAGGAGTTAACCGGAAATGAAAATTTTACAGAAATTTTCAAACGGGCATAACTTTGCAAACATTTGGTGGACTGTAACCCCGAAACAATATGCGCTGCACCACATCATGGTCTAACTATATACCAAGTTTCAGCTTGATCGGATGTAAACTGTAGGACGGACGGACGCCATACCCCGTAACATAATACGTCCAGTTTTTCAAATGGGCGTATAAAAATTGATGGAATTTGCCCATCATTCACCCTGATGTATATGAGTATGCAAAATTTGAATAAAATCTATCAAAAACTATTCAAGTTAGAAAGTGAAAACAAGTGCTGAAAGACAGATGGACATTCGGTCGGGAAAACATAATACCCCACCACTATCGTGTGGCAGGGTATAAAAATGGCAGAATTTCTTCTAAGAGTATCAAGTCCTCTTAAACAACAGGGCCCAGTTGTTCAAAGCATCGTTAGCTTAACAAGCTTGTTAGTGGTCAAAATGTTAACTGTTTAAGTAAGTTCTATATCTAATTCACAAGTATTTTTGCTGAAAAAATGTGAGTAGCTACTCACATTTTTTCAGAAAAAATATTAGCATATATGTATATGCCATATTTAATGATCGAAGTTTTAATGATACTTTAACTAACAACATCATTAGTTTTGAACAAATGGGCCCAGGAAATGATTCTATAAGTGACATTTGATATTATGTCAAACATGGTAGTAATATGTTGCATTGTTGTGTGACACTATTCCCTATTCTAACGTGACGTTAATGTTTTCCCATAGCGCCTTATGGAAACGTTACCGTGATCAAACTACAATAATTCACGTCCTCAACATAGTGCGTGCAAAAGGGCGTGTTTTACTACGTCGCATGTAAACATTTACTTCTGTCAACGTCTGCTGCAAAAAAGTTCTTTGGAAAACACTACAACCATGTCAATTTTCCTTTATGTATCATGTTACAATCGAAATATTTTTTCTCTGCTGTGAATTATCATCAAATAACACATGGTGTTGTTGGACAGATGTGAATATTAATTTTCTCCAGCTTCGCCGTCATGAATTAATACTTCACAATCTGCCCTCCAACACCATGTGCTATTCAAAGATACATGTAATTCATAGTAGAGAAAAATTATTTCTTGTCAGAGAATGGAAGTGTGTTAAAATCTGATTTAAGGGACTGTCAGATATACTTCCGAATAATGTACCAGGGGCATCCAGTCTCCTTATAACTGATGAATCCGCTTTCACTTTTGGTTGTGAATTGGCTTAAAAGAGTGATTTACATTTCCTCAGTGAAAATAAAATTGCCGAAACCCAACATCATAAGAAACACATTTATCTGGAAACACCTTTTATCTGGATTATTGAAATATCCTGTATGGCATTTAAATTTCAAATCAAAATTTTCTACTCTACCTTTGGTCGTCCCTCTGAAGTACTGGTGGTTGATGAGGGAACCCTGCTGTCTCCCTCAGCCTTGGGTGGGGTTCCCGCTGGGTACATGCCTGGCCCAGAAGTGGGTGAGGCTCCGGGAGGAATCCATCGTCTCTTCCCTAGATGAAAAATAATTTACAATTAGTTCTTTATTCAGTGACATTAAGTTATTATTAAGGGAATAACATGGTTTTCCAAGTATATGTATTAAAGTAACGACAGGACTATTATCATAAATATTTAGAAATCATACCTAATTTCGATACTTATCTGAAAATCTGAACAGCCTATTAATGTGTGTAATGTGTGTAAAAAGTACTCTGAAATGGAACTTTACGCTACGGCTGCTGCAAATGTTGGTTGATGGCCAAATAAAAGGACAGTCAGATAGCGAAACTGTACCCCAATATTGCCCTGTCAAAAAAAGCAGCTGAACAGAAAATATGTTTGCTCAGGCCTGTCTGTCCATATATATAGGGTAAATATGATAACTATTGGTTTGGAAAAAAAAAAAACATTCCGAGTTCTACACAGCAGTCTTGCTTATGGACCAAAGATTTACAGTTCAGCTACTCTTTCCACCAATCAGAGGCCTTGTTTTCAAATTCATAAGTTTTGATAATTTGGCTTATTTGTAAGTCATTTAGAGTTTACCTTATTTACCCTAAGTTATTGGACACCTTATCTACTTACCAAACTTGTCCTAAAATTTGAAATAATCCATTCTACTACCTCTTGATGTGTCTAAAATATTGCTGTATATATGGCAAACAGTGTAGACCCCAATCAGATGCAAGAATGTGGCTTCTGATCTGGGTCTACACAGTTTGCACATGCCTATCTGTCCCAGAGAGTTACTACGGTACTTGGAGAAACTAAACAACATAATTCTGCACTCCTATTGGTTCCTTGAATTCAATTGTTTAATTTCTCCAGATTAATTATAACAGATCTATTTTCACTGACCTTGAGCTTGAAGTTGACCTTGTGTGGCAGGATATCCTTGAACTTGCTGACCAGGGTGACCTTGACCTTGCACCTGCTGCTGCATACTCTGCTGTGCAGACATTCCCTGTGCCATCACTGGTCTCTGCTGCTCCTGATTATTCCCTTCAGTTTTGGACTGTGCAGATACCGGCTGCGACTCAACGGGAACCGTCTCTTCTGTCGTCTGGTTAATCTGATGTACTATGATTGCGTCAATCAAGTTGGCTGCAGTTGTTACACTCTTATTTTTGCCAGATGGCTCCTCTCGTCGCTTCTGAGCACTGTCAGGAGCAAAGGCTTTCAGAAGGTCTGTGGCATTACTCAGTTTCGGCGACTGTTTACTCTGTTCTATTTCACCTTGCCTGAAATTTGTTTAATCCATATAAAAGTGACAGTCACAACAACAGCAGGCAACATTTTTATAAACATATTTTTTATTGTTCAGAAAAAGAATAAGGGTTGACATTTCATGTGAATTGTCAGCTAGGGAGACAATTCACATAAACTGTCAAGCCTTATTGTCTTGGAAAAAGAAGATATTTCAGACTGTCATTTGGTACAATTTTTGGATGACACATCAAGGATTAACCAGTAGTAAGGCTACAGAGAAGAACGTGCTTTTGTTAATACACTCGACTCTCCTTATCTCGAATTCCAAGGGACTCTCTGAAATACTTCGAGATATCCGTACCTAGACATATCAGAGTTGAGAGAGTGAGGAAAACAATAAATTGAACAACCACATTTAACACATGATTATGTAATCTGACTCCTGAAGTTAGAAATATATATATATAAAATAATGTGGAAAAGAGGAGAAATTGCTCCTAAGGGTTACAAAATAATGTGGAAAAGAGAAGAAATTGCTCCTAAGGAGCAATTTCTCCTCTTTTCCACATTATTTTGTAACCCGTTGTCATAGTTTCATGTTAAAACAGGGACCAGATTTTCACTTCGAGATAAGCGGTAATTCAAAATAAGCGAGTTCGAGATAACGAGGTTCGACTGTATTTTACAGGACCCTTTTAACAATTTTAGGCTCACAGACAAATCAACCAATGAGGGTCATTTGCATCTAAATAATTTTTTTTTTTTTGACATTAAGAAGAGTCAATTCCAATGAGATCCCTGCATATCAATGCTTATCTGTATAATCTGCTTTTTTGTTTTTCTAAAGTTATTCAGCATAGCTACAGATAATCTTGATGATAATTGTTGCAATAATAGAGGTTTTTTTGTTTTTCATATCATAACATTTTTTATTTATTTATTTATTTATCTATCTATTTATTTTTATTATCTATTTTTGCATTAAAACATATTTTGTGGGTACTTAATGGAATTGCCTCACCTAAAGGTATTCAACAGGATGTATTTCTTTTTTTTTTTTTACATCCACATTTTTTTTCTATTTTTTTTTTTTTTATTTTAGCATTGAAACATATCTTGTGGGTACTCACTGGAATTTTGCCTCACTGAGGCAATTCCAATCAGTACCCACAAGATATGTTTAGGTGCAGAAACAAAAAAAAAAAAAAAAAAATTCTGAATGCTCCCTGAACCTGGAGTTATATAATACCTGGCAAACATCTGTTTCTTGTAAGCTGCTTGCATCTCCTCCCTAGATCTCTGTGGGTCGGCAGAAGGTCTCATATCTGCATCTTGTACTTGTTGTTTCATGAACTTCTTCAAGCCTTGTTCATAGCTTTCTCCTGTAAAAACAAGACAAGAACCATCTTTAATACTTACAGTGCTATGGGAAAATTCAGCAGACGACAGACTGATGATATTTTTCCTACAAAATAAGATCTGACACTTCAGTCAAATTGTCTCCTTATGAGACAATTTGCATGAAGTGTCAAATCCTATTTTCTAGGAAAACTAAGAAAAATACTTCAAAAAGTTGTCTGCAGAAATTTTTACCCGGCATGCAAAGTGTTAACCATTAGATTCCTTATCTAGACATTAGCAGACAACAAATTTGATATTTTTTTTTTATTTTTTTTTTTTGTGAGAAAATTGGACTTGACATTTCAGGAAGTGACTGTAGGAAGTGAAAATTTAACCCAAAACAGTAAACCCTAAATCAGTGGTAAGTAGGTAGACCAAAATTTTGTTGGTTGGTTGGGTAGGAATTTAATGGCCCAGTCAACATTATAAGGGTCATGTGGAACAGGTCAGTTTACCTAACCACACTTTTCCTGGGCAGGCTTAGTCCTCTAAGTGGTTAACCAGTATGTGCACAGTCTTTCGCAAGAAACTGACAAAATGCCTTGTTGAATCAGAAGAAAAGAGAGAGTGACCGTAGAAAATATTTCATGATCAATCTCTATGAAAGAATGCTGCTGGACAGGGAAGGAATTGAACCCACGACCTCCTGATCACCAGTCAGATGTGCATCCTACCGAGCAACTAAGGCCAGCATGTTATCTTTGTAATAAAGAACATACTAGCTTCTTTCAATGCCTCTTCCTGCCTCAGTTTCTCCCTCTCCCTCTCATACTGCTGTTGCTGCTGCTGTCTGTAGATATCAGGGTGTGCCCCGGGGGAGGGGCGGTGATCCCCTGAAGAAGCTGGATAACCCTCGGGCATCCTTGGAGAACTGTGAGAACTGGAGCTGTCTGGTGCTCGCACATATCTGAAACCATACAAAAAAAGTCAGTGTTTCTGATAAGAAAAGTGTAAAGATAAACTTAAGCACTGATTACAATAAAAAAAGTATTGGTATTCTTCTTATTTCTCCATGAAAATATATGTTGTGGGGACTCATTAGAAGTGCCTCACTGAAAAATTAGGCATAGTCGGGTAACCTGAAACACACACATTTTTATTTTAGGCCTAATCAGATTACTTGATATAATGTATTCATTCAATTCACAAACTACATGACAAACAGTGTAGATCCTGATCAGATGGCTTCTTCAGAAGCCATCTGATCTGGATCTACACTGTTTGCAAAGGTTTGTCGCATTCAGCAGGATAAGGGTTATGGCTTCATATTATCAATTTTCAGTTTTTGAGCTGTGAGAAAATGTAAATGAAGTTGGTCTAGATCAGCATATGCATATTGTTTGTTTGTTTGTTTTATTGAGGCTTTATATTGCTTTCAACAAACTTTCAAATCGTGACGGTGTCTAAATGTGGCAGGGAGCTCAATGCTCACTTTTAGAGTGCTGCCTCACTGAAATATCATGCCCCAGACACTTGACATGATATTCCACCCAATCACATTCTACTGACATGGAGCTGACCTAGCTGATTCCTAGCTCAACTTTCTTAATTAGTTGTACCCCATCCCCGCTCCTTGCCCACATCCAAAAATTTAAGTAAAAGCTTACCTCTCATCTCCTCTGCTGTCTGTGATCACTGTTTGACGTCCTGCTGTCCCCTGGGTAATACTGGGCCTGCCTTGAGCAGGAGTTGGATACTGATGGCTCTGTTCCATATGTGGGCTGGGGTGTCCACTAGAATGGCTGCTGGGATGACCCCCGGGACTTGTCACAGCCATGAGAGGTCTCTGCACCATCATCCAAGGGGAAGAACTCTTATCATCCCGGGGTGAGGGCATGCTCGGTGATGGTCGTGGTGATATTCTTGAAGAGGAGGGCTGACCTTGGGGAGGGGGTATGAACATACCCCCAGACACAACGGCATGGTATCTGGAATCATGGGCTAACCTGGGGTCTATGTGGTATCCTTTCTGATTCGGCGACTGGCCGTGATCCTGGGCCCGAGGCGATGACCTCTGAATATCCTTCTCAGTTGGTGACTGATGCCTCATCTGTTTAGCCAGCTCAAAATCACTCATGATAGTCTGTTTGCTGTAGTCCCCACCCTGGGAGGGCTGGGATACTGGGTACGGCCCACTGTACTGAGACACCGCTCCCTGTGCGTAATGAGGGTGCTGCATCCTAATCTGTTCCATTATTCGGGGGTCATACATCTGTGGTGGGATACCACGGACCTGTGCTTGCTCCATCATGCGGATGTCATATTGTCCTGGCCCACGTGGTCTTCCTTCATGACCCAGGTTACTACCTCGTCCAATCTGCGAGTCTCTGATAGGTGTTCCCTGTGTGATAGATCCCCTTGCCGGAACCTGCTGTCCATGCTCGTAATGTCTGCTACTGGATGAAGGAATGCTTGTTGTTAAAGAGTGACTGATTGGTGTACCATGTGTGATTGACCCAGAGGGCAGGCCCTGCATGTGAGGCCCTCCTGGAGGGGATCTAGGTAGTCTCGGTGATGATGTGTTAATAAGAGGAGGAGGAGGTGGTATGCCACTAATAACCCCTTTTGAACCTCTTGGATCGGCATTCATGGGATTGTATGGTGAAGTGGAAGGCGGTAGCCCTCTAACAGATGGTGACAATGCCTGTCTTTCAGGATAAAACCCTTGAGCCCTCTCAAGTCCCTCTGGCCTTCCTTTTATAGCTATGGCTTCTTGAACCTGAAATGGGGACCTTCTGTGTGAATGGGCAGGTGGTGGTGTTACCATGGTGATGACTTTTCTTTGTTGTGGGTCATCCATCTGTCTACTGTAAGGGTCGCCGGGTCTGAGCTGTCCATGTGGATCAAAATCCCTCGGATCTCCTTTGTATCCGCGAGCTCCCTTGTCAACAGTTAAATCATGAACTTTGAAATCTCCACTCCTCGGATCTTTAGCCTCTCGGGGACTCCGGTCAATGCCTCGGCCTTGCATCTGGTATACAGCGCGTGGGTCTTGGTACTCGAGCCTAGAATCGGCGCGCTCTTTACGCAGGTCTGTAGCTCTTATGTCACCAGGAGCTATCTGTGATACTGGCTGACTGCCTGGTCGGTAGCCACTGTCTGTTGATGACCCTAGAATAAAGAACAGTGAAACCTGTGTAAGAGAGCCACCTTTGAGACTAACTTTAAATAGTAATTGAAGTGGAAAAGGTGTCTGTCTTATAAAGATACATGTCATGTAATTTTGCACTTTTATAAGACAGCTACCTTTCCACATCAACCACTAAACAATCTCAAAGGTGGCTTTCATACACAGGTTTCACGGAATATGAATTTAACTTCTTGTATACTGAAGGTAAATCCAGGAGACTACATATGAGTGACTTTTTTCTTACTTTTCCTCAGAAAATTTTGCTAGACATTTCATGACAATCATCTTCTAACTTTGGAAGTGCTTTTCAAAACTGTAGCACAATATTTACCGTATTCGACCTAAATACCGCACTGTGCGCTTAGGTTTTTCAGAATTACTGGGGACACTCAGTTGTGGTAAAATATGAATCTACCTACTAAGGGTACACTATAAAAAATCAGAATAGGATTTATTTGATGATTATAATGCGATTTTTTTCTGATTTTCTTTATAAAGGCATATGTTGTGAGTACTTATTTGAATTGCATCGATTTTCGACAAGTTGATGCAATTCAAATGAGTACCCACAACATATGCCTTTATAAAGAAGTAAAGAAAAAGTACATTGGCTGTAATCTGAAGACTACGGAATTTCTTGACTGTGCGCTTATAGGGGTATGTACGGTAATTAGATCGAATACGGTAATTATTTTTCCTCAATAAATAAGGCTTGACAGCTCATGTAAATCACTGTTGTGAGTAGATGACTGCATCGTTATGCAGGCAGGTGTGGGTTTTCATTTAGGGGATAACTGCTTTCAAATTTGGCATTTAGGGAGGTAAATAGGCAGTTTTACGGTCGGAAATTTCGTTTTACGGCGACGCGTCAGCGGAGCCATAAAACGTAATTTGCGACTGTAAAACCGCCGATTTACCTCCCCAAATGACAAATTTGATGCAGTTATCCCCATTCTAATGCATTTATTCATTTTTTCTATTGAAAAAAATGTACTGTTTGCACAAAACGACAAGTGCTGTGAGCTGCGTAAAACCAAATGCCAGCCAATGAGAAGCGACATTACGTGATGATGTCAGATTTGCGACAGTATATCGCAGAATATACCGTCGCAAATTTTTGACGTTATCCAATCAGACGTCGCGTTACATACGCAAGTGCATTAGAATGGCTGTTTATGTAGTTTTGTAGGCATTGTTGGTCTGTGGCTCAGTTTTTATTTAACATGACAGTTATTACAGGTGTCTTAATATTAAGTTTTAAATTGCTGTTTTCCTATGAATCCTTATTTTCCCTTATAAACTAGAATTCCAAGAATTGGATGTGTCACCTGCTTAAAATGCCAAACATTTGATATGAAAAAAGAAGAAAAAAAAACACTGTATGTGTCCTAATAATTGCTCCTATCCCTATAGGCAGCCCCTCACTACTTACTTTGTCTAAATTTTATCAATTAAATAAAAAAAAGGGTTATAATTCAACTGAAATTTTTTTGATGATTATCAAAATCAAACTTCACCTGCAAGCTTTGAATGCAATCAATGCATCCCTCCCTTCAAAAGTTATTATGATGATATCTTTTCGCTGTATTTTATCCAACAACAAAAAGTAAACAAACGTGAAACCATAATACCCCGCCACTATTGTATGGAATGGTATAAAAATTAGGCCTCATACTCGGAATGTTGCCTGAACAAAAACAGTGCATATCAAAATAAACATTTGTGAATGCCTGTTGGCTTTCCTGCATACCAAACAAATGCACCAAGCAGTTATATTCTAGGGGTTGTTAAAATCATGGTTAGCTTAACAAGCTCATTAGTGGCCAAAATGTTAACTGTTCTAGTACGTATAATATCTAATTCACAGGTATTTTTGCTGAATAAATGTGAGTAGCTTTTGCAAAAGCTACTCACATTTTTTTCAGCAAAAATATTAGCGTATATGTCATATGTAATGATTAAAGTTTTAACAATAAGTTTCCTAATGACATTTTTGGTTTTGAACAACTGGGCCCAGGTAACTATAGAGTAATAACTTACTGGGTCGTTCTGGCTGTCTCTCTGGAGGTCTTTCTACAATGCCAGTGTTAAGGTTCCTTTCAATGGCAGAATGTATCAGGTCTCGTACACAAGTTGATGACCTCATGGGCCTCCTGTCTCCCTGGTTCAGAGAACTGGCATGTGGTGACATGGCCCTGTTGTGGTCCAGACCTACAACAAGAAACATTCTGTATTGTCACAGCTCTGTAAATAATGTACAGTCGACTCTCGTTATTTCCAAGGACTCTTGGAAATACATGGAGATATCTGTACCTCGACATATCTGATTTGCAGAACTGAGGACAAAATAAATTGAACAACCACATTTCACAAATGAATATGTTAGAGAGAGAGAAAGAGAGAGAGAGACAGACAGACAGACAGACAGACAGACAGAGACAGACAGAAAGACAGAGAGAGAGACCAGCTCCCCGTCCTACCAACCCCTGAGAGGCAGGGATTGTGGGGTGTGAGGTCCAAGGTTAGAAGTCATTAAAATGTGTGGATTTGTCATGGTGTACCTGCGACTGCATGATCTCTAATTTATTTTATGCTCTGGTGTTTTGAAAAAAGCAATTGTAACTCTAGGTCACATGCTTCAATCAACCAAAGGATTTTGGTATTTATTTGGTATTTCCTTATTTCTCCATGGAAACCTAGGCTGTGGGTACTTACAAAAGGGGCCTTGCAAAGACACTTCTAATGAGTACCACAAAATTTGTCTGGGTCTATACTGTTTGTCAGGCCTGCTAGTCTTCCCTGACATTTCCCTGACGCAAATTCAAATTTCCCTGACATTACTGGAGCCGAAAATTTTATGAATTTAGCAAAAATGATACATTGGGACCAAACATCCCAGCTTCATCAGGCTGAAATGTAAAATTCCCTGACATTTCCCTGACTTTTCTGCAAAATTTTATTTTTCCCTGACACATCACAGAATTCCCTGACAATTCCCTGACTTTGAAAAAAATTTAATTTCCCTGACATTTCCCTGATGTGTATGAACCCTGAATATGATGCAAAACACAGGAAAAAGGCCCTTATGCAAATCTGCAGACAACAGAGGCCCTGATCAGCCTGCGCCAGAGCCTTTGTTGCCTGCTTAAAGAATCAATTATATAGTAGCATATGTCCATGAAGAGAGAATGTCCAAATCAGACTGCATCAATGTGCACACTCATATGGACCTTCGCTGTTTGCAGAGGTCATAAGGGCTTTTTTCCCATGATGCACATTATATGGCAATAATGGTACAACAGATTTTAAATTACCTAATAGTGATGAAACTTGTAGTCCTTGGACATGTGGTGACACAGCCCTATGTGATGGAAGTCCTGGCTCTGACAGGGTACTGGAAGGCCTGTGGGGCTGGGCCTCTCTCCCTTGATAAGGTGAACAAGACTTGGCTGGCTGTTGGGACTGTTGTGAGAAATCTATCACATTACCTGGGCCAGAAGTGGTGTTTGCCTCCCTAATTATCGGGACCTCGTGGCTCGATGGGCGAGAATTTGGGCGACTCATACCCTGGTGACCTTGACTCGCAGGGCTCATTCTTGAGCCCGGTCTTGATCCTGGGAAACCTTGATTTGAATTTCCTGGGCTGGCAGAGGGACTTATGTGTGGTCTGTTCTGAGGACCTTGCTGTGGTCCTGGAGCCACTCTAGGCCCTGTTAGGGGTATTCCAGAAGTATGTGGGCTCATCACGTGGCTGTCTTTTGGACCTGTGCTGCAAGTCGGTAAGGCAGACACAGGAATACTCCCTGGATGAGGACCATGTCTGTCACCATGTGGCCGCGTATCTTCATCAGCACTCAAGGTGGCACTGCTGTCATTATCCGGTATGCTACGCAGACTGCCCTGGGAGGCACTGAGAGGCTTGTGCGATGTTAAACTGTTGGGTATATCTGTTGTTGGTGGTGCCAACGGTTCAGTCGTTGATGATCCAGGAATTTCCATCTTCTCATCCTGGTTTCCATCTACAAAAAAAGAAAAGGAAATTTCGAACTTTGTTCGCTTATTCTTAATTGGTACAGCATTAATTAATCCAATCTGAATTTACTGTGAATTATTCATGTATAATTTTTAACCGATTTATGTCGAGTGGACTCTTCTACTACAACTTTTTGGACCGGTCTATTTCCAATAGCAGGGTGTCTGCTTAGTTTTTATTACTACTATTTTTGCAGAAATTCCTGTATTTAGTGCAACCAGTTTAGAACCTGATGCTGCATTTTGCAGCATCTGATCTGGGTCTGCACTGTTTGCCAATTATTCTTTTGGGGTTTCCCTGACTAAAATGGGTTAACGTTTTACACTGCTAATATCAAACAGAGCTGACATTATTTAAAAAATATTTTTCTTACTTTTCACTGAAAATAATTGGACAATTTAAACAAAATGTCAAGCCTTATTTTCTGACAAAAAAAAATGAGAAAAAGATCAGTAATATATCCGTTATTAATTATTAAGTGTTAATGTAAGTGTTTAAATGTGATTATATTAACCCTGGACCTGCTGAAACCAGATATGCCCTGCCTTTGCAAACAGCGTAGATCCAGAGCCAAGTGATCTGGATCTGCACGGTTTGTCATTCAGTACTGTCAATTTATATCAACAAACTGGATCAAGTAATGTGACAGTTAGAAGTGGGTGTGGTATCTTAATTTGTTCAGCATGACCAGGTTTAATCCTTATCCCTCTGCGTTTTCTTCTGATTTGGGTCTATGGAAGGCGTACCCTTATCTCAGTACCCATTATTTGGTTTGTTTTCACCAGTTTTATTCAGAACCCCCAACATCCTAATCACCAGTCAGATGTGCATCCAACTGATCCACCTAGGCCAGCTGGGAGCATATTTGATCAGATAGAAGTGAGGCCTGTGATTTTTCAAAAATCATTTCACAGATGGACCTTAAATGTGGACAAACAAAGGGTTATGTCATTGCACATTCCCTTCCCTGTCATGAGAACCTAAATCTATGCAACGAGCCTTGTTTCTGGAGGTCCTGAGATGCACTCAAGTAGGTCTACCCCAAGACAGCATAAGCAGTCACAAAGAGCAGGATAAGTGTTAATGTAGAAAGACATTTCTGGCTGCAAGACAAATAAGTTTCTAAAAAAATTTTGATGCATGGTCACTATACCAGACTTCCCTACCTTTATCGTCTGTTGGAAGAGGGCTTGGACTAGGGGCACTGGCTGTCCCCGAATCATCACTCATTCTGTTATCCTCCTCATCGGAGAAATTGTTCTCCACATCAGAAGTTGCGGTCATCGTAGTTGCAATGCTTTCACATATGGATACTGTCCGTCCATCCTCCTCCTGAAAGAAAAAGCCATCCTAACCCTTTTAACCATAACCAATCTCTGGGCAGATTGAGCAGACGACCAGTTGATGATGTTTTTCTAATTTTTTTTTTCAGAAAAAAAGTTTTGACATTTCATGCAAACTGTCTCCAGTTTGCATGAAGTGACAAAACCTATTTTCCTAGGAAAAATAAGAAAAATATTTGACTGAAATTTTTATCCATGAATGCTTTGTTTGTTTGTGTTGAGGTTTTACGGCCCCTTCAACCCAAATGGGGTCATGTCGAGCGCGGTCAGTTTACCTAACCACATGTTTACTGGGCAGGCTAAGTCCTCTAAGCAGTTAACCAGTATTGTGCACATTCTTTCGCCAGAAACTGACAACTGCCCTTCTTGAATCAGTGGAAGGGAAAGAATGACCATAGAAAATATTTCATGATCAATCTCCACGAAAGAATGTTGCTGAACTCGGCGGGGGTCGAACCCGTGACCTCCTGGTCTCCAGTCGGACGGCGTATCCAACTGAGCCACCGAGGCCGGCCCATATCCATGAATGCAATGCAGTGAAAGTGCTATTCAGGACTGTTGTGAGAACACTGTAAAAATACTATTTAAATTTTTTAAGTGATTAGAAGGCCTGATATTCTTTGTGAATTTTCTGCAATTGTCATGCCTTATTTGTCATACCTTATTTTCTTAAATAAAAAATATATATATTTCAAATGCTATCTGCTGCTCTTGTGTGACTGGTGCTCTAATCCTTACCACTCTAAGGCAAATACAGCAGCTGACAAATTAATATTTTTTATTATTTTTTTCCCCAGAAAATAGACTGACATTTCATGCCAAATTGTCTCCTAAGGAAAAAAAAATTGCATGAGAAAATAAGATTCTGAGAAAATAGGGGAAAAAAGAGGAAAATTCCAAATGACGTCTGCTGAAGTTTTTACCCAGCATGCCAAGTATCAACTATGACCACATTTTGCAAGTAATGATGATGCTGCTGCTGCTGCTGATGATGATGATGATGATGACGACTATTTCATATTGAACAATGTGTCCACCCAGAAGGTTTATTTATGAAAATATGGTATGTTAACTCTTAAAGTGTTAAGCAAAAATGTAGCAGATGACATTCTATTTTTCAATTTTTTTTTTCAGAGTAAATAAGATTTGGCATTTTACATGAACCATCTGCTATGTAGGCAGATGATTCACATGAAATGCCAAGTCTCATTTTTCTCTGAAAAATAAAAAAAAAAAGAGTAAAGTGTCATCTGCTGCAGTTGCATTAACACTTACAATGTTATAGCCAAATTAAGCACATGACAAACTGATGATATTTTTTTTTATGTTTCCTAAAAAATGATATCTGACACTTCATGCAAATTGTCTGAAATTTCAAATCCTTTTTATAGGAAAAAGAAAAATATTTCAAAATGTCTGCTGAAATTTTTACCCAGCATGCAAAGTGTTAAGTAAATGAAGACAGTAACATATTAACATTTTACAAGAACAAACAAAATACTAGTTATTCTTATTTCTCACAGAAAATAGGACTTAGCATTTCAACAGAGATGTCTTTGTTTCAACTGGATCATTTTTTCTTTCTAGCAGACAATTCAAATAAAATTATCAAAATATTTGCCATATTTCAAGAAAGAAATTTTAATGTCATGTTAGCTAACAACTTTGTTAAGTTTTGGGCCCTGAAATTCAGGGTTTTTTTTTTTTTTGTAACGACTATACAGTTGACTTTTGTTATCTCAAACTCCAGGGGACCAGGGCCCAGTTGTTCAAAGCATCGTTAGCTTAACGAGCTCGTTAAGGGTCATTTCGTTAACTGTTTTAGCCGATTCAATATACAATATTCTGATATTTTTTGCTGAAAAAATGTGAGTAACTTTTGCACTGCAAAAGCTACTCACATTTTTTCAGCAAAAAATTTCAGCATATTTGCGTATCACTTGATGTAAATTTTAACGAATCGTTAACTAACGATGTCGTTAGCTTTGAACAACTGGGCCCAGAATTTTCAGTTTGAGATAATGGAAGTTTGAGATAACAGTAGTTGAAATGTAAAGAACATAAAGCAAAACTGAACCAAATTTAGTTTTACATAAGCAGTAGTTTGTTGAGTAAAGAGTGTTTGAGATAATGAGAGCCAACTGTAATTTTAACCCTTGTCATGCTGAATAAATTTAGATGCCACACCCACTTTTAATTTTCAGCCAATCAGAATACTTGATCCAGATTTTTTATACAAATTCACATACTTAATGACAAGCAGTGTGGATCTTGATCAGTTGGCTTCTTCAGAATACCCTGCCTTTGCAAACAGTCTAGATCCAGATCAGTTGGCTTCTTTCTTGAAATATGGCAAATACTTTCATAATTTTTGGAAAAAAAAATGTGAGTAGCCATTTTTGCAGCAAAAATATCAATGTATTTGAAAAAAACCTGAGCTACAACAGTTGAAAGGTTTGTGATTAACAAGCTCATTAAGCTATCGAAGCTTTGAACAACTGGGCCCTGAAAGTGTTCAGTATACTGACTCATACCTACAGATGTGCTTTTATCAACCAAAACGTACTGATATTTTTCTTATTTCTCCCACATAAAAACATGTTGTGGGTAATTAGAATTGCCTTGGTGAGGCACTTCTAATGAGTACCCAAAACATACATTTTGGGAGAGATACGAAAGTTTACCAGATACCCCTTCTTACCTCAAGCTATGTATTAACCCTTGTCATGCTAAATAAATAAAGATGCCACACCAATTTCTAATTCTCAGCCAATCAGATTACTTGATCCAGATTGTTGATATAAATTCACATACTTAATGGCAAACAGAGCAGATCCAGATCAGTTGGCTGATCTGGATCAACACTGTTTGCAAAGGTAGGACATATCCAGGTTCAGCAGGACTAGGGTTAAATGACAGCAATGGCATTTGGACAAAATAATGTTACACCTATTTACAACAGTGAGGACAGACAATCATGTCACATGACAAAATTAATGAAAACATTAAAACACACATACACACACACAACTGTGCATCAACAATGTAAGAAGATAACAAGTGTGACATATTTAGCGGAATAAACACACTCCCTTGGGAGGTAACTTGAAAAAGTGTTTACACTAAAAGGGAAGAATTTCCTAGGGAGCAAATTCTTTCTTTTTTAGAGTAGATCCCTTTTCAGAAGGGACTTGGTGTGTAAGTTACCAAACAGGAAGTCACAAAAGTTGTCTCCCTTGTAAAAAAAAATGGCAGAAAATGTACAATGTGTATAAAGTTCCCTTAAGATTAATTTTTATGCATGATGTATCATAATGTTATTTAACACTTAGCTTGCCAAAAAAAAAAAAAAAATCAGCAGACAACATTTTGAATATTTTTTTCTAATTTTTTTTTTTTTCCAGAGAATACAGTTTGACATTCCATCCTTAGGAGACAATTTGCCTGAAATGGCAAACCCTTTTATAAGAAATTATTGACATTAATGCTGATTAATGCTTTGAATGCTTAAGACAAATATATCGGACGATAAAATTACATTTTTTCTACTTTAAATGCAAATAGGGCTTAAAATTTAGGAGCTGATACATGAGAAATGTTAAGCCCTATTTTTCTGTGATAACTAACAAAATTTACCCTAAATATGAGGACAGTTTAACTCACCATAAATGTTCTTAAATTTAAATGTCCAACTTGCTGCCTACTGGTGTGTCTAAAAACTGCTGGATGAGTAGCAGACAGTGTACATTCTGATCAGACATCATATTCTGTGATGACTGATTTGGGTATATACCGTGTACCTAGGTCTGTATGTCCAAGTACTCAAGGTAAATATAATATACATGAAAGCATCTAGTCCTAAATGAAGTGAATATAAAGAAAGTCCCAGAACCAAATAATGTAAGTCAAGGTCATAAATAAGTTTATAAATCAAATATATATCAGGTAGGCCCATATGCAGAGGGGGCTTCTTGGGGTGCAAACAAACCCCCCTTTTTGGGCAAATTACTTCAAAATGATGCAGTTTTTGACCCCAAACACATTTTACACCCCTAATTTTTGCCCCCAAAGCTGCATTTTCTTAGCATCTGCACCCACTTTTCAGAATAGCTAAAATTTCGCACCTCCACTTCAAAAGTCTGCATACGGGCCTGTCAGGAGATACAATCGTTCAATCAGTATACATGTATGACTGATAATATGCGAATGGATCTGAATGGAAGTACATGTATGTGTATGTATGGTAACTGTCCTAAAATTTCGTACACCAAAGCTTCTGACAAAATGGCATATGCAAACAATATGGATGCAAATCAGACTGCTCCTGAAGCAGTCTGATCAGGGTCTACACTGTTTGCCTTTCCACTAAGTATTGTAAGAAACAACTGCATAAAAAGCAAAATTTAGGCCAAAAGAAGTACGGATTAAAGTGTTCTAACTTTTAGGACATTTACATACTTATCAAGTTCATCTCCTGAAGTTTAAACTTTTGAAGATTTTGAATAGCCACTTTTCCAATTCTCCGATGTGTTCTTTAACCCTAGTCCTGCTGAACCCGGATATATCCTGCCTTTGCAAACAGTGTAGATCCAGATCAGTTGGCTTCTGAAGAAGCCAACTGATCTGGATCTGCACTGTTTGCCATTAAGTATATGAATATTTAACAACAATTAATCTGGATCAAGTAATCTGACTGGCTGAAAATTAGAAATGGGCGTGATATCAATTTATTCAGCAAGACAAGGGTTAATTATACACATGTGTCTCTTTATAGGACGGTTCATTATCAGATGTTTTGGATATAAAGCGGTTTAAAGGTGGACCCAAAAGTGTTCTATCCAAACACAAAATGTATATACTATATAGAAATATGATCATTTATTTATGGTCATTTTTCTAGACAATCCAGACATTTTTGGTTGGCTACAATACGGTTATTTAGCTAACACTAGTTTTCATTTTGGATCCCAGCAATCATGTTATATAGAGGTTGTGGTGGTATACTGAACCTCTCCATAGCTTTTGATAAGAGAGAGTATCAGGTAACTATTTTTCTTATTTCTCTTATTCTTTTTTCCATGAAAAATATATGTTGGGAATACTCATTAGAAGCACCTCAGAATAGCCAAAACATATGTTTTCCTGAAGATATAGGAAAACAATAGTTTTTGGCTGAAAATTGCCTTTTCTGGAACTATGCATCTCTTTAAAAGCCATTTCTCTACAACAGCCAATTTTTGAGTATCCTTAGGATGGCTGATGTAGAGAGGTTGCACTGTATTTGTTTTTGCAACAGAATCACATCACTTAGTGTGAGATAATACTATTTTTTTCAACCAAAATGTATTGATATTTGCTTTATAAGCTGTGGGTACTCACTAGAAGCACACTGCTGAGGCATCAATAATAATACCATATTCGACCTAATTACTGCACATGCTCCTATAAGTGCACAGTTAAGCAATTTAGTAGTTATTATATTATAGCCAGTGTATTTTTATCTACTTCTTTATAAAAACGTATGTGGTGGCTACTCATTTGAATTGCCTCAAAAAGTCAAGACAATTCAAATAATACCCACAACATATCAGAAAATAATATCGCATAAGCATCATTAAATACACTCTCCATGAAGTCCTCTACTGATCTTTCTTTAAAGTGTGCCCTTATTAGGTGGATATTTTACATTTTACTACAAGTGTTTCCAGTAATTTTGAAAAACCTAAGTGTACAATGCGGTAATTTGGTAGAATTCGGTACGCATTTTTTTTTTTTTTTTTTTTTGTGGACAGGTAGCAGAGCTGCAGATAATGAGTATCCAGATATGTTTGTTTTATTTCTCCATAAAAAGATATGTTGTGGGTACTCATTAAAAGCTGGAGAGGTGCATCTAATGAGTAACTACAACATATCTTTTCATAGAGAATTAAGAAAAATATTAGTACTTTTTGGTTGGAAATAGATACCCCGCCTGGCACCTGCAAACTTAAATGCAAATTGCTAATGCCGGACGTACACAGAGATGAATGAACAGGGGTAACACTATATGCTCTTTCTTCGAATTGCGGAAGCATAAAAAATTGTCTTATCTAGAGCTATGGAGGTAGAAAACAATTCTGGATAGCCCTCTTTTCCACAGCTATGAAAATTATTTTGAGGTTGATAGAATGTTAACATGAAAACTAATCTGTCATCAAATATTAGCTCTACTTTAAAAACCAAATCCCAACCAAAGTATGTTAAAAAGCTCAGAAAAATATTGCATCTAACCTAAAGAAAATAAACTCCATGATCAGCTTCACTGAAAAATACTGTTTCTTTCCATAACAGGGGGGGACTTGATAAGGAAGAGTATTTGATGATAATTCTGGGATAATTTTCTCCAATTCTTCATAAAAACATGTGGGTATTCATTAGAAGCGCCTCGGTGAGGCGCTTCTAATGAGTACCCACAACATATGTTTTTATGGAAAAATAAGAAAAATTATCACAGAATTATCACCGAGTACTCCTTTTGTGTTGAGGTTTTATGGCCCAGTCAACCAATGGGGTCATGTCGAGTGCGGTCAGTTTACCTAACCACACGTTTACTGGGCAGGCTTAGTCCCCCCAAGCGGTTAACCAGTATTGTGCACATTCTTTTGCCAGAAACTGACAACTGCCCTTCTTGAATCAGCGGAAGGGAGAGAATGACCGTAGAAAATATTTCATGATCAATCTCCACGAAAGAATGTTGCCGACCTCGGCGGGGGTTGAACCTGCGACCTCCTGGTCTCCAGTCGCACGCGCATCCAACTGCGCCACCGTGGCCACCGAGTACTCATCCTTAACACATCCGCTGCATAGGTATTCTGACATCTTGTGGGGAATTGGTACACTTTCAAGAGACGCAACTCTTTCAAAATTGTCATAGCTCTTCAGACTATTCAAAAGATGATTTAAAAATGTCATCTGCTGCATTTGGGATTAGCACTTTAAGCAGTAAATATTTAGACAGGCATGTCTGATCACAATTTGCACTGTTCTGCCATTTTGCCAACACATTTTAGACCCATCACTGGGGAAGTCAAGCAGGCTTGTTCAAACTTTAGGATAAGTATTTAAGATGTTAACATATCTACTATCCTTTCGACATCACTTGGAAAGATGGATTTTGCTTGGCGTTTTATTCTAAATAAAGTTATTTTGTTCTAACTCACCATATCTTATCAGGAACCATCTGTCTTTTCTGTTTCTGTACTTTGTTTTCAAATATTTACTGGTAAATTAATTTTACAGCCAAAAATGGTTCTGACCTTTGCAATTTCTATAGTAAACTGAATTGTTGGATTTTTTTTTATCAAAAAATATTTTTGGCTTCTCTTCACTTATCTAAAATTATTGATATTCCATAACAATATTTTTAAAAATTTTGAACAAAAAGAACTTGTTGAAAACCTGCATCCAAACTACCTACCCCATCGATTTTTGCATATTTTGCAGCCATTTTCACTATGGGAAAAAATTAAAACACTTGATTTTATATTTAAAACCCACTGACTAGAATAAATTTTTTTATGCATAGGTAGTTACGACAAAAGTTTTTGCATGAAATCATGCTAAAAGTTTGAAAATTTACTTCTTCTGTGTAAAGCACCAGGTAAAAACGACTTTCTGAAAGATGTCGAAAGGAGAGTAAACATTTGGTCAAAGATACTTGTTCCAACTGAACTTTAGGACAAGTTTGGTAAGGTGTTAATGCATCCAAATATTTAGAATAATTATGTTAAATAAATCAGTGAAGTTTTTTTGTTTTTTTTTATTTGGGTTTTACGGCCCTTTCAAGAATATTTCACTTATATTCAGGCGATCGTTCATCAAAGGTGGGCGAAAACTGGAGAACCCAGGGAAAAACCACCTGACCATCCATAAGCAGAACTTGGCTTTCCCACGTGACCCGAGCTAGGCTCGAACCACAGCTGTGAGAAACCTAATGGATTAAGAGTCAACTCTCCTATCCACTCCGCTACGGGGGCCCGCAATCAGTGAAGCTGATCCTCTAACTATTGATGGTAATGATTTTAACCTTTAACATGAAAGATTTAAATATTAGCATGTCATAAAACATTCTGTTATTTAAAGTATTTATTTCAGGAAAAAAAAAACACGCACACACACTTTGCTGTCTGCAGACTTTACCAATGCTATATGAGCAGACATCAAAATTTAATGAGTGATATTTTTTCTAAATTTTCACAGACAATTAAACTTGACATTTCATTCAAATTGTCCCCTATGGGACAATTTGAATGAAATGCCAAGTCTTATTGTCTGTGAAAAATTAGAAAAAAATATTTTAAACTATCGTCTTCTGCTACTTAATTCCAGCATGTTAAAGGTTAAATATACTAAGATTATAGACTAAATATATAATCAAGTCAGTGTACAGAAAAACTTATTGTATGATGAAAACTGTGAAAATCTTGCCCATCATATGCACTATATGATCAAGCCAGTTTATGCCCTTCAACAATAAAATATTGTATCACTACACATTTGTGGCTCCATGGGCCTCTTGCATTATCCTGATACACAAAGCTCGTTTATAACATGGTTCATTATAGCATAGCCTCAGATATAAGATTGTTTAAAGATGGAGCCCAAAAATGTTGTAGCCAAACAAAAATGTGTAGATTATATTGAAAACTGACCCTAACAAAAATGTATAGATTATATAGAAAACTGACCATAAATGGTCATTTTTTTATCTAATTTATATATATTTTTGGTTGGATATAATACATTTCTTTCGACATTACTAAATCATATCGATACAACGGAATGAAGGAGTGATAATGAAAGGCTCTGTGCAATGAAGCACTGTACAGCCAGGCTCTGAACACCATCTCTAGTGAGATCCGGATCCTGTTATGAGTGCCAGGGAGAACTACCTGATCAGATATGCAAGGTTCAGCTGTTCACTGATGAGCTTCAAGATGAAAACTGTCAAGAATGACAACTGGGTATGCCCAAGACCCTGTGTGCACAAATACAATAAGTTTTCCTTTGCTCTGACTTGATAATTAATACAATAAAAGTATGTTTTCACACCCATTACTTACAGCAATTTTAATCATGGACTTTGCACCTTTCTGCTGTATTGAGAAAATATGAATGAAAGCCATGAGAATGGAACACAGTGATTATGAGTCATTCTGAGATGCAAAAAAATGAGCTAGGACATGAGAAGTCTACAAATACGGTGTTTACCCTAAATATTCTGATGGACATGCCTGAGCAAACAGTGTAGATCCATATCAAACTACAGTATTTACTGTATGTATTCAGACAGACACACCTGAGCATACAGTGTAGACCCAGAAGAGGATGCGGAATGCAACGTCTCATCAGGGTCTACACGGTTTGCCACTCATCCAGCAATTTTTAGACACAACATCATGTCTTACATTGTACTTGTTCGAATTTTAGAACAAGTATGGTAAGGAGTTGAGGTGTCCAAATACTACGAGTAAATACGGTACTCACAATGGAGAGCTGATCTGAACAGTTCAATAAGAAACTGCATAGTTTGTCACTAATCACTTTGTAGATATATCATCAATTCTAAGACAGCACACCTATATAGGCAATGGAAATGAACTATGCAATAAATCACTGGGCAGAAGAGTGTGACACGAAGAGGTGCCATTTTGTGATGTTTATAATCATTTTTCTGATGTCATTTGCCATTTCCTGGATGTTAGACTGGATAACATCATTTTTTCACATCAGATAAGTTACAAACAGACATAAAATTATGTGTTACAGCCAAGGAATTTGGTGAGGTTATACAATAGTGGAAGGTGGGAGAATCTAAAGGAATCAAAGGCATTTTTGTCTATTTTTAATATGTTAGAATCGAAATAGAACAGCTCCAGTGCATGAATTGTTGAGTAATAAATCACAGATTATCAGTCAGTTGTAAGCAAACAAGACCTGTCGCCAGACAGGATAGCTCGCCTGATATTGCACATTTTGTTCCTGGAAAATTCTAAGTCCGTGACCTTGATTTTGACATGACCTGGGTGGGTGTGTGGGTGTGGGAGCAGGGATTGCACTGTGCAAAATTTTATTAAATCAAAGCTGAATCAAATTGGTGATAAGGTAAGGAAATAATGAGGTCTTAAAAACTTAAACGAAAACTTTAACATTTTTAAAATTCTAAGTCTGTGACCTCGACCTCAAAGTCACGGTCATGAGTGCTGATGGTGCTGATAAAAACTTTGGACCAGTATATATCATGATACCAAATACATGTATAAATTAAATCCATCTTTGGTTTAGAACCAATTAGGTCCTAAAAAATTAGACGTAAAATTTAACATGAAAACTTTGACATGACTGTGACCTTGACCTTAACATGAACTAGGGGGATGGGGATGGAACTGGGCAAAATTTTGGACCAATATGTATCATCACACCAAAGATTAATCAAATCAGTGATAAGGTTAGGAAATAATGAGGTGTTAAAAACTTTAACGAAAACTTTAACATTTAAATTCTAAGTCTATGACCTCGACCTCAAGGTCAGGATCATGAGTGCTGATAAAAACTTTTGACCAGTATCTATCATGATACCAAATAGGAACTAAATCTATCATTTAGTTTAGAAGTAATGAGATCCTAAAAACTTTGACATAAAATTTTAACATGAAAATTTTAAGTCTGTGAGCCTGACCTTGATATGACCTAGGGTGGTGGGGATGGTACTGGGCAAAATTTTGGACCAATATGTATCATCATACCAAAGATGAATAAAATCTGTGATAAGGTTAGGAAATAATAATGAGGTCTTAAAAACTTTAACAAAAACTTTAACATTTGTAGACGCCGACACCAACACCGCTGCCGACGCCAGAGGTAGTACAATAGCTCTCCATGAACGTTGTTCAGGCGAGCTAATAATGAGGTCTTAAAAACTTTAACAAAAACTTTAACATTTGTGGATGCAGATGCCAACGCCAATGCCGAGGGTAGTACAATAGCTCCTTGTGAACTTCAGGCAAGCTAATAAATCACTAGTGCTTCACACTCATGATTTGAACTACTTTACAACTGACCTCCAAACAGTGATTTATTACTCAACAATTCACTGCTAGAGCTGATCTATTACTTATCAAATCTTAGGATAAATACAGTAAGTAGCTATAACATTTGAATATTTAGGGTAATTATGGGAATATCATATGCAAATGGAAAGAGAGCATTCCTGAAACATGTTTATATTTAGAATGTTTTACTTCACCCCCAAATAAAGTGAAAACTTACGTGGTAATTTGGAAAAGTTCTGTTAATTTGGCTCAAAAACACATCTTGAGGGTACCGCTTGGAAATGGAAATCAGCACAGTAATTCCACTGAGTACCCGAAGACTTTTTTGGACACAATTTGTTTTTGAGGAAAAAAAAAAAAGAAAAAAAAAAACAATAAAAAAATCTTCTGAAAACGCCTTTATCTGAATTTATTTTTCTTGCAAGCATTTTTAGAAGTCTTTTTGTCTTAAATAACACTTTATCACCAGAGATTGTCTCACAAAAAGACTCATAAAAATCCTGGTTTTGAATTCATGATTAACAATATTCAAGTGCAATGCTTGCATGAAAAACATATTTGAATATAACGTTTCCAAGGAACTTATTAAGATGTAATGATTTCATGGAAATTACATTTTCGCCAATATCAATATTTTTGTTATTTCCATAATACCCCAAGTATTCAGACAGACAGCCCCGAGCAAACAGTGTAGACCCAGATTAGATGCTGCATAATGCAGCATCTGATCAGGGTCCACACTGTTTGCCACTCATCCAGCAGTTTACAAATACATTGACAGGTAATAAAATGGCCTTGTTCAAACTTTAGGATAAGTAGAGTTAGGAATTCAGGTGTCCTAATACTCAAGGTATCTACTAACATATCTAGGGTACTGCTGTGAGTAACCTTGATGGAAAAGACTCCAAGCTTAGGTGACGAGGGTACTGGGTTCAATTCCTGCTCATGAGTTTTCCACACCAACAAGATATGCTCTGATCCGAGTATGAACTGGAGAGGACATTCAGTGAATGAGAAATGAACCGTCAAATGGACTGTGTCAAGCAACCATACGTCAAAGCATAAATTCAAATTCATCCGGTTTAGTCACTGTCTTATCAGCATCTTTGCTGTCCATTGATACGTTCTACAGTATTCATATAGTCTGTAAGTGTATAATGAAGGTACAGATCACACTGTGTGGATGCAGAGCTGATCAAGGTCTTCAATGTCTGCATAAGCGTAGAAGATATGTTTTCATCTGATATGGCCCAAATCAATACACAAATCTATGACATCAGCTCAAAACTACTGAAATACTGTTGAAATGCCAAAAAACCATGGAGCACCTCCACCACTACACTGCCCTGCCACTAACATAGCACTAAACACAATTCAGTCCAAAAGCATGCTTTCCATAGCACCACTAAAATGGACAATGCCTTCCGAAACCCCACTAAAATGGCAAATGCCATTAGTTAACGCCTAGCATGTTGGGTACAAAATTCAGCAGATGACATTTTGATATTACTTTTCCCAGAAAATAGGCTTTGACATTTCAAATGAAATGTCAAAGCCAATTTTCTGGGGAAAATAGGAAAACCCAATCTCAATTTGTCCTCTGCTGAATTAGCCAAGGGAGTGGTAAAGGTTTGAGTGGTAAAGGGTCAGCTGACACCTTTACATTATGAAAGCGAGCGACATGAAAGTTATGTTAAACAGCTTTGAAAAGCTAAAAGGGATGAGATACACTTCCAGGGGAGACAAGTCTCTCAAACTATCTTTACCTCCCTTCTGAAAGCGGTCTAGTCTAAAAGGAAAGAATTTGCTCCCCATGGGAGCAAATTCTTTCCTTTTAGAGTAGACCACTTTTTCAAAAGGGCAAAGCTGTGCAAGAAAGCAAACAGGAATCACAAAAGTAGTCTCCCTTGAAAAAGGAATGGCAGAAAATCTACCATTAGTATCAAGTCCCCTAAATCTTCGTTTTACTGCATCACCTGCTTTTTCCACTGAGAAAATCACTTACCATTTTAAGTCTGTGTTCTTCAACAACTGTATCAAGACTGTGCTTTTTCTTGAAATTCACAAAGAAGTTTCTGCACTGAGCATCTGTCTTAGTACCAACCACATTACTCACTGCCGCCCAGTCTCTACCATGCTCTTGCAACCCTAGAAATAAATAAGTAAGCAAGTAAATAAGTAATTTGTTTCAGTAAGAGTTCTAAGGGAAATACTTCCTCACTAGAGAGAAATATTTCCTCCAAGGAATTATGAAGTGTATCTCCCATAGAAATTTACTATTACAGAATAGTTTCAAATAAGTAATATATAGCGGTTAATGCATCCTGAGTTTAGATTTGCAAATCTGATAAAGAAATGAATGCACAGACACCAGTTTATTTATAAGATTTGCAAGTCTCAAGTGAAAGGTTTCCTACATTTTAAACTCAAGGCGTATTATCTGACATATTACATATCATAAAAATGATTTTATTTTCTACAGATTCTGTTTTATATGTTTTCAAATGACGTCTGTAAGTTTTTTGATGTTACGTCATCTACACTCGTTATGTGGTGCGGTAGTGTTCTCAAAGAACTATTTCAGTGTTCTAAACGAAATAATTCTTTGTTCTAGGAGGAAATACTTCCTCTAAGGAATTATGAGTTCTACTTCCCATAGAAATAACTATTAAAGAATAGCTTCAAATATGTAATATAAACTTATACAGACTGGTAACTTGACATGCTGACATTTGCTTGGTCAATATCAACTTCAATCTCTACAGCAACAAAGATCGATGAACATAAAATACTTTTATCAAGATACATTTACGTTTTTCCAAAAGGAAAAAGCAGGAAAGTCAGAGCTCTAGATAAGAAGCTTCTTTCAGCCAAAACTATTGACATATGAGCCAGTGCGTAACAAAACCTACAATAAAACCTGTGTAACCAGCAAATACTCAAATCAGCCTGTACATCCACTCAGTGTGGTAAGGGTTCTTGTTTATCCCTCTTTGTATAGCCTGGAGGCTGTAGAAGGCTCATGGGATCAGCGAAGACTGATCAGACTGCAGATGTGAGTTTCTGCTGATTGCACCGGTCTCATTGTAGGCGCTGGCTCATTTTTTCTTATTTCTTTATGAAAACCTATGCTGTGGGTTCTTCTGTGAGATGCTTCACATGTGAACCCACAACATATATTTTTGTAATGCATGTTGAAATGGAGATTTACGGCCCAGTAAAAACTGTTAAGGTCATGTCAAACAAGTAAGTTAACCTACCCATACTTTTCCTAGGCAGGCTTAGTCCTCTGAGCAGTACTTTGTGCACATACTTTTATCAGTAAATAACAACTGCTCTTCTTGAATCAGCAGAGAGGGTAGAATAACAATAAAAGTTATTTCATGATCAATCTCCACTAGAAATTACTTCATGACAAAAGATGCGACTGAGCTGAGATTTTTTTTTGTAGAGAAATACGACATATTTTATACGCCATCTTCTGATAATTTCAATTCAATTAAAAGTTTGTTAGAGTAGCTATGGTACTAAAGTTGAACTGATGATGATTTGGTATTTTAAGTCCCTTTCAACATTGTTTAAGTCATATCGAGATGAAAGGAGGATGATAATTAAAGGCTCTGTGCAAAGAAGCACCATATAGTCAATACACAGGTCTAGATAAAGGAGGGTCTAGATAAGGGAGGGTATCCTGTAAATATTTTTCTTATTTCTCCATGAAAACATATGTTGTTGGTACTCATTAGAAGCACCTCAGCGAAAACATGTTGTGGTACACATTTGAAGCACCTCAGCGAGGCACTTCTAATGAGTACCCACAACATATGTTTTCGTAGAGAAATAAGAAAAATATCAATACTTTTGGATTGAAAAAAGTGCCTTAACTAGTGATATGGACTCAATAGCTGAATTCTATTTCCGGCAGAATTCAGACCTGGGACCTTGTAATCAAAGTCGGAAGCTCTCACTCGATCACGCGGACGCTTCTAAATTGAACTGTAACTACAGTACCTTTCTTAATGAGATCAATTTCTTCTTCTGTCCATTGAGGCTCCTCAGCACCACCCATTTCTGCAAGGTAAGAATAGACAATAAATCTGTGCTCTGATGGACAGTACATACAGTCGAACCTCGATAGCTTGAACATCTTTGAGATCATGGAATTCCGTTCAAGATATGGGTAATTTGAGCCACTGCGGGTTAATCATGAAACCAGGTCAGGCAACAAATGGGGATAATTTAGGAAAATCTTTTCAATCTTCTTCACAATAATGATTGGTTAAGAGTACTCATTACAACAAACTCAATGAGGCAATTCTAATGAGTACACACAACATAAAATTTCATGATAAAATAAGAAAACTTCCCTAAATATTTGTTTTCTTAAGCTACTGGAAGAATTTCGTAGGGACTCAAAAACAAGTTCGAATTAGCCATGGTAAATGAGCCATCGATGTTCGAGCCACTGAGGTTCAACTGTATATAAAAATAAACATGTATAACAGGAATTAATTTCATTTTTGTGGATTTTATCGATGAGTTTGTAATTTACCAGCATTTACACACTGATAAAATCCACAAAAATAAAATTTGTTTCTTATTATTCCAACTAGGTCATATATTACATCAATAATATGAGTACTTTAGAAATTTGTTTGAAGAAAATAGTTCTGGGATTCCTGCTCATTTGATTTATTAAAGAATAAATCCTGTTTACAAACTGCTCACGGCCAATCAAATTGCACTAAATAATTGTAAATAATTGAAAGCCTGTCCAGTTGGGAATTATTTACCTCTTATTATACTGAATTTAAAGGGAAAGGCAATGTTGACAACAAGTCATAGGACTTGTTAAGGAGGAGTACTTGGTGATAATTCTGGGATAATTTTTCTTCTCTATCAAAATACATGTTGTGGGTACTCTTTAGGAGCAGCTCAGTGAGGTGCTTCTAATAAGTACTCAAAACATAAGTTTTTATGGAGAACGGGACAAAACTATCCCAGAATTATCACCAAATACTTCTCCTTAACAAGTCCTCTGGCAGTGTACCCAAGATGAAAGATCTTGATAAACAATGTATGTTGATGCAAATTTGATCAAAACTGGAAAAAAATAAGAATGGTATCCAGGTTTGAAGATATCAAAATTTCTTTTATGGGCATAGCCATTTTGAGTATGCAATATAACTTTATGATGTGCAAAACCTAAACAAGGATTTTTTTGCAACAATAGTTTACTGCTTATTTCTGGTAATGGCTTCTTCTATTACATATCTATTGATTTTGTTTGAAAACTGCACTGTTTTGATCAAAAGGTTTCATGGAAAATTGCACTCTTATGGTCATGTAGAAGAATTAATATTTTCCAATGGCCAGTCGCTACAAGGGACACAACTTTTGTGGCTCCCTGTTTGCATTTCTGCACTGTCATCAAGATTCTTCTGAAAAAAGTCTACCCTAAAATGGCACATCAAAATTGTTTTGCTTCCCTTCTGAAAAGGGTTCTACTCTAAAAGGGAATAATTTGCTCCCCTGGGGTGAGTAAATTCATTCCTTTAAGAGTAGAACCATTTTCAGATGGGTGCAAAAAAAAAAAAAAAAAAAAAAAAAAATGACAAAGTTGTTTCCCTTGAAAGTGCATCCATGCCCTTTAAGGGAATTAGGGTACCAACCTTCCAGCTGTTCTGCCGGTTCTCCTGGCCCTTCTTCAGGGATTGGGTTCTCTGGTTCTGTCACCATGGCAACGGTACCCAACTTCCTGGCTATCCGGTTGAAACAGGCTGAGCAACACTTCACAATGTCCTCAGTAAGTTCTGTCAAAAACAAGTTCAAAAGTAACTTTATATGATGATGATGATGATGATGATGGTGATAATGATGAAGATTTGGTGTTTTACATCACTTTCACTTTTTTTTTTTAATGTGTTGAGGTTTTACGGCCCAGTCAACTCAGTGGGGTCATGTCAAGCGTGGTCAGTTTATCTAACCATACATTTACTGGGCAGGTTTAGACCTCTAAGCGGTTAACCAGTATTGGGCACATTCTTTCACCAGAAACTGACAACAGCCTTTCTTGAATCAGTGGAAGGGAGAGAATGACCATAGAAAATATTTCATGATCACTCTCCAAGAAAGAATATTGCCAGCCTCTGCCGTGGTCGAACCTCCTGTCTCCAGTCAGATGTGCATCCAACTGAGCCACCGAGGCCAGCCACTTTCAACTTTATTTAAGTAATAACGAGATGGTGAAGGGTGATAATGACAGGCACTGCGCAATGAAGTGCCATACAGTCACGAGCTGAATTCTGCCTCTTGTAGGATTCGAACCTGGGACCTTATAATATGAAGTCAGGAGCATTATCTGTTTGGCAACACAGATACTTCGTCATTCCATACGAAAAAGTACTTAACTGCATGCATATCATGGATCCAGATATAGCGAACATTGTGCTGATAATTTATTACATGTTTTTAATTTTTTTTTGTACCAAAAACACATCTTGGGGTACTCATCGAAATCAGGGCTCGGATGTTCAAAGTATTGTTAGCTTAACGAGCTTGTTAGTGGTCAAATTGTTAACTGTTCTAATAAATACAATATCTAATTCACAGGTTTTTTTACTAAAAAAATGTGAGTAGCTTTTGCAAATGCAAAAGCTACTCACATTTTTTCAGCAAAAATATTAGCATTTATGCCATATTTAATGATCAAAGTTTTAACGATACGTTAACTAACAACATCATTAGTTTTGAACAACTGGGCCCAGATTGACAAGGGGATTCCAATAACACCAAAAGATCAGTTTTGGAGCAAAAATTAATGAATATATTCTTTTGTATTCTCCCTTTATCTGGACTTACACATATATAAGCTAATATCAAGACAAAGAATTCCTGCAGGAACTACTGAAATATCGTAACATTACTCAAAATAATTTTTTTTTTTTTTTTCAAGCAAACAGTATTCATATTTTCTTATTTTTCCACTAAAACATATGCTTTCATGGAGAAATCAGAAAAATAATTTTCTGGATTCTCCTCTTATCTGGAGCTATCGACGGACACTACTTTATTTTTGTTTTGTCTGTTACATATCAGTACATCTGTAAGATGAGTAAAGCAGTATACCTCTCAGTACAAATAGCTCCAGATAAATGAAGCAGAAGAATTATCTGGAACTATGCTGTAACATAATAAATTAAGATGCCACACCCACTTCCAATTTTCAGCCATCAGATTACTTGATCCAGGTTGTTGATACAAATTCATATACTTAATGGCAAATGGTGCAGATCAAGATCAGCAGAAGCCAACCGATAAAAAAAAAAAAAAAAAAAGAAGCCAACCAATCTGGATCTACACTGTTTGTAAAGGCAGAGCATATCCGGGTTCAGCAGGACCTGGGTTACTGTAATGCTAAGCATGCTGGGTAAACATTTCAGCAGACAACAATCTGAAATCTTTCTTATTTTTCCCAGAAAATAGCCTATTTTAAATATGACAATTTGAAGCTTTTATCTATTTTTTTTTTCCAGAAGATAGCCTATGTTTGTAACCTATTTTCTGAAAAAAAGCCTATGTTTGTAACCTATTTTCTGGAAAAAAAAAAAAAGACAAATATCATTAATTTGTCATCTGCTGCATTTGCCAAGAGAGTGGCAAAGGTTAGAGTGTTAGTCACAACTGCTTTTTCTTTTCATTTTCCAGAGCAAATAAGACAACATTTCATGTGAAGTGTTTGCCTAACAGAGGATTCACATGAATGCAGTCTTATTTTCTCTGAAAAATAATAATATCAAGAAATGTCAATAAGCAGTGCTTATACCATTCTTAACTTAAAATCTGTCTTCAAGGTGTATATGAATAGTTCAATGACTTACTGCAGCTCTCCACTTACGTTCAGCACTGGTTGACTTTAGCACTTGTAAGCTTGATTCTTATTACAACTATTGTAATGTCAGACGGCAGTCCTAATGACTTTTCTTTTTCAGAAACAAATAAGGCATTTTATGAGAATTGTCTGTCTAGCAGGATGAAACAAAATCAGCTGACACTTACGTAGTTCCTTCAAAATGGGGTCATTCCTTGCTGACAGTTCCGTCCACTTTGCTGGCAGAGGCCGCAATCGTTTTACTTTCCTCTTTGGTGTTTTGCAGCAAGGTACTGGGCATCTGCAAACAGAAATTCCATGGAATCAAGACCCAAGGTCCTAAAACTTTTTTCATGCTCAACTCAGCTGAGCATGAAATTTTCAACTATAGTTGGCATTTTCATATTTATTAGCAGAGAAATTTTCATGCTCAGCTATGTTTAGTAAGAAAGATTTTGCAACTGTTAGTTTGTTTGTTTGTGCTGAGGTTTTACGGCCCAGTCAACCCCTTGGGCTCATGTCGAGCATGGTCAGTTTACCTAACCATACTTTTACTGGGCAGGCTTAGTCCTATAAGCAGTTAACCAGCATTGTGCACATTCTTTCGCCAGAAACTGACAGCTACCTTTCTTGAATCAGTGGAAGGACAGAATGACTGTAGAAAATATTTCATGATCAATCTCCATGAAAGAATATTGCCGACCTGGCAATGTCAACCCCGCAACCTTCTGATCATCAGTGGGACGTCCAGCCAATTGAGCCACTGAGGCTCCGAGCACAGAGCCACCAAAGAAGAAAAGAAGAGAAATAAACAATGACAAGACACAATGCACAGCTGTTATAACATGTTTGCATGGAAAAATAAGAAAAATATCAATCTGTTTTTGGTTGAAAAAAAAAAGCATCTATTTTGGAGACGTGTATAAAATTCTAACAACAGAATCCAACTGCTAAGTACACATATATTCTCAATTTCCTTGTTTGAGTTGGAGTTTTACAGCGCAGTCAACACCATTAAGATCATGTTGAGCCAGTCAGTTAACCTAATAACACTTTTTTTCCTGGGTAGGTTTAGACCTCTAAGCAGTTAACCAGTACTTCTGCACAAACTTTTGCCAGTAACTGATGACTGCCCTTCTAGAATCAGCGGAATAGAGGAGAATGACCATAGAAATTATTTCATAATCAACCTCCAAGAAAGGTATGTGGCCGAGCTGGGATTCAAACTTGCGATCCCTGGATCTGCAGTCAGATAGTCTAAGGCTGGCTAATCAGAGCTGAAAAGATAATCTATTATCAGTCATGCTATTGTGATCGATAATCGGTTAGTAATCACTGAAGATTTAGTCATAATTTACCTGTCTACCTGAGCATGACTCTTACCACGTGTTATACTTTATTGTAAATATTTGGTCAGACAAGCCTAAGCAAACATTATAGACCCAGATGAGACATCGCAAATGCATCATTTCATCAGGGTCTACACTGTTTGCCACTAATCCAGCTATTTTTAGACACAGTATTGGGTAGTAAATTGTACTTATTCAAATTTTAGATAAAGTATGGTAAGGATGAGGTGTCTGAATACTAAGAGTAAATACGGTGAAGTAACAGACACAGAAATGAAATGATCAATTATTAGCAAATCTGTAACGATAATCATTTTGTGGTATTTATCGATCAATTAATCGATTATCCGATTAATTGTGCCAGCCTTATCAGACACACTACTGACTGTGCTATGGTGCCCCCAGTTTCCTAAAAAGGAAGGAAAAAAAAAAAAAAAGGACTCACTGTTTGTATTTTTGTCTCACAGATTTACAGCGGCAGTTGTTGCAGATTCTCATGTCAGGCTTGAGATCAGCTTCAGCTATACCGTACAGCTCACAGTTTGCCGGTATCAGTGGTCGGCTCAGACCAAAATGTTCCAGCTGTGTCTTACATACGGCACACTGATGTACCCCACCTAAAGATAAACAAAAGATGATTTACAGCTCTGGAGATCAGGGCCCAGTTGTTCAAAGCATCGTTAGCTTAACAAGCTCGTTAAGGGTCATTTTGTTAACTGTTTTAGCGGAGTCAATATACAATATTCTGAAATTTTTTGCTGAAAAAATGTGAGTAGCTTTTGCACTACTCACATTTTTTTCGCAAAAAATTTCAGCATATTTGCGTATCACTCGATGTAAATTTTAATGAATTGTTAACTAACGACATCGTTAGTTTTGAACAACCGGGCCGAGGTGTCAAAGCACCCTAATAGATTTTTTTTTTTCACACAATAATATACCCCACCTGAAGAAAACAAATGAACAAGCGCACGACAAAACCCACAATTAGATCTGTGAGACCAGCAAAGACTCAGATCAGCCTGTATATTCCACCCAGAATGGCAAGTGTTCTCGTTTATCCTTCTTTGGATAGCGTGGAGGCAATAGAAGGCACATGGGATCAGCAAAGACTCTGATCAGACTGTGCAGATGCACAGGCTGATCCGAGTCTTTGCTGCTCTCACAAGTCTTATTGTAGATTTTGTCATGCATAGGCTCAAATATGACCTATTCTCTCTAGAAAAGATGAGTACTTATGTTGTGGGTAGTCATCTGAATTGCCTCTCTGAGGAGTAACTGCATTCTGTGACATCTGGTCAGGGTCTACATTATTTGGGTTAAACTTTATTTTATTTGTATAGCATACTCTGTATGTGTAAATTATAATGCAAGAGAACATTAATATCACACATGTAGACTAAATATGCTCAGACCTTTCTTTTAAAATACTTTGGGTAAATCCAGGTGATTCCAGTAAATACCCATATGTTTTTGTGGAGAAAAAAGAAAACTACAGTCGACTCTCGTTATCTGGAATTCCAAGGGACTCTCTGAAATACTTTGAGATGTCCGTACCTCGACATATCAGATCTGCAGAATTCACAAAAAAAAAAAATTCGAACAACCACATTTAAGAAATACATATGCTGTTGGACTCTTTAAGTTAGAGATATATTGAAAATATTGTGGAAAAGAGGAGCAATTTCTCCTCTTTTTCACAATATCTTTTTACCTGTTGTTAGATTTTCATGTTAAGGCGAGGACCAGATTTTCACTTCGCGATAAGCAGTTATTCGAGATAAGCGAGGTCGAGATAATGAGGGTCAACTGTATTTGTCCAGATATCTCACTTATCTACAGCTGTATAGTCAATATATTTACTATTTTTCAAGCTGCTAATTTTTCAGGGAGTCTGTTTACCTCAAACAATCAGCTGGTGTGGTCCCTAACCTTCAAAAAATCTTACTCATGTCATGTTGAAAAAATTAAGTTGCCATGCCCACTTCTAACTGTCAGCCAATCAGATTGCTTAATCTAGGTTGTTGATTCAAATTCACATACTAAATGACAAACTCTGCAGATCCAGATCAGTTGCAACTGATCTGCATCTACACTGTTTGCAAAGGCAAGGTATAAGGCACTTTTTTTTTTCAACCAACAGTACAGATATTTTTCTTATTGTTCCATGGAAACATGATGTGAAGCTCTTTTAACAAGCACACACATTTCTGTGGAGAAATAAGAACAATGTTTATCTGGAGACTCCTCCTATCAGGAGCTGTGGAGGTAAGAAAAACTGTTAGTTTCAGGAAAGAATCCACGCGAGATCAATTATCACTGGTCCTGCTGAACCCAAACATGCCCTGCCTTTGCAAACAGTGTAGATCCAGATCAGCTGGCTTCTAAAGAAGCCAGCTGATCTGGATCTACACTGTTTGTCGTTTGTCATTAAGTATGTGAATTCCTATCAATAATCTGGATGAATTGATCTGATTGGTTGAAAATTAGAAGTGGGTTTGGCATCTTAATTTATTCAGCATGGCAAGGGTTAATTAACACTTAGTACGCTGATACTGTAAACTGTCAATTCAAGAATAAGACTTCCTGACAGAAATTAATGCTTGTGATACTAACATAGACCATATATGTAGCTTCCAGATAAAGTGCATTTTTCAACCAAGAAGTGTTGATATTTTTCTTATTTCCCTATGAAAAGGTATGCCTCCACTAGGCACTTCTAACGAGTACCCACAACATATGTTTTTGTGTAGAAATAAGAAAACTATTAACCTGGATACTGCTCTTATCTGCAACTATGGATAGTACAAAGAAGATTATATTAACTGAGAAATGTTTTTGTCCTTTCTTTCCCCAGAGACAATTCACATAAATGTTATGTCACACTAACTTCCATGGAAATATGTGAAGAATAAATAAATAAATAAATAAATAAATAAATATCATCTGTTATTCTTATCTGAAGCTATGTTTTAATAGCACAAAGAAGATCAAATAAACTGAGACTGAAATGTTTTTGTTTTTGTCCTTCCTTTCCTTCTCTGATGATTCAATATAAATGTTATGTCAAACTAACATCCATGGAAAAATGTAAAAAAAATAAATCAAATAAATAATTATCATCTGCTAATAACAAATCTAACCTTCAAGTTCCCCACCAGCTTGGTTGTCGTTATCATCAGAAGAATCTTCCGCACCATCTTTATTGTCGTCCTCTTCTTTCACTGGTGTGGCAGGCATAGAGCAGGAACTGCCAGGGATGTTGAGAGGGCCGGTGTCAGGGCGAAGAGGAGGGGCACTCGGTCCTGTTGATACACTGGAAGTAAAGACACAGATGATATCAGCAGTGCCAACTAGAAAGGTGTTCATGAGGCATATGAGGAGGGTGAAAGTCCAGGGCCCAGTTGTTCAAAGCATCGTTAGCTTAAGAAGCTTGTTAATGACAAAGTCATTACCTGTTATAGCTAAGGTATTTTCAAATACTTTGATATTTTTGCTGCAAAAATGTGAGCAGCTTTTGCAATGCAAAAGCTGCTCACATTTTTTTCAGCAAAATTATCAATGTATTTGCCATATTTCAAGATAGGTATTTTAACCTCACATTAGCTAACAACTTTGTTAAGTTTTGAACAACTGTGCCCAGATCAATTTGTGAAGTCACAGTCTAATCAATGCCTTTTCTGTAAGTTTACAGAACCAGTGTTGATTCAGTTGAGAGTTTGTTTGTCTGAGGTGTATTACGGCCCACTCAACACTATTAAGGGCATGCTGAGCTGGTCAGTTAACCTACTCACACTTTTCCTGGGCAGGCTTAGTTACTGTCCTTTCGACATCTCTTGGAAAGACGTTTTTTGCTTGGCGTTTTATCTTAAATGAAAATATTTTGTTCTGATTGACTATATCTTATCAGAAACCATTTGTCTTTTCGGTTTCTGTGTTTTGTTCTCAAATATGTACCCTAAAATTAAATTTATCGCCAAAAGTTGGTCTGACCTATGCATTTTCTATAATATTGTGATTTTTTGAAATTTTTGTCTTAGGAAATATTTTTTATTTTTCTTTGCTGAATTTGAATTATTGATGTTTCACAACAATATTGTGAAAATTTCAGAAAAATTGAACAAGCAGAACTTGTCGAAAATCTGCCTCCAAGTTACCTACCCTACAAATTTCTGCATAATTTTCATTCATTTTTACTATGGGAAAAAGTGAAAATATTGGATTTTTTAAAAACCACTGACTAGAATAAAACTTTTTGCACATAGGTAGTTACGACAAATGGATTTGCATTAAATCATGACAAAAGTTTGCAAATTTACTTCTTCTGTTTAAAGCGCCGAGCAAAAAACGACTTTCTGAAAGATGTCGAAAGCACAGTAGTCCTCTAAGCAGTGAACCAGTACTCGTGCTCATACTTCCACCAGTAACTGACAGCTACTTTTCTTGAATCAGTGGAAGGAATTGAATTAGTGGATAGCAATGACCCCAATAAAACAGTAGATGTGCAAGTCTCTGAATCTGCCTAGGTATCTAGTACGGTAAATGTTCTAAAATTTCGAACACTCTATTCCACACCTTTTTTGCCTAATTTTTGCTTTTTGTGCAGTTCATATCATCATATCGTAATCGGATTAACGTGCAGGTACAGGGGCAACATCCACACCAGTGGGCCCCCTTCCAGATAGCTGGCTTGCTGCACGCATGGCACATCTCACACCAGATCTCCACATATTTCTATCATGAGGGTTGATAGCTGAGAGGTTCCACTCTCTGCAATCCCTCTCTGTCAGCTGCTTCCATGTCATCTTGGGCCTACCAGGCCCATCCTTTCCCTGTATGTGAAAGGCTGTCTTGACAACACCATTAGAGTGTTCCACATGTCCATACCAGCAGAGCCTTCTCTCCTTCAGAATGAGGTCCAGATCCTCAATGCCAAGCTGCGCAAGTAGCTCACTGGACCTGGTTGTGACAACGTTGTGCGGCCTGACGTTGCAGATCTGTCTGATCATTGCCCTTTCATTCCGCTGCAGATGTTAGAGGTTTGGTTTTTGTGCAGTTATTTCTTAAAATATTCAGTTGAATAGCAATCAGTGCAGACCCTAATCAGCAGTCTGATCTGGGTCTGCACTGTTTGCATATGCCATTTCGTCAGACACTTTTGTGTATGAAATTTTAGGACATTTACCATATTATAGCTCCAGATAAGGCATTGTTTTCAACCAAAATGTGTTGATATTTTATCTTATCTTGACACAAAAACATATCTTAATGGTACTCATTAAAACACACCGGTGCTTCAAATGAGTACAAGCAACTTGTGTTTTTGTGGACACAGCTCTTGATAAGGTGCTTTTTTTTCAACCAAAAAGTATGTATATTTTTATTACTTCTCGAAAAACACATATTTTGTGGTTCTCATTAGAAGCGCCTCAGTGAGGTGCTTCTCACGAGTACCCACAACATACGTTTAAAAAAACTATTTACCTGATATCCCCTTTTAACTAGAACTATGGCAGAGAAATAAGACAATTATTCACATGATACCCCCTGTTATCCTCAGCTATGTTACAGCAGTAGACAATATTATAACCCTTTCATTCCTCATTTTCTAATGGGGACTTTTCAACTCTGACTCTGGACACATCCTTTTTTACAAATACTGTAATAACCTTAAGTATTGGGACACCTTACCTACTTAGCATAATTGTCCTAAAATTTGTAACAGTCCATTCTACTAAATCTTCATGTTTCTAAAATACTGCTGAATCTTAGCAAACAGTCTAGACCCTGATTCTGCGGCATCTGATCTGGGTCTACATTGTTTGCAAAAGCCTATCAAATATTCACCTGATACCCACTCTTTATCTTGACCTATGATAAAGAAATAATAAAAATAGGAGAAATAATAAAAATAATTTAATTAATAATTTTCTAGATACGCTTCTTCTCTAGATCTATATTCCATGAAGTACACAACAGATGGAACAAGTGGATGGGCATAGCAACAGATAAGGCGTTTTTTTCATCCGGAAAATGTTGGTATCTTTCTTATTTCTCCATGAAAACATATGTTGTGGGCACTTCTAATGAGTACCCACAACATATGTTTTTGTGGAGAAAAATATGTTGTGGGTACTCATTAGAAGTGCCTCAGCGAGGCGCTTCTAATGAGTACCCACAACGTATGTTTTCGTGGAGAAATAAGAAAAATATTATGTGGATCTTATCTGTAGCTATGGATGGGGTAAACTCACATGTTGATAGCCTCTTCCTCCGTTGGAGCTGGTTCCTGTGTGCCCTGTATCTCTGCAGCTACAGCCTCTTTATTGTCTTCCTGTGGTCTCGCGGCCTGAGGTTTCGCCATCTGTCTCTTCTTTTTCACGCTCTGTTTCCTTAGCAACCCCTTATAATTCTCACCCTTCTTTGACAAGTAGTAGTACTGTACACAATCCATTGTATTCTATAAAAGCACAGAACCTTAGCATCAAAGACAAGATAATTTCTGCCATCCCAGCAGTTTCTAAATCCTTACTTTAGCAAAATTTTCACATGAACGTGTTATTTTCATATTTTAGTTTATATCCTGATGTCGACAAATGATAATCTTTTCTTTTTTTTTTAATTTTTCAAGTCCTATTTGCACCTTCCGAAAAAAATGTATTTTTTGACTCAGGACCTCAAAAGCGCATATTTCCTAAATTCAAACTTTTGCAAAAAATTTCATACGAATGAGATAATTTTTATATTTCAGTTGTCCTGATTTCAAATAATGATGATTTTTTTTTTCTTTCATTTTAAAAGTCTGATATTCTGTTTCTGAAATTAAGTTATTCTTCGACTCCGACCTCAAAAGCACATTTTTTCTAAATGCATACGTTTGCAAAAATTTTCATACAAATGAGTGATGTTTTATATTTAAATTTTCCTGATGTTGAATTTTATGTTTTTTTGTTGTTTTTTTATTATTATTATTCATAGCTACATATAAGAGGGGGTATCCACATAATATTTTTCTTATTTCTCGACGAATACATACGTTGTGGGTACTCATTAGAAGCGCCTCGCCAAGGCGCTTCTAATGAGTACCCACAGCATATGTTTTTATTGGGAAATAAGAAAGATATCAGCATTTTTCGGATGAAAAAAAGCGCCTTATCTGTTGCTATGATTATTATTTTTTTTTTTTTTTTTTTTTCATTTTTAAAGTCCTATTTGCACTTTCCATAAAAATGTATTTTTCGACTCCAGACCTCAAAACCGCATTTTTGGTAAATTCAAAGACAAGGTCTTTTTTGCATTCCTACTAATATCTGCTATAATTTCCTCTTATAAAACCTCTGCAATGCAGAGGTTTTATACAAGGAAATTATGCCAGATATTGACAGGTATATTATATTACATATCTGAAAGCTATTTGCGGTAATTTCTGCAGGAGATAGAGCTCATAATTTTTTTGGAAATATTTCCTCCTAGAATAAGGAAATATTTTCCTTAGAATACTATGACGCCATGTGATGAGTGAACATGATGTCATGTCACAAAATTGATTGCTGACATTAGAAAAGGCTGATAGAACATTTGAATGAATCTGGAGAAACAAAATCATTTTTTATTATATGTAACATATATATATATATTTTTAACAGCCCAGTCAACATTATTAAGGTCATGTTGAGCCAGTCAGTTTACCTAACCACACTTTTCCTGGGCAGGCTTAGTCCTTTAAGCTTTTAACTAGTATTTGCGCACATTCTTTTGCCAAAAACTGACAACTGCCCTTCTTGAATCAGCAGAAGTGAGAGAATGACAGTATAAAATATTTCATGATCAATCTCCACCAGGGAATGTTGCTGGATCCAGTGGGGTTCAAATCTGCGACCTTCTGATCACCAGTCAGACACACATTTAACAGAGTGACCGAGGCCTGCCTATATGTAATATATGTTAATACACCTTGAGTTTAAGATAAAGGAAATATTTCCTGTATTTTAACCCAAGGTGCATTAACTGCTATATATTTATGCGACATATTCAGACACCTTAACCTTTACCACTCTCTGGGTATATTATTCAGCAGACAACAAATTGGTGATATTTTTCTTATTTTTCCCAGAAACAGGATTTGACATTTCATGCAAATTGTCTCCAATGGAGACAATTTGCATGAAATGTCAAAACCTGTTTCCTGGAAAAAATAAGAAAAATATTTCAATTTGTCGTCTGCTGAAAATTTTACCGAGAGTGCTAAGCATTAACTTCTGGTCCTAAAAATTCAACATCCATTTTACCCACCTGCTGATGAGTCATAAAATGGCTGGGTAAGTGATAAACAGTGCAGACTCTGACTGGATCCTGCGTTAATTTTTCTGTATTTCAGTAATATACAAAAATAAATCAAGAAATAACTAGCCATCAAACGATGACTAACCTTTTTCTCCAAGAATGAAGAAATTAAAGCAAAGTTCTTTGGATGTTGAAGATATTTTTCTTTGAAGATCTGTTTTTCTTGAGCTGACCAAATGTTGATGTAGCGTCTCTCCCTGTATTCTTCCATTGGATCTTCCATCAGACCATTGTTGTTAACGTACCGTAGACTCCTCTGTCGAGCATCCAGCATCATGGGTGGAATAACAGCCAAAGCTCTCATCTTCCTTTCTTCTTCCTGTAGTATAAAAACGAAAACAAGGTTTCTTTTCCTTATAATTAACAAGCACTGACACTAGAATGAAGCTTTTCCTTTTGCTTCACTTCAAGCATAGGTCTAGTTAAGGTGTTTTTTTCAATCCAAAAGTACTGATATTTTTCTTATTTTTCTATGAAAACATATGTTGTGGTACTCATAAGAAGTGCCTCGCTGAGGCGCTTCTAATGAGTATCCACAAAATATGTTTTTGAGCAGAAATAAGAAAAATATTAACCTGATACCCACTCTTATCTAGGCCTATGTATCAGTTCTTGGACACGTCTTAAGGACACAAGCAATCAGAAAAGACTCTGTTCAGACTACGCAGATGTTCAGGCAGATCTGAGTCTTCGCTGGTCACACAAGTCTTACTGTAGGATTTGCCGTGCACCAGCTCATACGCTGAAGGTAGGTTTTCTCATCAACAAGGCTAAAATAAGACACCAAGGGAAAATACGTCTTATGGGCATATGCTGACAGGGAAGGCCCTATTCAGACTGATCAGGGGCTTTGCTGTCCACTGACAATTACTGGATATCGTAGAACATAGCTTTAAATATGTAAGGTATCAGATACATATATTTTTCTTATTATTCCATAAAAACGTAAGTTCATGGGTACTCATTAGAAGTGTCTCAGCATTTACCCTAAGTATTGGAATAGACATGCCTGAGCAAACAGTATAGACCCAGATCAGACGCTGCAAAATGCGGCGTCTGATCAGCATCTACACTATTTGCCACTCATCCAGCAGTTTTTCAAACACATTATTAGGTACTAAAATGGACGCTTTCAAATTTTGAGACTGGTATGGAAAGGAGTTAAGGTCTCCCAAAACACCACAACCTCTTTATAACACTATTGTTGGGCTCCAGTCAACCCATTAGGGTTATGTCGAGCAAGTCAGTGGTTGATCGAGTTTAGGTTTAACATGTCCAGTCAACCCATTAGAGTCATGTCGAGCCAGTCAGTTTACTTAACCACACTTGTACTGGGCAGGCTTAGTCCTCTAAGTGGTTAACCCGTACTTGTGCACATTCTTTCACCAGAAGCTGACAACTGCCATTTTTGAATCAGTAGAAAGGAGAGAATGACAGTAGAACATATTTCATGATCAACCTCCAAGAAAGAATGTTGCCAGATCTAGTGGAGATACAACACGCGACCTGCTGATCACCAGTCGGAAAAGCTGTGCATTTAGCTGACACTCAAAGATGCAATAGCTTGATGCGGCCCAGTTGATTGATCGATCAAATTGAGGTTTTACAGCCCAGTCAACCCATTAGGGTCATATCGAGCAAGTCAGTGGTTGATCGAGTTTAGTTTTAACAGTCCAGTCAACCCATTAGGATCATGTCGAGCCAGTCAGTTTACTTAACCACACTTGTACTGGGCAGGCTTAGTCCTCTAAGTGGTTAACCCGTACTTGTGCACATTCTTTCACCAGAAACTGACAACTGCCCTTCTTGAATCAGTAGAAAGGAGAGAATGACAGAAGAACATATTTCATGATCAACCTCCAAGAAAGAATGTTGCCAGATCTGGTGGAGATACAACACGCGACCTGCTGATCACCAGTCGGAAAAGCTGTGCATTTAGCTGACACTCAAAGACGCAATCGCTTGATGCGGCCCAGTTGATTGATCGATCAAGTTGAGGTTTTACAGCCCAGTCAACCCATTAGGGTCATGTCGAGCCAGTCAGTGGTTGATCGAGTTCAGGTTTAACAGTCCAGTCAACCCATTAGGGTCATGTCGAGCCAGTCAGTTTACTTAACCACATTTGTACTGTCTGACTGAGCCTGTGAGGCCTGCTGATGCAGCCCGAATGATATCCAACTCAGTAACAAGATACCATATTACCTCCTGTTCATGAAGGCCATCCATAATCTGTTCCAGTTCCGCTTCACTTCTGGCATACTGGGCCATACCTGAACGACTACCAAACCTAGGAAAAATGGAGAGAAAAAACAACATACAGTAATATTAAGACCACTTGAAAATAAGACCACTCCGCTGTTAAGACCAGCTTTTGCCAGTCCCAAATGGGATTTTCTTGTTATCCTACAGATAAGAGTGGTAACTGCATAATATTTTTCTTATTTCTCCACAAAAAATATGTTGTGGGCACCCATTAGAAGCGCCTCGGCAAGGTGAGGCGCTTCTAATGAGTACCACAACATATTTTTGTGGAGATATAAGAAAAAATATCAGTACTTTTTGGTTGAAAAAAGCACCTTATCTGGAGCTATGTTCTATATTCAATATTGAGACCATCCCACTAATAAGACCACTTTTAGGCAGTCCGAAAAGTGGTCTTAATAGAGGAATTTTACTGTATTTGTATGGCACCCCTCATCTAGAGAGAATTATGTAGGTATAAAAATTTTCAAATACTTTCCTGGAACAGGAAAATTGCTAGGAAAATTGCTATTGTATTTATCCTAAATATTGGGACACCATAACTCCTTGCCGTACATGTGCTAAAGTTTAAACAAGTCCATCTTACTTTGTTTGTGTTGAGGTTTTATGGCCCAGTCAACCCAATGGGGTCATGTTGAGCGTGGTCAGTTTACCTAACCACACATTTACTGGGCAGGCTTAGTCCTCTAAGCGGTTAACCAGTATTGTGCACATTCTTTCGCCAGAAACTGACAACTGCCCTTCTTGAATCAGTGGTAGGGAGAGAATGACCGTAGAAAATATTTCATGATCAATCTCCACGAAAGAATGTTGCCGACCTCGGTGGGGGTTGAACCCGCGACCTCCTGGTCTCCAGTCGGACGGCGCATCCAACTGTGCCACCGAGGAAGGCAAGTCCATTTTACTACTTGTAGGTGTGTCTAAAAACTTACGGGTGATTAGTAAACATTGTAGACCCCGATCCGACACTGCATTCTGCATTATGGATATAACATCATGGTGAAACGCTATCTACCCCACTGCATTATGTGTTGTAGATAATCATCAGGACGCATTTCTAACGAGTACCCACAACATGTTTTTGTTGAGATAAAAGAAAATATCAATACATTTGTGTCTAAAGAAATACCTTATCTGGAGCTATGATAAAAAAAAAATGTACTTTCCCAAACTTTCAGCAAACAACATTTTAAAATAATTTTCTTATTTTCCCAGAAAATTGGACTTGACATTTCATGCAAATTGTCCCATTAAGAGAAAACTGTAATTGACATTTCATGCAAATTGTCCCCTTAGGAAAAAATTAAATTTTCCATTTCATGCAAATTGTCTCAAGTGTCAAATCTAATTTTCTGTGAAAAATTAGAAAAAAATATTTCAAAATGTCCTCTGCTGAATTTGCCCAGAGTCGTTAAGGTTAAAAGCAGCACAATTTTTGTTTCTGAATACACTTTATGACACCAAACCATAATCATATTGGGAATATCACTTTACAGTTTTTGCAAAATGCACGTTATATTTTGTCTGTCTAGCAAAAAAAAATGTCATATTTTCATTACTACTGAACTGATTAACATGCAATAAAAGGCATGTTTCACCATATCATTTTGTAATTTCATATTTTGTTTGTCTGCAACTCAATATCTTGATAAGCTCATATTATCGTTAACCTTAATTAACCTTTACCACTCTGTGGGCAAATTCTGATGATATCTTTCTTATTTTCCCAGAAAATTGGCTTTGACATTTCAGGCCAAATTGTCTCCTGAGGAGACAATTTGCCTGAAATGTCAAATCCCATTTTCTGGGAAAAAATTAAAGAGACAATTTGCATGGAATATCAAAGGCTAGTTTCTGAGAAAAATATTTCAAAATGTCGTCTGCTGAAATTTGTACCTAATAAACTTACCTTGAAAATTTTTCCTTGTCATCTCTTGCTTTTTTCAGTTCTGGGAATATCTTCTCATAATACTCTCGCTGTTTAGCTTCTTTGGCTCTGAAAATAATTTACTTTATTATATGATCTATAAACAAACAACCTTTCAGTGGCTCAGACGTGCTTCCCATCAATATTTTGTGATATTGACTAGCTTGCACAAGAAAAGTATCAACCGTCAATATCAAGTTTTGTCGACTTCGCTAGTAGTGACGTCGACGTCTATGAGCGCTTTTTGTATTAATGGTGTCTGACCTTGACTGGTATTGCCACAATCATCAATAGAAATGACAAACTACACAGTATATAATAAAAATTCACCTGCCTTGGAAGCACATTGTCTAGAGTTGTGCACATTGATGATGAAGTCAATGCTAGAACTGCCAAAGCTAGTGCAGCATTTGGCCGGCTACGTGGAAGTATTTGGGACCGAAGTGGAATCAGACTTGACAGTAAGCTGAAAGTATATAGATCGGTAGTGCTGCCAACACTATTATACGCATGCGAAACTTGGACAGTTTACCAACAGCATGCCAAAAGACTGAACCACTTCCATACAAGCTGTCTTAGAAAACTTCTAAAGATCAAGTGGCAAGACAGGATTCCAGACACAGAAGTCCTGAAAAGGGCAGGGATGCAGAGTATACATACTCTTCTGAAATTGGCACAGTTAAGATGGACAGGCCATGTTTCCAGAATGCCCAATGAACGTTTGCTAAAGAAAATCCTCTATGGAGAACTTCAAGTAGGAAAACGCTCCCATGGTGGTCAGAAGAACCGATACAAGGACACCCTCAAAGCCTCCCTTAAAGACTTCAACATACCAACTGAGTTATGGTTACAGATTGCACAAGATCGTACAAAGTGGCGAAGCCTCATAAAAAGGGCAGCTGGTGAATACGAAGCAAAAAGAATCAGCAAAGCCAAGCAGAAACATGCACAGCGGAAAGCCAGAGCTAAGGCATCACCAATAGAGCTTTCTTCCTCAGACCTCTCTTGTTCTATCTGCAACAGGCAGTTTAGAGCTAAGATTGGTCTCATCAGCCATCTTAGAACACACAAATAATAACACATCACACAGTTAATTAGGATTGGTCATTGTCAGTAATGACAGACGAACAAGATTTTTTGTTTGTTTGTGTTGTGGTTTTACGGCCCAGTCAACCCAATAGGGTCATGTCGAGCGCGGTCAGTTTACCTAACCACACGTTTACTGGGCAGGCTTAGTCCTCTAAGCGGTGAACCAATATTGTGCACATTCTTTCGCCAGAAACTGACAACTGCCCTTCTTGAAACAGCGGAAAGGAGAGAATGACCGTAGAAAATATTTCATGATCGATCTCCACGAAAGAATGTTGCCGACTTCGGCGGGGATTGAACCTGTGACCTCCTGGTCTCCAGTCGGACGGTGCATCCAACTGAGCCACCGAGGCCAGATAATTGTTGACTAATGAGGTATAGGATGTGACTTAAATATCCACCATCAAATATTCTCTGGTGGATATCACGTGACATCCAATACCTCAATAGTCAATAATTGTAGAGTATTTACACTAGGTATTCATATAGACATGCTAGAGCAAGCACATAGCTCTTGATAAGATGTATCAAGATAATTTTTTTTCTTATTTTATCAAAAAAAAAAATGTTCTGGGTACTCATTAGAAATGACTCTGTGAGGTGCTTTTAATGAGTACCCACGACATGTTTTCATGGCAAAATAAGTAAAATATCAATACTTTTTGGTTGATTTGATCGATTGTGTTGGGGTTTAACGACACGTCAACCCTTGTGGGTCATTTTGTGTTGTCTCCCAGAGTAAGGGAGAAAAGAGATAGAAGTGATAGTAGAAAAGATGAAAAAAATGGACAGGGAAGAAAGAGGAAAAGGAATGAAAGTGAAGAAACAGAAGAAATAAAATATTCCTCCTCTACCCTTACCTGATATAAGGATAGCAGGCCTTGCCCAACTGTAAGCCAATATCAGTTGGATGCCCCGGTGACGTAAGGTACATGGCACCTTCGCATCACCCGACCACCCCCACTTTTTGGTTGAAGAAAGCACTTGATATCAGCAATAAAAAGTGCAGACCAAAATCAAACTACTCCTAAGTGCAGTTTAATTGGTGTCTACTCTGCCAACCAGCAATACTTCTTAGATACATCAAACCTGTTCACCATTTCAGCTTAGTATGATGTAAACAAATGAGCCAGCGCATGACAAAACCTACAAAATGGCATGTGCGCTCAGCAAAGATTCAGATCAGCCTGGGCATTTGCCCAGTCTGATCAGAGTCTTCGCTGAGCACTCAATGGGTAGCTAAGGACCCAAGCTTTCTTCATGCGGACAGCAAAGACTCTGATGAGACTGGACAGATATCCAGGCTGATCTGAGTCTTCGCTGGGTGCATATGCCATTTTGTAGGTTTGTCATGTGCTGGCTCAAATTGTACTGTCTGAATATTAAGGATAAAGAGAATTTTATTTTCTGCATAAATAGATGTCCCTGCCACCTCTAACAGTCTAAGTCAAGTGTTGACCTTAAAAATGAGACCAAGGTCACCAAAATCTAAGCAATTTGTCAAATTGTTCCTGTATTGTAGCTACACAAGTTTACCGTAACTCTATCTCTTGGTTGTTTTTCATTAGAGTTTGACAATCATTGAACTGCTATGACTGTGAAAAGTATGAAATTTCTCCATCAAATAGTCTTCCAGCTATTAGGCAAAATCACTGAACCATGAAATATAGGTCACATTGATTTAAATTTAATTTATGTCAATCATCAGGTCACATGGAAGTTATAATCTAGGTATAACATTTCTCCATCCAAAACTCTTTGTGTTATAAGGCAAAAATCACTGAGCTGTGAAATATAGATCACACTGATGACCTAGATATATTTTGAGGTCAATAGTTATAATCTAGATATGACATTTCTCCATCAAATAGCCTTTCAGTTATATTAAAGGCAAAATGTTTCTATATCAATCATTGGGTCACATGGAACTTATATTCCATGCATAGCATTGCTCCATCAAAGAGTACTGAAGACATAAGGTAAAATCACTGAACCATGAAATATACCTCACAGTGACCTAGATATATTTTGAGGTCAATCATCAGGTCACATGGAACTAATATTCAAGGTATGACATTTCTCTATAAAACAGTATTCAAGATACAAGTCCAAATCACTGAACCATGAAAGAAAGTCTTCGAGTTATAGGGCAAAATCAATGAACCACGAAATATAGGTAACACTGACCTAGATATAGTTTTATGTCAATCATCGGGTCACATGGAACTTATATTCCAGGTATGACATTTCTCCATCAAATAGTATTCAAGATATGTCAAAATCAATGAACCATGAAATATAGGTTACACTGACCTAGATATATTTTGAGGTCAATCACCGGGTCATATGGAACTTTTATTCAAGGTATATCATTTCTCCATCAAATAGTGGTTGAGTTAGTAGGCAAACTTACTGAACCATGAAATGTAGGTCACACTAACCTAGGAGATATATTTTTATGTCAATCATTGGGTCAGATGGAACTTATAATCCAGGTATGATGTTTCTCCATCAAACAGTATTCAAGATATAAGGCATAATCACTGAATCATGAAATATAGGTCACACCGACCTAGATATATTTTGAGGTCAATCATCGGGTCACAAGAAAAAATTGTCCCAGGTATGACATTTCTCCAACAAATCGTCGTCAAGATATAAGCTATCACTGGACCGTGAAATGTAGGTAACCATGACCTTCACTATTTGACCCTTGAACCAACGTCACATAGTAGGCTAATGTATAACCCATTGTGTCTATAACTTGTTAGCATAATGGAAATGCATGTAACATATTACAAAGGTGTCCTAGATTTTGACCCCAAACCCTACCCCGAAGCATGAACCCAGGGGTGTGTTCTTTTGGAATCTCAGAAGACCTTCTCAGGTACCCAAGTTTTAAATATGAATGCTTTGTGATAAGTGACTGTCGAGATATAAGCATTTGAAAAATTTTAATGCATATGCATATAACATTACAAAGGTTTCCTAGATTTTGACCCCTTGCCCCACTCCCAGGCGAGAACTCAGGGATGTGTTCTTTCGGAATCTCAGAAAACACTCCCAGGTACCCAAGTTCCAAATATGAATGCTCTGTGATAAGTGACAGTTGAGATATAAGCATTTGAAAAACTTTAACACAGTGTGACGGAAACAGGAACTGGAACACAAACAGGAAGGACTGGGGTAACTACAATAGCTCTCCTTGTACTTCGTACAGGTGACCTAAAAACAGAAAAACAAAAAAAAAAAGAAAATAACTTCAGTAAGAATCATGCTTTTTATAACCCTTACTTTCTCTTGGGATTATTTTCTATTTTCTCCACTTTCTTCAACCAGACTTGCATCAGCTGATCATAACGCTGTGTCAGATATCGTTCCCGAATTCTCCTTGCCTGGTGACGCTTCTTGAAGAATAAGATCAGCCGAGGTTTAAACTCCTGGAATCTAAAATACAACAAAACATATAGTAACAATACTATAAGCAGGCAAAATCAAAACTGCAGCAGTTGAAAAGCCAGCCAATTATAAGATCAATATAAAAGGCAAATTTGTGACAACTTAACTAGATTAAGCAAACATCTTTTTAGCTTTCTCAGAGACACTTGTGTGTGACTGTATGCACATTCAAACATAGTTTAGCTGTATGTGTGTGTCCCAAACTGACCAGACCGTCCGCATAAACAGCCTGGCCATGATGGCACTACTTGTACAGTGTCCTTGCCAGCTACTTTCAGGAGGCAGACCCATCTATCTACCCTTCTGACCTTCCATTTTCAGCCTTTCATTATTTTTCACTGCCCATCTTTTCCCTCCTCTAGCCTATTAAATTGAACCACAAAGTTCAGTCTGATCAGAATTGTCCTGGTCCGCATGAAGAAAATTTACATCCTTGTCTATCTAAAATGTGCCTAGTGAAGATTCTGACCAGACTGGCAAATGCACAGGCTGATCTGAGTCATTGCTGGGTGCACATGTCTGAAGATGTGCTTTCTGGTGTTGTGCCTCAATCAGGCCAAATAAAAAAAATATGTGTGTTTAGGGTAACCCTACACTACCTAATTTTCCTGGTGAAACCTGACAATATTTTTCATGTTTTCTCAAAAAAAGAATATTTATGCTAAACATTTGGACAAGGAGGGCTGAGCAAGCAGTGCAGACCTAGATCAAACTGCTCCTAAAGGAGCAGTTTGATCAGGGTCTACACTGTTTGCCATTCTATCAGTGCTTTTTGAAACATTTAAGGATAATCAAACATGTGCGAAGCCCAAATATATTTGGTAATTATGGTATAATTCTTCGTTTAAAAAAAAAAAAGAATCCCTACCTAACCTACCTATTTTTTTTTTCTAACATGTTACCCTAAACACACATAATTTTTTGTTTGGCCTTATCGATTATATATATAACGTGGGTGTTATCCCCACTACTAGCAGGTGCTAAGTACAATCTTCCTGTACTTCCTTGATGCTCATACATCTAGATAAGAGTGGGAATCAGGCAGATATTTTTTTTTCTTTTTTACTAATAAATACATTAGGTTGAGCATCGCTCAATGACCATTAGTGCCAAGTTGGCTTCAAATTACCTAAATGGTTATGGAGAAGATGCAAAATTAACTTGTTTACCATAATAAGTCTATTAATTAACTTTAGTTTTGCCATAGCACCAAATAAAAGACATCAACATAATTTCAGCAAATTGAAATCCCCATACCCAAGCAACATGTCTACCAAATTGGTCAAATTGCTTCAGTGGCTTTGGAGAAGTGTTATCAATGTACAGCCAGGTGAACAACTGACAGAAAAAGATCATTACAGCTCATCCTGATCATAGTTCAGGTGAGCTAAAAAAAACTAATTCTATGTAAAAGAAGTATGAAATAAGTGTTCAAGTTTTAGACCATTTACTGTATAGATGATTAAAGTTAACCTTTACCACTCTCTTGGCTAAATTTGGCAGACGACATTTTGAAATATTTTTCTTATTTTTCTCAGAAAATAGGCTCTGACATTTCAGAAAATAGGATCTGAAAATAGGAAATGCCAAATCCTATTTTCTGAGAAAAATATTTCAAAAGGTTGTCTGCTATTTTTTTTCCCAGCATGCTAAGCGTTATAATGCATGTGATGATAAAGCTACTGATATGAAATTCTAGAAGATACAAAACTGAAAAGAAAAAAATACACCCAATTAACGCCCACTTTCCTTTGTCATTAGTAATTTTTGTTTCTGACGTTTCACATTAAGCCTGTTTATTAGCTTGCAAGACTCCTTCAAACTGTTATCCCTTAACCTTTATCATACTCTGCGCTAAATCAGCAGACAACATTTTAAGATTATTTTTTTCTTATTTTTCCCAGTAAATAGGCTTTAACATTTTCAAGCAAATTGACTCATAATGAGACAATTTGCATGACATGTCAAAGACTATTTTCTGGAAAAAAAAAAAAAAAAAATATTTCAAAATATTGTCTGCTGATATTTCTACCTAGCATGCTCAAAGCATTAACCTATTTAGTCGGGAGACCCCTAAAAGGGTAACTGGCAAACAGTGCAGACCCAGATCAGACGCCGCAGAATGCAGCATCTGATCAGGGTCTCCACTGTTTGCAAATAGTTTAGCCATTTTTCTTTAGGAATATGTCAATCTTATAGCCGAACATACCTAACATTGAAACTGGACTCTTCCAATATATAGTGTGGGAGAGTCTATTCAGTAAATGGGTTAAAGGGCCTGTCATAAAAGCAGAAGTCTACTTTGTAACTTTGTATTTTTTTTTTTTTTTTTTTTTTATGATTCTTTTTTTTTTTTTTTGTGGAGCATGGGGGGAAGGGGGTTTGCAATCTGTGGAAAGCCAATGCTTCAAGATTCTTTCAGACAGACAGAGAAGACTCTGCTCAGAGTGTATGGATTCATGGGCTGATCCAAGTCTTTTCTGGCATATTTTCATCTGCTGTGGCTCATTTGTTTTCGTGCAAAAATTTAAATTTATCATCATCATTTGGAATGGTAAGCTCAAACTAGCATATTTACTCTAAATATTCTGACAAATCTGAGCAAACAGTGCAGGCCCAGATCACATGCCATGAATGTGGCATCGGATCAGGGTCTATGCTGTTTGCCAGTCATCTAGCAATTTTTGAGACACATCAACTGGTAATAAAAATGTATCTTTTTTTAAATTTTAGGACAAGTATGGTAAGGACTTCGGGCATCCAAATATTTAGGGTAAATAGGGTTGGTGTGGCCAACACAGAAATTATTCTCAAATGTAAACAGAACTTACTTCTTTTTGTTGATGTGGTAGATCTCTGTGTCAGAGGGTTGATTATACAGTGGCTAGAAATAAAAGACAGAAATATTTAATAATCCGACATAACACTTTTTCTTCTTAACCCTTTTCTTGCTGAACATGACATGCCCTGTCTTAGCAAACAGTGTAGATCCAGATCAGTTGGCTTCTGAAGAAGCCAACTGATCTGGATCTACACTGTTTGCAATTAAGTATGTGAATTTATATCAACAATCTGGATCAAGTAATCTGATTGGCTGAAAATTAGAAATGGGCATGGCAATTTATTCAGCATGACAAGGGTTAATCTGAAAATGGCTGATCAAACTTCATTTGGGATTTGCCATGCACAGCTCCAGATAAGGCACTTTTTTTAACCATACTGACGGTACTGACATTTTTTCTTATTTCTCCACAAAAAACATATGTTGTGGGAACTCTTTAGAAATGCCTCACAACATGACATTGTATTCATGGAGAAATACAAAAAAATATTCTGAGGATACCCCCTCTTATCTGGAGCTATGAATAAGTACCTGCAAGAGGGCTTAAAGTCAGAATGAATGTATTTTGTAGAAGTCGACAATTAGTCGATGACCAGTCAGTTTTACAAAACCGATGATCAACAATGAAATGCTGGTGGATTAACAACACTAGTTTCTTGTAATGTGAGACTTTGTCTAAACTAAACAATGAGGTTTATGACAGCTCGGCAAGTAGTCACACTTTGCACTGACACTAGTGTAAAACATGGCTCATCAATCAATAATTCATCACCTTAGTGCAGAAAGTCAACGAGTGCCTTTAACAATTAGCATGCTGGGTAAAATTTTCAGCAGATGACACTGAAATATTTTTTCTGATTTTTCCCTCAAAATTGGTTGTAAAATTTCATGCAAATTGTCTCCTAGGATGATTTCCATGAAATTTTCAGCAGGTGATACTTTGAAATAATTTCCTTAATTTTCTGCAGACCACACTTTGAAATATTTTTCTTATTGTTCCCAGAATACAGGTTTTGACATTTCATGCAAATTGTCTTCTCATGAGACAATTTGCATGAAATGTCAAAACTTCTTTTCTGGGAAAAATAAGAAAAATAACATCAATCTGTCATCTGCTTAATAAGCCCAGCAAGTATATAATTGGAGCTGCTGATTTTTTGCATCACCTAAATATTCAGACGCCCACGCAAATAGTACACAAACAGCTCCAAAATGGTCTACACTGTTTTTCACTGAGCCAACATTTTTAGACATAGCAGGTAAAGGGACTTGTTCAAACTTTAGGATTCTGTATTTTCCTACATATTCCAACATCTTTACCCTTATCCTGTGGATTGCGTATATATACGCTTTCAGTAGGTAGGCCTCTTTGAGAACACCTCAGGACCACCAGAAACAAGATTCATCCTAAAGTTTTATGTTGTCAGACTGGGGAGGGAATGTCATTTATCACAAATCTTCACCTGTCTGTATTAAGGGCAAATCAGTGAAATATCAAATTCTACTTTCTGGGAAAAATAAGAAAAACCTATTTCAAAATCTCACCTGCTGAAATTTTTTACCCAGCATACTAAGTGTTAATTGTGCAAAAAAAAAAAAATAAAATAAAAATAAGAATAACAATCATCTGAAGCCCAGACAAAGATGTACATATGTTGCAATATAAGAAAGATCATCTTCGGGGCATACGTGAACTGCACAGATTCGCAGACTGATCTGGCCCTTTGCTGTCTGCATATGCCCAACACATGTGCTATAATGAACAGTGTTATAAAGAGATTTGGAATGAATGGAGACAGGAACTTACCGCGGTAATTTTTGGTCCCATTTTTGAAAACACAACGTGAGCTTCTTCTGCCTTTTTCTGAAAAGAAAACAATACAGTTAACTTCAATGGCTTGAACATCTTTGGGACCATGGAAATTTGTTCTAGACATAGGTAGCTTGGGGTTAATCATAGCACCAGGTCAGACGGCAAACAGGGATAATTTAGGGATCTGGACTTCCATAAAACTGGGCAAAGGGTTTGCATATAAATCAACAAGAAAGCCGCAGAAAGCAATGTCGCACCTGCGGGGATTAAGTCATACAAGTTCCTATTTGTATCCTATTTGTATTGAAAAAAATCTATTTTGCAGTATTCAAGAAATTGATGGGTTAGTTTGTAAGAAAAATGGACAAAGTAGAAAATTTGGAATACTGGCTTGCAAAATTTGATCTAAACCTGTCCATTATTTCACAAGATATTGATATTGAGCGGATATCATTTTTGCCCATTAATCAAGGCCAGTAACTCAGCTGAAAATTGACGAAAAATGTCATGTGACAATCCCAAGCTAAGTATTGTTAACAACAATATGTATGCAAAATATGATCCTAATCCATCAATTCTTTCACAAGATATTGAGCGAAACCAATTTTGGGCATAAATCAAGGGCCCCTAATTCTGCTGAAATGAATCTGAGATTTATGAGCAAACAATATGCACATCTTCAGACCATGACCTAATCATCTGTGAAGTTTCAAAACTATTGGCCTAAAAACTGCAGGAGGAGTTGCGCTCATGAAACACCCACTGACTATAAGGGTTTTAGGTAAAAACTGACTAAGTTAACAAAGTGGAAAAAGTTGAAAAAAAAAATCTGAGATTTATGTGCAAACAATATGCAAGTCTTCAGACCCTGACCTAATCATCTGTGAAGTTTCAAAACTATTGGCCTAAAACTGCAGGAGGAGTTGCGCTCACGAGACACCCACTGACTATAAGGTTTTAGGTAAAAACTGACTAAGTTAACAAAGCGGAAAAAGTTGAAAAAAAAAAATCTGAGAATTATGAGCAAAAAATATGCAAATCTACACACCATGGCCAAAACATCTGTGAAGTTTCAAAATGATTGGCCAAAAACTGTAGGAGGAGTTGCGCTCACGAGACACCCACTGACTATAAGTGTTTTAGGTAAAAACTGACTAAGTTAACAAAGCGAAAAAAGTTGAAAAAAAAATCTGAGAGTTATGAACAAACAATATGCATATCACACACCATGGCCAAAACATCTGTGAAGTTTCAAAATGATTGGCCAAAACTGTAGGAGGAGTTGCGCTCACGAGACACCCACTGACTATAAGGGTTTTAGGTAAAAACTGACTAAGTTAACAAAGCGGAAAAAGTTGAAAAAAAAAATCTGAGAATTATTAGCAAACAATATGCACATCTACACACCATGGCCAAAACATCTGTGAAGTTTCAAAATGATTGGCCAAAAACTGTAGGTGGAGTTGCGCTCACGAGACACCCAATAACTATAAGGGTTTTAGGTAAAAACTGACTAAGTTAACAAAGCGGAAAAAGTTGAAAAAAAAAATCTGAGAATTATGAGCAAACAATATGCACATCTACACACCATGGCCAAAACACCTGTGAAGTTTCAAAATGATTGGCCAAAAACTGTAGGAGGAGTTGGGCTTACAAGTCAATTGTTGACGAACGAAAGGGTCACGGCACGCCTATATTGCACCTGCGTGCTAACGCAGGTGCGATAATAATATGTTAAAAGGTACCTCTTACCAAAATCCTAACCTTGAAAGATTAGCTGAAGTCCAAAGTCGGTGAACCATGACATGTGATTCAACTTGACTTGATTCTTCTATATTTGTTTTGTACTTAGAGACTTAAATCCTCACAAAAAATTTCAAGTTGCTACAATAATAGGAACCCTGAAATCTTAACTTATCAAAATTAGCCTAAGTCAGAAGTCAGTCAACCGTGATGTATCATTCGTTGTTATCTGATTCTTGTAATTATTGTATATTCCTGCTGTACTCAGAGACATAATTCCTCATGCCAAATTTCAAGTTGCTACAATATTAGGAACCCTGAAATCTAACAAAAATCTTAAACTTGCAAAATTAGCCTAAGTCAAGGCTGGGGCATCTGTGTACTTTGAACACATTTCTAGTATATTTCTGTTGTAGTCAAAGACATAAATCCTCATACCAAATTTCAATTTGCAATATTGATAGGAACCTGAAATCTACCTCTTACAAAAACTTTCATCTGAATTAACAGGATCACGTACGTACATACGGAATAACACATGCAGGTACAGAATAACATACACACATAGGCACAGCCTAAACACTATATGCTCCTGGCATCAAGCCAATAGCGGGGAGCATAAAAACTAAAAATTTGGTGGGGGGGGGGGGGATATCTGTTTTCTCTGGAAATACTATTCTTGTTTTTTTTTAGGGTTTTTTTTTAGAGAAAAAAAAAAGACTTGGCATTTCATATGAATTGATTCTATTTTACTTTTAAGTAGAATTTGCAATCTGAAATATCAAATCCTATTTTCTTTGAAAAGAAAAAGAAAATATATTAAACTGTCATCTGCTGCTATTTAATTCCATAAAGTTAAAAGTCAATATCTATTTTCAGCATAGATGATCTGAGCTATAATTTGATGTTTGATCTCTATTGGACTGGTGTGCGGGGTTTCTTCCGTTTTGTCTTCTTCTTCCAAAGGTTAATATCTTGACTTACCCTATTTTCAGCATAGATGATCTGCGCTATACTTTGATGTTTGATCTCGGTTGGACCGGTGTCCGGTGCTTCTTCTTTTTTGTCTTCTTCTTTCTCTTTGTTTGCTGCCTCCTCTTGTTGCTGCAGAAACAGGGATAAAAAATGCATTTTAACCCATTGTAGACTGAATGAGCTTTCCCACACTATATATATATTGGAAGATTCTAATTTCAATTTAAGGAATGTCAGGCTATGTGATTGAGATATTCCAAGAGAAAATTGGCTGAACTATTTGCAAACAGTGGAGACCCTGATCAGATGCCGCATTATGCGCATCTGATCTGGGTCTACAATGTTTGCCAATTACCCTTTCAGGAGTCTCCAGACTACAATGGGTTAATGGGAACTTTCAGGGGAGGTAACTCTGTCAAAATGTCAACCATTCTTATTTACAAAATGATGCAGCCATATATATCAGACAGGTGATATCTACACAGAAGGTACAAAAAGATAGGCATCCACTCAAGCACATCTCGAGCACATCTCAACTACTATGACTCATCAGGCATGACAGATGCAGACATTGTGTAGGAGATGTTTACCACAGTGAACACTCTCCACCTTAGCAAAAGATACCAAAGGAGGGGAAATCAAATCCATTTACTAAAATTTGTTTTCTACATGACAACTGATGTCTCTCCCTGTAAGGGGAATGACAGAAATCATTATTGGACATGAGTATATGACCAAAATCACTATTTACCATGTTCAAAGAGCCATAGTGCCAAAAGCAGGTGAACTATAAGTATATTTCTTGTGTTCTGCATGTCGTCTCATGGTGGTTAATATTTCTGTAAAGTTTCATGACAGTATCTCAAACGGGATATGGTGCGGACAGGATTTTATCACCAAAATCACTATTTCCAATGTTCAAAGGGCCATAACTCCAAAAGTAGGTAAAGCACAGTTATGGTTCTTATGCTCTGCAGGTCATCTCATGTAACGGAGTGGACACAATTTTGTCACAGACAGATGGATGGACAAACAGACAGACAGACAGACATCCATGGCAAAAACAATATGTCTCCTGAATCTGAAGTGGGGAGATATAATAAGGTTGGTTGGTTGGGAGTTTAACTGCCCAGTCAATACTATTGTCATGTCGAGTCAGTCAGTTTATCTAACCACACTTTTCCTTGGCAGGCTTAGTCTTCTAAGCAGTTAACCAGTATTTTTGCACATTCTGTCACCATAAACTGACAACTGCCCTTCTTGAATCAGCGGAAGGGAGAGAATGACCGTAGAAAATATTTCATGATCAATACCTACAAAAGAATGTTGCCTAACTTGGCACCAGTCTGAAGTGCATCCGACTGAGCCTCTGAGGCCAGCTAATAAAACTGAGAAATATATTTTAAGAGAAATGGGGAAGCATATTGTACTTTCAATGGAAAAGTTGTGATATTTTTCTTATTTCCCCATGAAAACATATGGTGCTTTTAATTAGTACCCACATCATATGTTTTCATGCAGAAATAAGTAAAAATATTATGTGGCTATCCTTTATCTGGAGCTTTGACATTGTAGCTTTCAATGGAAAAGTTCTGGGCCCAGTTGTTCAAAGCATCGTTAGCTTAACGAGCTCGTTAAGGGTCATTTCGTTAACTGTTTAAGCGGATTCATTATACAATATTCTGATATTTTTTGCTGAAAAAATGTGAGTAGCTTTTGCAAAAGCTACTCACATTTTTTTAGCAAAAAATTTCAGCATATTTGCGTATCACTTGATGTAAATTTTAATGAATCATTAACTAATGACATCGTTAGCTTTGAACAACTGGGCCTTGATATTCTTATTTCTCCACGAAAACATATGTCGTCGTACTCATTAGAAGTGTGCTTCTACTGAGTACCACAACATTTGTTTTCATGGAGAAATAAGAAAAATATTACCTCTTATCTAGAGCTATGACACTTTAAATTTCTTTCACTCTCACCTGTAGTTTCTTCTTACTGGTAGCTATCTTTGACTTTGCTATGGCTATCTCTCTCTCCACCAAGTTCAGTTTCTCACTGATTTCCTCCTTGATTTTTTGAGCTTTCAGGGTCTCCTCTGGTGGCAGAGTTGGAGAGATTGCCTCCACCTGGGGATTGTATGCTGGCTCCTGGAAAAATTATTTATTTATATGTTTCTGGGCAAAGTCAGCATGCAACATATTGATACTTTTTCTTGATTTTCCAGAAAATAGGCGTTGGCATTTCAAGCAAAAGAGAAAATTTGCATGAAACGTCACAGCCTATTTTCTGGAAAAAATATAAGAAAACTATTTTCTTGGGGCAAATTAAGCAGATGACAAATTGGTGATATTTTTCTTATTTTTCCCAGAAAGCAAGCTATGACCTATGTCTCCAAAGGTGATAATTTGTGTGAAATGTCAAAACCTATTTTCTGGGAAAAATCTTGAAACATATTTTAAAAAGTTGTCTGCTGACATTTTTTCCCAGCATGCAAAATATTGAATATTTAATAGGCAGTGCTAAATAAAAGGGATCTGAAATAAACAGGGTCATCAAAAAAGACCCATATTCAAGTAGTGAAGGACCATAGCAGCAGGGCCTGACAAATCAAAAAAAAATCCACTTGCCCACTGGGCAAGTAAATTTTTTTTTCACTTGCCCAGCTCAAATTCCTACTTGCCCAGGATTTGCGCGGCTCAAATTCCTATATGCCCAAGATTTGCAAACAGAAATAGAAGTCCCACTTTTAACATTGCGTTAACAAGTCTATGAAAGCAATACTCTTGTAAATCCCAGTTAATATACAGAAAAGCGAGGTTTTAAATGGCGTACATAAGTTTACTCCTTTTTTTTGGCTCAAAAACATAGATAATGGGCACTCAGTGAGGTAGTTTCAGACCCCACAATCTAAGTTTGCAATGGAAATAAGAAAAGTATCATAATTTCACATCAGAAAATACCAAAGGGATGAAAAGAGAGCATATTGAAAAAGAATTTTATTTGTATTTACTTGAAGCCTTGAATAAATACTCATGTGTTTGTAAAAAAAAAAAAAAAAAAAATTCTTAAGGTAAATGTATACACCTGCAAGGAAATTAACTTGATTGAAGAACTGCCTACAAACTATAGGACAATTCATAATTAAAAGACTTCATTTTTTATCAAAGAAGCCATTTTGAAAATGGTGTATTCATTTATCCCAAGAACAGAGAACAACCTCCAAGAAATTGGAAAGAACTGAATATTATTCTGTGTGGTATTGTATATCAGTGCTCATCAAGTCTTTCTGGTTTTAGGAGCACATAAGTCATCAAGCACTAGTCAGTTGTGTAAGCCATCAGTGTTCATATTTTGTTTTTCATCCTAACACGTTATCAGTAATATCAACAGAGAATAAATTTTTCATAAATGACTTTGACACACAGTATTTTTAATCTTACAAATTCATTATTATTTGATGAACACTAAGTAAATCCAGATTTCGAGAGGGAAATAACAAAGGTTTTGCAAACAGGCGAGATCGTAACGGTATCACGCTTTTTTTTCTTTTTTTTTTTCCAAACAAAAACTCAATTTCTTACCTGTGTTTTTATATTGTGTCATTTTGTACTTTCGTTTTCATAGCCAAACACGTCGTAAGCAACGACTTATTTCATTGGTGTATGCCCAGTCGCATAGCCAATGAAATACGAGAATATCAAAAACCAATAATTGCCGACCTTACTTGGTTCATACTACACAGAAGCCATGTTTAGATACAATTATTGATCAGCTGTTACGACGGAAGATTCAAGGCACGCGCCGGAAGGTAAACAACTGATCAATTGGATTAACGGTAGTGTGATAATGAAAACCGTTATACATGGGTTGTCTGCATTAATCAGGACAGCTGGGCAATTAATTATCAATATTTATTGACATCTTTTGATCAGACTTTTTTATCGTAAATACTCGCACTTTTAACTGTCCTGGCGATTTTTTGACACTTGCCCGACCGGGCGTCGTAAAGACGGAACAGACTTGCCCGGCGGGATTTAGGACTTGTCCCGGGCGGCCGGGCAATGGATTTGTCAGGCCCTGATAGCAGTCATCGTCTACACAGTCTAGTAAGGGCCTAAGTTCACTAACAAACTCTTTCAATACAGTCAAATGACAAGTCTGTATTGTAGAATCAACTGGAGAAAAGCAGCAACCCTGAAATTCTTTGCGGATGTGCAAAGTGATCTGAGTGTTGATGGGCTTTACTGATACATATCCCCAGTGAAGACTCGAATGCTGCGCTTCTATACAGTCTAATCTGCACATAATTATGTCTTAATGCTTAGCTCTCTTGGTAAAATTTTAAGCAGACGACATATTGAAAGATTTTTCTTATTTTTTAGATATTCCTAGAGAAAAATGGCTAAACTGTTTGCAAACATTGGAGACCCTGATCAGACGGCGCATTCTGCAGCACCTGATCTCGGTCTGCACTGTTTGCCAATTACCTTTTTAGGGGTCTCCGGACTACAATGGTTAATAACCACTTTTTATTTATTTTTCCAAATGATGATTTACTATAACATATTTGAGTTTTACAGCCCAGCCAACCCTGTTAAGGTCCTGTTGAGCTGATCAGTTAACCTACTCACATTTTTTCTGGCAGACCTAGTCCTCTAAATGGTTAACCAGTACTTATGCAACTGCCTTTCTTGAATCAGTGGATGGGGAGAAATCCGGTAGAAATTATTTCACAATCATTTTCCACAGAAGTTATGTGACCAAGATGGGGTTCAAACTTGTAATACCTGGATCAACAGTCAGATGCCCTACCAACTGTGATAAGGAGCCCAGCTATGTTTTTGATTGAGAAATGAGTAAAATATAAATACTGTTCTGTTGGAAAAAGTGCAACTTTTGAATACTCACTCTTTTGGGTTCAGCCTGGCTAATGTCAATTCTAAGAGGTTGTGTCAGATCAGGTCTTTCCATGGCTGCTGTAAGACGAGGCCGTTTTGGTGTCTGTGGGCCTGGCTCTGGGGCACTGCTCATCCCTGCCTGAGGAGCTGTGTGGTGAGGCTGGAGGTTGCCCATATTATCTTGTCGACCGTAGTGCTGACCGTATGTTGGCTGTGCTTCCGGCCTGAAAGAATAATTAAGAATCCACACAGAGTGACAACCGATGAACAAGATGATGATGATTTAGTGTTTTACATCTCTTTCAACACTACCGTATTAATCCGCCTATAAGACGGGGATTTTTCCAAAAAAAAAGCCCCCAAAAATCCAGACCCGTCTTATAATCGAGGTCTTTGGCCATATCGGTATTTTCGGCAAAGTCCGGTGGTGCCACGTGGTCACGGAAAATGCCGACCTTCGAAACCGGTAGAAGGATATAATGTTTACCTTCGTCCCTTGATAGAAATAGCAGCAAGGTAATTTTTTAGGTGAAGTACCGAATTTTTCTGTGTATTACTCGCACCCGTGTATAACACGCACTGAATATTTGCTAAATAGTTTTGAAATAAAAAAAAGATGTTCCTATGTAAAACACAAAGAATTTATCCGTGCATTATTTACTAAGTTACCAGATACTAAGTGTGTCAAATTTCACTAGGATTGAGTTGAAAATGGCCGAATTCGGAAGGTTTAGAGTAGAAACAGGCCGAATTTACGATAATGCTAACTGAATTTCCATTGTGCAGCTCTGTTACCATGGGCCTCAGGCAACTTGATGTAGTGTAGGCAGTTCTTTGCTTCCCCACTGCAGACGCTATGACAATAAAAATGTAGTTATTTCTTTTGTATTCTCATAATTAACACCTTCTTTGTGTCACTTTGTGTGACTTTCTTAACTGAGACGTGAAATTATCAACTCAGTGCCTCAGGGCAATGCAAACAACAACTAAAGTCGACTAGTTGTCATTCTGACTGCCAATTAACCAATTAAGTGCACAGATGTATGCTGGTAGTTTTTTTTTTTCTTTATCATAAACATTGTTTATTTCAAACAATTTTTTTGGTAAGTTGGAAGAAAAGTTAAAAAAAAAAAAAAAAAAAAAAAAAAAGATAAACATATGGTAAGAAAATAAAAGATAAAATGCAAATGACCGATCTACCTACCTCAAAAGCCCAGTTGGTTTTGTTTATTATCAATAATTTTAATAATTGCAAAAAATTAAATACTTTTTTATTTTTTCAATGTATGATCGTTTGTGCCAATATTTATGTTCTACCAAATTTATTTCCTATTTTGAACTACAATAAATCAGTTGTGCAGGCTGATTTATTCAAGTTACGGTGTGAGACTTGTCAAAGTCCAGTAATCAATACAGATTCATATGCATATGCCTGTTTTGAGTAGTTTCCCTTTGAAGAGATCACATGATCAGCAAAATAAAAAAGCGTAAACAAAAAGAGCATGGACATGAAAAGGATATCAAATTACTGCAAATCAGATGGAGTTGCTTGTTTTGAGCTGACAGAACCATGGTATGGGCGAGATAGGTATAAAAAATCATGAATATCTCATAGCAATCATTCTATCTCGCATTTTTACCGGGCGATCGTGAATGTCATGAGTTTTCGCGACCGATTATCTTGGCGATTTCTGTCCCGATTTTGGTGTTCCTATAAATAATACACATCGGATTTTTGTAAACGTTTTCTGGGTAAATAAGGTGCGTGTTATACACAGTTAAATACGGTATGCATGCTTGTAAGTGGTGTTGGAAGTATTTTTAATTGTACTTTAGGATTTTCTGAGTGGCAGGGAATATCTCCGACAGGCAACTTTTTTTAACCCGTCTTATAATTAAGTAAAAGCAAAATCCTGCCTGGAAAGGGCCCAAAAACAGCCCCCGTCTTATAAACGAATCGTCTTATAGGTGGATTAATACGGTATTTAAGATATATAGAGATGATGGATGTGTAACCAGTATAATGAAAGTTGATTAAAGGGTAAGCTTCCCATGAGTCAAGATAAACCGGGTACTCTAGTATATATTTTTAATGACAGATTCTAACTGTCATTCTTCGTTGCCACACACGGTTTTAGAGGAAGTGACTTTGACTACTATTCAATTTCGTATTCATCCACGCACAAAAGTAGACCCAATGTTTCAATATGTGTATATTAGTACGCCATTGAAGAGCTGTCCATACAAAAGTAGTGCAACTTGTGCTTGATCTATGGCACGAGTGGCTGAGAAAACCCGCCTTAATATATGTGCGAACAACAAAGCCGCAGATCAGCCTGCACGTCCGCACAGGCTGATCAGCGCCTTTGTTGTTCGCTGTAGCTCGTTTTTTTTTTCGACGAAGAAGCGTCTCACAAACTTAAATGGAGAACAGAATGATACCTGGAATTTATTAGTTTCTCATAGAATCTGTCATTTCAGGGCTATTCAGCCCTTTGATACTATGTGGAAATGAAATGTTTGATATTAATGGCAATGATGCTGATGGTCACAGTGATCCATATGTGTCAACTATGTTCATATCTGCAGACAAGTTACCGTAATAAACCTAAACATTTGAACGGACAGGCCTGTGAAACAATGAAGACCCAGATCAGATGCCGCAGAATGCGGCATCTGATCTGGGTCTACATTGTTTGTCACTCATCCAGCAATATTTTAGACATATCGACAGGTTGTAGAATGAACTCTTTCAAATTCTAGGAGATGTATGGTATGTAGTTAAGGTGTCCCAATACTTAGGGTAAATATGGTAAAACAAAACATTTTTACGGTTGAAAAAGTGCCTTATCTGGAGCTATGATCTTTCTCAGGAGAGATAAATAAAATCAGTGTACCGTATTCGACCTAATTACCGCACATACCCCTATGAACGCACAGTCAAGTCTTCAGATTACGGCCAGTACACTTTTTGTCAACTTCTTTATAACGGCATATGTTGTTGGTACCCATCTGAATTGCATCAACTTGTCGATGAAATTTGAATGGGTACCTACAACATATGCTTTTTATAAAAAAAAAAAAAAAAAGAAAAATAAAAAAAAAATAAAATAAACATCGCATAAGCATCATTGAGAAGTCATTTGCTGTTGTTTTTATATTTACCACAATTATTTTCAGTATTTTTTAATTACCTACGCACACAGTGCGGCAATTAGGTCTAATACGATATTTCTTATTCTGTTTATACATACCTGTATCTTGATCTGTCTATCCCAGCCTGAGTGTGTTGTCCATGTGGGTAGTCCAGCATGGTCGGCCTTCGTTGCTTATGGATCTGTAGCAGGTCTGCATCACGGCTTGTCGATGCCCTGTACTGCTCGGCTGCCGACTGCTGAAAAATTCAAATAGTAGTAAGTGCCTCATGAATCAGTCATAAGTGTACAGTTCAGACTAAGCATAGGCACTCCACATAAGGCAATTTTTTCAATCAAAAGTAGTTGACATTTTCTTATTTCTCACCAAGGCACTTCTAATGAGTACCCACAACATTCGTTTTTGTGGAGAAATAAGAAAAATATTATGTGGATACCCCCTCTCATCTGGAGCTATGGTCTTAGTCTTAGCTCTAGATAAGAAGGGGTATCCACATAATATTTTTCTTATTTCTTGATGAAAACATATGTTGTGGGTACTCATTAGAAGTGCCTCAGTGAGGCACTTCTAATGAGTACCATAACATTTGTTTTCATCCAGAAATAAGAAAAATATCAGTTTTTTTGTTTGTTTGTTTGTTTGTTTGTTTTTTTTTTTGTGAAAAACAAAAGCACCTTATCTGGAGCTACATAAGAATCGGTATTCTGTCAAATCCTACACTTAAGCCAGTATTTCAGGTTTCTGCTAAATGAAAAACTGATCTTTTCTTTCCCTAAAAAAAATAAGGCTTGACATTTCATGCTAATCACATTCTAAAAAAGCTGGTGGTTAATTAACCCTAAAAGTGCTAATAATCAAAGCACTGACAGTACTGGTGGGCGAAAGATTAGAAAATGGTCCTGAATGGGGATTTAAGACTGTTTTATTTAACCCTTAACTTTCTGTAATTTAAGCAAACAGTATAGACCCTGATCAGAGGCCACATTCTGCAGTATCTGATCTGGGTCTGCACTGTTTGCTAATATCAACACTAAGCCCAGTCCATATTTTACAGATAACCCTCTTTACACAGCACTCTGACATCACAGTGACAAGAATAGCGTGGCTATAAGTAACCGTTACCAGGATGTCATACAAAAGCTATTTGTGTGGATTAACTTTATTGGTCAGCGAAAGTCACGAACAACAGCAATATAATTCAGATTCTTTAGTAACTTCGTGTCAGATGGTAAACAATCGACCCAAAACTTGTAGCAGATGGAATGGAGGAGGTATGTAGCTTGCTTGTATGTAAATCAGGACTTCCAGAAACAGGTTCATCCCCAAGTTAAATGTTTTCCTACAGGGAAGGGACTGTGTTTTAACATCAGTTCAAAATCAACAGGAGTTAAAGAAACAAAAATCACTAAGACTTTTTCTAGAAAAATGGTAGATCTGAGACCTTGACCTCAATGTTACTGCAGAGAAAATAAGACTTGTCATTTCATGTGAATCATCTGCTAAGCAGATGATTCACATGAAAAGTCAAGCCTGATTTTCTCTGAAAAATAATAAAAGAAAATCAAAATGTCATATGCAGCAGCCATTATTAGCACTTTAAAAGGTCTGAGGCTTTGACATTAATGTGGAGGTGGGACTGGGTAAAACTTTAGACCATTTATAATCTAACATCAACTAGTCCATGTATAAACTAAATTAATAGAGTTGTTAAAGTCAGTAACGAGACACTAACAACTTTAACTATACCAGGACTAAAAAGAAATGCCGGGTATATAGAATATGCAACAAATATTTTATTGCTTGGCCTAGAATATTATGAACATTGGTCAGATTGATATCTCGTTCACTGTGGCATTTTTTCTCATAATCGTCACTAAAAATTGAATGAAACTTTGTCAACTTGTTCAATAAAGATGAAAGGTTATACAAAAATAAAAAAAAATTGAATGTAACATTACATTAAATACTTTAAAACTATCTGTAATGGTTTCCTGGCGTTTCTTTTTCGTCCTAGTATAAAACGTGACAAGACCCAATCCTTTCTATACTTAAAGAGCTACTGGTGAACACAACTGCAGCAGACAACATTTTGAATTTTTTTTTTATTTCGTATTTTTCAGAGAAAAAAAGACTTGGCATTTCCTGTGAATCATCTGCTAGATTCACATGAAATGTCAAGCCTTATTTTCTCTAAAAATAATAAAAGAAAATCAAAATGCCGTCTGCAGCAGCTGTGATTAGCACTTTAAGGGTTGGACAAAATTAGTATCAGGAACTTCACTATGCAACAGCAAAAATAATTTTTTTCACCTGTTATTCTGATCAATTTTACATAATCCTCCCATTCTATTTTTGGTACTGCTTATTAAATCTAAAAGCGCTAATCACAACTGCAGCAGACAACGTTTTTATTTTTCTTTATTCATTTTTTAGAGAAAACAGAATATAGCATTCTATAGAGATTTTTCCTTTATTTGTATCAAAAGAAATGTTATTTCATCTTAAGCATTCTCCTGGCAAATTCAGCAATTTAGCAATATTTTCTTCTTTTTTTTTTTTTATGCATATTTTTTCTCATTTTCCCCATCATTTTTTGCCAGAAAATAGGGCTAACATTTCATGCAAATTAGGATATAATTTGCATATAATTTGCATGAAATGTCAACCTGTTTGCATGGTAGCCAGGTGCTTCTAATGAGTACCCACTAGTTTCCATGGAGAAATAAGAAAACTATCAGTATTTTGTGGTTGAAAAAAAAAAAGCACTATATCTGGAGACATGCAGCAGGATAATTAACCTTAACTCTAAGCACGCTGGGTAAAATTGTCAGCAGACAACATTTTGAAATATTGTTTTTTATTTATCCTATAAAACAGGCTTTGAAATTTCAAGCTAATTGTTTCCTAAGGAAACAATCTGCATGAAATGTCAAAAAATATTTTCTGGGAAAAATATTTCTAAATGTCATCAGCTAAAATTTTTACCCTGCATGCTAAGCATTAATCTGCTACATTCCATGCATGTCAACCATGTAACATAGGGCTGATTTGAAATGACAAAATTATGTGCAGGAGTCATTATGGTAAATGTCATTTCCACATTTATTTCCGTTTCACTGCAGTTCCTCCCAGCTGGGACCAGCCTTAGCAAAAAGGGCATTTTCAAAACACAAGTATGGTGCAGCCATATTAGCTCCAGACAGGAGTAGGCAGATAAATATTTTTCATGTACATCATAAATAAGCTTTCAATGGAGAAAAAGAAAAATGAAATAAATGTTGGCTGAAAAACACATTTTATCTAGATGTTTCAGAAGAACTGTTAAGGAGTATTTGGTGATAATTCTGAGATAATTTTCTCCAGTTCTCCATGAAAAATTATGTTATGGGTACTCATTAGAAGCACCTCTGTGAGCGCTTCTAATGAGTACCCACAACATATGTTTTTATGGAGAAATAAAAAACAAATTATCCCAGAATTATCACCAAATACTCCTCCTTAACAATTCTCTAGACCGATTGGACTGTGTAAGCATGCAAATGCTCAAAGATCCCTTTCTGCTTGGCATGGCTTGGATAATACCAAATGGGCAGTGTCAAGCGAAAAAGTGCCTTTGAACATGCGAAAATGTGCAGATTCAGATCATCCTGCGCATGCACAAAGTATCATCTGGGTCTTTGCTCTCCGTTCATACATTCTGTAGTATCCAACGATTCTGTTAGCGCACAGGGAAGGCCCTGATCAGACTATGCAGATGCACACGCTGATCTTGGCCTGGATGCTGTCCGTCCAAGACACAATTTTGCATGGCTCATATCATATACATGTAAACCACAAGTATTCAGACACCTTAACCCTTAAAACGCCAAGAAAAGCTGCATCTGAAGATGTCGTCTGTTTATGTCGTCTGCTGAATATTCTTGCAAACTTTTCAAACCTATTTTTGCATACAGGCAAACAGTGTGGACCCAGATCAGACTGCTCCTAAAGGAGCAGTCTGATCTGGGTCCACACTGTTAGTAGAAATGACTTTTAAAATCACAAGCAGATGACAAAGCAGACAACAATTATTGTGACTGTTTTCAGTGGCAGTTTGAGGGTTAACTCATTACCATACTTGTCCTAACATTTAAACATGTCCAAATTAGTATAACCCTGGTCCTGCTGAACCCGAATATGCTCTTCCTTTACAGTGTAGATCCAGATCAGTTGGCTTCTGAAGAAACCAACTGATCTGGATCTGCACTGTTTGTCATTAAGTATGTGAATTTGTATCAATAACCTGGATCAAGTAATCTGATTGGCTGAAAATTAGAAATGGGCATGGCATCTTAATTTATTCAGCATGACAAGGGTTAAAACAATGCTGGAAGACAGGCAAATAGAACCTGACAATGCTGTGTTAAGCAGTATCTGAGCTGGGTCTGCACTGTCTGCACACAGGCCTGCTTGTCCAAATACTTAACGATAATATGGTAGGTCCAGAGAATGGCAGCAAGCAGAAGATAATTCTTATTTTTGCCCTAAAACAAACATACCCTTTTGGGTATACAATGGAACTGTGGCAATTCCAATCAGTACTCATAAGATGTAAAAATAACATTTGATTGATTGTGTTGGGGTTTAACGACACGTCAACCCTTGAGGGTCATTTTGTGCCGTCTCCCAGAGAAAGGGAGAAAAGAGATAGAAGAGACAGTAGAAGAGATAAAAGAGAGGGACAGGGAAGAAAGAGGAGCAGGAATGAAAGTGAAGAAACAGAAGAAATAAAAACATTCCCCCTCTACCCTTACCCACTACAAGGATAGCAGGCCTTGCCCAACTGTAAGCCAATATCAGCTGGACACCCCGGTGATGTAAGATACACAGCACCTTCGCACCACCCGACCACCCCCAAATAGGCAGGTTGATCTTTCGCTGGTGGCACGTCTTACTGTAGGTTTTGTCGTGTGCCAGCTCAAATATCTCTTCTTTAATAAACACCACTTCCTATTCTTTATGGGGATAAGATGACCAAATGCCATCCAAAATGGCTTTTAAGACACAAAAATGCGTGTAGATTTACCCACATTTTGTCTTAGAAGCATCTTTTTAGTGTTGTGAAATGCAGTGCCCTTGGGTGTTTACTGTAAGTATCATATAGTATATTGCCTGTTTGAAATCCTTATATGTATAGATGGTCAAAAGCTCCTGAGAGCATATGTTGCCTATTATATATATGTCATACCGACTTAAAATAAATTTTCTTATCTTATTTTATTATAATAAAACAAAATTGTGTGTTATGTAGTCATTTTTAACCCGTAAAGCGCCAATCACAACTGCAGCAGAAAACAATTTTTTATTTTTCAGACAAAACAAGTTTTGACATTTCATGTGAATCATCTGCTTGGCAGATGATTCACATCTTGGCAGATGATTCACATGAAATGTCAAGACTTGTTTTCTCTGAAAAATAAAAAAAAAAAGAATTTTGAAGGTCATCTGCTACAAATTTTGCTTGTCGCTTTAAGGGTTAAAAGATATTCCTAATCAACTTTTATGAGCTGTGTTACAAAAAAAAAAAGGTCCATTTTTTAAGTTCTTTGTGATCACTAAGCCCATACAGGAAGTCACAAAGTTGTCTCCCTTGTCAAAAAATGGATAAAATCTACCAAGGCAAGTGTAGCCATTCACTGTAAGTGGCTAAACACAGAACAAAAACAGAAGCCAGTTCTCTCGTGACATGTCTCCCAGGTTGAAAGGGACATTTTCCTGAGCCCCAACAATTATGTAATCAACTGCTATTCATGACATTTAATCTGAAATCCAAAGCAAATTAATCCTTCTCTTGTTGTACACGACATGCCTTGTCTTAGCAAACAGTGTAGCTGACTTCTCTGAAGAAGCCAACTGATCTGGATCTGCACTGTTTGTCACTAAATATGTGAATTTCTATCAAAAACCCATTCAAGTAATCTGATTGGCTGGAAATTAGAAGTGGGCGCGGCAGCTTAATTTATTCAGCAAGGCAAGGGTTAATTGATGTTCTTTTGTAATCAAAAACATTGGATTTTTTCTTTTTATCCAATGTCAATTCTTGGTGACATGGGGTTTCTAAGGAACATAACAACATATATTTTCTTGGAGATGAAAGGTGAGGTGCTACTTTTTTGCAAACAAAAACAGCATTGGTATTTTTCTAAATTACCATGAAAGTATACATGAGTACACAGAGTATATGTTTTGATGGACAAATAAAAAAACATAATTTACCTAATAACCCCTCTTATCTGGAGCTATGAAAAAAATATTAACTTTTCTTTTTATCAAAGAAGAAAAAAAAAAAAAAACTTTCCTAGAGCTATGCCCTTAGTAAGCAGGCTTGGCATCCTAAAGTTACAATATTAACTCTTAAAGCACAAGTCACAATTGCAGCAGACGACAATTTTTTATTTATTTATTTATTTTTTTTTTTTCAGAGAAAACAAGTCTTGATATTTCATGCGAATCGTCTGCCAAGCAAAAAAAAAATTTGAATGTCGTACGTCTGCTACAAATTTTGCTTGGTGCTTTAAGGGTTAAATACCATATTTGACCAAATTACCGCACATGCTCCTATAAGCGCACAGTCAAGCAATTTAGTAGTCTTCTGATTTCAGCCTACTTTGCAAAAACCTGCGGTTGGTTCTCATTTGACTTGCCTTGACAAGTTGAGGCAATTCAAATGAGTACCAACAACATATACTTCTTAGTCAGAAAAAAAAAAAAAAAAAAAAAAAAAAAATATATATATATATATATATATATATATATATATATATATATATATATATATATATATATATATATATATATATATTATATATATATTTTATTATTTTATTATTTTATTATTTTCTGTGGTACTTTACAAGTCGCCACTGAAGGGGAGAGTGCATACTCCAAAAAAGCATATGTTGGATACCTATACTTATTAGAAGCGCCTCACTGAGGTGCTTGTTGTGAGTACCCACAACATGTTTTCATATAGAAATAAGAAAAATATGAATACTTTACAGGTGAAAAAAAAAGTGCCTCATTTTAACCTTTTACCACTCTCTAGGCTAATTCGGCAGACAACAAATTAATGATATTTTCCTAATTTTCTCAGAAAACTGGATTTGATGTTTCAAGCAAATTGTCTCTAATGCAGATAATTTGCATGCAATGTCAAAACCTACTTTCTGGAAAAAATATGAAAAAATATTTCAATATGTTGTCTGCTGAACGTTTTACTCAGAGTCCTATGCGTTAAAAGTACACATGAACCAGTTTGGAGAAGCCAGCAAAATAACAAAATCAGGTCCCTAGTCAAAGTTCAACACTAGAGAAGCAAAATATTTATGAAAATATAAAAAGATCATAAACACTGCTTCCTAAAATCAAACCAAACAAATTAAAACAAAAAAAATATACTTGCCAATTTTTAATTTAAAGAGCCTCGTTACACAGTTCAATCATAGCAGAAAAAGCCACTGACTGGCAGAATGTATTTTTTATTGAAATCCTGCATCTATTACATGAATAAGTTCATGTAAGAGTTGATGTACTCAGCCAGTGAACTTTTGTCCTCTGCTGACCTTACTAATTAGACTGGTTCCCTGTTCCACTGGGGAAATTAAAAAAAAGCTAATCAGAATAATGCAACAATTTTTTTTTTATTTTATTTATTTATTTTATTTTTTTTTTTTTTTTTGTTTATGCATTTTTCAAAGAAAATAAGGCTTGACATTTCATGTGAATTGTGTGGTAGGCAGACAATTTAGGCATATAACACATGAACTGTTGAGCCTTATTGTCTCTAAAAAAGTCAAAGTATCATCTGCTGTAGTTGTGATTAGCATGAGACTTTAAAATATTTTTTGTTTTTCATAGAAAAGAAAACTTGACATTTCAAGTGAATCGTCTGCTACTTTCTCTGAAAATTAGTAAAAAGAATTATTTCAAAGTGTCGTCTGTTGTAGTTGTGATTAATGCTTTAAGGGTTAATTAATTTAACGTTTTAGTATAATAACTGCCCTAACTATTCAGACATCAGGCATACCGTAATTACCCTAAATATTGGGATAGAAAGGCCTGTGTGCAAACAGTGTAGACCCAGAATGTGGCATCTGATCAGGGTCTACACTGTTTGCAACATATTCAGTACTATTTTGGACACATCAACAGGTAACAAAATAGACTTCTTGCAAATGCTAGGACAAGTATGTTAAGTAGTTAAGATGTCCCAATACTTAGGGTAGATATGGTAATTACTGTGTTATCCCTAAGAATTTGGACAAACAGTTTAAACAAACAGTGAAGCCCAAGATCAGACGATACAGACAGGGCCTACACCTTTTGCCATTTATCCAGTAGTGTTCAAGACACCTAAAGAGGCTTGTTCAAATTTAAAGGCTCCATATTCCTTAAAAAAATAGACATTTTATTATCCAAGAAAGAGTAAATAAATTGATATATGGTATTAATACAATCATAAAATGTGGCCCCTGACAGCCTGTAAAATTTCATCTCTTGTTCTTAAAATTAAATGATTTTTTTATCGTATTTCTAAATTAATATTGCCAACATTAATTCAGAGATATGATAGAAAATCATTTCATTTTTGACCCAGTTCAAAAACGAGACACTAACTAAAATTTTACAGGCTGTCATATGCCACATTTTATGATAGTATTAATACTATGTATCAATTTATTAAATCTTTCTTGGATAAGAATGCACACTATTACCTCTAAACAATATGCTGCAAAAATTTTACAAAAGCTTTCAAAGGGGCATAATTTGCCAATATTTGGTGCACTGTAACCTCGAAATAATATGCGCTACTCAACATCATCGTGTAACTACTTATGAAGTTTCAGCTTGATCGAATGTAAATTCTAGGAGGATTTAGCCGGAAACGAAAAATTAATAGAAATTTTCAAAGGGGTATAACTCTGCTAATACTTGGTGGACTGTAACCTTGAAACAATATGCGCTGCTCCACATCATGATCTAACAAAAATAAAATTTGCACACTATTACCTCTAAACAATATGCTGTGAAATGTTTACAAGAGGGGCATAACTCTGCCAATATTTGGTGCACTGTAACCTTGAAATAATATGCGCTGCTCCACATCATCGTGTAACTATTTATGAAGGTTCAGCTTGATCGGATGTAAACTGTAGGAGGAGTTAGCCGGAAATGAAAAAGTTTACAGAAATTTTCAAAGGGGCATAACTCTGCCAATATTTGATGCACTGAAACCTCAAAATAATATGCACTGCTTCATATCATCATGTAACTATTTATGAAGTTTCAGCTTGATCAGATGTAAACTGTAGGAGGAAATGAAAAAGTTTACAGAAATTTTCAAAGGCGTATAACTCTGCTAATATTTGATGGACTGTAACCTTGAAACAATATACGCTGCTCCACATCATGGTCTAACTATAAATTAAGTTTCAGCTTGATCGGATGTAAACTGTAGGAGGATTTAGCCGGAAACGAAAAGTTTAGAGAAATTTTCAAAGGGGCATAACTCTGTTAATATTTGGTGGACTGTAACCTCGAAATAATATGCGCTGCTCTACATCATGGTCTAACTATAAATGAAGTTTCAGCTTGATCGGATGTAAAATGTAGGAGGAGTTAACCGGAAATGAAAAGTTTAGAGAAATTTTCAAAGGAGCATAACTCTGCAAACAACTGGTGGACTGTAACCCCGAAACAATATGCACTGCTCCACATCAAGGTTTAACTATATACCAAGTTTCAGCTTGATTGGATGTAAACTGTAGGAGGAGTTTATGGATGGACGAACGCCATACCCCGTAACATACTACGTCTCATTTTTAAAACGGGTGTATAATGAATGGCAAACAGTGAAAACTCTGATCAAGTTCACCTTGGGCCACTCTGTTCATGCATAACTGTCTCAATAGGGTGCTGGCAAAAATCTCCAAAAAGAGTGACATCAGCAGGTCTGACTAGCTCATTCTTGTTATATATGCATCTAAAAGCAATGACAGAAATGTTAACAGTGCACACCCTGATCAAACTGCTCTGGAAGAATGTTGCCGACCTGATGAATATATCAGATTTTTGGTTTCTGACTGACATCCCTATTTGCAAGTCCACTTGACTACCTGCTAATGTGTCCAAGAATTGCTTGATGGCAGTTTTAATCAGTGCAGACCCAGATCAGATGCAGCATTTTGCAGCATCTTATCCTGGTTTACTGTTTGACCATGCATGCCTGTCCAAATACTTAGGATAAATACTGAAAGCAGCAGTATTAAATGAAAATTTTCTCTTTTATCACGGAAACCTTTGTTGTTTGCACTCATTTGCAGTGCCTCATAGGGGTGCTCTTAATTAGTAACCACAATACATGTTTTTATTGAGAAATAAGCCCTACTGTGTTGTTTCTAAATGAGTACTCATAACAACTGCTTTTATGGAGAAATAAGAAAACAAACTCCCCTTTTATTTAAAAAAAATCTTGAAGTTTATACATAACTCCAGAAAAGGTACTTTTTTTTTTGATAAAAAAATATTGATTTGTTTGTGTTGAGGTTTTATGGCCCAGTCAACCCATTGGGGTCATGTCAAGCGTGGTCAGTTTACTTAACTACACTTTTACTGGACAGGCTTAGTCCTCTAAGCAGTTAACCAGTATTGTGCACATTCTTTCGCTAGAAACTGACAACTGCCCTTCTTGAATCAGCGGAAAGGAGAGAATGACCGTAGAGAGTATTTCATGATCAATCTCTACGAAAGAATGTTGCTGACCTGGCGGGGATTGAACCCGCAACCTCCTAATCACCAGCTGAACATGCATCCAACCTGGCCACCAAGGTCGGCAAATCTTATTTCTCCATGAAATTATTATACTAAGGTTGTGGGTACTTGGTAGAAGCACCTCAGTGAGTACCCTCAACTTATGTTTTCATGAAGAAAGAAAAATATTTACTTGAAACCATCTCTCACCTAGAGCTTTTGTTTGTGTTGAGGTTTTACGGCCCACTCAACCCAATGGATTCATGTCAAGCACGGCCAGTTTACCTGACTACACTTCTTCTAGGCAGCTTAGTCCTCTAAGCGGTTAATCAGTATTGTGCACTTTCTTTAGCCAAAAACTGACATTTGCCCTTCTTGAATCAGCAGATAGGAGAGAATGACTGTAGAGAGTAATTCATGATCAATGATCAATCTCCACGAAAGAATGTTGCCAACCCGGTGGGGGTCGAACCCGCAACCTCCTAATCACCAGTTGTACATGCATCCAACTGAGCCACCCAGGTCAGCAAATCTTATTTCTATCTGAAATCATTATACATGTACTAAGTTTGTGGGTACTTGGTAAAAGCACCTCAATGAGTAGTCTCAACTTACATTTTCATGAAGAAAGAAAAAAAATTTTTACTTGAAACCATCTCTCACCTAGACCAACGATTATAAATACTCAAAGAGGTGAAATTCCATTTTGTCTTCGATAATATTCCCATACAGATCCAGATAAGAGGGGGTACCCATACAATACTTTTCTTATTTCTCTGTGAAAATATGTATTGTGATTACTGATTAGAAGCACCTCCATGAGGCACTTCTACAGAGTACCCACAACATATGTTTTCATGGAGATCAATAAGAAAAATATCAATAGTTTTCGACTGAAAAAAAAAAATCCCTGTATCTCTACGAGCTATGCATCCAGCCTTTGAAGTCAGGTAATGAGAGCTTAGATATATTTATGTGATCTGATAAGAAGTATTGTCTCCAAAAATAATAATAATAAAAAAAAAATCATAACTATGTCTGAAAAAGATGCCAGATTAATTCTGATTTAGTGATTATTCATACTCCAGACAAGCAGAGTATCCAGGGCCCAGTTGTTCAAAGCATCATTAGCTTAATGAGCTTGTTAAGGGTCATTTCATAAACTGTTTTAGCAGATTCAATACACAATATTCTGAAATTTTTTGCTGAAAAAATGTGAGTAGCTTTTGCACTGCAAAAGCTACTCACATTTTTTCAGCAAAAACTTTCAGCATATTTGCTTAGCACTTGATGTAAATTTTAACGAATCATTAACTAACGATGTCGTTAGCTTTGAACAACTGGGCCCAGACAAATATTTTTTATATCTTCGAAAAAACATGGTTTGTGGGTACTCATCAGGAGCGTCTAGGTTTGTTTGTTTGTGTTGAGGTTTTATGGCCCAGTATTGTGCACATTCTTTCGCCAGAAACTGCCCTTCTTGAACCAGCCGAAGGGAGATAATGACCTCAGAAAATATTTCATGATCAAATCTCTACGAAAGAATGTTGCTGACCTGGCGGGAGTGGAACCTGCAACCTCCTGATCATCAGTCGCCGCACATCCAACTGAGCCACTGAGGCCGGCAGGAGTGTCTTGGTGACGTGCTTCTAACCCACTGTCGACTGAATGAACTCCCCCACACTATATGTTGGAAGATTCTAATTTTGATTTTAGGTATGTTGGGCTATGTGATTTAGATATTCTTAGAAAAATATGTTTAACCTATTTGCAAACAGTGAAGACCCTGATTAGATGCAGCATTCTGCAGCATCTGATCTGGGTCTGCACTGTTTGCCAATTTCCTATTTAGGGGTCTCCTGACTACAATGGGTTAATCAGCAAAATTTTTATAATTGTTTTTGTGGAGAAATAAGAAAATTATTAATACTATTGGTTAAAAAAAAATTGTGCATTTCTATTCATACTGCACCAAAGAATTACAGGAGGATAATATGACAAAAGAATTTAACCTATTCTAAGCTCAACATGGAACAAGGGCCCTTACACCATACAATGTAGGCAAGGCCAAACAAAGTAAAAATGTGAAATGATAATACCTTGCCACTATCATGTGGCATGCAGATAACTCTGTCAAAAATTGACGAAATTTGCCAATTAGCAATCCCAAAAAGGATCGCGACAATATCAATGCACATACATGCACCAAGTTTAGTGAAAACCCATTGACATTTACACAAGTTATTGTTGGAAAAGAAAATTAGTATGGACAGACATACAACAGCTGAACACATGGACAGACACACGGATGACTAACATGACCATAATACCCCACCACTATCGTATGGCTGGGTATAACAAAGTACCATTTTTGGGTAGCCCTACCCTACCTAATTTTCCTGGTGAAACCTAGCATTATGTTTTCATAATAATAATGATAATTTGGTGCTATTGGGATAAAGTATTTATGCTACCATATTTATGCTAAATATTCAGACAAGTTGGTCTGTGCAAACAGTGTAGATCCAGATTAAACTGCTCTTAGAGGAGCAGTTTGATCTGAGTCTACAGTGTTTGCCATTCTATCAGTACTATTCAGATGCCTCAATGGGTAATCAAACAGATTTGGTAAAATTTAATGTGAATTATCGTGCGGAGTTCAAATATATTTGGTAATTATAGTATAATTCTATATAAAAATGTATAAAAAAATAATAATAAAAATAATAATAATCACTACCGACCCAATCTATTTGCTTTTAAACATATATATTTTGATTTGGCCTTAGACAGCAAAGGTTTTGTTTGTTTGTGTTGGGATTTTATGTCCCAGTCAACCCAATGGGGTCATGTCGAGCGCGGTCAGTTTACATAACCAAACGTTTACTGGGCAGGCTTAGTCCTCTAAGCGGTTAATCAGTATTGTGCACATGCTTTCGCCAGAAACTGACAACTGCCCTTCTTGAATCAGCGGAAGGGAGAGAATGACCGTAGAAAATATTTCATGATCAATCTCCACGAAAGAATGTTGCCAACCTTGGCAGCGGTTGAACCCTCGACCTCCTAGTCTCCAGTTGGACGGCCCATCCAACTGAGCCACCAAGGCCTAGAGAGCAAAGGTACAAACTTATCAGGGCCTTTACTGTCTGTTTGAAGAATCAATGGATACATAAAGAACTGGTGTTTTACATACCTTTCAATAATTATTAAAGTCATATCAAGATGATGGAAAGGTGATAATGAAAGGCTCTATGCAATGAAGTGTCATACAGTCCTGAGCTGGGTTCTGCCTCCAGCAGGATTCAAACCCTGAGCCTCATAAGCTGAAGCTAGGAGCAGTTGGGAGCACTTAACCAACCGGATGCCTGGGCCCAGTTGTTCAAAGCTAACGACGTCGTTAGTTAACGATTCGTTAAAATTTACATCGAGTGATACGCAAATATGCTGAAATTTTTTGCTGAAAAAATGTGAGTAGCTTTTGCAGTGCAAAAGCTACTCACATTTTTTCAGCAAAAAATATTAGAATATTGTACATTGAATCCGCTAAACCAGTTAACGAAATGACCCTTAACGAGCTCGTTAAGCTAACGACGTTTTGAACAACTGGGCCCTGGACTCTAAGATGCCCCAGAAAGTATAAATGCGAGGTCTGATCAGGCATAGCTCCAAATAAGAGGGGTGGATACCCGTCATATTTAACTCGAATAATCGCTTATCTTGAAATGAAAATCTGGTCCCTATTTAACATGGAAATCTAACAACAAGTAACAAAATATTGTGGAAAAGAGGAGAAATTGCTCCTAAGGAGCAATTTCTCCTCTTTTCCACAATATTTTCAATACACTTGACCCTCGCTATCTCAAACACTGACAACTCAAACTACTGCATAAGTCAAACTAGACTTTTAATAATGTTGGTTTAGTTTTGCTTTATATATTCTTTACATTTCAACTCCTGTTATCTCAAACTACTGTCATCTCAAACTGAAAATTATGGTCCCTTGGAGTTTGAGATAATGAGAGTCCACTGTATTGTGGGTGCCACAACACATTTTCATGGAGAAATAAGAAAAATACCGTTATCAGTTTTTTTCAAGTTGAGAAAAAAAACCGCCCTATCTGGAACTATAGATATCAGGGAATTTGCTCTTTGCAAATGACATATGGGTGCCAATCTCAGGTTTCATATCATACAGCTCAGGTTTCAAGTACATTGTAGTCAATAATTTCTTCATTCCGTTCTTCAAGACTCTTCTTCCAGAATCGTGACTATTTTCTAATCTGAAGCAAATTTATTTCTTTTTCTGTCAATGAGTTTAGAAGTTTTTACTTTGGCTTAGCTTCATCTTAAATTAACCATTTCAGTGCTTAGCAAAATTTGTAGCAGACAGCATTCTATTTTTTCTCATTATTTTTCAAAGAAAATAAAACTTGATGTTTCATGTGAATCGAAGAAATTCTTACTATTTTTCCAAAATTATATAAACCATTAATTCGCCAAGCAAAAATTTTAGCAGACAACATTCTATCTTTTTACTGTTACTTTTCCTAGCAAATAAGACATTGTCTGCTATGCAGATGATTCCCATGAAAGAGTAATTAAGCTTTAAAGTCATCTGAAACAATTTTGAGTATACTTTAGGGCTAAATTCACATACAACAGGCAATACACTGTATGTGATTTATGAGTTTAACCCTTGCCTTGCTGAATAATTAAGATGCTACGCCCACTTCTAATTTCCAACCAATCAGATTACTTGATCTGGGTTTTTGGTAGAAATTCACATATTTAATGACAAACAGTGCAGGTCCAGATCAGTTGGCTTCTTCAGAAGCCAAATGATCTGGATCTACACTGTTTACTAAGATGAGGCATGTCGTGTTCAGCAAGAGAAGGGTTAAACAATTTGGCTCACGCTTGCTTATGCATAGACTGGCTCCAGTCTCCAGTGACTAAATATTTTTCTCATAATTTTGTTTGATAATCCACTAAAATAAAAAAAACAAACTATCATGACTATTAAGGCTGGTCACCAACCTTTATAGTCATGATATTACTTTGCTTTTATTTTAGTGGATTATTAAACAGATTATAAGAAAAAAACATTTTGTCACTAGAGACTGGAGCCAGTCTAGCTTATGCAGTGCCCAGAGTTTTCATTGGAGTCAAAAGTTTAGGACAATTATGGTAAGAAGTTAAATGTCCTATTATTCAGGTTTCATAGCTTTAAATAAGGCACTTTTTTCAACCAAAAATACACAATGTATTGATATTTTTTCTTATTTCTCTACAAAAAATGATTGTTGTGGGTACTCATTAGAAGCATCTCTTTGAGGCACTTCAAATACCGTATTTGACCTAATTACCGCACATACCCTATAAGCCCACAGTCAAGCGATTCCGTAGTCTTCAGAATGCAGCCAGTGTACTTTTCGTCTACTTCGTCATAAAGGCATATGTTGTGGGTACCCATTTGAATTGCATCGACTTGTCGATGCAATTCAAATGAGTACCCATAACATATGCTTTTATAAAGAAAACCAGAAAAAAAAACAACACAAAAACATCGCATAAGCATCATTACATATAAATCCTTTGCCGATCTTTCTTTAAGTGTATATACCATGATTTTGGGTGGATACTTATTTTACCACAAGTTTTCCCAGTAATTTTGAAAAATCTAAGCGCTCGGTGCAGCAATTAGGTGGAATACGGTAAATACCATCAACAAATGTTTTTGCGGAGAAATAAGAAAATTTGTACCCCACCCCCTCCTCCCTATTATCTAGAGCCATGGGTTTTATAGAAGTGATGCTACAATACTGTTTCATTAATCAGAAAGAGTATGACTAAACACATTTTGAGCTGCCAGTAGTATGTGAATCCCTATAATTTTCCCTAATTAGCCTATTTCTGCAGAACTGAACAATTAGATGGTATCATATTTACCCTAAGCATTAAACAAGAAGCAGTTTCAAAGAACAAGATAAGAAACGAACATTAGTAGATATTTTTTGCAATTTTCCAATACAGTCAACCCTCTTTATACTGACATTTGATATACAACAAAATTCGTTACAATGACAATTAGAATGGAACGATTCCTTAGCTCAAGACAAGTAGAAAATTAAGGATAGTCAGGAATATTGTATTTAATACTCCAAGAAACATATGTTGTGGATATTTGTGAGAATCACCTCACTGAGTCAATTCTAACAAATATCCACTTTGTTTCTTGGAGTAAAGAAGGAGAAAAGGCTTATTATCATTTATAATGCTGGTATATGTTGGGATTCTATATAGCGGCAGATTCTTTTTAAAGGCAAAATCTTGCTGTCGTTATAACGAGGGTCCTCTGTATTATAATAAAGGTTCTTAAAACAAAGTTTTCTTTGGATGAAAACTGGCAAATGATCACAATCGCTCATCCTGAGCCTTCGGCCTCAGGTGAGCTAAAAAGCAGAAAATAAGGTTAGACTTTTCTTGCAAACTGTCTCTTTGGCAGACAGGAGACAACTTACATAAACTGGCAAACCTTACTTTCTGGGAAAAGTAATAGGTCTTATGTTTTAAGGTTAATTAGAAACTGACCTTAACGCAAAAAGTGAAACTAAACTCTCTCAGTTCAGTGAGCCTCAGCCGTGACATACAGGTAAAGGTTGAGTGTGTTTTGCCTTGTTGGCCCGTTCAACAATTTTTAATTAATGTTGAGCCATCTACTAGAGAGAGGGACAAAGGGTTTACATGGGTATACATTATTTTTTCTTATTTCTGCTCAAAAACATAGATTGTGGGTACTCATTAGAACTGCCTCATCGAGGCAGTTCTAAATAGTACCCACAATCTGTGTTTTGAGCAGAAATATGAAAAATATCAGGATTTTTCATCTGAACATTTTCATTTTTTGGCGGTAAAATTTTCAGTATATTGGAATAGGCGTGTTTTCGTAATATTCTAAATGTCCTTCTCTGGATGCAAGTGCATGCTAGGTACCAGAAGCCTTTTCCATGTGGTTACCGAGTACTGCCAAAAAGACGGTAGGTGGAACTTTTGATTGCAATCACATATGCTCACTGGGGCTGCTTTCCAAAATACAAAGTGATCGCATAAGTTTTGTACCTAATGACGAGCACCAACAGGAAAATGGTTCAGGGCAAAACAATCGTAAGTAATAGCACTTCAGAACGCAGCAAGGGTATCAATTAAGGGGACTAAATACATTTGGTAGAATTTGTGTCATTTTTTGACAAGGGAGGCAACTTATGTACTTCCTGTTTGCTTTCAAGCACACCAAGCCTCTTCTGAAAAGGATTCTAATTAGAGTTCTTTCCCTTGAATGTGTATTCATTCCTCTTAACCCTTAAAGCGCCAAGAAAACTGCATCTGAAAATGTCGTCTGTTTACGTCATCTGATGAATATTCTTGCAAACTTTTCAAACCTATTTTTTGCATACCAGCAAACAGTGTGGACCCTGATCAGACTGCTCCTAGGAGCAGTCTGATCTGGGTCCACACTGTTTGCAGAAATGACTTTTAAAATCACAAGCAGAAGACAAAGCAGATGACAATTGTTGTGATTGGTGCTTTAAGGGTTAAGCTCTCCTTTGCTTTGTATTCAAAGCATCTAGAAACCTCTAGTTTTATAATACAAATGGGAAAAAGTATGGAGTTTCTACAGAAGAGTTCTGTAATGTAAATGAGTAAAACCCGTTAGCCTTGTAACAAAAATATCCTATTTTCAGAAAGAAAAAAAAACAACAAGACAAAAACAATCAGGAACTTGTCAGTTTTGCAATCTGCTGTCAACTGCAGCTGAGAAAATCTAATGTCATACATATGAACAGTGTAAGTAGACAAAACAACTTCCCTTTACTGACACATACAGAATACCATAATATTTCTAGACTATAGGCCTGGATAAGAGTGGGTATCAGGTTATCACAAAAACATGTTGTGGGTACTCATTAGAAGTGCCTCAGTGAGGCACTTCTAATGAGTACCTCAACATATGTTTTCCTGGAGAAATAAGAAAAATATCAACACTTTTGGATTGAAAAAAAGCGCCTCAACTAGAGTTATACATAGGTCTATACATAAGTCTAGATAAGAGTGGTTATCAGGTAAATAGTTTTCTTATTTCTCAATGACTTGATTGATTGTGTTGGGGTTTAATGACACATCAACCCTTGTGGGTCATTTTGTGTCGTCTCCCTGAGAAAGGGAAAAAAGTGATAGAAGAGATCGTAGAAGAGATTAAAGAGAGGGACAGGGAAGAAAGGAACAGGAATGAAAGTGAAGAAACAGAAGAAATAAAAATATTCCCCATCTACCCTTACCTGCTACAAGGATAGCAGGCCTTGCCCAACTGTAAGCCAATATCAGTTGGACGCCCTGGTGACGTAAGATACACGACACCTTCGCACCACCCGACCACCCCAATGTTGTGGGTACGCATTAGAAGCGCCATGCCGGGGCACTTCTAATGAGTACCCACAGCATATGGCTGTTTTGGTTGAAAAAAGTGCCTTATCAAGAACTATGCCTACAACCTACAGCTCTAGATCAGTAATCAACATACATGTAGCAACAGACAAAGTATTGTTATGTTTCTTATTTCTCCATCAAACATGTTGTGGGTATTTATTAGAAGAAGTAGAGTAATTAGAAAAATATTATTCAGATATATTACCTCTTAACTGGAGCAATAACACACACACATGCACACAGACACACACACAGACACATAAACACACACACACACAGACAGACAGACAGACACATACACACACATGCACACACATGGCATGACCCATCCATTTTTTTTTTCAAACTTGAAAGTTGAAAAACATTGAAATTCTGGACAAGAAGTCATTTTCTAGACAGCAGAACCTATATTAACCCTATTATATTAACCTTTGTCCTGCTAATATAAATTAAGATGCCTTGCCCTTTTCAAATTTTCAGCCAATCAGATTACTTGATCCAGACTGTTGATATAAATTCACACACTGAATGGCAAATAGTGCAGATCCAGAAGCCAAATGATCTGGATCTACACTGTTTGCAAAGGCAGGGTATATCCGGGTTCAGCAGAACCAAGGTTAACAGTTACCTTTCCACAACAGCCTTGTTTTCTGATATCCAAAAGAGCAGTGTTACTATATATTTAACATCTTTACAATGGGATCAACTCTCTACAACAGTCAGTTTTATTTGTTCCCAAGAGTTACTGTAGGGATTGGCCATGATATCTATATGGGTCAAAACTACTCAGGCCTTTCTATCCCAATACTTAAAGTAAAAACACCACAATCTCTTTATGCGCCGTCCTACTGGAGATCAGGAGGTCCTGGGTTCAACCCCTGCTGAAGTCCGCAACATTCTTTCGTAGAGATTGATCATGAAACATTTTCTACAGTCATTCTCTCCCTTCCGCTGATTCAAGAAGGGCAGTTGTCAGTTTCTGGCGAAAAAATGTGCACAATACTGGTTAACCGCTTAGAGGACTAAGCCTGCCCAGTAAACGTGTGGTTAGGTAAATTGACCGTGCTCGACATGACCCCATTGGGTTGACTGGGCCGTACAACCTTAACACAAACAAACCACAACCTCTTTATAACACTATTGTTGGGGTCCAAAGCATAAACCGTGTTAGTTAAACATCCGTGTTATATCCAAACAAAAATGTATAGATTATATTGAAAAATGACCATTTATGGTCATTTTTCAATATAATCTATACATTTTTGGGATCCATCTGTGAACCGTGTTATATCCGAAACCGTGTTATAACGAACCGTGTAATAAGGAGGTTGTAGTGTACAGTAATTTTGAAAAATCTTTTTTTTTACTTTTGCAATAAAAATATACTGTGGGTGTGCTCTTCGAAACAGCCTCACCAAAGCAATTCCAGGGGGTACACTTAACTCTTGTCATGCTGAATAAATTAAGATGCCATGCCTACTTCTAATTTTTAACTAATCAGATTGCTTGATCTCAATAGTTGCTATAAGTTCACATACTTAATGGCAAACAGTTTAGATCCAGATCAGATGGCTTCTTCAGAAGCCAACTGATCTGGATCTACACTGTTTGCAAAGGCAGGGTATATCAGGGTTCAGCATGACAAGGGTTAAGATATATTTTGGTAGAAAAAGAATAACAACAAAAATTATCTTCTAAACACTCCCCTTATTTCATGCTACAGGTATGTAACAAAAACTTCATAAAAGCTGAAAGAGTGGGCGAGATGAAGTGCCAAACCACATCCTATTACAATAAATTAATCAAATCCAAAACCTGAGCTTATGAAAGCTGATTATCATATTTACCCTAGGAATTCGGAGAGCCAGGCATGAGCAAACAGTGTAGACCCTATCAGATGCCACTGGACGTGGCATCTGATAGGGTCTACACTGTTTGCCCCTCATCCAGCAGTTTTTAGACACATCAATAGGCAGTAAAATGGAATTGGTTCAAATTTAAGGGAAAATATGGTAAGGAGTTAAGATGTCCAAATACTCAGGGTAAATATGGTAGATTAGAAAGAGAGGACAACCCTGGATCAATAAGTCAGCCCGTCAACTCCAACAGCTATGGTATTTGTGGATACCAGATCATGTCACCTACAACTCACACCCATTAACAATGAAACACAGCATGTAAATGTCCTAAAATTTTGTCCTAAAATTTTGTACACCAAAGCTTCTGACAAATGGCATAATTATGTAAACAGTGCAGACCCAGGTCAGACTGCTCCTGAAGGAGCAGTCTGACCTGGGTCTACACTGTTTGCCATTTCACTAAGCACTTTAAGAAACAACTGCATAAAAAAAAAAAAAAATAAGCCAAACTAGAAATGTGTCCAAAGGACACTGATGCCCCCGCCTGAAAAATTATATGCAAATTGCAAACATCAGACGTGGTGGAGATGGATGGACGGATGTACGGGGGTAACACTATAATTATGCTTTTTCCACCATTCTTCGAAAGGCGGGGGCATAAAAAGTATGGTATACAGTGTTCGAAATTTTAGGACATTTACTGAAGTGTGACAAGGTGTTTGTTTGTTTGATTTGAGGTTTTACGGCCCAGTCAACCCAATGGGGTCATGTCGAGCGCGGTCAGTTTACCTAACCACACGTTTACTGGGCAGGCTTAGTCCTCTAAGCGGTTAACCAGTATTGTGCACATTCTTTCGCCAGAAACTGACAACTGCCCTTCTTGAATCAGCGGAAGGGAGAGAATGACCGTAGAAAATATTTCATGATCAATCTCCACGAAAGAATGTTGCCGACCTCGGCGGGGGTTGAACCCGCGACCTCCTGGTCTCCAGTCGGACGGCGCATCCAACTGAGCCACCGAGGCCGGCTCCGTGACAAGGTGTCAAGGTGACAAGGTGTCCCTGGAATATATGCAAACAGTAAAGGCTCAGATTAGCCTGCGCCTTCTCATGAAAGCACCCATAGCATATATACAGTTAAGTTTTTTTTTGTTTTTTTTTGTTTTTTTTTAATTTTGAATCCTTGTCCTGCTGAACCAGGATATACCCTGTCTTTGCAAACAGTGTAGATCCAGATCAGTTGGCTTCTGTAGCCAACTGATCTGGATCTGCACTTTTTGTCATTCTGTATGTGAATTTGTATCAACAACCTGGGTCAAGTAATTTGATTGGCTGAAAACTGGAAGTAGGTGTGGCATCTTAATTTATTCAGCATGACAAGGGTTCATCATAAAGTACTATTTTCTTATTTCTCCACAAAAACATCTGTTTGTACTTATTAGATGCACCTTGCCAAAGGACAAGAAAAAATGAGTACTTTCAACATATTTTCATGGTGAAACAAGAAATATATTTACCTGATACAACTCCCTATTCTAGATAATACAAATATATATGCACATGTCTTCATGGAGAAATAAGCGCCAAATTAGAGCTGTGTATCAATATATGACAAGGATAATGATGTTTGTGCGGATACGCAGGATAATCCAGACTGCTGCTATTATAGAACTACAGGAAACCCTGTTATAACGACAGCATTTGTTCCCAAAGATATTGCCATTAAAATGAATTTGCTGTTGTAAAGAATTCTTAATGAGCAAAATGATATGCAACAATGCCATGTTTTATTCTTATTTCTTCACAGAACGTATGTTTTGGATATTTGTTAGAATTGCTTGGTGAGGCGATTCTAACAAATATCCAAAACATATGTTGCTTGAAGTATTGAATATTATGTTCCTGCATAATTTGTTATTAACTGTCATCTCTTGAGAGAGGGTTTCCGTGCTCAGTCAAATTGTCAGTATAACGAATTTTGTTGTTGTATCGAGTGTCAGTATAAAGAGGATTGACTGTATATATACTCAACAAAATAATTTAAGGGCCACATAGTGAAAATTTCCATATATACAAACTTTGGCCAGGTGTATGGGCAAAACTACAGAAGATATCAAAATATTGTTGAATGTTTCTTTAAAAGAAAGCCTTCCAACAAAAATATTTGAAATAAAAATTTTCATTTTAAAATTTGCAAAAAACACTACTTTTTATCCAAAAATTAAAAATTTACATTTTCGCATCAAAAGTGATGTCTGGGCTCCCAAATGTGAAAATCTCATAGAAAAAGCCTTACTTGTTATCAAGAAATGCACATTTTGCTAGAGGTACCCTCTACAGATTATTCCTTGTCTATGGGGATCTTTCGAGGCATTTTTGGCCTCTCAAAGGGTTGGTCTCTTTTTCTGGCCATATCTGTGTTTCTTTTACTGGAATGCAGGTTGAGTTTGCATGACTTTGTGTGTGACAGAGTATTGTTTTCATTAAACAAAGGAATTTTCCGGTATTGTGAAAAAACTTCATTTTGGGGTAAAAATTGTTTTTTTGGAAATTCCCATTTTTCTTAGAATCTTTTGGTCTGGCATTGTTGGTGCCATTGACACTTTTGTAGCTGAACATGTTGCAAACATGTTGAGCTGATTGACATAGGGATGAGACTTCTGATTTTGTCCATGAAATAATTATAAAACTTGAGGGTCGCATTTTAGTGATAATCAAAGGGGAAATAAAACTGGTGGTCCTAACATTATTTTATGGAGTATATTTATGGAGCTATCAAGAGAAATTTTCTTTCATATTTCTCTGCGAAAACATACATTTTAAATATTGTGGGTATGGTAAATGTCAATTTCGAACACTTTGTTCCATACTTTTTAGGCCTAAATTTTTCTTTTCATGCAGTTGTTACTTAAAATACTTAAAATGGAATGGCAAACAGTGTAGACCCTGATCAGACTGCTCCTCTGGGAGCAGTCTGATCTGGGTCTGCACTGTTTGCATATGTCATTTTGTCAGAAATTTTGGTGTAAGTAACTTTAGGGCATTTACTGTACTAGATAAAAGTGCCAGATTCCAGTTGGTACCTCAGTTTGCTTTTGATACCGTAGAATTACCATACCTACTTTACTAAAATCCTTACCATACTTGTCCTAAAATTTGAACGTCCATTTTGACTACCTGCTGATGTGTGTAAAATATTGCCGGAGGAGCAGCAAACATAGTAGACCTTGATCAGATGTCTGTCCCAATACATGGGGTTGTTATAGGGTCACAAAGGTGAAGGTTACATCTAGTTTCTCGTTATTTTTCTCACCTGAAACTGGTCCGTCCTGTATGGATGGTGATAACTCGGCACTCCTAGCGCTGCTGCAGTGATGGCAAATCTTGACGGGTCCTGTGGATAATAGGCCCCTCCTCTAGGTAGCGCAGGTATTCCAGAACTTGAGGGACTCTGAGGCCTGGCCCTTTTGAAGGAGGAGGAAGCATCATGAGGAGATCCACCTGGACCTGGAGGACCTCTGAAATGAGAGATTAGAAAAACTGAGTTAGCCCATTTCAGACTGAATCTACACTTTTTGCAAAGGCAGGGCATAGGACTAGGGTTAAATTTTAGATAAACATGGAAAGGAGTAAGAATTGTCGTCATCCCATGCATATTCAATTCTGGCAACTGGAATGTGTACCTGACAATACCCGTCGTATTGTTCTACAGCTGCGGCAAAATGGTCAGAAATCCTAAGTACAAATGTACGATAATGGGAGATAGCTGTCAGTTAACTCCCCTGAATACTCTAGTTGGATTACTCTGATTCTATCATTACCGTTAAGGATAGCTGCCTTTTCTTTGAGAAATCTAACTTAAACGTAGTCATAAAAGGGCAAAGCTTCCAAAATATAAAGATACATTCTTTGTGCAATAAAATGTGTAATGTCAATAAATATACTTAAAGCCATTACAAAACAAACTAGTATATTTGTTGTTTTTCTCATTTATAGCAATGTTTCAAGCATTTGTTTATGCTTAAATTACCTTGCTTTTCATACAAGAACAGTTTAAAAAAGTTGCCCTCAGATACCCACTCATGCGTAAAATTTTGACGAAAAATGGTAATATTGTCAAATTTCTTTTTTAACATTTTTAGAACATAAAATGCCATAAAATTCCAAAAAAATGTTCTTGCCATGGTATCCATTTTGTTGCCAACAATAAAAATACACCATAAACACTAAAGTTCCTTACACGAATATGAGTTGAAGCTGTACTTCAAATTTCAGACTTTATGAAATTTGCATGGATACTGAAAATCATCTTGAATGTCATTTACAATGTATAATGAAAACATCTCATGGCTGGTAACCTGAATCGAAAATAAAAGCGCTGCAGGCACTGCACCATGCCCTGCCACTGCACTTACATCAACTGGCCATAACTCTGTCAAAAATGAAATCAAAGGAAGGTGCATTAGCTGAGATGACTATTTTCAGTGTTCAAAGGGCCATAGCTCAAAATGTAAGTAAACCAGACTTACAGATCTCGTTTTCTGCAGATCCCCTCACGGGGCTTTACATTCATGTAAAGATTAGAAGTATATCACAGAAACTGTTATTTTCAATGTTCAAAGTCCCATAACTCAAAAAGTAATTAAGCCAGTTCTTGTGTTCTACATGTCATCTTAGGCTGCTTTACATTTTTGCAAGACTTCACGAAAATTTCTGAAACCCTTTTCACGTTATAGAAAGGACACAAGTATATATCTGGGATCACTATTTACAATGTCCAAAGGGCAGTAATTCTAAAAGCAGGTAATTCAGAGTTATGGTTCTTGTGTTCTGCACATCAAAGCATGGTGATATACATTTGCATAAAATATCTCAAACAGTTTTCAAATTACACAGTGGACACATATATAACAGAAATCACTATTTGCAATGTTAAAAGGGCCATCACTCCAAACGTAGGCTAAGCTGAGAGTTATACTTCTTATGTTCTGCACCTTGTCTCATGTTGCTTTACATTTGTGTCAAGTTTAACAGAGCAGACACTAGTACATTTTTTGTACATGGTAGAAATGGCTATTTTCAATGTTTACGATGTTCAAAGGGCTAGGTTGACCAGAGTTATGGTTCTATGTTCTGAACATTGTCTCACAGTGCTTTACATTTGGGTGAGATTTCATAAAAATATCTCAAATAGTTTTCAACTTACAGAGCGGACATGAATACATGGTGGAAATAGCTAGGTTCAATGTTCAAAGGGCAATAACTCCAAAAGTTGGCAAATCAGAGTTACTGTTCATGTGTTCTGCATGTCATCTCATGATGCTTTACATTTTTGTGTAGTTTCATAAAAATATCACAAATGGTATCAGAGTTATGGAGAGGGACACAAGAACATGATAGAAATGGTTGTGGTCAATGTTCAAAGGGTAATAATCCAAAAGAAGGCATCAGAGTTATGGAGCGGACATGAAATTATGTAGTGCTGACGGACGGACAGACGTCCGTTCTAACATTTCAGGTTTAAGGGCTACCTCAATGTTAATTTAGGGGCTATTTTTTGGGGGTTTAGGGTTCAGCTAATGTATTTTAAATGGAATAAACTTGGACATACCTCATAATTATGTCCAAAATAGCCCTTAAATCTTGGATGTTCACCAGGACAGATGGACAGACACTCAAAATTTCAAAGGATATAACATAATACCTTGCCACTTTTTGCGGCGGGACACAAAAATGACTGAACGGTTCTCATTTCTGTCGATTATTGCCATCAAAAATGCCATATAAAGGGTAACTTCCGGTTTTTATGCATAGAGTATGCATAAAAACTAGAAGTTACCCTTTATATGTCATTTTTGAGCTTTTAACTTATCGACTTAAATTTGAAAGCTCAAAAATCAATGAAAGCTGGATCCTGACATGTATACAAACACACTGGAACAATATTTAAAATTACCAAAACTTTTTCGCATAATAACAGAGACACTTCTAGTGAGTACCCACAACATATGTTTTTGTTGAGAAAAAAGAAAAATATTATGTGGATACCCCACCCCCTCTTATCTGTAGCTATGAATATTGTTTGCCTCCCTTCTGAAAGGAACCTACTTTAAAAGGAAAGAAACAATGCTCCCAGGGGAGGCAACTTCTTTCCTTTTAAAGTAGACCACTTGTCAGAAGTGGCATAATGTGCAGAAAAGCAAACAGCAAATCACAAGTTGTCTCCTTTGTAAAAAATGGCAGGAAATCTACATAGAGTATCAAGTCCTCTTAACATCTTATCATGTTATCACAAAACTTTATCAAGTCAATTTTATTACTTAACAATGTGTTTAAAGAGTACTACGGTATGGCAAATAGTGCAGACTCTGATAAAACTGCTCCCGTTGAAAAAATTAGGGTTAATATCATATCACGATCATAGCTCAGACACTTTCAAAACAATACAAAACAATCACTTACAACAGCAATATACTGGTACCTGGCTCCGCCTGTCTGCTGGCGCCAAAAGTTCATCTGCCGGGCCCAGACAGGATGAAGGTAATTGTAACCCTGAGAATGCATTTTACGTTAAATCCTCTTGAGGAGTCAGATACAATGACTGATATTCTATAGAAAAAAATATATATCACCAGATCCTTTCCAAAAATGGTGTAGTTGCCATTTGTGAATACTCCATATAGCACGCAAAATAACTCTGGACTCTCAGTTCTGTATAAACTAATTTAAAAGTACATGTAAGTCAAATGAGCTGCTTTCTAAAAAATTACATAATGTAGCTGAATTATAGTATAGTTCCAGATAGGGCTTAAGGACTATAAGGACATAGCTCTGCATCAGTTTTATTTTTCAATTACTGTATTTCACCTAATTACAGTACCACTATGTGAGCTTAGGTTCTTTTAAATTACTGGAAAAACTTGTAGAAAAATATCTACTTTTTTAATATCTAAGGGCACACTTTTTGTATGCTGGCTAATTTTGCATGCTTTTTTGTCGTCTGTGGATTTTTTTTTTTAAATCAACTTTTTAAGAAAGAGTTAAAGCAAGATTAGCAGAGGACTCCATGAGGGGCGTATTAAATGATGCAAATGCAATTTTATTTCCGAATTTCTTCTTAGAAGAATGTGTTGTTTGTACTCATTTGAATTGCCTCAACTTGTTGAGGCAATCCAAATTAGTACCAACAACATATTCTGTATAAAGAAGTAGATAAAAGTACACAGACATTAATCTGAAGACCAAGAAATTGCTTGACTGTGAGCTTATAGGGGTATGTGCAGTAATTAGGTCGAATACAGTACTTAGACATTTTGCTTTTTTTTTTTGCATGAAAATATGTTGTGGGTATTCGATAGAAATGCTTCACCAAGGTAAGCCTAATATAAAATACCCACAACTTATGTTTTTTGAAGAAATAAAGAAAATACACGTATATACGTCTGGAATCCTTATAAAGCTACAACAGCTACAGATAAAAAAGAAAAAAAAAAACACTTTCTCAGGAAAAACTAAGAAAACTTCTTTCATTTGAATATGCTGCTCATATGCTCTAGACAAAAAGGTATCCAGAAAAAAAAAATATAATTTCTCCTTGAAAATATGGTAGGGTACTAAGTGAGGCACTTCTCATGAGTACCCACAACAAATATTTTCATGGAAAAATAAGAAATTTATGAATACATTTTGGTTGAAAAAAACACACACACTAAAAAAAAAACAAAAAAAACCCCATCTTTTCTAGAGCTATGACTGTTTGCCTTCCTATCTATTTGTCCTTACCAGTTTGTCTAGATGTGTCTCAGGTGTTTCAGTTAAATATCATTAACTAAATACATTTTTTAAATAATAACTGCATCCCAAAAAATGTCAAAAAATAAATAATATTTTCTTTCATCACAGCACCGGTAAAGTATGAGCAATTTATAAGCTAGTTTTCCATCACAATTCATGTTCTAAAACGACTGAGCAACTACAAAAACTATGGCTGTATAAACCGATGAAAAGAAATATTTGAGCAAATCTTCAGGCACTTTTCAGCTCATTCAAATAAAAGTATTTGACTTAGTTAAAGTAATACGAGATGTTAAAAGCACAGAATCATTATCCACAAGATATCAAAATAAAAAGACGTTCTTTTGTCTCAAATATAGATATCACATTATCAAATAGTCTCCTCAGAGAACCAGTTTGACTGTCTTTTCCTAATTTTCCATAGTTCTTGATAAGGTACCCCTTTCAACCAAAAAATATTGATATTTTTCTTATTTCTCGACAAAAATATATGTTGTGGGTACTCATTTAAAGCGCGTCGCTGAGGCGCTTTTAATGAGTACCCACAACATATGCTTTTGTGGAGAAATAAGAAAAAATTTATCTGAGTACCACGCTTATCTAGGGCTATGTAATTCCAGACAAAGACATTTCAAAGTCTTGCATTGCAGCAGAGAGAATCTATGTAACTGAAGCTGACAAGAAATCTAATAGAAATGTTGAGGACAGGTAAAAAACAGAATTAAAGTGGCTGACTCTAGATAATCAGTCAAAGGTTACAGGAAACCCACTAAGGTAAAAACAGAGGATTAAAGTGGCTGACTCTAGACTTGCTGACTCATGATTTGCAATTTACTGATGGTAAGAATCGCTTAAAGAGACATTGCAAAACCCTAATTACAATGTCACTCATTAGAATTGGCTTAAGTTTGCAAAACCCTAATTACTATGTCATTGATTAGACTTGCACTGAACTATATGGTATTGCACTGAACTCCAATGGAAAATGAAATTCCAGTGGAATAATTAAATTTTACAGAAAAAAAAAAATCTGTACATGGTTAGATCTGGTGAAAACATAAACCAAAAAAAAAAAAAAAAAATGTATAAATAAATCTTATGATGTTTGTTTTATTCAGTTTTAACAATCTTTGTCATATTGCTTCTTCAGAAGCCAACTGATCTGGAGCCACCCTGTTTGCCATTATTAAGTATGTGAATTTATAGCAACAATCCAGATCAAGCAATCTGATAGGCTGAAAATTAGAAGTGGGTGTGGCATCCGAGGTGCTTCTAATGAGTACCCACAACCTATGTTTTTATGGGGGACTGGCGAAAATTATCCCAAAATTATTACCTAATTCTCTATCTTAACAAGTCCACTGAGTAAAAATCTTCTTTTCATTTTTTTTTTTTTTTTTGATTTTAGGCATGTCAGGCAAAATGATGCAGACACTCCCAAAGAAAAATGGTTGAACTATCTGCAAACAGTGGGGACCCTGATCAGATGCCAGGCTGTGTAAAAATCTTAAACATGAGACAAAAAGAATATTTTCCTCAGAAAATGCAAGAGGACTTGTTAAGGAGTATAATCTGGTGGTAATTCTGGAATAATTACCCCCACGCTTTAATGATGGGGATATTGTGAACGTCTATCTCCGTCAGGGCTCTGGAAATTTTGAAATCTGAATCGGTCCAGCCGATGACGATGACGTCATCAATGAGCCCATTTCCAAAAAAAATATGTATATATCACCTGTCACGAAAACTAATGACAATTGGCAGTCCTATAACTCCTTTTAAATAATATACCTCAACCCCGTTATATGACGGAAGTCCGGGTATAACGAGCATGATCAAAGCTGGCGTCATCAATAAATACAGTCAGGTATGTAAAAAGAAAGAAAAAAAAACAAAACAAAACAAAAAACAAACGGTTTTGTTGTTATTTCCACCTCCGCAGGGTTTTCCTAAACTATTTATAAACAACTGATTCCCGTCTTGTATAAGCACGAAGACGGTGGGAAACAGGAGAGACGGAACGAAACGACTTTCATGGACCTAATTAGGTCTAATAAAAAAGGCCTGCGCCACGGGCGGTTTTGCAGTTTTCAATGTTTCAAGATTTGACCAGACTGCTTAAATTTTAAGCACTGACCAATCTTGTCTAGAGCAAGTGGTGCATTACTTATTTTTACCGTGAAATCTACCTTGAATTATACTCGTGTGTTATGGCAATCAACAACAACAACAACAAAAACAAAAAAAATCAATCAATTATACCCAGATCAGACGCTGTTGTATGCGACATCTGATCAGGACGTACATGGTTTGGGAATTAATTTATCAAATCTGGGACCAACAAACCGTGTTGATCAAAACAAAAAAGAAGAGGAAGAAAACGGCTGCGTTCAAGCGGTGCATTCTTTTATCACTCTCAGTTAAAGCGACCTGTGATCTTTTGGACACGACGACTGCACCTGGATGTTTTGCAGTCTCAGTGTATTCACACGTGTCACACAAACGGATTAATTATCAGACTACCATTACTGATGATTCGTGTTAATCGCTTGTTTACCGCACAAAGGTCAGTGAAGTGTTGATTTTTTGACAATGTTTGGGTAATGACGTAATTAATTTGTGCTGCGGTAGGTTGCCGTTATTCAGCTGTCTCTCCAATATACATGTCAAATGACCGTTTAGAGCCTTTTAACTACCATAATATTGCATTTAAAAGGTGCGCGGACACTGTCAGTTTGAGAAGACTTGATCGTTTGTGATTTTTTAGACATCACTGATTCGTGAAAATTGGTTGGTTGAACCGATTTATTAGTGTTTTGGGGTGTTTGAAATCGGTCCAGAATTCTTAATTTCGGTCCAGACCGGCTATTTTTCCGGTTTTACCGAGCCCTGATCTCCGTCTCCTTCAAGCTGTCTCCTCCTAAACCACTGGGCGAAATTTAACCAAACTTGCTACATGATGTCCTCTCGTGGTAAGGATATGCGAGGGAAACATTAGCACGGAGCATGTTGACTATGTGATGGCATGCCATTGACTGCACAAACTAGTTTTTCTTATTTCTCCAAAAACACAACCTATGTTTTTACAGAGAACTGGAAAAAATATTTCCAGAATTATCACCACTTTCTTAACAAGTCCTCTGTATAAAAACCTTACAGTGGATTCATTAAAAATCTTATGGCTGATTTATTCCAGATGTTAGATAATATTAGAATAAATATGGTATTGCCTATTTAATCTAACTGATGAAATATCATTGCCATATAAGAAAAACATGAGACAAAAATAACCTTTCCTGTGTTAGCACCATTGAAATATCGGTTCACAGGTGTGCAATATAACTAATTATGAATTTGCACTTTACATCTCAGGGTGTAGCATACCTACTGTAAATATAATAATGATAAAGCAAGATGCCAACGGGTCACAATTTGCTCACCTGAGTGAATGGTCATTGTATATTTGCAGAAGCTGTGACACATTTTTTTCAATAGCACCATGGCAACCAAACAACAATGGATGACCTAACAATGCTTATGTTGGGAGTAGTGTTCCTCCATGCAGGTGAGCTAATTATCTCAAAATCATCCTTTGTTGTAAAGATGCTCATGACACATTTGCAAACATTGGTTGGAGGTTGTGTAGTAACACAATTAACCCAACTATAAACAAGAGTTGTCAGAAGACAATGCAGCCAGCCTGAAATGCAGTGTGGATGAAATATGAAAGCTGTATCTTATACACTTAATTAAGCAGTCATCTACACGTTTCAAAACTTAAACACAGCTGTAAATCACTAAGTATGACCTGACGACCTAGGCAGAAGCTCAAACTGAAAACTGTGTTTAATGGGGAGGCTGCCTCAGAAGTGGATGTGGACAGATGCCAATGCCAACGACTGGATGACAACATAAAGCTCTCCAGGGACATAGTCCTGGCGAGCTACAAATAAATTTGAGGATGTTCTTCACCATTTTAACCCTTATAGTGCCTATCACAACTGCAGCAGTTGACATTTTTTAGTATATACATGTATATATTTGTTTTCATTTTTCATAAAAAATAAATCAGACAGTCTTGACAGTGCATGTGAACCATCTACCAAGCAGACGATTCACATGAAAGGTCAATACTTATTTTCTTTGAAATATGAAAAAAAAAAAACAAAAGGAAAACAAACATGAAATGATAATACCCAGCCACCATTGTGTGGCAGGTAGATACATGTACCTGTCAAAAACTGACAAAATTTGCCCATAAGCAATCACAAACCAGACCTCCACAATATCAATGCACATACCAAGTTTGGTGAAAATCAACTGATATTTAGTTATATGTATCATCCAGAAATGAAAATATAGATGTGTGGTGGGCAGATAACTCTGCCAAAAACTGATGAACATTGTCTGCATTAACAATCACAAACCACTCACCAGATATACATGTGTATGCAAAATTTGAATAAAATCATACATCAAGTTAGAGAGCAGGAACCAAGTGCTAACGGACTGATAGACGGACGGACACTTGGAGGGGAAAACTTAATACCACACCACTATCATGTGCTGGGATATAAAAATCTGTGTTATCTGCTGTAGTTGTGATTTGCACTTAACCCTTGTCATACTGAATAAATAACACGCCATGCCCACTTCTAGTTATCAGCCAATCAGATTACTTGATCCAGGTTGCTGATACACAATCACATACTGATTGGCAAACAGTGCAGATCCAGATCAGTTGGTTTCTGAAAAAGCCAACTGATCTGGTTCTACATTCTTTGAGAAGCCAGGGCATATCCGGAACCAGCAGGTTAAATGGTTAAGCATTCAGAGAGAGAGGCCTGAGCAAACAGTGTAGACCCAAATCAGATGCATCAGTATATGGAATATCTAATCAGGTTTGATCTGATACCACTCTTTCAGCAATTTTTAGACACAAAATCTACATGGAGTAAAATGGACATGCTAAAATCTTAGGACCAGTATGGTTAAAGAGTTAAGAGGTCTGAACATTAAGAGTAAATATGGTTTCCAGAATACTGTAATATCCCTAATTATTGGGACAGACAGGCCTGAGCGAACAGTGTAGACCCAGATCAGATGCCGCAAAATGCGGCATCTGATCAGGGTCTATACTGTTTGCCACTCATCCAGCACTGTTTTAGGCAAATCAACAGGTAGTAAAATGAACTTCTTTTTTCAAATTTCAGGACAAGTATGGTAAGGTGTCCAAATACTTAGCGTAAATATGGTAGGTGAGTTAGCATTTCCACCAAAATTATTTTTTTCATGGATGACTTCAAGGGTGTATTCAGTAAGAGTGCCATCTGTTGATATTATTTCTTTATTTCTTCAGAAAAAATAAAGCTTGATATTTTGTGTGACTCACAACTGATTCACATAAAATGTCAAGCCTTATTTTCAGCGAAAAACAAATTCAAACTTTACAAAATAGTTAAAATGCCGTCTACTGCAATTTTGCATGGCACTTTTATAAGGATTAATTTTGCACAATTAAAATAAAAATCATTTGTTGTCTGCTGTTCTTTGTTGCAAAGTCAAATTATTTCCTTCACATCATTTTTAAATGGCCTTTTGCAAACATGCTTACAGTGAAGATCGAGGTCAGCAATGTTTACTGTTCAGTCACTTCGTGTTTGGTGTATTGATAATATGCTTCTAAGTCTTAATTTGGGTGAACAATGAAGATCCTAATCAGGCTGAGTAGATATCGCACAATAACCTCAACCTTCACTGTCTACATTCTGGCAAAGGTCCTTTTTTTCGTAACTCTCTGCAGGTTAAATACACTATCAGCAGACATTTTTTTTTCTTTTTTTTTTTTTTTTTCAGAACTAGACATTTTAAATGAAATACCTCAAAAGAATTGTATTAAATGTCAGGCCTTATTTTCCAGGAAAAAAAAATATTTCAAAATGTTGTCTGCTGAATTCATTTTCAGCATATAATAGTTAAAATAGCTCATATTATCTTTCAGCATTGTCTAGCCAATTCAGCAGATGACAAATTCATTATATTTTTCGCATTTTTCCCAGAAAATGGTGCTTGAAATTTCTTGCAAATAATTTCCCAAGGAGACCATTTGCATGAAAAGTCAAACACCCATTTTCTTGGAAAAATAAGAAAAAATATTTTGAAATGTTGTCTGCTGGAATTCATACCCAGCATGCAAAGTGACTTCTTTTCCATTAAGATGAACGAGACCTAATTTACCTTCTTAGTTTGGCTTCTAATTACACGCCATAAAAGCAAAATTTTCCTCAAAGACTACATTTCTTTATGTCTTATTATAGTCTTAATAAGGAAAATATCTACAATTTCAAGGACCTAGATTACCATGATTATTCTAAAAATCTGGAGCCCTTAAAGAAATTCACATGTGCACTAAAATACAAGTGACATTTAGTGTTGGATATCAGCTAGAAGTTCACAGTCGATCATCGGTTTTGTAAAATCAACTCGGGTATCAGTGACTAATACATGTACTTGACTTGAAGAAAAATATATTCATTCTTATTTTTTAGCCCTCTTCCAGGAACTTATTTCAGGCTATTTTTATCAAAATTTTTCCATTATTCATCACAAATCTAAAATGACACAAATAAACCACTTCGTATTTCATTTTTTTACAACTTGTTTATTAAAATAAAAAGTGAGAAAAAAATATGTTAACTAAAACCAGAATTTTCTGATCAGTTGACTATGGAAATTCTTTCCGACCATCAGTCAAAGAGGTAACAAGAAATTCACCTAATAGCTATGTCTCGACTGCTGGTGGTGTTCAAGAAATGGAGCTAAACACAGAGACTAAACATTGTTTAGCCAAGCATGAAAAGTACATATTGATGGCTTGGTGCAATACGGCTGTAACTCAGTTTTTCAAAATTTTACAGGAGAGACAAAAAACTGATTTTCTAAAAACTGAAAGGAGAACAAACTGTCCCTTTCCAAGTTATTATTTTATAACATATTATGTAGGCCAGGGTCAATAACGGTTGAAAAACAATGGGCATGGGCATCATGGCAGGTATGTGTATGAAGTTTCATTGGACTAGAAGTCTTGTATTTAACCCTTGTCCTGCTGAATAAATTAAGATGCCACATCCTTTTTTAATTATCAGCCAATCAGATTACTTGATCCAAATTCTTACTATAAATTCACATACTTAATGGCAAACAGTGCAGATCCAGATCAGTTGGCTTCTTCCGGACCTACACTGTTTGCAAAGACAGGGTATATCTTGGTTCAGCAGGACAAGGGTTAAGAAACAGAGCCAAAGACAAGAGAACTTGTTAAGGAGGTGTATTTGAGGATAATTAGTCTGTGATAATTTTCACCAGTTCTCCATAAAAACAAAGTATCTTGTGGGTACTCATTAGAAGCACCTCAGCGAGGTGCTTCTAATGAGTACCCATTAGAAGCACCTCATTAAGGTGCTTCAAATGAGTAACCACAACTTATGATATTTTATGGAGAAATAGTGAAAATTATCACAGAATATCACCAAATAACTGTGCTCCTCCTTAACAACTCCTCCAAAAGACCTAACTTTGCCAGTGCCACAATGCAGCGCAACCGGAAAATGATCCCTTTGTTACTCCTGCTTGCTAAAGCAGCCCAGGCAAAAAGCACTGAAGATCGATTATAACAGGGCTTCCAGACAACACTAGTGACAATTACAATTTCAACTTCGAATGAAAGCCCCAAAGTTAACCCTTGTCCTGCTGAACCCGGATATACCTTGCCTTTGCAAACAGTGTAGATCCAGATCAGAAGCCAACTGATCTGAATCGGCACTGCTTGTCATTAAGTATGTGAATTTGTATCAAAATCCAGAATCAAATACTCTGATTGGCTAAAAACCAGAAGTGGGCATGACATCTTAATTTATTTAGCAGGACATGGGTTAAGGTTACAAAACAACATAACTGTTGACACTGGCTCTGTTAGCAGGTGTGGCTATGACTATCTATTGATGATAGAAAGACAATTTAACCCTAGTCCTGCTGAGCCCGGATATACTGTGCCTTGCAAACAGTGTAGATCCAGATCAGTTGGCTTCTTTAGAAGCCAACTGATCTGGATCTGCAATGTTTGCCATGCAGTATTTGAATTGGTATCAACAATCTGGATCAAGTAAACTGATTGGCTGAAAATTAGAAGTGGCGTGGCATAGTAATTTATTCAGCATGACAAGGATTAAAAGTTTTTGCTTTTCTCCAGCAGTTTGTCCATAAAAGGAGAATGTAGAATGTAGTTCAATCCTCTGAGACAAATATCAGGTTGCCTTAAAGTGCTAAGCAAAAGTGTAGCAGACCTTTTATTTTTTTTATATTATTTTTCAGAGAAAAATTTCAAAATAATACTTAGCATTTCATGCAAATCATCAGTATTCTGCCTGGCAGACACTTCACATGAAAAGCCAAGCTGAAAAATAAAAAAAATAAAATAAAAAGTTAAAATGTCTGCTGAAGATGAAATTAAAATTTTGTTATTGTGGATACAGAATCAGGACTAAAGATAAGATACATATTTATAAATAGTATTATAAAAAAAAATACATGGATCTATATTTTCAGTAATTCTGCCACAAAAAGAACATTGTGAGTATTTGCTCTATGAGTACCCACATGATAATGCATTCACGAAAAATTAAGAATATCAGTTGGTTTTTTTGGATACCTCACTTTCAGCTCAAAATATGGAATATTAAGAAAAATATCAATAGTTTTCAGTCAGAAAAGTGCATACTATCTGAAGAAAAAAAAAAAACAAAAAAAAAAAAAACAACTTATTAAGGATACTCATTAGAAGCACCCGGCCAATATACATTTACATTGTACTTCTAATGAGTACCCACAATATATGTCTGTAGAGTATCAACCCTGGTCCTGCTGAACCCAGATATGCCCTGCCTTTGCAAACAGTGTAGATCTAGATCAGTTGGCTTCTGAAGAAGCACTATTTGTCAATTAGAATGTAAATTTGTATCAAAACTGGATCAAGCAATCTGATTGGCTGAATATTAGAAGTGGGAGTGACATCTTAACTCTTCTCTTGCTGAACACGACATACCATGTCTTAACAAACAGTGTAGATCAAGATCAGTTGGCTTCTGAAGAATCGCAGCTCAAATAATCTGATTGGCTGGAAATTAGAAGTGGGCGTGGCATCTTAATTTATTCAGCATGACAAAGGTTAAGAAAAATAATTATCTGGATAACCCTCATATCAAGAGCTTTGCCCTCTCATCCAGGGCAATGACATACATGTAGCTCCAGATAAGATGTGGTATCCATATAATATTTTTCTTATCTCTCCACAAAACCTATGATGTGGGTACTCATTAGAAGTGCCTCATCGAGGCACTTCTAATGAGTACCCACAATATAGGTTTTCGTGGCTAAATAAGAACAATATCAATTCTTTTTAGTTGAAAAATGTGCCTTTTCTGGAGTTACGCAAAGAGAATGAAATCAATATGACATATTCATAATTACTGTAAGTCTAAAATCTCTCAAAGATCACCTGAATTATAGTTTGGCAGATAATGATAAGCACAGCTCTAGATAAAAGGAGTTTTGTTTGTGTTGAGGTTTAACGGCCCAGTCAACCCAATGGTGTCATGTCGAGCGCGGGCACAGAAACGACATCACCTGAATGAAATGACTGGGCAATAAAACCTCAACTAAATCAATTACCGCTTAAGTCTGCTTTACTACTGTATATGCCCCAGGAATATAAAAAATAAAATCCACCTACCCACTCCATTTTTTCTCTAAAATCTGGATGAGAATCTAATTAATTTTCTCTGATACTTTTTTCTTATTTCTACTCAAATACAGATGTTGTGGGTATATCATACATGTACTTATTAGAACACAAGAGCCTTTCTCAGATGCATCTTATGAGTACCTACAACATATTTTTTCATGCAGAAATAAGAAAATATTTACCTGAAACACCCCCTTGTCTAGAGCAATGATATTTCCTCAGAAAGTCAGTTATAAAAGTACAGGTAACTGCACAAAACTCTGCAACTTGACACTGGACGCTATTTTTACAAACTTGTCTGATTCTTTAGAACTCATCTTTAATTTCTTTAAATGTCAGCAGACAACATTTTGAAATAATGTGCTGGCTTTCCTGGCAAACAGGGCTTAAAATTACACTCAGCTTTAACCACTAAGCAAAACTGTAGGAGACAACATTCTATTTTTAATGATTATTTTCAGAAAAAATAAGACTTTGTATTTCATGTGAGGCAGATGACACATGAAATGCAAAGCCTTAGTTGAAAAAAGAACAAAAAAACATTGTCTGCTGTAGTTGTGATTGTCTGCTGTCTATACACATAGGTGTAGACAATCTTAACCCTTGTCCTGCTGAATAAATTAAGATGCCACACCTACTTCTAATTTTCAGCCAATCAGATTACTTGATCCAAACTGTTGCTATAAATTCACATACTTAATGGCAAAATTGTGCAGATCAGTTGGCTTCTTCAGAAGCCAAATGACCTGGATCTACACTGTTTGCAAAGGCAGGGTATAACCGGGTCCAGCAGGACAAAGGTTAATCTCTGCCATTTCTCCAGAAGCTCTTTATGAAATGCCATGGACTGGTCCAATGCTGTTTGCACAATGAATATTATTACCAAGTATTAGCTTTCACAAAGAGCTTGGTCTGTGCTTAACATACTTTGTATGTTAAGCATAGACCATGCTTTTTGTCAAAGCTAATACTTTGTACTTTAAAGGTTCTTGTTGTTGTGCAGACTTTTAATGCTACCAGCCACCTGAGGCACACAGAGGCAGCGGCGATTGTTATATGCATGTATTTGTACAGCCTTGCTTTCAGGGATCACCCAGGCACACTTGTTGCTGCTGTCTGTCACCAAGCGCCGCCCTGTCCACTTTTTCTCAACCCAGGGCACGTCAAGTATTAGCTAGGCATACTAATGGTTTGAAAATTGTCTCAACCCGAACGGAATTCGAACCCATGATATCCCGCCTGAAAGTCAAGTGCCCTAACCACAAGGCCACACAGCCCACACATTTAAGGGTTGATGAAATACAGAATAATTCTAACTTCCACAAAGTACCCCACACATTTAAGGGTTGATTAAATACAGAACAATTCTAACTTCCACAAAGTAAGGGAAATTACCCAAAAGGATAGGAAAGCATAAACAAAAGCAGAGTTATCTTCTATTAACTCTTAAAGCGCCAATCACAACAATTGTCGTCTGCTTTGTTTTCTGCCGGTTACTTTAAAAGTCATTGTTGCAAACAGTGTGGACCCAGATCAGACTGCTCCTAGGAGCAGTCTGATCTGGGTCCACACTGTTTGCCTGTATGCAAAACTAGGTTTGAAAAGTTTGCAAGAATATTCAGCAGACGACATAAGCAGACGAGATTTTCAGAAGCAGATTTTCTTGGCGCTTTAAGGGTTAAACTGACATCTCCACAATCCATAATCATACACTGTATCTGACATACCATAATAACCCTAAATACTGGGACAGACAGAATCTGATCTGGGTCAGCCCTGTTTGCCTAATAATCCTAATTATTGGAATAGACAGGCCTGAGCAAACAGGGTAGACCAGAACAGATACTGCAGCGTCTGATCACGGTCTACACTGTTTGCCATTCATCCAGCACTATTTTAGTCTTTTTCAAATTTTAGGACAAGTACATGTATGTTAAGGAGTACTTAGGGTAATAAATACCATTTTTACTGCCCCTGTACTTTTATCCAGTTCTCTATAAAGTATGTTGAGGATACTCATTTAAATTGATGAAGCTATTCAAATGAGTACTGTCAATATATGGTTTTACATGTAGGCAATCAGAAAAAAAACAATGTCACAAAAGCATCATAAGATATCCTCTCTCATGCAGTCAGATCAGAGCCTGCATATGTACAGTCTAATCATGGTCTTTGCTGTTCATTAGTATTGCCATGTATAAGGATTGTGCATTTATGCACTGACTGGCCTAGTAGCAGCCAAACCTTGACCCTTGTCATGCTGAATAAATTAAGATGCCATGCCCACTTCTAATTTTCAGCCAATCAGATTACTTGATCTAGAATTCACATACTTAATGGCAAACAGTGCAGATCCAGATCAGTTGGCTTCTTCAGAAGCCAACTGATCTGGATCTACACTACTTGCAAAGGCAGGGAATATCCGGGCTCAGCAGGAAAAGGGTTAATTAATATGTGTACTTGTGTAGTTACTATTTGATAAAAAAGAATCGTGTGCAAGTCATGCCTTTTTGGGATGGCTACAAGTTCGATTGGGCCATGATCTGATTGGCAGAGATTCTGATGAGTGCAAGAATTTTTCTTCTGTCTGCAATACAAAAAAAAAAAGTTTGAAACATTTAGATCAGTCTTTTGCACATCTGGCACACTGGCCAAAAGTAAATCTTCAGTTTTCATGTCACTTTCAGGGTTCAAGCTGGACTTGAAATAATGGGAGAAGTTTTTTCTCTTTCTAGAAAATAAGAGAGCAGTTTTTGACTGAATTTCAGATTTTCCTATACATTCTTTAAATTTTGACTTCTCCCTCAGCTGAAAATAGGGAGAATTTGACAACAGAGGGAGACTATTTCTGGATTACCCTTTAGCTTATTCCCTAACTCTGTTTTTGTAAAATTCATTGATTATGCAGGTCCTGAGTCCATGTTGGAACTGTATATGTAGATGGAGAATTGAAAAGAACTAGAAAATAACTACATGTGGTATTTAACCTTTGTCCTGGTGAACCCGAATATGCCCTGCCTTTGCAAACAGTGTAGATCCAGATCAGTTGGCTTCTGAAGAAGCGGAAGCCAACTGATCTGGATCTGCACTGTTTGCCATTCAGTATTTGAATATACAATGTACATGTATATCAACAACCCAGATCAAGTAATCTGATTGGCTGAAAATTAGAAGTGGGTGTGGCATACTAATTTATTCAGCATGACAAGGGTTAATTCTTGAATACAATTATTTCATGGGTGTACCATAAATCCTTTGGGCAAGACATAACCCCTGGTTATTTTCGCCAGTAAAAGCATTAAAATTAACATATTCATATATCAGTCATGAGCGCAACTTCTACTAGTTAATTTTTTTAAGAGTTACAATTCTGCTACAGTTTGTGGATTTAACTTGTTTCAGTTATTTTTTAATTTGTGCCGTTTTTTCACCTTCTGATTTTAGATTTTATAGCAATTTTCATGTGGAAGTAGATAAATTTGTAAGAAAGATCTGCTACGTACGTTTATGATCAAGCAATAAAATTTTGTATGCATCTTCTAGAAATGTGTACGCAGGGCCTTTGAAGTTAATGAAAAAGTATGCTTTAAGTTTTAACTGAAGGCAGTTATGTTTTTTTGCTTGTGTTGAGGTTTTATGACCCAGTCAACGCAATGGGGTCATGTTGAGCCTGATCACTTTACCTAACCACTTTTATTGGGCAGGCTTAGTCCGCTAAGCTGTAAACCAGCATCGTGCACATTCTTTCACCAGAAACAGACAACTCCCCTTCTTGAATCAGCTGAGGGAGAGAATTACAGTAGAAAATATTTCATGATCAATCCCCACAAAAGAATGTTGCCGACCCGGTGGGGGGCTGAACCCACAACCTCCCAGTCACTAGTAAGACAAGCATCCAACAGAGCCACTGAGCAGTTCGAGGGTTGAGCGCAAGACTAGCGTAACTCAGATGGTTGTTTTTCCCCAAACCTAATCTCCTCACCATGAAGGCATTATGAAGATTACAACATTTCTTTCTGTAAACAATGAAAATTTAGGTGCCATTGCTCGTATGAGCAATGGCACCTAAATTTGCATTGTTTACAAAGGGGTCCAAGTTACCCCTAAACAAGGGTTTCAAAAATATGTTTGAGTTACAATAGTCTTGCGCTCAACCCTCGAGTTATGAAAAATAACCTAAATAAGGTAAAACCTTCAGCCAAAGGAAAGTTAACTCTTACACTTTGGAATGGAGGTAACTTAATATCTGAATTTTAACTTAACCAAGTTATAAAATTTCTCAAAATTTTAACCTTTAGATGTTATGCTCCTGACTGTCTATAGGAAACAATTAACCCATTGTCGACCCCTAAAAGGGTAACTGGCGAACAGTGCAGGACCACATCATATGCCACAGAATGTGGCATCTGATCAGGGTCTCCACTGTTTGCAAATAGTTCAACCATTTATCTCTAGGAATATCTAAATCACATAGCCTGACATACCAAAAATCATAATTAGAATCTTCCAATATTATAGTGTGGGAGAATTCATTCAGTCTACAATGGGTTAAGGTTGTGCTACAGTAAGATTTACAGTGTCATGGTGACAAGAAAAAGAAGCACGATCCTTGTGTCAGTGACTACCATCATTGTGGTGGGATGGAGCCCAGACTAAAGCACGACAATAATATCTAGACTGGCTCCATTCAGTTTTGCACTTGTCCTTTCTGTCATTCTTTCTATCTACATGTATTTCAGAAGCCCTATTTGTCACTGATTTACATTTTGAACTAAGAGATATAAATGACTAGAATATTTCAAGCTACACGATAGTGTATTCTTTGAAAAGACAAATATCAAAGAGAGAACAGAGTCTGCAGACAGATTAAACAAAACCAATAATGAAAATAATAATTAATCCATGTATTTTGCGAGTTAAAACAGACTGATACAAATGAATTACTTCGCAAAAAAGAAGTATTTATACATCATTTGTACATTTATCGTCCAGGGTTTTGTCAGGTTATAACACAATGTCACAATATAAAAAACAAGGACATGCTGTCTTTCAGTAATTTTTTAGTGAGTTGCGACTGTCCCTATTTTTTTTACATCAAAAACTTAAATGATACAAAGAGGGTGGCATCACAATGGACAGTGTACTGGCCCCTGAGGCTAAATTCCTGGGTACAAAGTTACAAACAAGCTACACTGGCAGGGATGATGTAAATATGGTGCACACTGCACAGTTCTTCAGATCAGGACAGGCAGAGACATCCCCTGTGCAAGTTGAAGACCCCAATACTAAGACAAACTTGCCCATTACTACCTTGGAGGACTATCCTGCAAAACTGCCACTGGCTCCTTACGTAATACATCTGCCATTTGTAACCATGGCTTTGTTTTTGTTTAGAAAGAATTTTTATGTAGGTTATATAGGCCTACTTTAAATTCTACTGAATTTTTTTTTACCAGCTGTGGGGTCAGCCAAAAGTATTGAAAAAAAAAAAAAAAATTATAATAATAATCTCAGCACCAGAAGCACCTACATGTAGTTGTCCTGCTGAACCTGGATATATTCTGCCTTTGCAAACAGTGTAGATCCAGAAGCCAACTGATCTGGATCTGCACTGTTTGCCATTAAGTATGTGAATTTATAGCAAGAATCTGGATCAAGTAATCTGATTGGCTGAAAATTTGAAGTGGGTGTGGCATCTTAATTTATTCAGTAAGACAAGGGTTAACTATCTGATTGATACTCACAAAAAATTTCTGAAACAGCTTACGGAAAACTATGACGGAAAACTATGATGATGAACTATGACACATTTATCCAATATTCAAAATGCTGATACCCTCACAAAAAAGGCCTATGGGCAAGTATTCGCTCACCTTATAAAAACAGCTGTTGCATATCTGCAAGGCCCCATGTGAAATCTAATGAAAATTGTTCAAGAGGTCTAAGAGAAGACATTTAAAGATTTCATGATTTTATACATGTACATGTATATAGCCAAGGGGCAAGGGCAGATAACCCCCAAAATTTTGATGCTACCTATACAGTTTTATTTCTTTATTCACAAATTGTAAGTTTCAGCCATTAGTCTTTAATACATACCAAGAAAATGATTTTTCAACATTTTCCACATACAAATGTATGAGGGTGCAAATTTGGCCTTGCCGTAAAAAGGTCAAAGGTCAACTCATGACCATCATTTCAACAAACTTGATCATTTGAATCTTTTCAGAAAGATTCTTATCAACTGATCCTTTAAATGTCATTACACATATTTTAACTATTTACTATCTAAAACTAAGTGTTAAGCTGGTCACCATAAAAGCAATATTATGGTTGCACGTGTGCCTGCTGATATCGGAAAAATATCACTGAATCACTTGAGTCCCCAATGCTATATACCAAGATTCAGCCTCAAAACTTTCTTGGTTCTGGAGAAGAAGATTTTTAAGTACTTTTATCATATAAGGCCACAGTGACCATTTTGTTCAATGGCACAAAACTATTCCAACAAATTGTCAATCTTTCGACAGAAGGCCCTTTAATGAAATTTGGTGAAAATTGCTCACTCGATTTCAGAGAAGAAGACATTTAAAAAGGGCAAGTTCAGATAACCCCCAGGGGACACAAATTTTAATTGTAACAAAACAGTTTTACTACTTCAATCATGCATTGCAAATTTCAAACATTAGTCTTTAACACTTTTGAGCCGGTCTCGGTGGCTCAGTTGGATGCGCCGTCCGACTGGAGACCAGGAGGTCACAGGTTCAACCGCCACTGAGGTCGGCAACATTCTAAATCTAAGAGATTGATCATGAAATATTTTCTACAGTCATTCTCTCCCTTCCGCTGATTCAAGAAGGGCAGTTGTCAGTTTCTGGCGAAAGAATGTGCACAATACTGGTTAATCGCTTAGAGGACTAAGCCTGCCCAGTAAACGTGTGGTTAGGTAAACTGACCGCGCTCGACAGGACCCCATTGGGTTGACTGGGCCGTAAAACCTCAACACAAACAAACAAGCAAATACTTTTTGAGAAAATGACTTTTCAACATTTTCCCCATACATATACATGTATATGGGGGTGCAAATTAGACCTTGCCATAAATAGGACAAAGGTCAACCTACACCCATCATTTGAACAAAACTGGTAGACCTTGAGTCCTTGATGCTGTATACCAGGATTCAGTCTCAAAGCTTCCTTGGTTCTGAAGAAGAAGATTTTTATGTGTTTTTACCATATATATGGGCATGGCAGCCATCTTGTTCAATGGCGTGGAACCATTCAAAGAAATTGTCAATACCCTTCAACAGAAAGCCCCACATGAAATCTGGTGAAATTGCTAAAGCAGTTTCAGAGAAGTCATTTAAAATTACACAATTTTATATATGTATATAGACCAGGGGCAAGGGCAGATAACCCCCAAAATTTTGATGATACCCAGACAGTTTTACTTCTTTAATCATACATTGTAAGTTTCAGGCATTAGTCTTTAATACATAGTAAGAAAACGATTTTTCAACATTTTCTCCATACAAATATTTGAAGGCACAAATTTGCTTTAAAAAGGTCAAAGGTCAATCCATGACCATAGTTTGAACAGACTTGGCAGACCTTGAGTTGATGCTATATACCAAGATTCAGCCTCAAAGCTTTTTAAGTGCTTTTAACCATATATCGGCATGGCAGCCATCTTGTACCATGGCGCGGAACCATTCAAACACATTGCCAACACCCTTTCAAAAGAAGGCCCCATGTGAAATCTGGTGAAAATTGCTCACGTGGTTTCAGAGAAGAAGACATTTAAAAAATAACACAATTTTATACATGTATATAGCTAAGGAGAAAGGGCAAGTAACCCACAGGGGACAAAATTTTGATTGTAGCTGAAACATTTTACTACCATAATATATGTAAGTATTGGGACACTCAAAGTATTGGGACACCTTCCAAATTCGTAAAAATAATTATTTTTTCAAGACCAAAGAATTGGGACATATTAAAAATCGCCAAAATTTTCAATAATTTTTTGTATCATATGTATTGGGACAGTGATTTTGGACCCACAAATCTTATTTAAAACGGCGATAAATGGCTTAAATGGGTACATGTTTTGTTTGTTTACAAACAACTTCGCGTTCATTTAATAGGAGGTAATTAATGTTCTGAATTAATTAATAGTTGTGTGGTCGTTGTCAGGAAGAAAAGAGAACATAAATAAAACCTGCATTTGTGACTGATTAAACTGTCCTCCTGGTACTTTTATCATACATGTACATTCAATGTAAGTTTCAGCCTTTAGTATTTAATAAATTTTGAGAAAATGACTTTTCAACATTTTCCTGTGGCCCATATTAATGTATAGACCAATTTAAACACTAAGTCACACAATAAAATCATTTGGAACCTCTTTGTCTTTAAAAAAAGAGCATGTTCTAGCCTTGTTCTGGTAGTGGTTGGCAGGAAGTTGTTGTTTATGGTGAAATGGCCAGTGTTTTTTTGTTTTTTTTTTCAGAAAATAAAACAGCTTTCATTTGTCAAAAGTTTCTTTTCAGAAAGATTCTTATCAACTGATCCTTTAAATGTCATTACACATATTTTAACTATTTACTATCTAAAACTAAGCGTTAAGCTGGTCACCATAAAAGCAATATTATGGTTGCACGTGTGCCTGCTGATATCGGAAAAATATCACTGAATCAGTTATATCTTAGCAAAAGCAGTCAAACTGCTTCTTAAAGCTGTATTTTTAAACACAAGGTAAAATTTGAGGGTGAATATCAACCAAAAGGAATTTACTATCCAGGTAAAATCTGGCTTGAATCCACTGGTATCAATGGAACTGGAAATGTCCGTGCCAACCGCAACTATTGGTCACTTGGCAGTTGGCATAATACTGTAATCAACTGGTCAGTAGCCCGGATGAAAACAATAACATTAAAAAGGTCTATAGGAATGCAAATTTGACCTCGCAGTAAAAAAGTTAAGGGCAATCTATGGTCACCATTTGAACAAACTTGGTAGACCTTGAGTCCCCGATGCTATATACCAAGATTCCGCCCCAAAGCTTTCTTGGTTTTGGAGGAGAAGATTCTTAAGTGTTTTTACCATATATGGGCATGGTAGCCAGCTTGATTAAAGGACCTTGATCATTTGAACAAAATTTTAATCCTTTTAACGTGAGGTTTGAAGAAAATTGCCCAGGGTTTCAGAGAAAAGTCGTTCAAAGGTGTGAAGGGACAAACAAAGACGGATGGCAAGTGATCACAATAGCTCATCCAGAGCCTTCAGCTCAGGTGAGCTAAAAAAGTGGGTATTTTACCCACTGACATGGTCTTAAACCCAAAGCTGTCTCTTTGGAGATAGTGGATGGGTTTAAGGGCATAATATACAATCCTAGGGTTGGCCAGGAGCTAGGTATGGATTGCCTGCAGCTGGGGATTTCTTTTACATAATGTCACATACATTGTATTCATTTGTTTTTTCATTTTTTTTTTTATAATTTTTACCACACCAGTAGAGCCACACCCGACTCCATCTATAGCAAGACTCGAGGCCATGACTCTTACTTCTGCCAGATCCAGGGGACTAACATCATCTACCAGTATCATCTTGTGGAATCAACTCCCTCAGACTGCCATTAGCCAGACATCACTGGAAGCCTTCCAGATCTGGCTGGCAAACATCACCTACTGAATGCCATGCCTTGTTTTTAACCTTTTTAATTTCTGTATAAATACTTCTTTTATCCATGGCGAATTCGCACTCTCCAACACATTACGAGAATACTCAAGTATTGATGACCTGCCATCATGGTCACAGCTGACCAGGAAACTTAATCGAAAGAAATGGTCATAAATTCTTATCTGGAGTATAACAAACTGGTATTTTGAAGTCAACTATTACTATGTTTGATTTTAAATAGGGTAAACATGTACATTCATCTATTTTATGCATCCGGCTCATGATACCATATTGGACGACGCATTCCCCACCGGTTCCGAGATGTTTCGCCCCCAAATCATTTCCTCCCCACGACGTTTCGCCCCTGGTTGTTTCCCTCCCTGTTCGTTTCCCCCCCCAAACCCCCGGTGGTTTCGCCCCATAAAACTTAAATAGATACAGTTAATACACTAGGTAGTATAACGTCCCGTAGTACTATGCCTCAGTTCATTTGCAATTATATAAATTTTACTATTCATTCAAAAACTGAAAGTACAGTGAACTCATCATGAATTCAGTAATGGCAAAATAAAGGCAAATTAAATAAATAAATACCTGTCCCACAAAGCCTATGCTGCCATCGCTCACACAATCACAAGAAATAGCATGGCGACTGCCATCTACTTCTTTCTGACATGCAATGCAAAAATAAGACATTTTTCAGCTTTGTAATACTTTGATATTTGTAAAACGACTTCAAAGATGAATGATGCTCTCGTTTTTGAGTGGGTCCAATATAGCCCTGACATTGGCATATAAAAGATTTTCTTGATACAAAAGATATGCCAATTATGACAATTTTGGATTCCATTTTACCTCAGTTTATCGCCGTTGTTCACCGACAATGTAAAAGATCAACCAACCAATTTAATACACTATTTAAAACAGGTAAATGTTCTAACGAGATAATTAAAGCCGTTTGCTAAGAGCATGTGTTTTCACACCTGATTATTAATCGCGTAAACAAAATGATTTTTTTTTTGTTTTTAATTTTGATTAAAAAAACTACAATGAATGCAGACATCAATTCACAAAACAAATATTTTCTTTTTTTCTTTCTGTCTTCATTTTCCCGCATATTAAGATAATTAAAAAATTATTATTATTCGATCATATTGTATTTTATCATTCATGATCTCCTTTGTTGATTTGTAAAAGTGAAATCTCTCTCTCTCTCTCTCTACATGCAGACACAAATGCACCTTTGCATAATATGCATTTTATGTAGACATTTAAACTGCATAAAATGTACTAAGTGCCCTGTCGTTTGCCAGTAGCTGACAACTGTCCTTCTAAAAAATGATGACAACTGTCCTTCTTCAAAATGATGTTTGTGTTCTAACTTAAACTGTATTCTTTCTCGATACAAATGTTCATAGCCAGTTTTATGATATATTTTCATACACGCATAAGACCGATAGGGTTGTGGACGAAACGACTAGGGGTTGTGGACTGGGGACGAAAGGACTAGAGGGGAATGGTATTGGGGGCGAAACCACAAAGGGTAACAAATAGAGGCAAAATGACCAGGGGCGAAACGACCAGAAACGAAACGTCTTGTTACCTTCCCCACCCACCTCGACAACTGTTGGAAATCGGGAAAATTCAAGATCCGATTTCATACTGGACAAGTTATTCGTGCTGTTGAAACCTGTATCATACAAATATTTTAGCTTTAGTGCATTCAAGTATTTTACACACTTCGTAGATATTTGTTTCTACGCCGATTTATGTACCTTTCATTTGGAGGTCTACTTGACATAATTTTTCTGTTGTTCCGCCATCTTTAATGACATAAGGTATGAATAAAATAATGGAGCGAAAAGAATTATAAATTATTATTATTATTATTATTATTATTATTATTATTATTATTATTATTATTATTGTATATTAATTACTATATTATATTTTGCTGCATGTTAAAGTACATGAGTAAAATGTCGTTTCTGATCAAATATTTCACAGGACTACCTGGATTTACATGTACAGTGCTCCTTACTTTATATAATTATTTAGAGGCGTATCTGCCAACTAGATGTTCAAAGTCAAAATTTGAGTCGCTGGCACTGGTGCTTTTGAAACTCAGACTGAATCTTTCAAATCAATTCCTAGGATATGAATTCAATCTGACAGCAGCAACATGAGTTTCTGCGGACAAGAATGGTAACTCTAGCTCTTTTCGTTTCTTTTTTTTTTTTTTTTTTTTTTTTTTTTTTTTGTGTGTTTTTTGTTGTTGTTTTTTTCTCTGTATACTGCCTCACGCCCTCGCGGGCATTCTAGGTTGGTTTGCGCTATCGTGCTGAAAGAGGATAGAAAATATAGACAAAAGTAAAAGAGGAGAGTGTTAGAAAATAAAAGGTGATAGGGTTAAAAACAGTTGGTGAGATAGAGGGGTTTAAATCTTAAAACATCACTTTCTGGACCTAAGTGCGGGAGTGGTGCAGTTGGCCAACATACAGCCGACTCAGGAAGGGCATTCCATTGGACTATGACCAGTAGAAAGAAGGAGAATTTATAAAAAAAAATTCCTTTGAGTGTGGCCTGATGGAAAGTCACTAGGTGACAATTTCTGAACGGCCAGGTTTTAGGATGAATGTAATCTGGCATGGTATTGCCACAAACCCATAAACAATCCGGTAGGAGAGGCACGGGCGAGCATCTGACCTTCTTTAGGATCCGCCAGTCTAGGTTTCCAACATTGATGTTACACTGGGCCTAGAATTATAGTTAGTGATCCATCGTGCGACTCGGCGCCGTATTTTGCACAAACCCATAAACAATCCGGTAGGAGAGGCACGGGCGAGCATCTGACCTTCTTTAGGATCCGCCAGTCTAGGTTTCCAACATTGATGTTACACTGGGCCTAGAATTATAGTTAGTGATCCATCGTGCGACTCGGCGCCGTATTTTTTCTATTTGATCTATTAAATATCTTTAGTGTGTGGGTCCCATATGAGAGAGACATATCACCACGAAAACATGCCTATATAATTTAGACCCCCCTTAAACACCACTTTTATACAGTAAAACTGGGGTTTACAGGGGTATACATTATTTTTTTTATTTGTGCTCATAAACATAGATTGTGGGTACTCGTTAGAACCGCCTCGTCGAGGCGGTTCTAACGAGTACCACAATCTATGTTTTGAGCACAAATACGAAAAATATCAGAATTTTTATCAGAAAATGTTCATTTTTTGGTGGTAAAATTTTCAGTATATTTGAATAGGTAAGTTCTAGTTGGGAACCTACTAGACAGTCTCTCTTACGTTGGGGAGTTTTGTTTTTACATGTTTCTTTTGAGGAAGCGCAGTGTGCGGTTTGCATTTCCAGTAGTTCCGTCTCTGTTGGCATTCCAAGACAGGCCAGATGAGATGTCAACCCCCAAATATCTCATTGCGAAAACACGCCTATTCAAATTTATAGAAAATTTCTCTTCCAAAACTTTAAAATTTTCAGATTAAAAACTGTGATATTTTTTCATATTTCTGCTCAAAACATAGATTGTGGGTACTCGTTAGAACCGCCTCGCCTGTGGTACTCGTTAGAACCGCCTCGGCGAGGCGGTTCTAACGAGTACCCACAATATATGTTTTTGAGCAGAAATAAGAAAAATAATGTATACACCCGTAAACCCAAGTTTTACTATACAAAAGTGGGGTTTACGGGGGTCAAAATTATATAGATATGTTTTCGTGATGCCAGATGAGATGTCAACCCTCAAATATCTAGCGCTGGTCACAGCCTCACAGGACCTACCCGTGTAAGTAATACAAAATATTAATATGTCTCCTGGAAGTTGTCACCGTCACCACCTGGCACTTGGAGAGGTTGAATTCCATGTCCCATCTGGACTCCCACATTGACAGGCTGTCAAGATCATTTTGAAGAACTCGGTCATCATTCGAGCTCTCAGCGGTTAGGTAAACGGCGGTGTCGTCAGCAAATAGTCGGACTTTGGAAGTGACTAGGTCTGGAGATGTAGATGAGAAACAGAATCGGTCCCAGAACAGAGCCCTGAGCCACTACTGATGTAACTGGGACCAAGCCTGACTGCTCACCACCCAGAAGTACTGAATGCAACCGGTTACCCCAAAATACCCTGATCCAGCCAAGTGCTTTTCCTCTGATCCTGTATTGATGGAGTTTCCAAAGGATTCACTTTATCAAAGGCCTTTGAAAATTCCAACAATACTAGATCAGTTTGATTACCCACACTTGCATTGTGGACAAGTTCCTCGACCAACACGGTCGTTTTTCTCGGAATCCATGCTGTAGGTCATACAGTAAGCCATGTGAGTTCCTATGCTCAACTAAGTGAGATGCCATAATGTGCTCGATACACAGTATGCATGTGAGGGAGATCGGTCTGTAGTTAGCAGTTGATGATTTGTCCCCCTTTAGAAAGATCAGTGTGACAATGGCTTGGCACCAAAATGCCGGAAATTTGCCTGTCTGAAGAGACCGCTCAAACAATATTTGTAACATTGGTGCTATCTCTTCTGCAAGCTCCCTCAGCAAAAGGGGTTTGAATTTGTCAGGACCAGCTGCTTTCCCTGGTTCGAGGGTTTTTTTTTAAGGATTTTGAGATGCCCTCTACTGAGATATTGAATTCATGTCTTGGTGGGAAAAGGCTTAAGACTCCAGCATGTACAGAAACCAGATTCGGTAATCCGTCATCAATCATGTCCTGAATTTTCATTTTACAGCCTGGAGAGGGTTAGAGGTTCCTTTGGCCTAAAAACAGACTGGAATTGTTAGTTTTGAATATTAGCTTTTTGACAGGTTTCAGTAATCAGTTTATTGCCTTGTTTGAGAGGTTGCGAGTCAACTTGGGTCTTGTCGGGAGTTCTTGAGAAAAGAAAACTGCTTCTTGCTGTCACAAGATGTTGGGCTCGTTAAAAGTTGAATAGGCCAATTTGATTTTGCATTTAATTAGTTTCCTCAGACACAGAAATTGGAAACGTTTGTCAGGGTTCAGTTGTTCAAAACTAACGATGACGTTAGTTAACGTATCATTAAAACTTTAATCATTAAATATGGTATATAAGCTAATATTTTTGCTGAAATAAATGTGAGTAGCTTTTGCATTTGCAAAAGCTACTCACATTTTTTCAGCAAAAATACCTGTGAATTAGATATTGTATTTACTAGAACAGTTAATATTTTGACCACTAACGAGCTCGTTAAGCTAACGACGCTTTGAACAATTGGGCCCTGGTTTCCGGTTTCCCTAGACCGCCTATGGAGCCGATCACGCCTTCTGGTTAACTTTCTTATTTCCTTGTGATCCAGGAGAGAGATGATTTCCCTCGGATCGTTTAGGAGTTTCGTCGCGAATATTGTTCAAAGCGATCTTTCTGATGTCCGGTAACGGACACCTTTTCACCACAGCAGACCATAGACAGGAGCGTTCTCTCTGAACATTCAAAGGCAGAAGCAAAAAATCTTTTGTAGTTTGAGGTATAATGGTTTTGCAAATTTCCTTTACGATTCGGACACCTAAACTCCTAACATGCTTGTACTAAGATTTGAAAAAAGAAATAAAAAAAAAAATCCACTTTAATTCCTATCGATCGTTTTTGCAGGTTGCAGCCAATGACCTTGACACGATCCAGCGTTTACACAACGTTGAAACAACGTCAATTCAACGTGTTAAATCGACGATTTAACGTTGTGACAACGTCTTGACGCTGAATCAACGTTGTTTTAGCGTTGTGTGAAACGTGTGCCTGCCGGGGAAACCTAGGTACGTGTTGAGGTTTCGCTCTGTGCTGTTCGCAGGTGGCTACATGTAGGTCTGTGAATATTCCTCATTTCCAGGTATTAGTTTCATTTTTTCTCTGTCTCTCTCTCTTCAGCGGTTATAGACTTATTATGGTATTGCCAAACAAGCTGATATCACGTGCAACATAAGACCAAAAAAAAAAAAAAAATAAATAAATAAATAAAAAATAAAGTGAACATACCCAGAAAATGTCACAATCACGAGGAATAGCGTTCCCAAGCATCCATCCTCGGTGACCTAGGTGCACTTTATTTGTTTACTCTTTCACTGCCACAGGCGATGATAATAGTTTTTGCAAACTGCATAGATCCAGATGAGACGGCTCAATGAGCTCCTGGAGTCTTCGCCCCTGGAGTCACCAACACTGCTCACAAACAGTGCCCACAAACACCACCCACCCTGTAGGAAGGAGCTAATGCACCGTTGCCAGGGACACTTATCAAAGACCCTTATTCCTACTGCCAAGATCCGGAGATGATGGTGGTGTCATTTCTCGTCCCACCGCTGCCACCAAATGTAGCGTTTGCACGGAAGGCCAAGTCAAGCGTCGCGGTCACCCATCCAGGTACTAACCACGATGTAGGTTGCTTAACTTCGTGAAAATGCCAACCACTTTTCCAGCCTCGCCATTAAAGTCGGCTTCTACAGTAAGACTGTAAAAGATATTAATATACCTGATGAGAAAAAAACAAAAAAAAAAAAAAAAAAAAACACCACATATAAAACCAGCGACGCACATACAAAGTAGAACTACAATACAGGAACCACCAAGGAACGGTCAGTAAGGGAGTGGGTGGGTTTAAACCAGTTTTATAAGACACTTGTGCTATAGACGAACAGCAAAGAGCAGTATTGTGTGGTATATAACTAATAAATTATCCCACATTCATTCACAGAATAATCTGTTCCACTGATTCGATCCGAAATGTTTGAGAAATTGCGTGCGTGAAATCCGTTTCAGCGACACCAAACTTTCAGTATTAAAGGTTGACACTGGAGCTACTTTAGATTTAACGAAATTTTGTTACATCTAAAGTAACGGAGTTTCATTTTTGTTTCAAACTGATTTTCCCAGACTATTGTTTTGATAATTATATTGTCTTTAAAATTAATCAGAAAAAATGTTCTGATAATCTAAGCTTCTCGAAAGTAATTTATGCTTTAACTGAGAAGGTATCAATATACCTTCCACTAACATGGGTCAATTTTCCCAGGCTGAAGAATCTGCATACTCATTGTGAAAGAAATATTCATGCTTATCATTTAAAGTAATTAGATTATAATCACTATAATTAGACAACTACGTACTTAGACAATATTTTCTCCTGCAATACTTTATTGCACAGTCCTCAGAAGGATTTTATAGCAAATTAGGGACAGTTTGTTTAAATATTTTCAGATATCAAACCTAGGTAATATCAAGGTCATTCTGGCATATCCAGATTAATGACAGTAACCAAACGTATAAAAATTCTAGTCACGTTCCATAAAAGCATTAATTAAGAAATGGTCATTTATGATGTCACAGAAACCAAATTACATGTATTAATCTGTAAAGGTTTGCTGTATGTGATGTTTGCTCATAGTCCATTATAAAATGTACAAAGCTTCAATTCAGTGATTTTTGCGTTATTTCTCAACCGAAAAATGACACATGTTGGTGCCTAGTGATCCTATTTGCTTCTGGCTAAGGAGCCTAATGGCTTATGGTTATACATCCTTGCTTTATTCGCACTTTTATCAGGGATGTGGTTACACAGAACAGTTACTAACTAAATTATGGACAAGCTGTCTTTTTTTTAAGTTCGGGAAACGGTTATCAAATCTGCAATCAAAGGTTTACGAGTACAAGGCAAGCATTGTACATAATGCTACTAATATTTCAATTAAGGCTTTACCCTTTTTATTTCTTAGCACACGCACGCAAGCACACACATGTACTTTACCGAAAAAAAATTCTGAAAAGTTTCTGATCAGTTGCTCGGACCCATCAATATATTGATGGGTCCGAGCCAGTCGAGAGCAACACGCCCATTGTTATTCTGTTGGTGGGACGATAAGAATTTCCAGCCAATCCTTCCGCCATTGTGCGTTTTCAACACACAAGACTCCGCTGCTACCAGAACGAACGGCTTATAGAAACGTGATGCTGAGCAGTCAGTAAAATCTTTATTTACGAGAAACGCCATGAAAACGGAATTTATAAGCTGTAGTTTTGCATAAATCATGACTCAAACATTCGAGATACAAACAAAAATGTAATAATTTAGCCCAGTCTCTGGTTTGAAACAATTACGAAACCATTTATTTACTATACTTGGATTATAAAACACTTTTGTATCTAAACCACTTCAGAGAATATTACAAAGACAAGGATGTTGACACCGAACAACAAACTAAATGTCAATGGGGCCAATTTCCATTATTATACAAGGATAATTGAACAGAGCTAGGCGAAAAGTCCCGTATTTTTTGTAACAAAGAAAACAAGGAACCAGACCAGACTGGTATCCGCGCTGTTGCGTATGGTCTTGTCCTCCGATGTAAGGCCTATGTAAGCTTGAGTAGGAGAGCAACGAAGACACATACCAGCCTGCGCGCACGCACAGGCTGGTTTAAGTCTTCGCTGTTCCCATATACGACTAAGGGTGGTTTTCCTTCCTCTTGCATCATCTATTACAGCTAAAGTGATTTAGTAAATGTTAGCCATCTCATGTTGAAATATTGGGGAAAAGTTGGTTCATTGTTTGTCTGGAAAATGAAGCTGGTTTCTGCTGTTTCCGTCCTCGCTGGAATATTTGTAGCAATTGCGGAATGTACTGAAATAGAAGGTATGGCTGGACACTTTAAATTGGTTTAAGGCAAACTAAACGAGGGAAGAAAACGTTTGGGAATTAAGAAAAATGAATTTTGCCTCCATTTTTAATGGGACACAACTTTTGCCTGTAGGAACGTCATAATAGTCTTAAAATAAAGAATTTGCTGCCTCTGGAAGCAAATTCTTTCCTTTAAGAGTAGTCCCCGATGAGTATGGATGATGTTGATTTGGCGTTTTAATATTATTTGCGTAATATCAAGAGGAAGGTGTGGTTATGAAAAACTCTGAGCAGTGAAGGACAGTAATGAGCCGAACTTCGGCTGCATAGCGGGACTCGAACCAGGGACCTCAAATATTTCCATGTCAGAGTTATTTACCTTAGATATGTATTATTTCCCTTTAATTACGGTGTCAAGTCTTATGGTAGTCTTTCAATGTAGAGGGTGTGCGACAGGGAAAATCAGTGTCTACCAAATTGACAATTCTACACAGCCTGATATGTACCTTTACTGCTCAGATATATAGATATACTTTAGATTCTGCTTAGGAAAAGCGATGATTCAGATCATTGTGCCCGTTGCACGTGCTACAGCGGACATTTTCGCTCATGCATGCATTATTAGACGCGGCTCAAATATTTGTGTTGACAGAAGCTATCAGCTCTTTTGGTGCCAAATTTAAGAAGACAGTATTGTCTTTGCGAGTTTTAATAAACGATTTGTTGAAAATGTCTAAAATTCAAAGTCTTCAAGGGCCTAGATACATTTGAGCCAGCGCACGACAAAACTTACAATAAGGCCTGTGTGGCCAGCAAAGGCTCAGATCAGTCTGTGCAACCGCCCAGTACGGCAAGGATTCTCATTTAGTTCTCTTTTAACAGCTCGGAGGTTGTAGAAGGCACATGCGGTCAGCGAAGACTGATCAGACTGCGCGGATGTGCAGGCTGATCTGAATCTTCGCTGGTCGCACAAGACTTATTGTAGGTTTTGTCGTGCGCTGACTCGTTTAATATAATTTCCGCCATTTTTAAAAAAGAGAGACAAATTGACTTCCTGTTTGCCTTCCTGTACACCAGCCCACTTTTAAAACGGAATCTAAATTAAAAGGAAAGAAAAATTTGCTCCAAAGGGGAGCATTTTATCCTTTTAGACCAACCCAACCACTCTTTTAGAAGGGAACACAAGTAATTTAAAAAAGATCTGTCTGCCTCGAAAGTGTATCAGTTTCACTTAATAGTAAACAGATTAGATTCTATGCTACTTGCAAAAAACAAAACAAAAAACAAAACGAAAACAAACAAACAAAACAAAAAAAAAAAAAAAAAAACAACAAAAAACACACACACAAAAAACCCCCAAAAAAACCAAAAAAAAAAAACCCCCCAAAAAAAAACAAACAAAAAAAAAACGCTATATTAAAACGGAGTGATGAAAATAGCATGTTACTTCCAAAAGGGTCCGATCACAACTCTAGTAATCATATGCCCATATGCATTTGTTGATATGCTAGTTTGCATGTCAACAAATGAAAATTAGGCAAACGTACTAAAATCAAAGTCCTTTGATGACAGAATCATATGCTTTTAACGGTCAGTAAACTGTACAGCGGTCCAGAGAAGCTAATATGACAGCTCACAGCACTACCGGTTTTACTCCTAATATTCGGAAACCTCAATTCCATGCCATATTTGACATGCAAATTAAATGTCCGTTTTAATATGATCTGCTGATTTGGCTAGACATGCTGGATGAGTGACAGAGTAGTCCAGATCAGGCATAAATATTTGGACACATTTATTCCTTATTACACTTGTCCTAAAATTTGAGCATCTGAATCTGTTTGAAGACATACTAAACTGTTCGGTTAGGCATTAGCGGGTTTATCCAAAATATTCAGGGATTTTATTTTTTACCGATTACTCATTATATCACTGTTCACGTGTCTAAAATGCTGGATGAGTAGCAAACAGACGCCGCGTTCTGATTTGGATCTATAATCCCAATAAGCATATAACGGGCCGTTATCGTCCCGTCAAGGTAGCTGATGGGCCGATAACGGCCCGCTATAGACTTATAAAGAATGCTAGCTGGGTTAATGTTTGCTCGTCTACTCTAAACGGAAAGACTTTTCCACGCAGAGCAAATCCTTTCCAATTACAGTGGACTCTTTCCAGCAGAGAGACAAAACTGTTGTGATATAGTTACCTTCCAGTTCCATTAAATTTGAAATATCCCAAGTGTTCACTCAAAATCTCAATAAAGATCGTATAGTCTCTCTGTCTGTCTGCACGCACGCCTGCCTGCCTGCCTACCTGTCGGCCTCCCTCCATACCTCGGTGGCTCAGCTGGATGCGCCGTCCGACTGGAGACCAGGAGGTCGCGGGTTCAGCCGAGGTCGGCAACATTCTTTCGTGGAGATTGATCATGAAATATTTTCTACGGTCATTCTCCCTTCCGCTGATTCAAGAAGGGCAGTTGTCAGTTTCTGGCGAAAGAATGTGCACAATACTGGTTAACCGCTTAGAGGACTAAGTCTGCCCAGTAAAGGTGTGGTTAGGTAAACTGACTGCGCTCGACATGACCCCATTGGGTTGACTAGGCCGTAAAACCTCAACACAAACAAATCCATATCAAATGTCATACACCCTCTCAGACTGCGTGCGTCTAACAGAAGGCAGATATTACTTGAAATACTGAGAAAAGTAAAAGCGTGACATGTGCAAGAGGTAAGACGGTAGAAGATGACAGGTTAAATCAGAATAAAAACAACTAGACTTCAGGATCTAGGACCTTGAGTGTCGCAGCCTACCAGCTCATTCACTGAGAGCCTGAAGAGTTGGTACGCGTACAACGGGCAGGGCATTTTATTGTCCATCAGCCAGGGAGTATAGTAAAAGGAACACTTATAACAGTCCCTAGCTGTGTGAATTTGCCTGAAGATCATTGAGTTGCAGTACCTGGATATTCTGTTGTAGGAAGAGTGTAATAATTCTGGCGATGGTACTGCCACTAGGACGATTTGGATGCAGGAATGCAAACAGGATGTCACAACAATTGTCTCTTTTGCAAACGGCGTAAATCTTAATGATACGTATCTTGGAATACTAGATACACCATCAATAGAGATAACTCTGACCTGGAAGTATTTGCCCCCACCACTTCTCTAAAATGGTGTTAATTCTTTTATTTAAGAGTAGCACCCTTTGTACCTGAGAAGTAAATTCTCTTATGCTCAAGTGATCAGCATTTGAAAGAGGAGATAAAACAGTGAGTTTAAAGTGTTCCCAATCAGCGGCAAAGCAGTTAATCTTAGGCTGTCCTTTTTTCTTGACAATCCTCGTTTATTAACCTCTACCATTCTCCGGGCTAATTCAGCAGGCGAAAAAATGATGACACTTTTTCTTATTTTCCTAGAAAAGAGGATTTGATATTTCATGCAAATTGTCTCCTTAGGAGACAATTTGCATGGAATGTCAAATCCTCTTTTCTGGGAAAAATAAGAAAATATTTCAAAATGTCATCTGCTGAAATTTTACCCAGAGTGCTAAGCGTTAATGACTTGTTATAATGGCTCTGAACTTTATATACTTGTTCATTTTCGTATTTAACCAACTTTTAAAGGCGAGATAATTACTCATTCATATCATGTGACATATGAATAATAATGGCAAATAAAATACCACAGAGTGCATATAAAAGACTTGATAGTCGTACTTTTATTCCAAGTCAAACACGAGCTATGAATATCTGAGAATATGGTTTTGTAAAAGAGAAGAAAACTGGCCATGATTCGCAGTTGAAGGATTCATGAATTGACCATTTAGCTGTTGAGAATCAACAACAAAAACAATAACAACAACAACAACAACAAACTAACACATATCAAGCCTGCATGTATAGCAGCACTCCGCTTATCAGTGATCGGGTGTGGCGAAGGTGTCGTGTATCTTGCGGCACCGGGGCGTCCAACTGAGATTGGCTTACAGTGAGGCATGGCCTGCTATCCTTGTTGCAAGTGTTTAAGTTCGTCTGTCATTACTGACAATGTCCAATCCTAATGAAATGCGCGAAGTGGTATAGTTTGTGTGTTCTAAAATGGCTAATGAGACCAATCTTACCTCTAAGCTGCCTGTTACAGATAGCACAAGAGAGGTCTGAGGAGGAAAGCTTTGTTGGCGATGCTTTAGCACGTTTCTGCTCGGCTTCGCTGATACTTTTTGCTTGGTATTCGCCAGAACCCCTTCTTACGAGGCCTCGCCACATTTTTCGATCCTATGCAATCTGTTCCCACGACTCTGTTGGTATGTTGAAGCCTTTAAGGGAGGCTTTGAGGGTGTCCTTTCTTCTGATCAGCATGGGAGCGTTTTCCTATTTGTACTTCTCCATAGAGGATTTTCTTTGGCAAACGTTTATTAGGCATCCTGGTGAGATGGCCTGTCCATCTTAACTGTGCCAATTTCAGAAGATATGTGCACTCTGCATCTCTGTTACAGGTAAGGATAGAGGGGAATGTTTTTATTTCGTCTGTTTCTTCACTTTCATTCCTGTTCCTCTGTCTTCCCTGTGCCTCTCTTTCATCTCCTCTACTATCTCTTCTATCTCTTCTCTCCCTTTCTCTGGGAGACGAAACAAAATGACCACAAGGGTTGACGTGTAGTTAAACCCTAACTCAATCAATCGATTATCAGTATAATGCATATGGGGAGAAGTTTTCATATTTCTCCTAACTTCTGTGATATCACAAATTAAATAGATTTTTGATATCAATGCGAATTATCATCGAAATGTCAAAAAGTGATAAAGTACCTCTGTTTTCTCAGGCATGTCTGTCGAAATACTTAGCGCTAGATAAGGGGGCTATTTCTTCACGGAAACCGTTGCGCCTCCGCGTACAGCATACGTTGTTGTGGAGAAACAAGAAAATGTGAACGATTGACTTTTCGTTGAAAAAAAATGCATTTTGCATTTTTACTAAGGAAAAAATGAAACTACTGGAAGGTTTTTTTTAATACAAAAATGAATAGAAAAAAACTATGGGTGCATAGGTAATTGCGATAAAATGTTTGACATTGAATCCTGACAAAAAGCTGCAAATTTACATCTTAAGAGTAAAGCGCCATAAAAAAAAAACAACAACAAAAAAAACAAAAAACAAAAAAACAACAACAAACAAACAAGCAAACAAACAAACAAACAAACAAACAAAAAACAAAAAACAAAACAAAACAAAAAACAGAAAAACAAAAAAAACAAAACGACTTTCTGAAATAGCAGAAAGGATCAGTTTTATTCATGACCATTGTAGGAGTGACAGAAAATGTAATTATAATCCATGACAGCGAAGATATTCGGCCAAGACTGTTCAACAAGAAATACCTGAAGAATGAAGACCAACTCTGGGTTCTGTCGGAAGAAAATGGGATATGGGGTCTGGTATTCAAGGAATTTTCTGTGGAACCGTCCAAAAACTGTCGTCATGACTACTTACAGATCTCAGAGATTTCCAAAAAGTAAGTTGGCTTTTATCACCGAGCCCTCAACTTTGTGCCATTGCAGTTTTACGCTTTTTTTTCTTTGTGTGTGTTTAACTGATGAAGTAGAAGAACCAGACACATTTGATGCGCAACGCACGAAAAGGAATCTTATGCATTTTGAGGACAATGTAGGCCCAGATCACCGTCCGCATCTGTCCAGTCTAATCTGGGCGTTTTCTGTTCGTCGACATATATTACACTATCCACTGATTCTGTAAGCGGACAACGAAGGCCAGATCAGCCTACGCTCAGGCCTGCATTGTCCGCAAATTACATACGGACCCTTTTCGTGCATTGTGTTTCATTTGTATCAGAATTAAGGGCGGGGTATCAATCGAATAAAACTACATGTAGTTAGGCCCCACCCCTTCCCTCTACGCCCCCCTCCTCACCAGTAGTTGTTTCGTCTGACCGTTCCAAGGCGGTTCCTTTGTTGCAGTTCTTCTTTGTATGTCGGTTATTGCCACCGTGTTGTTGTATCTAGTCTTTTTTTGTTTCTCATCTCTTTTTCTATGACTGCGGCCTTCCCTGAGATTGTCTACGCCCTTGGTTCAGACATGGAAGTGATTTAATTGTTGACACAAAATATTGACCTGAGACGTGTTGTAAAACCCGAGACTAGATAGATGTAGCATTGAACAGAGTAGAATAATATTTCAAGTATTGGAACACCACTTATCAAAGCACTTATCAAGATAAAGATATTAATTTGACAATTTCACTTAAACTGGTTGGATGCTTTGGTATTGCTCAGCGTGACAAAATTGGTGTTCTTATAATTACTTATTTAATGTTTGATGAGGTAAGCCTAAAAGCGATGTGAAATTAGTTGTAATTCCACATTTTATTTTATTGTTAGCCGATTCAGACAAAATTTGCATGTAAAGAACCAAATACTATATACATCTTATCTAAAATAGTAGCAGTACTAGTGTTTTAGGTTAAAGGGAGTATCAGCGCTTCTAATGAGTACCCACAACATACGTTTTGGTGACGAAATAAAAGAAAAGAAATAACAATACTTTTTGACTGAAAAATATTACCTTGTCTGGAGCATTCGAGTTGGCAGGATTGGCTTTATGTCCTTGAAAACGTTTGATAGCACTTACACAGTAATTCCACAAACACGTTTAATTGCTTGTCAGGTTCAATAAGAATGGACTGCCAGATTTCAAATAATACACCACACACGTTCGTCTAAACCGGCTCCAGTCTCCAGTGACTAAATATTTTTTCTTATAACCCTGTTTGATAATTCACTAAACTAAAACCAAAATAATATCATGACTATCAAGGCTGGTCACTAGTGACCAGCCTTGATAGTCATGATATTGTTTTAGTTTTATCATAGTGGAGTATCAATCAGGATTATAAGAAAACACATATTTAGTCACTGGAGACTGGAGCCAGTCTAACGTTCGTCTTCAATATGAATGGATACACTTTCAGGAAAGACAATTCGGTTAAAGCTTCCTTTCTGAAAAGGGTTCCACTCTAAAAGCAAAGAAGTACTTTTCTCCTTTAGAGTAAACCCTTTTGCAAAAGGTGTGCTAGAAAACATATAAGAAGTCACAGAAGTTGTCACTTGTAAATACCACGTGAAGCCAGTCCCCTAAATTGATGTGTATCTTAGTTTCAGAGACTCATTTCAGTGTGCAATGCAGCAGGTAGAGGCGGGGTTGTGTTAGTATTTGTTTCTGCACTGTCATCCGCCTTTTTCCTTACCATCTCATGTTTTTCTCATCTACGTGCTCTTCTATACCTGTTCTCTAGTCCTCTGGAGACGACACAAAGTAACCCACAATGATTGACGTGTTGTTTAAGAACTCAGAAGTGAATATTTGGCAAACAATTTATTGTTTGCGCCAAATTGTTCACTATCATTGCAACCCGATCCGGTACAGCTGCCTTTCGTAGGATTGTGACTAGTTAACAATTGATTAATGGTCGTGGTACAAGAAAAGGTGACTGGGCTACTGCGTGCACAGAAAAAAGAACGCCTTCACCGCACCTGCTCTCCTACAAAATTAGGCACAACAACGACATCATCAAGATGCTCATACGGTTTTGTATTAATCAGGGCTGTGGTCAGAAGTGTCAAAATGATAGCGAACGTTTTGCCCTGGATCCCTGCACCTAATGACGCCAACAGGAGCAGAGGTCTAGGGCAAAACAGTCGCGATTAGCATGTACTTCTGAACGCAGTCCTGGTTCATCTCTGCACATTTCCTTTATATACAGACTAAACACTTGGTAAAATTATGTTACCTATATATAAGTGCATGATCAAAAGAAGATGATCTTTCTGCTGACATTGCAATATTTAAAAGTGAGTTTTGTTGCCATGGTACACTGGTACAACCCAAAATTGTTGATATTTTTTCTTATTTCTACATAAAAACGTGTGTTGTGGTACTAATGAGTACCCACAACGTATGTTTTGGTGGTGAAATAAGAAAAAAAAAAAAAAACATTTTCCTGGTATCCCCTCTTATCAGTAGCTATGTATGTTGTGTAACTTCCAGAATGAAATTTTACAAGAACTATATTCCTCATGAACTAGTTCCAAGTCTTCATCAAAGTTAATAGTATCTGAAATATTTGAAAATATTTTCAGTGAAAGAAAAATATATATTGTAGTTCTGAAAATTTAGTATTGTCATCAAGAAGGCAACAAGAAAACTGGCGTAGAATGTGTTCTGTAACCAGCTAAACGACAATTATTGTTAAAAATAAAACTTATGCAATGTCTGACTAAGAGTTAATCTACAGACTGGTATGAAATATATTTGAGCCGCAACGTGAGAAAATGAACATTCGGATATATGTGCTCAGCTAAAACACTGACCATCTTGCACATCCACTCGTTCTGATAAGTCTTTGCTGTGCTTTCATTGCATAGCCAAAGAAAAAAAGTTTCATTACGCGGAAAGCGACGACTCTGACCAGACTGTGCAGATGCAGAGCTTTTCTTTTCTTTTTTTTTTTTTATCGGCGAATGGGTATTCACTGACAGACCAATTTACGAAATTATTCTGCATAGATGTCAACAGCGCAATATAATAGTAACATTAGACATGAAAACAAAATTATATGAAGGAAAAACTTCAGTCACAAGGCAGCACAGGCTTCTCGAGGTACCGAAAGAAGAAAGATGAGAAACAAACAATGACAAGGCACGACGGAGCAGTTGAAATAGCCGACATACAGACAAAAAGAGCTGTAACAGAGAAACCTCCTAGATACGAGGGTCCTGCTAAAAGTTTTGTCACTGGATTCGGATTACTTCAGTGCTACGTTTTATCAAACATATTTTTATTACAAACCTTCAAAGTATTCCCCCTTTATTGTAACACATTTTTGTAACCTTTTTACCCTGTCGCGAAAAGCAGATAAATAGTCTTCTTTTGGTATCTGTTGGAGACACTGATAAATAGCGCTGCCAAGAGAACTTCTAGACGTATACTTATTTCCAGAAAGCATTTTCTTAAGCCTTGGAAATAAAAAGAAGTCACAGGGACTCAGGTCAGGTGAATAAGGTGGATGGTTTAAATCTTTCATCTTTTCAGAAGCCAAAAAGGACTTAACAACCTTACACTTATGAGGGGAGGCGTTGTCATGCAAAAGGTGTACTCCTGACCATCTTTTGCTTGGTCGTTTCTTATTGAAACAAGTAAATTAGTCAATGTATATGACTGCATCTATTTCAATTCGAAATAGCTTGGTCAGTTGGAAAGCAATTTGCACGAAATAAACGGGTATCGTTAGCTATTCAACACACCATTCAAGTGCAGTGAAGCATTTTAAAATACACGAACCTGGGATAAAACTTAGGAAGCCTATTAGTGACAGAACTTTTTGCACGACCCTCGTAACGGTCAGCAGAAACGACTACTGGCGGACCTAAAATAGCCCTTATCTTGTTTCATCGCAGCTTATTTTGTTTCATTACAGTAATTTAATTTGACTCACACATTTTGTTTCTGTGATGTTCCTCTGATTGAGTTAGGCAATCATTTGGTATTTTTTTTAAACATTTGAACATAGGGTAAAGATTTGGTACCAGTAAAATTGATTAACATTACCCGGTAGTTTTCACTACTGACCGTTCTAACGCGGTGCCTCTAATGTTGTTTGTTCCTTGTATGTTTTTATGCTGCTCACTGTGGGGCTTTGTTCGTGTTTTATTGCATAAAAAGCAATGTCGCCCGTTATTAACAACCGTGCATTAACAGGCGAAAAGCCGTGTATTAACAAGGCAATTCACGCGCTGTTAATGCACGGCTACGCAACTTTTAACGATCGTACCGGGGCCACAGATTTGCTGCCGTTACGAGATGTGTTCTGCCCGGCCCTAAAACGAGCTTAGTCCGTGGAAATTGCTTTCGAGAGACATCGGTGAAAAGGCGAAACAAAGTAGTGCAAGAAATAACGCGTAATGTAGCAAATGTTTTCAGTTTTCATGCAATAATAGCGATCGAACATGGTTTTTCAATGCATTAACATTCGCCAGGTCCCTAGGGAGGGGTTGAAAACCGCGGCCTCCGGCCTCGGTTTTCAACACCTCCCTCGGGACCTGGCGAACGTTAATGCATGAAAAACAATGTTTGATCCCTATATTGTCTTACTCTTTGTCTTATTGTTGTGTCTAGTGGGTCCTATTTGACATCGTGATCACCTTGTTGGGGATGCGGGGCTGATTGTTTCTCTATTTGTTTTGTTTGTGGCTTGTCTGTCTTTGGTTTGTCTCGTTTGTTTGCTCTTCCATTTGGTGTCATGGGTAGGCTATGTTCTATGATTGAAGCTCTTCTTGAGGGGGTGGACAGGGGGTAGGCATTCCCCACTTCCCTCCCCCTTACCCCCACTTCCCTCCCCCTTTCCCCCACTCCCCCCCTTACCCCCACTTCCCTCCCCCAAGCAAATTATTCCCTCCCCTAAATCATAATTTCTAATATCCCCAACGCTATTATTAAAGTCAAACATGACTATGCAATATACATTCATGCAGATTTTGACCCCAAACTACACCCCTAATTTTTGACCCAAAATCGGTATTTCCTTAGCATTTGCACCCCCTTTACAGAATAGCTGACGATTCGCACTCTCCATTTCAAAAGTCTGCGTAGTGGCCTGCATATGAGCCATATGGAAAACAGGTATCACAAGGTGGAGGCCCTTGATCCGGTCCTAAACTGGTCAAGAAAAAAATGTGGTGGGCCTAGGTCCGCGCCTTAACTGACCCACATTGGCACAAAACAGTCGTATTAATTACTGAACTCAAAACTCAAGAATACCATGAAAATCTGCATCTTCTTTTGATAAGCATGGTCCCACACTTAGGGATCCGTGAGAACAATAATCTATTTCGTGGTTTTCTCAAAAGCTGAGCGTTAAATGTTGAACGTGTGTGGTGGTTGACAAAACACGGACCACTTACGGACACGGACTCATGGACTTACCGACCTATTGACAATATTCGGACTGCATAACAAAATACGGACAAATTATTCACTGACACGGACCTACAATTCACGGACTTGACAAACCACGGACCCTATTATTCACGGACTTGACAAAGCACGGACCGTTATTTAAATTACGAACGCCACTTATGATATATGAAAAACTAGGAGTAATATCAAAATCGGCATAACGTGACCTTATGGATAACGTGACTTTACATTGTCGTAGATACCTACATGTACGTTGAAGTAATCCAATTGTACAGATTTTTGATACCCATCCTAATGATGTAGGTCTGCACTGGTATGGATTTGTTTCTCGAAATTTAACTGCGACGATGACGTTGTCAGTTTGTATGATAGTGCAGGCGGTACTTACATTTCAAGTGCCGCTGAAATGGCAATTGCAAACAAGATGTTTATCCCTATGCCGAAAATCTTTGTAAGACACTTTAAATGCTCTGTACAAACGAATACAAATGACTGTGGTTTTACACCATTGCAAATATGGTCAGCATCCTCAATGGAATTGATCCTAATGGCGTAACATATACTATCTCTAGAATGAGAGACCATCTTATTAAAGGATTTGAGAATCAAAACATAACAGATTATTATCAGTTGTGCTTCATTATAGACTTTATCTGTGATTTATTTATTGCCCGTAATGATTAATGGATGAGTTAGAAGACCTCCAAACGGGCCAAACATATATATATATTTTTACATTTTTACCGCTATGGAAGCTGAGAGCGAGGGTTGGGATCCTGTAAAGATAGCTTAAGCTCCCCGCCTCCCACACACACACATGCACACATACACGCGCGCCCCAGAGTAATTCATTACTAATCGTTCCGAGGCGGTACTTTCATTGTGGTACTTTTTGTTAAATGTTATGTAGTGTTTCACTTTCTAATGTTTTACTTTTAACAATTATGTATGTTTAAGAAGATAATTCAGTTTATAAGTTTGGGTAACAGAGTTGCCACCATTTTGGGAAAAAGTTGCCAGCTCTGCTTGCCATCTTTTCATTTTGTGGCTGCTTAATTGTATTTGTCTGTCTTAACTTTTGGTGTTGGGGGTTAGATGTGGATCTGACTGTATCAGTTCATGAGTTAACTTATTCACTTTTCTTAAAGTGACCGGAATTCCACTGTTTCGTATCTGCCGCATGCCGGATTCTGGCTTTATGTTCACATGTTCAAAACGCTCAAAACGGTTTCATGCAAGGTGACAAAATATCACACATTCAGTACGACAAGTCAAATTATCCAAAAAAAAAAAAAAAAAAAAAAAAAAAAAAAAAGAATCAAGTTTTTAGATTACAGGTCATAAGAGACAATCAATTAAAATTATGATTTATTATTTAGTTATTTTGTACTTTTCAATTAACTGACCATGTTATTGCTGCTACGGACCATTTACGGACCCAGTTGGATACGCGTCCGACTGGAGACCAGGAGGTCGCGGGTTCGACCCCCGCCGAGGTCGGCAACATTCTTTCGTGGAGATTGATCATGAAATATTTTCTACGGTCATTCTCTCCCTTCCGCTGATTCAAGAAGGGCAGTTGTCAGTTTCTGGCGAAAGAATGTGCACAATACTGGTTAACCGCTTAGAGGACAAAGCCTGCCCAGTAAACGTGTGGTTAGGTAAACTGACCGCGCTCGACATGACCCCATTGGGTTGACTGGGCCGTAAAACCTAAACACAAACAAACAAATGGACCAATGTTCGGACCATAACTGACCATTCACGGACCAAGGACTTTTCACAGACGATCTGATTGCTATAACGGACCGATGTACGATGCACCAATTACGGACTAATTACGGACTATTCACGGACCGCGGACTACTCACGGACCAATTAGCAGTTACTATACTTTGCAATTAATACAGACTATTCACGACCACGGATATGGTAAGTCCGTGAATGGTCCCTGTTTTTTCACCGGGCAACGTGTGATTGATTTGATTGAATTGGGGTTCAACGACACGTCATCGCTTGTGGGTCATTTTGTGTCGTCTCCCAGAGAAAGGGAGAAGAGAGATAGGAGACAGTAGAGGAGATGAAAGAGAGGGACAGGGGAGAAAGGGAAATGAAAGTGAAGAAACAGAAGAAATAAAAAACATTCCCCCTCTACCTTTACCTTCTGCAAGGATAGCAGGCCTTGCTAAACTGTAAGCAAATATCAGTTGGACGCCCGGTGACGTAAGATACACGACACCTTTGCCTCATCCAACCACCCGACCGGGCAACGTGTATATTCCGTGTTCCACCTATCAGAAAATTCATGCTGGATCTTAATTTTTTTTTTTTGAACAGCGCAAAAGTCCATATCCGACAATGAGCAAATAAAACGATTGTCTACGGCAGAAGTATAATTATTTCCACCGAAACAACAGCTATTTTGTGAACTTTCGGAATAAAAGGGAAGTAAAGAAGTAGAGATAAACCGAAATCGGACGTAAACGAAGTCAAAGTAAACCACGCTTGGCGGAACACTCCTTGTCGTGAAGTGAAATCAACGCCGGATTCATTGTTAATATACCTGAATTTACTTCAATACGTCTATTAGATACTTCTGATACCCAGTTATTGCATTGAAGTACATAAAAAATAGAGTAAAATCAGTAAAATACAACAAATTTTGGTATAACACCCGCCCCCAAAATTTCCCTACCCCCGTCCCCTCTTCCCCCGTCCCCCGCCCCTTTACCCCGTCCCCCTTATCCCCGCCCCTCCCCCCCCCACGTCCACCCTCTCCTTCTTGAGCATCTTATATGTTAGATTTTACTCATACTTAAAGGCCCCATATTCCTCAAAATTAGAATGATTTATCCAAATAAATTGATATATAGTATCAATACGATCATAAAATGTGGCATCTGACAGCCTGTAAAATTTCATTTAGTCTCTCGTTTTTGAACTGGATCAAACATGAAATGATTTTTTTATCGTATCTCTGAATTAATGTTGGCAACATTATTTCAGAGATACGATAAAAACCCCATTTCATTTCTCGAACGGAGACTATCTGAAATTTAAAGGCTGTCAGGTGCCACATTTTATGGTCGTATACCATATATCAATTTATTAAACCTTTCTTGGATAATAAAATGTCTATTTTTGAGGAATATGAAGCCGTAATGGACCGTGGAATATGTTCTTGATTTAAAACGCAGCTTGAAAGTGCAATAGAAAGAATTCACACATTCTTGCCACCTCATCTTCAATACCATAATAGCCCAAAATGTTTGGTTTTACCAATAAGTGTGAACAAATGTATTCGACCATCTGCTAATATGGGTCAAACTGATGGCTGAACGCCAAACTGAACAGACCATGACCAATCAACGACCATCTGCTAATATGGGTCAAACTGATGGCTGAACGCCAAACTGAACAGACCATGACCAATCTATCATCCGAATATCTAGGGGAACTACAGTACAGATGCGCAAGCTGATTTGAGTCTTCGTTGAGCGCACATGTCAGAAGGTACGTTTTCCCATGTTACGGTTCAAACGATGTACATTTGAATATCTTGAATCCACTGCTAAATTCATTTCCATTTGTGTGTATACTGCTTGGGTCATTACTTTTCAAGAAGGAGTTTCCATCTCACTTTAATACAAATATGATTTTTTTCTATGTATTTTATGAGGAGTTAATCTCATTGTACTGATATCCGTATAGCATGGATTAAAATTTCCAATATGTCATTAAGGGCGTACAACATTGACTACATCAGAAGCTTGGTTTCAGGAATTCATCAGGAAAGGCTTATTTCAAAGGACAAATTCCTAGTGATAATTTCAAGGTGTATTCATGTTGAGTCTTGAGTGCGTCATGCGAAAATGTCATGATTTTTCTCTTGAAGTTTGTTATGACTTCTGGATACTTCGACCACAGAGCATGCCGTATTACCCTGTAAGTCGACCAAGACTACAAGGTTTAAATTGTGGAACATTATTATGGCAAGATAATGTCGGGCAGTTGTGTTATACGTTTACTTAGCACCAGTTAGGCCTTATCAGTGACCCTAATATAAATTTCAAAATTTCCAGAATGGGCACAATAATTACAAAAGACCAGAAATATAAACTACACTATAGTAAAGTACGGAGAGACAAGTAACGTCCGCCATATGGCACTAACACCAGCTCCTATACACTGGTCCTTAAATTATAAATCGAAGAAGATGGCTGCAACCTAGATTCAGAGTATATAAGTGGAGTGACGAGACATAAGTTTTTCTTCGAACATTCCATCTACTCAATCTTTTTGTACGCAAGTTTGCCCCTTTAGAGAGGCCATATGTCTAGTTCTTTTGCTGAAGTTTCCTTTCTCCTTTATAGGTCTTGGCGAGACTGCACAGATTCGCAGGCTCGGCTGAACCCTTTGTTGTACGCGTGTTTAATTGCGTCTCTTTTCCTATGACACGGCTTATAAAAATATATATTTCTGGCGATTAGAAATATGAGCATTCGAGTTACTCCAAATATTTTTTAAACAAATGGAATAGAGGAATCATTACAACCAATTCTGCTAGTCTTTCTTTTCTGATATAATAGATGACAATATTCAGAAAAGCTTGTTGTTTGTTTTTATTAACAATTGAAATTGTTGAAGCGTTATGGGTATTCCTTCACACTCTTTTTTTCTGATATGCCTGTATTACCGAAGTTAGAAAATCTTAACCATGGTCCTGCTGAACCCCGGATATTCCCTGCCTTTGCAAACAGTGCAGATCCAGATCAGTTGGCTTCTAAAGAAGCCAATTGGTCTGGATCTGCACTGTTTGTTATTTTGTATGTGAATTTGCATCGACAACCTAGATCAACCAATCTGATTGGCTGACAGTTAAAAGTGGGTGTGACATCTTAATGTATTCAACATGACAAGGGTTAAAAATAAGAATTTTCACGTTGAAAGTCTTTTAAAAATTGTAAAAGGAACGACCAATGAGAGCAATGATCACACTCACAAAACTGAAAACAGCCGAAGTGTCTAGTAGTCTGGACCAGACTAGCTAATTTCGGCCAATTATCTCGAAGCGAAAATTTGGTCCCTGGTTTAACACAGAGATCTACCAACAGACAACAAAATATTGTGGAAAAGAGGAGAAATCCTTAGGAGCAATTTCTCCTCTTTTCCACAATATTTTCAAAATATCTCTAACTTAGGAGTCAAATTAATATTCATTCTGAAAGGTGGCTGTTCGATTAATTGTTTTCCTCATTTCCGCAAATCTGATATGTCGAAGTACGCATATCTCGAAGTGTTTCATAGAGTCCCTTGGATTTCGAGATAACGAGAGTCGACTGTATAGGCATGTGTTCTAATAGCATGGTCAATACGAAAATATATAAATTAAATGCCTTTTCTTTCTGTTTGGTTCTCTGCGGCTTATATTTTTTTTTATCTTGCTGTTGATATTCATACTGCTCTCCTTGTACCACGGAGGAAGTAAAGATTTTATCAATAACTACGTGCACACAGCACTGACTACAACAGAAGCTTAGTTTTAGCATTCTAGCCGAACAATCACTTTTGTATTTTATAACATTTTGGTACCAGTAAAATCGATTTAAACCCCACGGTAGTTTTTGCTACTAACGATTCTAAGGCGATTGTTCTTGTGTTGATCGTTGTTTGTAACCCGCTGTATGTCTGCACAATTTTCTTTCTGTTTTGTTTTCATGCGTCCTCTTTTCTGGTCTTGATGCTTGCATTTCGGTCACCTCACTTTAATTTCTGTGTGCACTGTGTTTGCGATTCGTTTACCTCAATGCGAACCCAGCGTTTTATTATCAATATCACTACAGTGGAACCTCAGTGGTCGAGCATCTTTGAGACCATGGAAATTTGTTCGAGATATAGGTATTTCCAGCCACTGAGGGTTAATCATGACGGCAGGCCACGAAGCAAATGGCGATAATTTTGGGAAATCTTTTCGATCTTCTACACAATAATGGTATGTTGAGTATACTCATTAGAATCGCCTCGATGAGGTGATTCTAATAAGTACACACAACATACAATTTCATGATAAATAAGAAATTTTCCCTAAATATTTGTTTCCTTGAGATATCGGAAGAATTTCGTAGGGACTCAAAATGAGTTCGAATTAGCCACGGTAAACGAGCCATCGGTGTTCGAGTTATAGACAATCGACTCTATTACAATTATTCTTGATACCAGGGTGAAAATTTGGTGCCGGCAAAATAGGTTTACTCTCCCTCTCCCCCACCCCCCACCTCCGGTAGGTTTTACTACTTACCATTCTAAGGTTGTGGTTTTAGTGGCTTTATTTTTTGTGTGTGGCAACTGGCTGTGGACGTTTTTCGTGTTTTGTCCGGTTCGTTGTATGATGGATTCTCTCTAGCATTGTGATCATATTGTTGGCGAAGAGGGAAGTGTTTGCTTTGCTTTTCTTTGGTTTGTGCCTTGTATACTGTTTGTCTTAGCTAGTTTGCTCTTCCTTTAGTCTTATTGGTAGGCTTTGTTCTGTGATTGTTGCGCTTCTTGGACGTATCTTAAGACAGTTGTACAGGGGTCTTGAATATGTTATGCGAAAAATTCATGACTTCTCTTATAGTTAAGTATGACTGGAATAACAGTGGAACAATAAAAGGAACAGATTACGGTTTTTTTTTTCAGCAAGAGTGATGTATTCCCACCACCATCAAGATATTGCAGAGAGAGAGTTCCTTTACCATATATCCAAACCTCCCAGACTTGAAGTTAGATTTATTATGGATTACTTTTGTATTTTCAGTACGAGTGATGCAGTCCCACCATCATCAAGCTATTGATGTGTGAGTTCCTCTACCATATATCTCCAAACATGTCAGGTTTGAAGTTAGCTTTAATACAGACAGACTCTGGGAATTAAATAGATGACTTGTATTTTCAGTACCCGAGCGAAGCTATCCCACCACCATCAAGGTACTGCGGAAGAAACAGTTCCTCTACCAAATATCTCCAAACATACCAGACTTGAAGTTAGTTTTATTACAGTCAGTCTCCGGGAATTAAATAGGTTTCTTTTGTATTTTCAGTAAGAGCGATTTTCAGTACGAGCGAAGCTATCCCACCACCATCAAGGTACTGCGGAAGAAACAGTTCCTCTACCAAATATCTCCAAACACACCAGACTTGAAGTTAGTTTTATTACAATCAGTCTCCGGGAATTAAATAGGTTACTTTTGTATTTTCAGTAAGAGCGGTGCCGTCCCACACCATCAAGCTACTACGGGGAGATAGTTCCGCTATCATAATCTCCAAACATGCCAGACTTGAAGATAGGTTTATTACAGACAGTCTCTGGGAATTAAATGGATTTGTATTTTTAGTAAGAGCGATGCAGTCCCGCACAATCAAGATACTACGGGGAGATAGTTCCTCTAACATAATCTCCAAACATGTCAGATTTGACTATGGTGTCTGGAAAGGGCTGCGGTTTGTGATTGTGGCACTCCCTGGACTTTTCTCTTACCTTTCTGTTGAAGTTAGGTTTATTACAGACAATCTCTGGGAATTATTTGATTTGTATTGTCAGAAAGAGCGATGCAGTCCCACACCATCAAGATACTGCGGGGAGACAGTTCCCCTACCATAATCTCCAAACATGCCTGGCTTGAAGTTAGGTTTATTACAGACAGTCTCTGGAATTAAATGGATTTGTACTTTCAGTAAGAACGATGCAGTCCTTCCACCATCAGGATACTGCGGGGAGATAATTCCTCTACCATTATCTCCAAACATGCCAAACTTGAAGTTAGGTTTATCACAGATAGTCACTGGGAATAAAATAGATTACTTTTGTATATTCAGTAAGAGCGATACAGTCCCACCACCTTCAAGATACTACGGGAAGGTAGTTCCTCTCCATAATCTCAAAATATACCAGACTTCGCCATGAGTACTCGTCTTTGTTTATCATAGTGATTTTTATGTTTTTGCTTTGATGCATTAAATGGGTTGGGAGCTTTTATGGAAACCGAAATTTTATGTATTTCTGTATTAAGAGTAACATCGGGACCTAGGGTGAAGTTGGTCGGCTGTAAAAGTGCTTTAACGCCCCGCCCCCACCCCCTCACCCGGTGGTTTATTCTACTGGCCGTTTTAAGGCGTTGGTCCCGGTGTTAGTCTTACTCTTTTTTGCTTTGTGGTTATTCTACGAGGCGATTTACTTTAATAAAAGTAAAAAAGGATTGCCTTTGGAAACAAAGAACACACAAAATCACGAAAATCGGAGACTCGGTTTGATTGAATCTCTTCATATGCAACACTGTAGTTTGCGAGGCCGCAGACGCCCTCTAGCGCCGGCTTAAGCGGTATTCAATTAAGCCTTGTCTTGTGTTATTTTGTTCTTGTGTTTTTCAGTCCTTTTAGCATTGCGATTACCTCTTTGGGGGATGAGAGAGCTAATCTTAGTGCTTTTTGTACGTTTTTCTCGATTTGCGCTTGTTAGGTTTTGTCTGTTTCCTCGTCCTCTTGGTGTCTGGGAGGGGCTGCGGCTTGTAATTGTGGCACTCCCTGGACTTTTTTCTTACCTTTTTTGAAGCTAGGTTTATTACAGACAGTCTCTGGGAATTAAATGGATTACTTCAGTATTTTCAGTAAGAGCGATGCAGTTCCACCACCATCAAGATACTGTGGGGAGATAGTTCCTCTACCATAATCTCCAAATATGCCAGGCTTGAAGTTAGGTTCATTACAGACAATCTCTGGGTATTAAATGGATTACTTTTGTGTTTCTAGTAAGAACGATGCAGTCCCACCATCATCAAGGTATTGCGGAGTGACAGTTCCTCTACTATATATTTCCAAATATGCCAGACTTGAAGTTAGATTTATTACAGACAGTCTCTGATAATTAAATAATTCATTTTTGTATTTTCAGCAAGAGCAGTCCAGTCCCACCACCATCAAGGCACTGCGCAGAGACAGTTCTTCTACCATATATCTCAAAATATGCCAGCTTAAAGAAAGATTTTTTATAGACAGTCTCTGGGAATTAAATGGATTCCATCTTTATTTTCAGTAAGAGCGATCCAGTCCCGCCACCATCAAGGTATTGCGGAGAGACAGTTCCTCTGCCATATATCTCCAAACATGCCAGACTTGAAGTTAGATTTATTACAGACAGTCTCTGGGAATTAAATGGATTTTGGATCCAAGCCATCCATGCAAGGAATGAAAGTATACATATATACTTTTTTTGTCGAAATAAAAATACCTTCTTATATCTGAGATAAATTTTAACCGTTAAAGACTGAAAAAGCGATGTTATGAAATATTTGTCTTCTTATTCTACAGAAAATAATCTTTGATATTTTCTAAGGATATTGTTTATATGAAATGCCAAAGCCTATTTTCTGGGACAAAATAAAGACTATTTTCTGGGACAAAATAAGAAAATATCATCTGACTTTTAGTTGTTCTAGACAGCGGTGGTACTCTGTGTATCCTACATATATCAATAATTTTAGTCCTTATCATACTTATTCTAAAGCTTGTTCGAATATACTTGGCAATGTGTCTCAAATGTACAGGTTGAATAGCATACAGCTAAGACACGCCAATAGACTTTTACTATAGGAATGGGTTTCATGTTTGTGGATTTTATTGATGTGTAAACTCCGGCGAATCACTCACAAACTGAATAAAGTTGCAAAGTTATTCCCTTGAAAGATTCTGAAAGATGACTTAGCTTCCGCTTAACTTCTATAGTTGTTATGCAAGAGAGCTGTAGTTTAGTAGATAGTAAAATATTATCTTAAGTTGATAGTCCACCAACATTGGCAGAGTTATTTTCATTAAAACATTGCACAATATTATTTTCATTATTTCTGAGAAGTCTCTTCTATAGTTGTCATGCAGTAGAGCTGATACTTGTGGCGTTGTGAGAGCATTACATAGAGAAGTGCAGATTAATTGGAGGTTACAGTCCACTACATTTTATAACACTTATTTCCATTAGAAATCAGAACATATAGACATTGGTATTTGACGTTTTAATTTTAACACTAAACTGAGCCAGATTTCTTGAGATTTGAGTCATAATAAAGTAACACTTTTCATTGCAAATTTACCAAAATTTTGTCAAGGTTTGGCAGTTAAGTCACAGTCTACAAAATGTTAACGCAATTAATAAAACCCGTTTGTTATGTTTCATCTGAAAACAGTTTTTACTTCGTCGTATATATTCCTTTTACTCCATATTAATATTTTCTAGACAACATGATATTGCAAAATATGTTACGGTGCCCAAGTTTGGACTAGTTTTGAAACAATTTGACATTAATATTTTCTGATTTTCAGACCTTTTAAAGGACAAGATGGAACGCTTTTCAAAACGAAGAGTTCAAACCTTAGGTAAGAGGACTGCAATTAATATACTTATAAGAGCGAAAAAAAATAATATCAAATAGAAAATAAGTGCTACCGTTTTATTAAGATTTCTGATAAACCAATAAGTAAACTATTTTATTAACAAACGTAAAAAAGAAGAAGTGGTAGAAAAGAAAAGAAAACAAACCTGAGAAAAAACAATGATACAATGTGATTGAGTGTTATGATTATTTAACTTTTCAACAATATATTTTACTGGATTTTGTTTAGCAATTCATTAGTAAAAGCAGTTTTTTAAAGGAGGGGCTTTTATCGAGTGGTAGGCCTGTTGCATTTGAATATTTGGAAAGCGTGACTTCAGACAAACTGTTTGTTCAACTGTTTGGCATTTGTGCTCTATAGCATACAGCAAAATAATTTATTAACAATTCCGTGTTGTAAGAACACTGGTTGAAGCAAGTGCTTTTTGTGTAACATATCTCTGTACTATAACATACAACAAAAGAACTGATTGTAGTTCAATGTTATGAGAACAGTTCTTGTAACATGCGTTTTTGTGTGTAACATAGTTTCGTTTATTTGCATATATTTGACGAGTAAATGAAGTAGGCACTTGCTAATTGCGATTGACCCTAAAAGTACCAAGCAAAGTTACATATTCTTTACTTTAAAAAAAGTATTTTCAGGGTCATCAAGGTTTGGCATTTCGTATGAATTGACTATTAGGCAGACGATTGACATGAAATGCAAAGCCATATTTATAAAACAAATACTACAAATGCTTTCTGCTGCAGTTGTGGTTGACACTTTCAGGTTAAGGGCGATATTATTTTTTTCTTTTGAAGCTTTAAAGTCATCTGGTACGGATTCATCATTAGAAGAATCTCCCGACGTTCTATCTCATAATGGACCAGTGTATTATATTCTAATTGGTTCCGCTGCTGCCGCCCTGGTCGTCTTCGCTGGTCTACTCACATACTTTGTCATTGCAATGCGTCGCCAACCGAAACCTCCAACGGAAGTGCCGGATTTGTTTTATCTAAATGATGTAACCAAGAACGGTACTCGAAGTAGTACTAGATCAGATGCTCAACTTGCGAATGATGGTGGACCGAGAGTAGGATCTTTTCCTATGCGACCGAATGGAAGAAAATACTCACGTGACAGAACGGAGAAAAAGCCGGACATATCAGAAAGCACATTTCAAAAGACTATTGCTCTAGAAGGTCAATGTCGCCATAATAACATTTACATCGCACCACTGAGAAAAACCTGAATATGTATTAGAACAGTACCGTTATCATGCTGGGTACTTTTTTCAGCAGACGACATTTTGAAATATTTCTTAACTTTCCCAGAGAACAGGGTTTGGTATTTCATGCTTTCTCTGTTGGAGACAATTTGCATGAAATGTCAAACCTGTTTTCCGAAAAAAAAAAAAAAAATATCATTAATTTCGTCTACAGAATTAGCCTGGAGAGTGATAAAGATCAATATAATTTGTAAAATGAAGTTTACAGACAAAAAATGAAAGATGAATAACACAAGACCAGAACAGAAACAAGAATGAGGTCAGAACGTTCGTAAAACCGGGCTCCTGAGTTTGTGCGGTTTCATATGTGGCGTTAGTTTTGTCATTGTTTGTTCCACATCTCTCCTTCTTTCGGTGCCTCGGGAAGGTTGTGCTTCATGATTGTAGCATTGCTTGTGTGTTTTCACTTGTATTTTTACATACAGTCGAACCTCTTTGGGACCATGGAAATTTGTTCGGGACATGGCTAGTTCGAGCCACTGAGGGTTTATCATGGCGCTAGGTCAGGAAGCAAATGGTGATAATTAAGGGAATCTTTTTGATCTTCTATATAATTATTGTATGTTGAGTGTACTCATTAGCATTGCCTAATGAGTACACTCAACATACAATTTCATGATAAAATGACAAAATTTCCCCAAATATTTGTTCTCTTGATCTATCGGAAGAATTTCGTAGGGACTGAAAAACGAGTTCGAATAAGCCATGGTAAACGAGCCATCGGTGTTCGAGCTATCAGTTTTGACTGTTGCCCGTTCTAAAGCTGTGTTTATTGCGCTTTACTCTGAACGCTAAATATCATAACGTTTTCATAAGTGCCCGTATTAACTTACAGTCTTCTGCAGTAATATTTCATTTAAAAAGAGGAACACCATAAGTAATTTACTTTTAGTTCCAATCAAATTTGTATGTAGTTTATTGTGTTGTATGTGCCTTTGATTCTGAATAGAACATGTTAAAGCTAGCTAACTGTATATTACTTCACAACTGATAGAGAAATCTGGATTGTCTCGCTTCGGAAGGTATTGTTCAGAAGAAGTAATCTTGTGGTACGGGTCTAAAGGATGCCAGGTCCTGGGTTGAAACAAAGGAGGGCATCCGTTAACTTACAGTACAGACGATAGTCCGTCCTTTCATTTATTTCCATGACTATACAACAGGACTATACTACTTGTGTAGCTGCAGTTCAGACTACAGAGGAATTTAAGGCCCTCGTTTGAATCTTTAAATCAGGAATATGCCTCAACATATCTCCGGTGTACTGCTTGTAAATAGTTATGTTTGCTAAATTCTAAAATGAGCCACTCGCGCACCTGATGTAATGATTAGAATTTGATCGACTCATTATCGAGAGATAGATAGAAAATAGCACAGGTCAGGCGACTTTGTCGTAAATTTACTTTTACGCTAAATATTCTAAATATTTTGAGAATGAACTGTACAGAGAGAAAAGACAAATGATTTCTGATAAGATATTGCCAATTACAACTGAATTGTTTTATTTAGAATAAAAAGACAAAGCAAAATGTCCAAGTGACGTCGAAAAGTAATTACTTTGTAAGTAAACACTTCGTATAAGGTGTTCTCTAGTATATTTTAAACACAATCCTTTCTTGTCGTTTTTTTTTCTTCTTTTTTTTCAAGCACAAGTACCAACTTGATTGCTTTCAAAGGATCCTACTTTACAGACTATAGTTAACCTTGTTAAAGGAACACTTTTGGAAAAGAACAAAACTTGTTCTTTAAGACAGGCCCCCCATAATATAGGGTTAAATATGAATAGTTTGTTTCACTACAGTTGGTGTTAATTGCAGTATGGCAGCCGTATAAATAAAAATCTAAAAGGTTACCATTGGAAACAAAGAACACATTACAAAAAGAAAATCAGAGCCTCGGTTTTATTGAGACTCTTCATAAGCAGTAATGAAGTTTGCAACACTGCTTACGCGCACTAGCGTATACATGAGCAGAACTCCATTTTCAAAAATGCCACAATTGGCCCAATGACCCCAAAGGAAATGAAAATTTAATCTTCACTATGGTGTCTGCATTTAATTCATGCAGTGTTTATTAATGCAGCTTAGCAAAACTCTGGCAAGAATCTTCCTAAAAACGGACAGTGTAGAAGAACAGTGCTCTATTAATCACATTTGTAGGAGGATTTGTTTCGCCAGTACAAGTGATTACGGTACATTTGTGAATCTGGGAGATTATCTCATTTCCCCACATACAGCGTGTTAATTCCTTTGACTCTGGATTTCCTTTACCGTATTCCCATAAGTATTATGGCACCTAATTCCTTACAATACTTGTCTAAACAATTAAATGGACAATTTGTACTTCCTGTTATATCTAAGCTCCGCTAGTTGAGTGATACAGAGCGTGGACCTGATCAGATGCCGCGTCATGAATATATACCACGGTGGGGAATCGCGTGATTTCTATGATAGTGTACACATGATTTTGTGACGTGGTTTCGGACAAAACAAGAAGGAAAATTGCTCAAATTCTGCTTATTACACAGTCAATTTTCATGCAGTAAAGTGTGTTTGCCTCGTTGTTTGTCGCAGCAAACGACTGCCTGGGTGTTTCTGTCCGCAGTATGCTGTAGTTTTCCACACTGCCTCGAGCAAAATCAGAAAAATGAAGATAATCTTCATGACAAGTTTCATGCAGCAAAGTGCACATACTTCGTTGTCTCTCGCAGCAAACGAATATCATGGAGTTTTTTTTCCACAGAGTCCTATAATTTTCCACACTGCTTCGAGCTAAATCAGAAACTGAAGGAAATCTCCGTGACAGGTTTCACACCCAGCATACAAAAAAAATAAATAAATAAAAAAAAAAAAAACAAAAAAAAAACACACACCAGAAAAACTTAAATATCATGTATGTTTATTATTTTGAAAAACATTTTTTTTGCAGCTTGTCTTAGTCTTTTTTCTAAAGATAGTTGAAAATAACACTTATCTTAATTATTATAATGGCTCAGAAAGGAACATGATAGGGTCCATACCAAGACAAAGGCAAGGAATGGTCCACACCATTTCGTGACAAGTGTAGCTAATCTACTCTGCTTGGGCATACAAGGCAATACAACGCAATCCTTCATATACCTGTGTTTCGTAAACAACGAGGCAAAAAGTGTACATGTCATTCCGTTGCATGATCTACATCAACATTCACCTAACTTAATTCGTATTATATCTGCAGAGCACAACTTGTTTGTAAACATGTACACTTAATTATGAAACTGAAGCAGGAATGGACAGTGAGGGATATTATTAACGTAAACCTTGGTGTTGAGCCCCCACGCCCAGTACCTTTACTACTCACCATCCTAAGGAAAAAGAAGCCAAAGTTAGAAAACTCGTGTTTGACCACTTAAAGATACGATCATCACGGGGAATATTCGCTTGTTACATCATTGCAGAAGTTTGTTGTAGTTTAGAAAGTTCTCATCTATTTCTCAATAAAGCTCAAGCGAACTTATTTAAGTGCTCTCGATGGCTTGAGTAGTATTGGCTGACAGTGTCCATAGTGACAGCCAATACTACTGGCGTAGATATTGCGGTACTGTGGTCTTAATTGGTGCTGGAAATCGGAGTACCCGGAGATATCCATCGACCTTAAATTGACAGTCACTACCCAGTCAGCATTGTACGTAAATCTATATCGGGCCGTCATCGGCCCGTCAGGGTAGCTGACGGGCCGATGATGGCCCGATGTAGATTTACATAGAATGCTAGCTGGGTACCGTGTCACATTATGAAACTTGAAATGGGACGTGCCGCAGCAGTGAAAAGCGAGGGACATACCCTGCGCTATCCAGGTTTTGTCTTCTTCTTTCCCCTTCTAACTCTCTTTCCTCTCCTCACCAAGCACCCGCCAAAGTATTACGCCTTTGCAAGAGATATCAAATCAAACTTTATGGTGTATATTCCGAGCAAAAAAAAAGGTAAGAGAAAAGTCCAGGGAGTGCCACAATCACAAACCGTAGCCCTTCCAAGACCCCAAGAGGAAGAGGAAACCGACAAATCCAAACAAGCACAAACCGAACAAACGTACGAAAAGCACTAAGATTAGCTCTCCCTTCCCCAAGCGAGGTAATCGCAATACTAAAAGGACTGAAAAACACAAGAACAAAATGACACACGGAAAGATATACAACAAATCGCCTCGTAGAATAAACCACAAAGCAACAAAGTGTAAGACTAACACCGGATTCTTATATTTGTTACGCCAAACGACAGCTCCAAGGATAGTTCGCGGACACTTGCTAAGGTTCGCCGAAAACTGTCACAATTGAACGGAAAGTTTGCCAAAGTTTGCGAACATCCGATACCGTTTCGTTTCTCTGAAGGCAGCCCAGTCTGTCGAATTTTACCCTTTGCATTATGGGTTTCTGGCCGAGGTTAGCTAGCATTGGCGTACCTTCCCGCGTTTTTCACGTATAATGATAAGCTATTCTGTGTGTTTACCCAAACTGCCACAGGTAAAATCCTATAGTCCGGTGCAGAGCGACGACTATCTTACGATAATAGGATTAGCTCCTATTGCGACAGACTCAAAATGACTGCCGTAAAGATACTAAAGAAAATCATAGTTTGAACAAGTATAAGGTTTCACACACACACACACACACACACACACACACACACACACACACACACACACACACAACTTAGTCTACGCTTCACACACAATAAATGTTAAAGCTAATTTTAATACGGAATAGCCTTAGGTTCTTTACATGCAAATCTTGGCTAAATCGACAAAATTTCATAATAAAAAATGTGAATTTTGAGAGGTCTAAATGAGATCTCGTCCCGTTTGCCTCTACAAGAATGACCCTCTCATTAAAAAATTATTACAGTTTATCACATTAAAACATATTAACAACTAATTTCACTTCGTTTACCTTAATTTTGACTTACCTCATCAAGACTAAAATAAATAGTTAAGAATATAATTTTTTTGTCACGCTGTCCCGGGCATGCTATAAATTGCGGATAGCAGTACCCTTTAAAACGGAATTTGTCAAAATTAATGTATATCCCATAAACTTTGATAAAGTGCTGCAATGACTATCTTTTAGAAAATCTACGCAAGTGTGGTGTGCTGAAATAGTGCATGTGAAAGGAGAAACCTTCTATATATGTTAGTGTTCCAATAGATAATATTCGGAGAGAATTAACAGCGGAATTAGCCAGGTAACACTAGCAGATACACTACTCTGCAGATTGCGACTGTTTAGATAAGAATCCAATTTGATCGGAATATAAACCAATAAAATCTGATTTGATATCTCAATGGCGTAATGCTTTGGAGTGTGCCGGCTGCAAAGGGGAAAGAAGAAGACAAAGCCTGGATAGCGCATGGTATGTCCTTGCATTTTACCGATGCAGTCCGTGTACGATTTCCTGTATCGGCACGTGGCATGGTAGTGGTTGTCAGTTCAAGGTCGATGATTTTCTCCGGGTTTTCTGGTTTCTTTCACCACGTAAGACCAAGGCCACAATACTTCAACATCCGCACCTTCGAGAGCGCTTAAATAAGTTCGCATGAGCTTTTTGTGTAATAGAAAAGAACTGTTTAAACTACAGGCAAGCTTCTAGAGTGATACAGCTATGGATCTAAAAGTGACATCACCTCACGCACATAATCCCTGCAATGATCATATCTTTAAGTGGTTAAATACGAGTTTTTAAACTTTGGCTTCTTTTTCTATGTCATTGAAACATCATAAAATAAAGTTACTTAGGAGAAGCCGCATTCAGAACCCATAGGTATCCATCCAAAGCCATCGAAGGAGAGCAAAACGTATTCATAAGTGGGAAGAAGACAAACACTGAACTACCACGGCACGCACCCGAGCCATACATTATGGAAGTCAAATATAAAACATATAAATGTATATACCCAGGTAAGAAGACATTCTCGAAGCACAGCCTTGAACCACACTTGAACATATTACTACGAGGCGGTCAAAATTTCAAAAAGACGCTACATGAGAACGGCCACCTTGGGACGCTCAGTAGTAAAGTTACTAGGCGTGGATACTCAATTCCAAAGTTTAAGTAAATAACACTCCTCACTGTCCAGTCATGCTTCAATTTGATTATTACGTGTATACGTTTTAAAACAAATTCTTCAGATATAATACGAATTGTGTTAGATGAATGTTGCTGTAGATGATGAATTTTCTTTCAAACGCAACGAAATGGCATATGCATTATTTTATCTTGAAGTTTATGAAACACACTTATCTGACGGATTACGTTTTATTGCCTTGTATGGCCGAATACGACATGTACTAGCATATTAGCTAGTACAGTCCACAAGATGCTTCCTTGCTTTTGCTTTGATGTAGACGCTATCATTTTCCTTTATGAGCCATTGTAGCGATTGAAATGTTATTTCTTAATATCCCTGCAGAAAAAAAACAACAACAAAAAAAAACAAAAAAAAACAAAAAAAAAAACAAAAAAAAACAAAAAAAACACAAACAAAACAAAACAAAAAACCCCCCAAAAAACAACAAACAAAAAACAACTTACACACGCTGCAAAAATGTGTCTACCAAAGTAAAGAACATATATGATATTTACGTCTTTTTGGTGATTTTTGTATATTAAGTGTAAACCCTGTTACGAAGATTTCCTTCAGTTTTCTGATTTTGCTCGAGGCAGTTTGGAAAACTACAGAACTCTGCCCAAAAACAACCCCATGATATTCGTTTGCTACGACAGACAACGAAGTATGGGCACTTTACTGCATGAAAACTGACTATGTTATAAGCAGAATATGAACAATTTTCTTACCTGTTTTGTCCGAAACCACGTCACAAAATCACATGAACCCTATCATCGAAATCACGTGATTCCCCGCCGTACGTGCTTTGTAAATCTCTGCTGGTATTACAATGCAGTGTAGAAGAATATATTTACTTTAAATCATGACGACTGGTGTGTGCTCGGAAGGGTGTGTCAGCTACTTGTCGACACATACTTATTAACAGTGTTCCTTTAAGACATGTGGGTTTAGTACTGCCAATGAAGATAATTGAATCACAGTGTGTCCAACGCACAGACTTTTGTACGATTATGTTATGATCTTGATTACTATTTCTGGCATACATCACCTTACCTTCAGTAGTTCGAGTTATCGAACATTATCGATTTTTGCCAGATGAGCTACTCATTAATTCGGCTTAAGGAGGACAGATACATTTTCAGATGTTATTCTGTTATAATTGTGTTGACCCTTCTGAAAAGGGTTCTAGTCTTAAAAGAGTTTGCTCCCATCGAACAATTTGAGTAGATTTATTTTCAAAAGTCCTTGGTGTGCCGGAAAGCAGACCTGAAGCTCCAAAAGTTATTTCCCTTGTCAAAATGGCTGAAAACCTACAAGATGTTCACACACACACACACACACACACACACACACACACACACACACACACACACACACACACATATATATATATATATATATATATATATATATATATATATATATATATATATATATATATTGAGAGTTAATCATTAACAGTGAAGAAGACAAAAGCCGAAAGGCCTCAGGTAAACAAATAATTTGCACTGTTAATGATTTTAACTCTCAACATATACTTTAACCATCTATCATTTCAGCATCCTTCTTTTTGTTAGATGTTATGCTCCTTCTCCCAACTATATATATTACTGACAGTTTAAAAGATATTACCACACGCAGGAATATAGCCCTCCCAAGCCAACTAACATGAACTACAGCACAAAACAGCACTTTCTCGAAAACAGAACGAATAAACAAAAAGGACTTATAACATAAATAAGGCCTGTAAACGGCCAGAAGCAAAGCTTGAGATGAGACCGGGGACTTAAACCTGGTTTTAATGGTCAATCATGTAGGGCTGCAGACACAATGAAGGCTTTCTCTTAAGCCGTTACCAGATGGCCTATGGTTCGCCTGATCTCACTGGCAGGTGATCTGGCTCACCGTGGCTTTAATAGTGGTGAATTCCAGTTTGTGGTCAAGTCATCATCTTTGTTTCATCATAGTGCTGAAATGTTTTCTTTGTTGAACCACTGACGAGTTAAAAGAATCACTTTGAAGACCGAATGATTACAGCGAACCCTCATCACAGTAACACTATTTGCTCCCATAGATGTTGGCATTAAAATGAATTTGCTGTTGTAATGAATCCATAATGAGAAGAATGATATGTAAGAAATGCTTGTTTTATTCTTATCTCTTCATAGATCATATGATTTGAAGATGGTTTAGAATCATCTCAGTGATGCGGTTCTAACACATATCCAAAACATATGTTTCTTAAACCATTGAATGCAATATTCTCAGTGATGCGGTTCTAACACATATCCAAAACATATGTTTCTTAAACCATTGAATGCAATATTTCTTGCATAATTTCTGATTAAATGTCACCTCTTGAGCGAAGGTTTCGTGCCAGTCAAATTATCATTATAACGAATTTTGTCGTTGTATCGAATGTCGGTATAAAGAGGGTTGACTATTTATGTGGCTGAAACTGTATCCGGATTAATGGCGATTAAAACTAGGTTTAAGCCCCCAACAGTTTTGCTGTAGACTCATACGAAAGAAGTATGTTTTTGGATTAAGACTTCTGGTCAGACACTCATAAATAAAATTATAGTCAGTATGTAAACACGCCTATTCAAATATATTGAAAATTTCACCACCCAAAACTGAAATTTTTCAGATAAAAATTCTGATATTTTTCATATTTCTGCTCAAAACATAGATTGTGGGTACTCGTTAGAACCGCCGGTTCTAACGAGTACCCACAATCTATGTTTTTGAGCAGAAAAAAAATAATGTATACTCCTGTAAACCCCAGTTTTACTATATAAACGTGAGGTTTCAGGGGGTCAAAATTATATAGGTATGTTTTAATTATGGACACACAGGAAAGGAAACAATCACGGAAAACAGCAGTCTGTACCCTGAGGCACCGGATAATAGTAAAAGAATATATAGAACAGCATTTATTCGAGAATAAAATGATCAAACGACGAGAAACTGTAACAGAAATCTCGCCTTGGAACCGTAAGTGACTCCCTAAATTACCAGTGAATTACACTGTTTTAAAGACAACAAATAGTAAAATTATCAATATTTTGGACAAGCATGGTAAGGAGATCAGGTTTCTGCTCATTTAGGTTAAATAGCTTTTAGATTAAAATATATTTTATTGCACCATTAGTCAAAGGGTAAATATGGTAGGATAAAACCTGCGAAACCGCACATGATGATCAGACCCTTAGTTATGAGAGCAGCAACATCACGAAAACGTGCCTGTATAATTTTGACACCCTTAAACCCCACTTTTATATAGTAAAACTGGGGTTTACAGGGTATACATTAATTTGCTTATTTCTGCTCAAAACATAGATTGTGGGTACTTGTTAGAACCGGCTGAGGCGGTTCTAACAAGTACCCACAATCTGTTTTGAGCAGAAATATGAAAAATATCAGAGGCTTTTATATAAAAAGTTTTTAGTTTTTGGAGGTGAAATGTTTTGTATATTTGAATAGGCGTGTTTTCGTAATGAAAATTCTACAGCAACCTATGATTCTGTAGGCGGACTGCAAATGCCCTGGCTATCTGGAAACTCGCTGCCCGCAATTACCCATGGAATGGCAAATAAACTTTTCACATGGCACAAAACCAAATAAAAATATACCCTTTAGCAGTCCAGCACCTGTAGCAAAAAACATACATTTTAAGCAAGTTCTGACAAATCATGCTTTCTGCACATGCCTATAAGGTCTAATGAGTGATGGGACGGACAAAATATGCTCAGACTGTGACAACATATGCTCCAACCAGTCTGTGCATGCGAATAAAGACAGGTTTTATCACGACGCGAAAAATTTAACATTTGAAACTAAACTATAGCTTTCATCATTTCTTCTAGCATCTGTAACATTTGTCAGTGCTATCATCACTAACTGCAGGTTCATCAAAAGTACGTATTTACTCTAAAAATTGGAACACCTTATCTCCATACTGCACTTATCCTAAAATTTTAAACAAGTTCATTTGACTTCCTGTTGATGCGTCTAGAGATTACTGGGAGAGTGGCAAACAATGAAGACCGGATCAGACGTCATACGTCTAATCTGGGTATATACTGTTTGCTTAGGCATGTCTGACCCCCCTTTTTTTAGGTTATTACGACAAAATTCTATTATTGAGCCAGCGCAAGACAAAACCTACATTAAGAACTGTGTGACCAGCAAAGACTCAGATCAGCCTGTACGTCCATCCAGTATGGCAAGGGTTCTCGTTTATCTCTCTTTTGATAGCCTGGAGGCTGTAGAAGGCATATGCGATCAGCGAAGACTCTGATCAGACTGCGCGGATGAGCAGGCTGATATGTCTTCGCTGGTCGCACGTCTTATTGTAGGTGTAGTGCGCTGGCTCAATTCATATCTCCAGTTTGAGGCGCACTTGGGTAGCACAGCAATATCTATGCGAATAATGAAGACACGTCATCCTACACCCTTCCATCATCTCGCCTTTACCTTATATTCATTCTAGAAGTTTTATATTCAGTCAAGAAATCTAAAAAATCTTTTTCCATGTGAATTAACAACAAAGATTCTCCCCGATTGTGCTGTTCTTTCTCATATTCATTCCAGTACCCTTGGTGACCCTCCTTTAATCCAAACAGGCTCAGAAGAGAAACGCATTAGATTGTGATCTATTTGATAAACTGAATATTGCTTCAATAAAACAGTGAGTATTAATTTATTATTAATTTAGCACTGTCTGTCTAAATAGGAAGGTTAATAAATTAATTCATTTATTTAAAGATTATCGCTTGTATAAAGTTTCTATTAATTGCCCTTTTATAGCATAAAAGAAACCTGCATCAGTTCGCTTTGTCAATATTTAGTTGTTTATTCTGAAGGTTAAACAAGGTTAAGAACAAGAGATTCGATAAACTGATTATTGCATTTCTATTATAATTTTTATTCTTTTTACGCGAAATTACCATTCCATACTTGCCTGATGTTTTTCCAATTGATACTCGTAGACATTAGTATAACAACATTTACAAATGATATTTTTCTCATTTTTAGTGAAATGTGATTTTTAAATATGATACAGCATATTTTATATACAACTGATGTCGGTATACTTTTGATATTGCTAACCATATTCAGACGCATAAGAGGGAACAGTTAATGATCGTTTTCAGTACTATTATTACAATCACATTGAAACAGTACAATATCTAAAGGAAGTTAATCGGAGGCTCTGTCATGGCATGATTTCATCCGAAAGTTTAACATGGCATGGCTTCATCAGAAAGGGTGAGGAATCTCATATAATACGAAAGTGCTGTAACTGTAATAAGTGTACGTTTAAAGGAATGTCATTCTACAGAGGGGTGTGTTTGTCCCGATCAAAGTCGGCGAAATAGGCTGTAAACAAGCGTTGAAACAGATTCTAACCCTGGAAATGAATATCGCTGTGTTGCACGACTTCGTCTTGCAAACCTCAATTCTTTGGGCTTTCTGACGTTTTATCGTAGTTCTGATGTAACATCGAGCTCCTGTGGCTCACTGTACGCTTACACTTCATTATTGGTTTTTGCTCTTAATCTTATTATTATTATTATTATTATCAGAGCCAATATCACAACGAAACTAACTTAGCTAAGCTCACTGTATGGCTACAGCTTATTAGTGTTATTACTGTTGTTGTTTTTATTGTTATTATTATTATTGATCATTATTACTATTATTGTTATTATTTTCAGAGCCAATATCGCCATGAAGCTGACCGTTCTTTTGGTTGTATGCGTAATGATCTTAACAGTTTCTCCGTCTCCAATAGGAGATTTTGATCCATGTCACCCATCTTACCGCTCTTTTCTTTGTGACATGAGTCAGCGTACGTGTGAAAACGGACAATGGAAGTGTCCTGCTGATCTGAGGGTTGTCACTGGTACAGTCTGGTGTGTATATGGTAGCTGCTAAATGTGACGTATTTCATTGACTGCAAAAGAAAGAAATTCAAGAACTGACGAAACGAATTGTATAAATAAAAAAAATACTGTTTTATACTTAATAATACAAATCATTTAGACTGTGTAAAGAAAGAAGGAGACAAACAACTGACATAAATGAATTGAATGAGTAATAAAATAATGAATTGAAGAAATGTAGAATTAAATTGAACAATTAATTATAAAAGATTTAAGGGGATTGGATAAGCTTTCACAGGAGACAACTGTCAAAACTGTTGCCTTCCTTCTAAAGTGGCATCTACCACTTGGTAGCAAATTCTTTCCTTTGAGAGAGCATTTGAGAGAGCATTCTTTTTTCAGAAGTGGTTTGGTGTACAGAAAGGCAAACAGGAAGTCACAAAAGGTGTTATAAATTGTATAAAAGTTGTCTCCATGATTCAAAAGAAAAATGAGGAAATATACCAAAGGTATCCAATCCCCTTAAAGGACGAAACAGCGTACTTGTTGAGTAACGCCCACTTCATATGAGCCAAGGCACAGCGTGTCCTACAAGAGTGCATGTGAGCCCAGCATCCGCGCAGGCTGATCAGTCTTTTCTGTACGCAGGATACCCGGCTACCCACACAGTGCTCTGCGGAGACGGATCAGACTGTACGGATGAGCAGGTTGATCTGAGTCTTAGCTGGGCGCACATGCATTTGTAGGAAATATTGTGCCCAAGTTCATATATAGTTAATAAATATGTGACAAACCATATAAAGACTACATTTGCCTCTTTTATAAATTTTTATAGGGGACTTGGGTTCCAGTTATCCATTTTTTCTACTAACAATGTCGAGCTATATGTACTCCTCATAGCTCGACAGAAAAGCATTTTTTTCTCTTTCTCCATGAAAACGTATGTTGTGGTACTCACTAGAAGCGCCTCTCCAAGGCGCTTCCGATGAGCATTCACAAAACCGATTTTTCGCGGAGGAATAAGAAACATGTCGCTTTCTTTGCTTGAAACAACAACAACAACAACAACAAAAAACAAAACAAAACAAAACAAAAACAAACCCAAAAAAACAAACAAAAAAAAAAAACAACAAAAAACAAAAAAACCTTAAATGGCATTACAGCCTTTGTGGTGTCTATGTAAATGAGCGCAACAAAAGTAAAAAGAATCAACTGTGGCTTTTGGAGATGCTGGAAATTATCTTTTTTTTTTTCTTTTTTTTTTTTTTTTTACTGATTAGTACATTATAAATGATTTTACATTTCGGAATAGATCTCGTTTTTGTTTATGAATGAATCGTGAAATGTCCATATTAAAGCTCTCTGCTGTCAAGTTAACTGTTCATTTCATACACAGTGCATGGTACAGTATAAATGCGGAGTGTCATCTGAAAAGGTCTTTGCCGCATGTGAACAACGACGACCCATATCAGCCTGCATGTCCACACAGTCTTAATAGGGCCTTCATTTTACGGATAATCATTTATTATTTAGACTCTCATTTGGGCGAAGAGAAACAAAAGACAGATCCTGCGGGGGCGGGGGGTAACTTCCTATATATGGCATAGTACGGATGTGCGTGCCGAATTTCAGCGCTGCCAGGTATATGATTGGCCCCCTTTTTTCGAGAAAAAGTATATGACTGACCCAATTTTTCTTGATTGGTATAGGAAAGGCCCCACTTTTTCTGACATCCCGATATATGCACATATTTTTCACTGAGATTTTTGAGGCTGCTTGTTCTCTTGGTGTTCAATGGATTGACTGCATTATTTGTCTAACTACCAGCAATAAATGGTTACAAAAATCAACGGGCAGTATATGAATGGGTCATTATTTCAGATGATCTAGTATATGAATGGGTCCGTTTTTTCAAAGGCCAGGTATATGAATGGGATAGGTTTCGAAATACTGGCTCGCACACCCGAACCAAAATTACCCCCAAGTTCCCCCCCCCCCCCCGCCCCACCCCGCTAGGACAGATCAGACAGACCAGACTGCGCTGATGTGCAGACTAGTTTGAGCGGCCATTGCATATGCAGAACCAATCCTTTTTCTTATGTTACATTTCAAGTATACACTGTGTCAAAAGATAAGCGGACTGGATACACTTGGTTGATTTTTTTGCCATTTCTGCCCAGGAAGATTAAATTGAGCCAGCGCATGACAAAACCTACAAAATGGCATGTGCGCCCAGCGAAGACTCAGATCAGACTGGGCATCAGCCCAGTCTGATCAGAGACTTCGCTGTCCGCATGAAGAAAGTTTGGGTCCTTAACAACCCATTTCGCGCACAGCGAAGACTCTAAGACTGGGCGGATGCCCAGGCTGATTGAGTCTTCGCTGGGCGCACATGCCGTTTTGTAGGTTTTGTCATGCGCTGGCTCAAATTTTGTGACTTTCTGTTTGCTTTCCCTTCCAGAAATGGGTCTAGTCTAAAAGGAAAGGAATTGTTACCACGGGTAGCACACTCTTTCCTTTTAGAGGTGACCCTTTTCAGAAAGGAGGCAACACCAATTTGACAGAATTACCTCCCGCTGAAAGTGTAGCCATTCCCTAGAGTTTACATTATATTCAGTGTTATATTTTAATAGCTACTAAGAAACTGGTCTAAACGCACATGTTGAAAATGAAATTAACTACCGTAATAACCCTAAGTATAGGGACAGCTAGGTCTTTGCAAATACTGTAGACTCAGATCAGACGCGGCATTCTGTGACGTCTGATTAGGGTCTACACTGTTTGCCATACATACCGCAATATTTTAGACACATCAAAAGGTAGCAGAATGGACTATTTCAAATTTTAGGACACGTATGGTAAGCAGTGTTGCAAGGAAAATAGGCCATGGTTACTTACTGACAATCTACTATTTGGCTTCACCTGCTTTCACCTTCCACCGATCGGAGGAACTGACCTTAATTCACAGGGTGGTCCTATAACTAACAGTCATGGAAATGTGAAAAGTCGGTCGTGGTCATATACTGATAGTACTAATGGTGTGCTACAGCTCATCCAGCCTAGATGCACATACGATCCACACACCAAGACCAAAACTGTGGTAGATACAGAAAAAAGCGAGAAAAATCTTACGAAACCCTTTTCGGAAGAAAACAAAACAATTTGCCTCCCATTTACCTGAAATGTATGTTTTCCAAACAACCAATCAAATGCTCCCGTCTCATTGTGGAATACCCAATTTGGCAGTTGGATTTCTCTCATAAGCTAATGCTGTAGCTTTTGCAACTGTGTAAAATCCACAATCATATACATTGGTTAGCGTATAAACATTAGATACCTCCACCATTAGTACGTTTGCGTCTGTTTGGCTTATTCATGTTTTCGTCATATTCCGTTGTTTGCATTTGGTCTAGTTTCTCCGTCGTTTTCCTCTTTTCTCTATCTTCTTCTTCCGTTGTTTTCTGTTACATAATTTGTTTCGTGTGTTTGATGTGTTCCGTTGTATGCATTAGTTCCAGTTGTGCCTTGTGTGTGTTGTATTTCGTTGTATGTATTTGTTCCAGCGGTGCCTTCTGTCTGTTGTATTCCGTTGTTTGCATTTGTTCCAGTTGTGCCCTGTGTGTTGTATTCCTTGTATACATTTGTTCCAGCGGTGCCTTCTGTTTGTTGTATTCCGTTGTTTGCATTTGTTTCAGTTGTGCCTTGTGTTTGTTTATTCCGTTGTATGCATTTGTTGCAATTGTGCCTTGTGTTTGATGTATTCCATTGTATGTATTTGTTCAAGCCGTGTCTTCTGTTGTATTCCATTATGGCATACTCCAGCTGTGTCTTGTGTTTATTGTATCCGTTGTTTTCATTTCCTCCAGTTGTGCATGGTTTTATTGTATTCCGCTGTTTGCATTTGTACGAGTGGTGAATTGTGTTTGTTGTATTCCGTTGTTTGCACTTGTTCGAGTTGTTCGTTGTGCAAGTTGTTATTTTTTGTTTTGTTGCATTCTTGTTTTGCATACATTCCAGTAATGTCTTGTGTTTGTTGTTTTCTGTTGTTTGCATTTGCTCTAGCTGTGACTTGTGTTTATTGTATTCCGTTTGTTTGCATTTGCTCCAGCTGTGCCTTGTGTTTATTGCATTATGTTGTATGTATTTGCTCCAGTTGTGCCTTGTGCTATTTGTTGCATTCCGTTGTTTGTATTTGCTCCATTATCGAATTGTGTTTGTTGTAGTACGTCGTTTGCATTTCCTCGTCCCAGGTATTCCGTTTTTTTTTTTTACATTTGCTCCAGTTGTGCATAATCCTGTATTCTGTTGTTTGCATTTGTTCCCTTTATGCCTTGTATTGTTTGTTATAGTATTTTTTGCATACGCATTTGTTCAAGTTTTGCCTTGTGTCGTTTTACGTTTTGTTTTTAATGCTTTTGCTCCAGCTGTGCTTGTTACATTTTCCATACTGTGCCTTGTGTTTCTTGTAACCCTTGCTTTCATTTGTTCCATTTGTGGCTTGTGTTTAATGCATACCGTTGTTTGCATCTGCTTAACTTGTGCCTTATGTTTGTTGTAATCGGTTAGTGGCAATTCCTCCTGTTGTGCCTTGTGTTTGTTGTAAACAGTTGTTTACATTTGTTTCAGTTGTGCTTTGTGTTTAATGTATTCCGTTCTTGTGTTTAATGTATTCCGTTATTTGCATTTGCTCCAGTTGTGACTTGTGTTTGTTGTTTGCATGTGCTCTAATTGTGCCTTGTGTTCTGTGATGTTTCGTTGCATTTACTCCAGTTGTCCCTTGTGCTTTTGTTTGTATTTCTTTGATTGACCTGCTCCACTGATGCCCTGTATTTGGTGTATTCAGTTATTGGTATTTCCTCCAGTTATGCCGTTATGCCTTGTGTTTGTTATACTGCGTTGTTTGCATTTGTTCCAGTTTTGCTTTGTCTTTGTTGTGTTTCGTTGTTTGAATTTGATCGAAATGGGTTTATGTTCATTGTATTCTGTTGTTTACATTTGTGCCTTGGTTGTATTCAGCTATTTGCATTGCCTCCTTTATCCGCTGAGCTTGTTATATTCCATTGTTTTCATTTGTTCCAGGTGTGCAATGTGTAAGTAATATTCTGTTGTTTTGCACTTTTCCAGTTGTGACTTGTGTTCGTTACATTTTTGTTGTTTGCATTTGTTCCAGTTGTAAATCATGTTCTTTGTATTCTTTTGTTTACATTTCTTCCAGTTGTGCCTCGTGATCCTTGTTTGTTTTCTGTTTGCATTTTTTCCAGTTGTGCCTTGTGTTTTTTGTGTTTCTTCTTTTTGTTTTTTTTGGTTTAAGGTCTGCTTTGTGTTTGTTGTGTTCCATTGTTTGCGTTTGCTCCAATTGTGTCCTGTATTTGTTGTATTCAGCTATTTGCATTATCTCCATTTATGCTTTGTGTTTATTGTCTTTCTTTGTTTGCATTTGTTCCAGCAGTACCTTGTGTTTGTTGTTTCCCGTTGTTTGCATTTGTTCCTATTGTGCCTCATGCCGTGTATATGTAATGTTATGTTGTTTGTTTTTGTTCCAGTTGTGCATTGTGCTTGTTGCATTCCGTTGTTTGCATTTGTTCCAGCTGTCCAGTGTATTTGATGTATCCCGTTGTTAGCATTTTTTTCGTGTGTTCTAGTTTTGCCTTGTGTTTGTTGTATTCCGTTGTTTGCATTTGTTCCAGTTGTGCCTTGAGTTTGCTGTATTCCGTTGTTTGCATTTGTTCCAGTTGTGCCTTGTGCTTGTTGTAATCCGTTGTTTGTATTTGTTCCAGTTGTGCCTTGTGTTTGTTGTATTCCGCTGTTTGCATTTGTTCCAGTTGTGCCTTGTGTTTGTTGTATTCCGTTGTTTGCATTTGTTCCAGTTGTGCCTTTTTTTGTTGTATTCCGTTGTTTGCATTTGTTCCAGTTGTGTCTTGTGTTTGTTGTATTCCGTTGGTTGCATTGTTCCAGTTGTATCATGTGTAAGTTGTCTTCCATTGTTTGCTTTTGTGCCAGTTGTGCCTTGTGTTTGTTGTGTTCCATTGTCTGCATTTGTTTTTGAAGACTCTCTCTGCCACAGTGAAGCTCCCTGGTCCCATTTTTTCACAATACCATCAGATTCACCATAAGCTACAAGCAAGCGTTTATGGATATTTTCGGGATATTGGCTATGCGTCAAAACTTATCTTTAGCCTATCTCATTTTTGTCATTTTACTGTTATTGACACAGGAATCCGTTGAAAAGCTTTGGTAATAGACGTACTAAAATTCTGCAAAACCTGTAAAATAAATAAAGATACTTATTAAGTAATTATGCATACAAAAGATTAAACACAAACCCCTAGATCAAACTACAATGTCTATAATAGAATGCTTTTCTTGAATAAAATCAACAGGTAATTAGGACACAAGGTCTAATACTAACTCATGCCAAAACGTTGCTGCTAATTTATGCCATGTAAAAACAGAAAGAAAAGAAAAGAATGTCAAATAAAACCATCTTTCTGAGAGTTGAAGAAACTACAGAAGTAGTTTAATCCCATTGTGTCCAGTGGATTCTTCTATTCCACAGGTCCGTTTTCAGTTTAATGTCTGGTTTATTTTCCTTTTCTATGACCAAAATTTTTATGTTTGATGCTAACAGTGCAGATCCTTATCACACGCAACAATCTACAGCGTCTAACGGAGTCGACAATGTTTGCATAGGTCCTTTGTTTGGGACGCGCGGCATTCAAGAAGGGATAAAGAAACATACCTTTTACAATAATAGCATTTTGTCATAAGTTCTCGCAACATGAATGAAGGCCCTTTCTCATGAAAAAATGGCATCTAATGAAATTTCAAGGTCCGCATCATAATGCTTCAGCACAAGAGGTAAACGTATAATGCTGACATGTTTCATATTGTAATTATACTTTCTCAGTCGGATGTAACCACTCAAACAGTACAAATAGTACTCAAATTGAAACCTACGTCACCACAACCGAATGAACAGCAACCTCAGAAAACGTACATCCAGGCCGGAATGTGCGCCTAGCGTAGATTCAGATCAGCCTGCCAATGATACAAAGTTTCTTCATGCAGACAACGAAGACTCTGATCAGACTGCGCGGATGCGCAGGCTGATCAGAGTCTTTGTTGGGAGCAAATGTTAGAAGGCATCTCTTCTCTCGTTGCGATTTATATGATTCATTATTATTTTTTTTTTCATTTTTTGCACATCACGTTTGTTGAGAATAATGTAAAACATTGATGGCAATAAATAATTTCTGAAAATAAAATGATGAAAGAAGAAAGGAAAATAACTGCTGAAAATGTACTCTCGCAATGATTGGTTTTCTTCATAAAATTGTCTTTTCAAATAGATTCTAAACGGAATGGCCCCTTGAGTGCAATGAGCACACTCACAAAACTGAAAACAGCAGAAGTGTTCAAGTTTTCTAGGCCAGATAAGCTGGTTACGGCCAATTAGGCCTCATCAGTGACTCTCATGTGAATTTTCAAACACACACTTGAATGTGCAGAAATATAAGAAAGGGACAAAAAAATATAAACTACATTATAGTGAAGTACGAGGAGACGTTTTACGGCCTCCTCAGGGCACTTAACACCAGCGAAAGCGGATATAAATAGATTGTAAAAAGAATGACCCTTGAGAGAAATGAAAACACTCACAAAAACCCGTAGAAGTTTCAAGTTTTCTGGGCTAGACTAGCTAGTTTCGGCTAATTAGACCTCATCAGTGACCCCCATATAAATTTTCAACAAAATCCTGCAATGGGTTCAATGATCACAATGGAGATATAAACTGCACCATGGTGAAGTACAGGTGAAGTACAGGGAGACGTTCTACTACCACCACACAGCACAGACATCGAATCTTATATATTTTGCAAGCACACCTTCAGTGATAAAAAAATAGACTGATTTGACACTGTAACCCCATTTCAACTGTTTTTTCTTTTCTTTTCAAAGAACATCAGCCGTCATGTGATGTCGAGAGATGAGGATGTTTACGATTTATATTTACGACTTTAGAAACGCTTAAATCTAGATACAATCTCATTTTAAGGTCATATGATAAAATATCAACCTGGCGCTAATTTCTTATAAAGTGTCATGGTCGACACGCCAGCCTTAAAACTTTTTTATTGTTGACAATCGCAAAAATCCATTCACACTACCAGGAATTATCGTACTACAGGAACTGTCACTCAGGTTATCGATATTCCATTTTAGATAAGCTGCGATTAATTCCCTTCGACCGGAGGCCCGTAAGCGTCGTCTTACCTGTGTAGCTGGTGTGTAATCCACCCAGTGTCACACACCTACAGTACTGCTACAATTCAAATTAAATCATGTATGGATGCTTTTTAGAATCTTGGGCCCAATATACACTGGACTAGGTCCGAGTTAGAATGAATGAATGAATGAATGAATGAATGAATATCAGCAGACTATTCAGTATGATTTTCAAACGAATATCAATAGTTTAACTTAAGAATTAATTAATAATGATAATAACAAAAATTAATTAATTGATTAAAACTATTATTATTATTATTATTATTATTATTATGTCAAATTAAATAAAAAGTGTTGTATTTAGTTATAAATAATTCAATATGATTTTTAAACGAATTTCAATAACCTAAGAAAACAAGAGTAATTAATAAATTAAAAAAGTGTTATATTTAATGAATGGTAATTCAGTAAGATTTTAAAATGAAGAACAATAGTTAATCTAAGAAAACAAATGAGTTAATTAATTAAAGTTGTATTTAATTACAGATAGTTCAGTACAATTTTTGAAAGAAAAACGATCATTTCACCTAGAGAAAACAAACGGGAAAATTTAATTAAATATAAGTAATTTGAAAAAATGAACGAAAAAAACAAAACATTACTTTATGATAACCATTAACTAAAAGAAAGAAAGAAAGAAAGAAAGAAAGAAAGAAAGAAAGAAGCCTATGGATAATGAATACAGGCGAAAGACCTATGTCATCCACTTCTTAACATCATAGGACAGTCCGCGTATCTCCGTTATGAAGTTATCCTAAGACATTTGTTGTTACAATACAAAAGAAAGAAAGAAAGAAAGAAAGAAGAAAGAAAAAAAGAAGCATGTGAATAATAAATACAGGGCAAAGGCCTATGTCATCCACTTCTTAACCTCAAAGGGCAGTCTGCATACCTCCGGTATGAAGTTAGGTTATCCTTAGACATTTGTTAGTACAGTAATTAAAGATACCTACTCTTTAAGGTGATCTAGGTAACCATTTCACATCAATACTGTCACCACAGATTAAAGAAACCTATTAATCAGATTGCAATCAAGTGTGTTTAATCAACGCTCACCAGACACCATGATATGCGGCGTCTGGTCTGGATCTAAAGTTCTTATCTATTTGTCAATGTCCCTTTTTTTAGCACAAATGAGTAATATCAAATATTACAGTGTTTTAAACAACCTTCAGGTATGTGCCCTTTGTAGACCAAGACCCCATTGCGCTTTCTGAGCAAGGTTATGCTCTCTGCTTAATGTGTGTTACAGATCTGATTGTTAAACTTATGCTAGACAATCTTCCTGGTCATTCTGTGCCTGGGCTCAGTTTGGTCTGGGTCTAAAATACAAACAACGCTTGTCATTATTTCCTTTTCTAGTAGTTTCAGGGTACATGATTAGAACAACAACAAAAAAAAACCCATAAATTTAGAGGTTTTAATTATTATTGGCAATTTGATAATTTAGTAGTTTGAAACCAGTCTGCAAAGCTCACACAGACCGTCAGCTGGACAGATATGTACAAACAGGACATTTCTTTCAAGACAGGTACATAAATAGCTTTGGGCTATTTGTTCACAGCATAAAGACAATCCTATTTCATAAACTTAGGATCCATTGGTGGCGCGAATTAGCATAGTACTTAGCACTTTGGGTAAAAGTTTTGCAGACAAATAAATATGGGATAATTTTTCTCAAGTTCTCCATTAAAACATATGTTGTAGGTATTAATTTGATGCACCTCGGTGAAGCAAAAACATGTTATGAGTACTCATTTGAAGAACCTTGGTACAACATATGTTTTTTATGGACAAAAAAAAATACAATCACCAAATACTTATCCTGAACAATTCCTCTGTATGTTATATTTTCAAAACAGGATTTGACATTTCATGAAAATTGTCTCCAGTGAAGACTATTTGCATGAAGTGTCAAATCCTATTTTCTGGTTAAACTAAGACAATAACCATTTTATCGCATGCTGAATTAGCCCAGAAAGTGATAAACGTTAAGGGATCAAATATCACCCCAACCCCTAAAAAGGAAATGGTTTTACATTTCATGCAAAGCATCTCCTTTGCAAACAATTTGCATGAAATGCCAAATCCTACTTTCTGGGGAAAATTCAACAAATATCACCAGTTCATTGGTGCTGAATTTGCCCAGAGAGTGGAAAAGGTTAAAATATTTACCCCTCCTCCACCCCGACAAAAAAGAAAAGGAAAAAAAAAAGTTTGACATTCCATACAGTTTGACAGTCTGTTGGAGACAATTCGCATGGCATGTCAAAGCCTACTTTCTAGGAAAAATCAGAATATCATCATCACTTTTCCCTTCATGCATGAACGTTGTTCAACAATCATTTAAACTTAAGAAAGAAAAAAAATAGACAAACTGTCAAAAAACTTACATAAAAATTAATGTAGCATATGCTATTTCTATTTTTATCTTATCATCTCAAGAATTGCAGGACCCGATGATCTGTCTCAGATAAAGGGCAGTTATGTCAGATTATGAAAAAAGGGAGATTATGTATTATGCAAACACTAAAGATCCAGATCAGACTGTTCATCTGCACACTGATCAGGATTTTAACTCTTAATCAATATATTCTACAGTGTTTCTTTAGTTATACAGTTAAAGATGGCGCTTTGTTTGCCTATATTCTTAGATCATAGTCATAATGGTCCTTTTCAAATGTTGATGTTCATTTGATGTTTTGACCACTTAGTTTTTATCAAGCTATTATTAACTTGTCCAGTGGCCTGAGGCTTCTAGTTCCCAGCTGGATAATGATAATCAGAGTAGACAAATGGAACCAGAAAATAAACAACGTGCTGTTATTAAACTTGTATTTATATATGTTTGAACATTTTTTTTAATGCTAATATAAATGAATGTAAAATGTTTTGTTGATCGTTTCAAGAACTTTGAGGTGTCTTCAAGTAAAATAAGAAACAATTATGATTGAATCTTTCAAAAAAAAAAAAAAAAAAAAAATGGGGCTTGTGAATCATGCGATCAATGAAGACCCCGATTCGTCTGTGTGTCCGCTGAAATATATTGATCAGAGTCTATACTGCATGTTGAATACAGCTTGCACGATCTATCAGAGAAAAATGTATGCACATGCTGATCTGGAACTTCAATGGTTGCTGCTTTTATTTGGAGAGACTCGTGTTATTTCTGTGTTGGGAAGTTAGCACATATGGATAAAATGTCGTTTTCCTTGGATTATGACTATTATCCTAGGTTTTTAGACAGAGAGGTCTGTGCCAACAGTGTAGACCAAATCAGATGTCACATTACGCATTGTGTGTTCAGGGTCTACACTATTTTACACTTACCCAGCAATATTTAGACAAATCAGTTGGTTCTATAATGGCCTTGTTAAAAAGATAGGGCAAGTGTTGTAAAGAGTTGAATCGAATCATCCGGTATTCCAGGTTTGTTTTTGAAACAATTGCCTTTAGGGTAATGTTTGAAGTTTGAAAAGGTGTGAACAATTTATTGAATCTGACTGAGAAAGTGGTTTATAGTATTTAACCTCAGGATTCTGATAAACACACCATAACAAAAGGCAGTGACCCTGATCAGATATTACATCACAGAGTATCTACACTGTTTGCCACTCAGATAGCAGGTATAAGCTGTGTCAACAGCTAGCCAAACGGACTTGATCAAATTTCAGTATGATAGTAATCTAATGTGTCTGATAGGGTTTATACGGTAATTAGCAATATTTTACCCCTAAATACACATGTACGAAATAGGACCAGCATAGGATTATTTATTTTCCGAATTATGATATACAGCTAAAGATTATTTCTGAAAATAATATCAATTATCATTTTGTTTTAATGTATTTTTTTTTAAATATTATTAATTATTCATTAAATGTACATATTTAACACCGCATGTTGAATAGAGCTTGCACATTCTATCAGAGAAAAAATGTATGCACATGCTGATCTGGAACTACAATGGTTGCGCGTCATATTTAATGCTGCTTTTATTTGGAGAGACTCGTGTTACTCACACATTTAGAGAACAACGTTTGAGATAGAGAGCCTGACCCTCATTCAGTTTTTTTTATAGTCAAATTTTGTTTTTTACACGCACGCACTTAGATGAAGCCATGATTATGAACCATGTACTTATTTATGATTTATGTACAGGAATCTAAAATGAGCAAATCGTGTCAATTAAAGTGCTAGCTTATGCAAAAAGATCAAATTTTGGATTTGAATCTGTTTGCGCAATTAAAATTGCGCATAAGCATGTATGTCAGTTATGTAAAAAGTGATTTCGTTGTATTCTTTCGTCAAGTTAAGGACATAATTGGCATTCATTAGCAGTAATTGTTATTAATAAAACAAGAAAACATCGCAAGAGTGGCCGCGTATTTAGGTATTTTTCTTGTATCCCGACAAAGCATTTTTTTTCGTCATTAAACAAACAAAAAACAAGTAATTAACCAGTTTGTAGTTTTCCAATGGTCAAAAGTAATTATATCAAATTTTCATTAAGCTTCAATAAGTTGGCGAATAAAAACATAATTCGACATAAACAAAAATTAAATATTAAATAAGTTCATATTATTATAAATATATATCTTTGTTTTCCTTTTTGAAGCTAAATAATCTTTATAATACTATCAATGGATACCAATTTCTTTTTTTATTTTCCAATTCTTACAACCTCTTTTGCTAGTATCATGTGTACACAAGACCTGCATCTGTGTAATCATTACACATTTTCGCTCCGCATTTTTCAAATATAGCTATATTCTGCAACCTGTGGGCCATTTTTAATAAAATAATTTATTCAATATTTTACTACATAACTATAGATATTAAATAGATCTATCGAATGAGAGGTTATAGCGAACGGAGAAATTTAAAAAATATGACTTTTGGGCGATTGAATCAAGGCTATTTTTCATTTTTGTTGTAAAATACAAAGACTTAATAAGGAAAAACCCCTGTAGCATTCATTACAATCTGGGCCATTTTAAAATTTATCTTATTTCAACAAATTTGGTATCAAATTGAAGCAGATACATTTTTTCCATCTATTGCGAGGTTATAATAATATCTTGTATTATTGAAAATCAAGGACGTAAATAATACAAGGATTTGCAACTTGTTCTCCACGTAATAGAAAGAACCAACACATCTCGTGATACCCCGAGAAACCGCGAGAGACGTTCGAGAACCGATAGCGTCACGTGCCGCCATCTTGTTTTTTTCTTCGCCAAGAAATATTTGTTGATGAAATACTATCGTATGATCGTTACTGTTAAAAACTGTTGCCTTCAATAGATATTATTTAATCAACTGTGTCCGTTTATGTCATGAATTAGTCAAAACAAGATCGTTTTACCAACAAAAACGGGTTTCATCATGAAGACTGGAGCATGAATTTTTAGCAGATTTCAAGTAAGTTTTATATAACTTCTTACTTTATGTAGCGAATTTAAGGGAACGAAATAGGTCCTTGAATGTCTCAAGTTTACTAACTACCCAGTTATTTTTGCACATCTGCCGAACCAACTGAGAAAGAAGACGTTGAACAGTGCTGTACACATTGAGTGATGAAAGACTGATGCGAGTTTTCCAAATCATTACCCTTTTGTAACACGAAAAACATTTCAGTTTTCTGCGTTTTCTGTCTGATACTATAATTTTTAGTTAAAATTATATCTGATCCTGTGTTGGCCAGCATTTTAAAGTGCTAAATCGGCCAAACCATGCATTAAACGTGTGTTGTATTTCATATACCCCCACCCGTTATATGCACTGGAACCATGGTTGTTGCCAAGGCATTACCCATTTTGTAATGCAAAAAACATTTCAGTTTTCTAAATTTTCTGTCAGATATTATTACTGTTAGTTACAGTTATACCTGAACCTGTGTTGGCCCGCATTTCAAGCCCTGTATCATCCTAAAATATGTAATATTTATGAGTTTATATGTTTATTCCAAACGCCCTCCCATTGTTTGTTATGGAATAGTTGACGGGGCATTGCCCATTTTGTAACACATAAAACTTTTCAGTTTTCTGATTTTTATGTCAGATATTATTATTATTATTAGTTAAAATTATATCTTATCCTGTGTTGGCCAGCATTTCAGGTCTTAAATCATCATAGAACAGGTGAAAATGTTTATTTCATTCACCCTACCCATTATTTGTTATGGAACACAGTTGTAGGGCATTGCCAGTTTTGAATGACGCCTTGTGAAAAAAAAGAAAAAAAAAGATAATGTTTATTTATGCTGTGAGAGAAAACAATCAAGAAAAAAAAGGTAATGTTTATTTATGCTGTGAGAGAAAACGATCAAGAATTACGGTCATGGTTGTTCGCTCTTTCGAGCGATACCGGCGATTAGCGTACCTGTGTTGTCTTGGTAACGAAAGTCTCGCGCGGCTCTCGCGACCGTAGGACTCTTAACACAGGGACGCACGAGATATTGCGGGATTTCGTTTAGTTGCGAATCTTGTAATTTTATACGTCTTTGTTGAAAATAAATGATTTTATTAGTTAAATGATGGGCTCCTATATAATTCTATACATTTCCACACTAATACCTGTCTGACAACTAGCGACAGGCTGTGACGTCACAGAAGGGACCGCTTGGTGCGGATTAGTACCTGTAGTACGAGAATTCCTGCATATGATACTTTCTACGTATGTACGTCACATGAAAAATATTCATGTGACGACAATTTTTTTTTTTTTTTTTTTTTTTTTTTTTATGAATGAGGAATCATACAGGATACCTTCTAGGTCAACAAAATAATAGCATCGCTTTGGGTATCCCTTTTTCGGAATATTTTAAACCTTTTCATGCTGAATAAATTAAGAGGCCACGCTCACATTTAATTATTTTCAACCAATCAGAATACTTGATCAAAGTTGTTCATATAAATTCGCATACTTAATGACAAACAGTGCAGATCCTGATAAATTGGCTTCTTCAGAAGCCAACTGATCTGGATCTACACTGTTTACAAAGGCATGACATATCCGGGTTCAGCAGGACAAGGATTAAGAAAACAATACCGTATTTACCCTAAGTATTCGGACACATGAATTTCTTACCACTCTTGCCCTAAAATTTGATCAAGTCTTTGTAGTGTCAAAACACTTCTGGATTAGCGGCAAACAATGTAGACCCTGATCAGACGCCGCGTTCTTCGGCTTCTGATCTGTGTCTACATTGTTTGCTCAGGCCTGTCTGTCCGATTATTCGGGGTAAAATGCGGTAAATCCCAGCGGGCACATGGCGTTTAAAAACGTCTCATTAACGTTGTGTAAAGGTCAAGTTCCCGCTGGGAGCGGTGTCAGTAACGTGTTTACAACGGCTAAAATGACACTCCATTGTTTATGAATAGATTGCCATAGTCACATGCAAAATGCGGACAAACCACTCTGAAACTGTTTATTAATAATGAATGGGTTACCGTATAAAAGTAGTCACATGCGAATATCGGACAAACATTGTGGAACATGTTTTTTTAAATGAATGAAATGTTCCTGTAGGACGACATGATTTACAACTCATTAATGTGTAAATGTTCCACAAAATAGACAAGTGTAGACAATCCAGAACATGGCGTCTGGTGTTTCGTTGCCTCTGATCAACGGATTAAGCAGCTCTTCAAATAGGTAATGGACCCTTCCAACTTGATAATGGAATAGTCTATTTTCAATATCTGGGTAGCAACGGAAAAGTCCATTGTCAATACCTGGGTAGCAAAGTCCATTGTCAATATCTGGATAGCAATAATTTCATGATATACTCTTTACATATATACTAAGGCACTACTTTTCTTTGCGGACCTATTTGAGCAGCAACTTTAGAAAACGTACCTTTCGGCATGTGCGTCCAACGAAGACTCAAATCAGCCTGCGCACCCACTCAGTCTATCACAAACTTTGCATTATTGACTATCCAAAATGCGTCCAGTTAAGATTCTGATCAGCCACTGCGCGAATGCGCAGGCTGATCTAAATCTTCGCTGGGCGCATATGTCTGATGATGCGTTTTCTGACGTCGAGGCTCATTTTCATTTTACGGAACAAGTTTTCTTTGTAATTTTGATGACCAAATATATGAGTGAAGAATATCATATGATGTAATTTTACCTATATTTGTTTATTTGTTTGTAAGTACTTTTTTTGTAACGTCCACTAATGTCGTGCACTGTATCAACACTTCATGAATATTTTGCGCAGCATTTAAAAAAAGCGCTTTATCATTTAAGTGCGTACGTTGTAGCCAATTTCCTGACATTAAAACGGGTTTTTGTTTCACGAGAAAACCTATCTTATACTTATATTTAAAAAGTTTTCGCGTTTGTAAAGTCGATCAGGGCTTTCAAACCACTTACTCTGAAAGAATTTTGATCAGCCTGCCTCAATGTAAACGCTACTCGAGTCAGTCGGTATTTGAACCGCGCCATGAAAAAATGCCTTTAGGACATATGCGGACAGCGAAGACCCAGATCATCCTGCGCACGCTTTCAGGGCCTTCGCTGTCTGCTTATAGAATTATTGCGTACTGTAGAATATAACCCCTAATGGGAACCCCTTATGAGAAAAGTACGTAAGCAGACTATATACATCCTACGCATTTGGACACTCTGAGTAAACAGTGTAGGCCCAGATCAGACACTACAAAATGCGGCGTCTGATCAGGGTCTATATTATTTGCAACTTATCAAGCATTTAGGCAATATACTGTAAAACAAAATCCCATAGATTTTACAGTAAATACTGACAACTGGCTGCAAGTGCATGTACCGTAAAGTTTACGGGCGTCTGTAGATTGTTAAATATACAAAAGTAATTACGCATGGTAGGGCAGTGTAGGGCAACGTAGGTAATGTATAGGATACAGTAGGGATGTGAGCTAAAGTATCGTATCTTAAAGCTTACACAGCCTTACCCCATCCTACGAGGTAATTCCTGCAAAAGTTAAACGGGCCCCCGTAAAAATTTACAGTAAAGGCGCTGACAGCCAATTGTCTGTATTTATCATAAAATCTACAGGAATTTTTTACAGTGTAAAATGATTTGTTCAAATAGTCTGACAAATACGGTAAAAATTTGAGGTGTCTGACTACATAAATTAAGCACGGCATTGAGCTACTCTGGCTAATTTGGATCTTCACTGTTCACATATATGCCCCGAAGTCACCTTTACTCATGACAAGGCTCGTTTTTATCTGTTCTTGTAATGAATACGGTCCTTTGTTCTTATGTAAACTGAAATAAACCACATGACATATAAACTTGGACGAATATGATAGTAATAAAAGTACATGAGTTTATATAGTGCAAGAGGAGTCAGTCTATCTTTCTTCTGTCTGTCTGTCTCTGTCTCTGTCTCTCTCTGTACGTCTCTGAATATATTCTCTGTCTCTCTCTCTGTCTGTCCGTCTGTCTGTTTGTCTCTCTTTTGAGACGAAATCTTATAAGAGTAGTTGTAATTTAATCCTATCAGCCTCTGTATGGAAGAATGCACGTGCCTTGAAGTTATGATAAATTTCACGAAACGAAAATTTTGTCAAATACTTTGATGCAGCTTTTATTGTGTGCATTTATAATATCTTTACAATATGATCTTCAGCTTCACGCCAATATCATTTTTTGAAAATCAAAGAAAGCCTCCTCTGTTTAGAATAACAATTTGATAGAATTAATGGTATACGTTGTGCAAAAATGTTTTCGTAAGGAAGTATCGGTCCCTTGAAACACCTAAAACAAACCCCAAACACGCCAAACCACTTTATTTTTATTTATTTACTATTTCACACCAAACAACTTACTTTTTCTACCTTTCTCCGCAAAGAACTTATTTTATCTTTTTTTTTTTCATCCAAACTACGTTGTTTTTTGTTGTTGTTGTTTTTTTTTTTTTATCATCTCAAGTGGAACGGGGTATCGAAGATGTTTGATAGCTCAGTATGATAAGCATCCGCACAGTTTGATCTGGGATTTTGCAGCAGTTAAACGTAAGTCAAGCCGGTCATGGGTTTTGCAAAAGAAAAACTAAACTTCTGCCCTGTGATTACACATCGAAAGAAACCAGCCAGATCATTATAGAAATTCGCAGATTGCATAATATTGAACAAACAAGACAATCCTTAGGTAAAGTGCCTTTAATCATTAGAGGCTATGTAGAAATACTTTGTTATTTTTTTTTCTATAATGTATGTAGATGATTAAACACAAAATATTCGTTAATATTTAAATTTCATCTGTTTGATTTGTGACTCAAAAAGTTTAAATGTGTTTTGGGATATGGTTTGAAGTGTTTAGGGTATTTGGGATGGTTTAAGGGTGTTTCAACGGACCAGGAAAGGATAAATCATATGCCTCTTTGCCGGTACCGAGCGGAAAATTAAATGGGACAAAATTATGACAGACTTTTAGTAAAAGTTCTCAACCTCAGAAGAGAAAATAAAATTTTGTTTGCTTCGTTTTAGCATGTCGAGGACCCTAATTCAGACAAAATGAAAGTTTTGAAACTTGCAACAAATGTGCAAAATAACAGGGCCTTTTTTGTTGACACCAAGAAATATGCGGTCGATGTACCCAAGCCATAGAGTATTCATAAAAATTGAACCAGTGGAAAGTCGGAATGTTCAGATAAACAGACATGGACCCCAAAAGAAAGAGTACGATCAGGCGTCATAGGACCACGGATTGCGACAGTCGTTCTGTCTGGACATGGTAGTTATATTGCGGTATGTCTAAATGATGAAAAGAAGCTATCGTGCGAGGAAAGGCGCGTACGACTATGAAATAAGATATCAACCCCGTATCCAGCGCTACACGGAGTCAGTAGATGTTACTTTGGCAAGGAAACTGTCAAAGTTTTTAGTGTAAAGCGGACTTCGTTTGAAGGAACTATTTTACAATATTGGAAGAATTGCTAAAAATTATCCGATATTCTTCGTCGCTTATCTTCTTTTCAAGAAGCTTCTTGTTTTATTTGAAACCTGTTGGGATAAGGTATACCAATACATCAACAGTTCGGACTCCAGTCAGGTTGTGGTAAGTGTTCACGCAGCTCACACTACGTCCATTGGGTTGAGTACAAAAATGATTAGGGTCACTGGCAAATGTGCGAAATTTCGTGAACCATTAACTGTAACACTTTAACTCATTTAAGTCTGGAGACCCCCAAATAGGTAATTGGCAAACAGTGCATATCCAGATCAGACGCTGCAGAATGCGGCGTCTGATCAGGGTCTCCACTGACAGCAAATAGTTAAGCCATTTTTCTCTAGGAATATCTAATCACCTAGCTGACAAACCTTAAACTGAAATTCGACTCTTCCAAAATGTGGAGGAGTTTATTCAGTCTATAATGGGTTAAAGTGTTGATCACAACTTAGCAACGGCATATTTTAAATCATTTTCCAACCAAACCAAGACAAAACCTTATGTGAAATATCTGTCGATTCACGTGAAATGTTAAATCCTATTTTCTCTGAAAAATAACAAAATCAATTTTGAAATATCGCCTGCTACTAATTTGCTTAGCACTTTAAGGGTTAAATCAATTCTGTATAAATGTGGCAATTATCACATATCACGATACACTAAAATAGCGCTGACAGGGCATACAACCCCTGAAAATCACACCAGCCTGCGTAAAAGCGCAGTCTGGTTTGGTACTGTGCTATCAATATAAACCTCTTTGCCCCATTTATATTTCGAAACAAATCATCTTTTTGTTCACGTAAATATATACTCATTACCATATTGGGCCTAAATTCTAATTTCATTTTACTACCAAGTTGATGTATCTGAAATGCTGGATGACTTGCAAACGGTGTAGATCCTGATCAGACGCCGCGTCTGATCTGGTCTACACTGTTTGCTCAGACCTACCTGTCCGAATACAAAGGGCATAAACAGATGATTGTTTACTGATCATTACGTCACGCGGTAAATACTGAAATTTCAGTGCGATGTGAATCCCATGCTATATAAATATGGTATCTTTGTTCATGTAAACATATAGCCTACATTTATAAAATAAGTATAAGCAAAAAGTATATTTTAGCAATAATTGATATACAATATCTCGTGCAGCTGTCACAAGTTTCGCTATGCCAAAATAAATAAAAACAACATACAATTACATGTATATATCAATAAACACACGTCGTGGTAAACGTCGCAGAAAATAATTTAACCTCTTTTGTAACTTTTCTTTGTTTCGGAAGTTATAGGATGCAAAAGTATCAAGATGGTCCTGTATCGCTCACCTGAGTACTTAGGCTAGTAAGGACGAAGGCAACAAAATTTGCACCAAAGAGTTATCCGGTATGTGGAAACAAATTTAACCTTGCCGTATAAAGGTCAAAGGTCAAATTAGAACTACGAACAAAGGTGGTAGATCTTCCATACACAATGCTCTGTACGAAGACCAAGCCTCAAAGTGTTCTTGGTTCTGGAGAAAAAGATTTTCAAATGTTATTTCAACAGTTATGGGTATGACCTTTTGAACAAATCGTGTTTTTTTTTATATACATATAGCTGCCCAGGAGTAAGGACATATACCCCCAGGTATAAATAGATTCTAAGAAGAACAACCCTTGAAAGTCCGATTTACTAGTCACATTATTTGATGAAGTAAGCCATTAGACAGAACTATGAGGAATGCCTTTATCTCGTTCGACAGAAATGAGGCAATCGACTACTTTCTACAATCCTGAAGATGCTTATCTTAAAATATCCACATATTGTGTCGGCCTGGAATACTGAAAGCCATTAAATCATGTGTTAACACAGTCCAGGTAAGTTGTAGAATAACAGAGAAAAAGCTTTAAAATCAAAGAAACAAGTGCAATTTCTTACTGAAGAAATACAGCAATAAAAAGGCCTTAAAATGATACTTTAATTGCATCAGCATTATTTGATTCATCTGGGCCCAGTTGTTCAAAGCGTCGTTATCTTAATGAGCTCGTTAACGGGCATTTCGTTAACTGTTTTAGCAGATTCAATATACAATGTTCTGATATTTTTTGCTGAAAAATGTGAGTAGCTTTTGCACTGCAAAAGCTACTCACATTTTTTCAGCAAAAAATTACAGCATATTTGCGTATCACTCAATGTAAATTTTAACGAATCGTTAACTAACGACGTCGTTAGCTTTGAACAACTGGGACCTGGATGTTTTTGCCCTTGACATAGTCTTAATCATCTCGTCGTACCAAGAGCTGCGAATACGTTTCACTATTCATCGAAAAGTATATCCCGACGAATCTTTGCTGGTGAAGATGAGTTTATTAGGAAACGACAATGCAAAAGTTGTTGTTGTTGTTGTTGTTGTGTGTGTGTGTCCGTCCGGAACCATATCATTGTAACCCTTGATAGTCAAGATAATCATTGTGTGTCCGTCAGGTGCGCCAATAACAAAACGGCAGCAAAGTGGTTGCCTGAACCTATATGAATTAAATTGTTTTGGTTTACGGTTTATCATCATTTATCTTTAAAGACATGATTCTCTCTATTTAAAGGGTCCATTAGTTTCACTGTGCTATACGAGAGTCATTCAATACATAGTAACACTTACTAATTAACTCGCAGAAAGCGTCATTAAATCAGCTTACCTTATTAAAATCCCTCGATGTGATATCCCTTGTGTTCCACATGTTCCACGACAGATGTCCATAGGCAGGTCTTCTATACCCGTTGCTAAGCAACCGCGTTCCTATACCCAAACTTGCGTGGCCACGGCGGCTTCAAGGTCCTCTAAATCACTAAAGCGAATTCCTCTCATGTTTTCTTTTAGCTGGGGGAAAAGATCGTAGTCACAAGGACTTATGTGCAGGGAATAATGAGGATGGTCCAAAATTCTCCAATTATACGAGTGATTAGTGATGTCATCTCACCGGTTTTGTGCGGCGTAGCGTTGTCATGTAAAAAGATCAATCCCTCTTCCAAAAGCTCAGGTCGCTTCTTTCGAATCGCTGGTCTGAGTACTTTTGAATATACTCCTTGTAGTACACCACTGACCGTTTTACAAGCAGGAAGTTTATTGGTAGTAAGAACACCCCGAATATCGTACGCAAAGATCATAAGAATCTCCTATTTCGACTGTACTCACCGAAACTTTGCTGGCCGCGGTGAACTTGGAGTATGCCACACAGCCGATTGTCTCTTCAGCTCTGGCTCTTATGACCTCACCCACGTTTCATCAGTAGCAACGATATTAGATTTAAAGTTTTCACCCTCCGTATTGTACCATGACAGATTAGCGGTAGCGACTTCCAAACGACGCTAAGTCTAGTCGGACGTCAAGCGATGGAATCATTAGAAGCGCTCTAATGAGTACCCCAACATGTTTCCATTGAGAAATAAGAAAAATATCAATACTTTTTGGTTAAAAAAGAATCTTATCTGGAGCTATGATTTTGTGACCATCCCATTAGATTGTTAAATTCATTAGAGAGATATCAACTGGAACGTGGTCAGGTGCTCCTTTCCGGTCCTGTATGTGCTATTTTGGTTCCTATCGCATCCCAGTAACAAAAAGAACGTTCCGTTCAAGAACACCCTTAGTTTACATGTACTCGCACGCACCTGAAATCATCTCTGTTGCATATGTCTACTAGACAGAGAATGCATTTTTACACATCGCATTTAATAAGGTGTTCAAAATATTTTTATACATAAGAAATCGTTTGAGGATTATTTGTTGTTTAAAAGCTGAGAGTTAGACGTTTTGTCGCAAGCATTTCAAACATATCGTTGGACTGTTGTTTGCATCTAATATAGTGATTTTATAACTAACTGCCACGTTAAAGAGTCATTCTTATTTATTGGAGGAGGATTCAATTAATTTAAATATACTTAACTTTGCCGGACTCCCTACTTCATGGTTAATCCCAGACTGATTTCTGTATTCTCTTGTTGTATCGAATCTACAGATATGACAGTTTTCTGTCATATATTTTCTAATATGTCTTTCCCAGCGGCACATGCCGTTTATACAAGGTCGTATTAACGTCGATGCAACTCCATGCCCGCTGGGTTATTAGTGTTTTCGGACCGGGTGGCGGAGGATGTTACAACCTCTCTTGTATAATTTTAAAATTTTGGAAAAAAAAATCATTATAAGAAACAAGAATAAAATAAAAAAATGAATTGGCATATAATCAAACGAAATGATAACGTGTCGTAAAAGCATAACGCACCTGTGTGTGCACTACCAAATACAAATGACAATTGCCTGCTCTTTTCGTATGTGAAATGAGGTGTCCTTTTTGATTGAAAATAACCAAACCGAAATCTAATCAGTATGTCACTTGTGATAGGATTGCTGATAGAAAGATAATTATTATCTTTTGTTTTAGTTATTCAGAGGCATCCAGAAACTTCGCGTGTAAAAGTTATGTTTTAATCAGAGCACGAAGTGTAAGTCATCTTGTCAGTCAAATACAGAGAGAGAAAGATATACAGAGAGAAAGCAAGAAAGTGTGCGTGCGTGTGTGTGCGCGCGCGTGTATGTGTGATTTTTCTTTTACTTTAAAGGCAGACTTAAACACAATCAAGTATTGAGAGTGCTGATGGGTGTAGTTGCCTGAAGTTCTATAGACCTCTAGAGCCGATCAGGATATACGCTGAAATTAACACACACACACACACACACACACACACACACACACACACACACACACACACACACACACAGAGTTGTCTATTCCATACTCTCAAATGTTCCCCAAAGGACTTCAAAAACTGAAAACGAAAATGGTAAAAAGACAATTTTAACACTGAATCGGGCTACTTGTAATTTGATATGGACAAGATTGGGAATAGAGTCTAATCTTATTAGTACTTTCACATTTGTTCAATATTTCTATTCAATTCAAATTTTACCCTTAAGATGCTAAGAAATACTACATCTGAAAATGTCATCTGTTTATGTCGTCTGCTGCATATTCTTGCAAACTATTCAAACATACTTTTTTTAGCATATAGGCAAACAGTATGGACCCAGATCAGACTATTCCTGGAGGAGAAGTCTGATTCTGATCTGGGTCCACACTGTTTGCAACAATTATTTTAAAGTAACCGGCAGAAGACAAAGCAGACGACAACTGTTGTGTTTGGTATCTTAAGGGTTAATGTAACCGTTTTCGGTTCTGGACATCCCCTTTTCGGTGTTAAAATTCTTTTCAGTATCAAAAGCCATATGTAAATTGTAATATCATAATTATAAAGTCCTTTCCATTACCCGATAGCTTCTTTTTCGGTGGGAAAGGTCCTTTTTGGTGTTCAGTAGGATCGCCCTCGGGTTACACATTTTATCCAAGGCTGTAGATTTGGTGCGTTCTTCTGGAGTATTCACCGCTGATATGATTAATATCTTATTTCTTCAAAAGTTTGAAGTTGTCTCTGCTTTTATTTATTTATTCGCTATTTATTAGCATCAGAGTGTATATAAGGTTAATATGTTTGAATGCAGAATTTAGTGTTATCAGCGTTAGCAGGGAACTATTTGTTAGGTAGTTGTTAAGTTGATAATAACAGGAAAACGGATTGTCGAAATGTAGTGTGTTAAATCTGGTGGCGGTTTTGCAACAGTCCCCAAAACATGTACAAAAAGTCTTTCCGATATGCAATCAGTGAAACGTTTCATGACAAGATACATCAGTCGGTAGAGCATTGGGATGTCAATCTGAAGGTATCAGGTTCGAGCCCCGGGACGGCTGCACAATCTCTCTCATTCTGTGATATTTGGTGGATCAGTGCTGGTCCGTGACTGAGGGCGCGGATGTCAAAATATGCTTGTCTCGTTCGTCCGGCATGGTTACGAGTAGAAATGGGCCTGTCGAATCTATTTAAGCGATGGGACCGACCACGATAGACTACTGACCACAGACGTCGAAAGTCGCAAGACAACCAATTGAAACTGATGGCGGACAGATCCGTGACTTAGTCTGAGGTCCGACTCACCATCGTGCAAGTAATGAGAGATGCAAAATCAATCATAATTTAGCTAACAACCATGCATGCAGCTTGCCGCAGAACATTCATGTTCTTATCTTTTTTGTAACGAATCACAATCGTTTGAATTGTATTACCAACAATGTACAGTCGACCCTCGTTATCTCGACCTCGCTTATCTCGAATAACCGCTTATATCGGAGTGAAATTCTGGTCCCTGTTTTAACATGGAAATCTAAGAACAGGTAACAAAGTATTGTTGAAAAGAGGAGAAATTGCTCCTAAAGAGCATTTTCTCCTCTTTTCCACATTATTTTCTATATGAGTCAAATTACATATTCATTTGTTAAATGTGGTTGTTCGATTTATTGTTTTCCTCACTACCGCAACGCTGATATGTCGAGGTACGGATATCTCGAAGTGTCTTAGAGAGTCCCTTGGAATTCGAGATAACGAGATTCGTCTGTATTTACAAATCAAAAACTTAAGGTTTTGTTAGAGCTTTGAAGAGAGAGTATTTTCAAGCAATCGTTACGATGTATATTTAAAGTTTTATAATAATTCAGTATGACGGCGATAACACTTACGATCATTATCGCTGTTTGCTGGGTAAAAAGTTCAGCAGACGACATTTTAAAATATAACTTCTTATTTTTCCAGAACAGAAAATAGGTTTGGTACTTTATGCAAATTGGGAGACAAGTTGTATGAAATAGCACAGCCAATTCTTCTGGGGAAAAAAAGAAAAATAGACTATTTTAAAAATTCGTCTGCTGCATTAGCCCATGAAGTGTAATGATAAAAGTCACTGGCGACTGAAATAGCCTATTCTTCTGGGAAAGTAAGAAAAATAGACTATTCTAAAAGTTCGTCTGCTGCATAATTAGCCCAGAGAGTGTAATGATAAAAAGTGATAGACGACTTAAATCCTCTTGTTTATCCCAGAAATAGGTTTTGGCATGAAGCGTCGAACCCATTTTTCTGTGAAAAATAAGAAAAAAATATTTCATAATGTTTTCTGCTGAAATGTTTCCCAGCATGCTGAGCGTTTGGTTTACATCGTTATATTCAACACATATTAGTCATTGTCAGCCCACTACAGCATGACCATATTTTGTAGCGCTTAAAGTGTTATCTGATATAATAGATTATATTCCGTCAACTTCTGTTGGGTCAGAGTTTAAGCAGTAAATATAAAATGACCTAATTATGAGGTTCATTAACTTAATCTCGTCCCATTTTTGCAGCTGCATTTAACCAAAAGGTCCATCCTTCGTAGGCACTGAATTTAGTCCACGACAAATGCAAGACAGCTCTGACTTTTGAGAGAAGAGGGCTAGATATTTCATGTGAATAATCTCCTTAAGTGATGATTCACATGAAATATCAAGTCCTATTTTTCTATAAAAACAACTTTGTTTTAGATATTTTTAAAATGTTGTCTGCTAATATTTTGGTGCAGCACACACATGGTTAAACTTTACACTCACGTGGGAGCTTGTAGTTTAATATCAATAACGGACGCATGCATATTTATCGGTGCAAAGTTTAAATTCTGGACTATAGGCCATCACTTCGTACCAGTTTGGTATAATTGTTCAACACTTTTACTTTCTAAATGCTTGAAGGCGGTCACATATGTCTTTTCTCTCAGGAGGTCATATTAGAAAAGATTAAAGATGAACTCCAAAGCGAGGCGATACGTTTCAAAGATGGTCCGTGTCGTCTTATGGGCTATTGTTGTTACGCTCGTGGCGTTTTTTCTCAGCTATTACCTGGATACTCCGGTGCCACAAGACATTCCGGAAAAATGGAAAGTGAAAATTTTAGACGCTTCTATGAGGACGTACGGACATCTGGTAGGCTTTCTGTTATTTTTGAAGTGGAATGATACAATGCTTATTAATAATTAGTTAGTCAACTTAACTTTTCACATTCCTGAAGCAAGAGGCAATGGAGCGTGCGCTCACTCCTGTGTGTGTGTGTGTGTGTGTGTGTGTGTGAGAGAGAGAGAGAGAGAGAGAGAGAGAGAGAGAGAGAGAGAGTTGCATAAATGCTAGGTTGAAACACTCTTGTAAATGTACAAGGACATATATTATAGTTTGTTTGCTGTGGTTCGAAACTGGATAATAAAGGGCCGTAAAACGTCAAATCCGCCATCGCCACTTCTAGTTTGTTCTCTGTGTGGACTTTTCAAAAGACCTATCAATCTTCGGCATTCGTTGTCCCTCGAACACTTTCACAATCAAACTGTATACAGTGGACCTGTTTAGGAGGGACAGTTGATGATATTCCTGGGACAATATTCTCAATGTCTCCATAAAAACATATGCTTCTAATGAGTATTCACAACATATGTCTTTATGGAGATTTAAGAAAAAATGTCCCAGCTTTATCACCATTATTTTCGTCCTTAATAAAGCCTCTGTGTATATGAGATAAATGATAGGTAAAAATGTTTTTGTTCAGTCAAACTCATTGACATATACCTCACAAATACTCTTTAAACACCTAAAATAACAATATCAATAGTATGTAAAGAATGTCGTAAGTAGTACAAGATTAGGCCATAAATACTCAAAACATCGTATTTACTTCTGCCTTCAAGTATCAACTCTACTACTTGTACTATCAATATTCGTATGCAGCGTCACGCACTTTTAACCAATTTAAGCCCAGCGTCCCATAAAAGGGAAGAATGTGGTGTCTGATCAGGGTCTACACAATTTGCATTAAGTACAGACATTCTATGAAAACATGGTAATAATTAAAATTAATCAGACGCCCCTTATTTTGTAAATAGACCCATCCAGACTCTCAAACATGGCATCTGATTGTTGTGTTTTTGTCAATGAATCTGCAGTATGTACACGTTATGTAAGCGAATGTTCATGCTGCCCTGGGTCTTTCCTGATCCGATAACCCTTAAAGTGCGTATCATAATTGTAGCAGACATCTTTCTTTAGAGTAAATAAGGCTTGACATTCCATATCTACGATTCACATGAACTGCCAAGTCTTATTTTCTCTAAAAGAAAACAAATGGTGCATAAAGGGTTAAACCCTCTTAACCCACCTTCACTCTTCGGACCGGAGGTCTAGATTTCTCAAATCAATAAAAAAGTAGTTTATTGTTACGCCTTATTGTTGTTACGCCTTATTGTTATTATCCCAGCTAGCATTCTACGTAAATCTACATCGGGCCGTCATCGGCCCGTCAGCTACCCTGACGGGCCGATGACGGCCCGATATAGATTTACGTAGAATGCTGACTGGGATCTTTTTTTTTTTTATCGTTTACTTTTTCTTTACTTTTTTCAATATTCTTTAAAATATATCACCGATGGCTGAAAGGACTTTTTATAAAAAGGCTTTCATTTAGATATTGTTTTATGGCTGTTTTTCTTTGTATTTTTATTCCACCTTAAGGTTTACCGTTCCCATAAGTATTTTACATTTTTCTGTAAAATTTTCTCCGATCTGTAGTTTTAGCCTGATTTGATATTTATTCATATTTAAAAAGTGACCATTTTGCCCTCAGTGATCAGTAAACCCGATCCAGACCTTCACCGGTCTCGGTGGCTCAGTTGGATGCGCCGTCCGACTGGAGACCAGGAGGTCGCGGGTTCAACCCCCACCGAGGTCGGCAACATTCTTTCGTGGAGATTGATCATGAAATATTTTCTACGGCCATTCTTTCCCTTCCGCTGATTCAAGAAGGACAGTTGTCAGTTTCTGGCGAAAGAATGTGCACAATACTGGTTAACCGCTTAGAGGATTAAGCCTGCCCAGTAAACGTGTGGCTAGATAAACTGACCGCGCCCGACATGACCCCATTGGGTTGACTGGGCCGTAAAACCTCAACACAAACAAACAGACCCAGACCCTCATGTTCAGATTGATCCGAATTCTCACTATTCTCTATGCGTTATTGCAGTACACACATATGCTCATATGTGTGTACTGCAGAGGATATGTGTGTACTGCAATATTTTAGTGCAAATAAAACAGCGCATATTTTATTTACATGACTGGCACCTTTAGTAGTCACATCCGTAATATTAAAACAATATGATCCGTGGTGTGAAAAAATAGGCCTTTAGATATATGCGCCCAGCGAAGACTCAGATCAGCCTGCGCATCCGCGCAGGCTGATCAGAGTCTTCGCTGTCCGCTTGAAGAAACATCGGATCCTTTCCTATCCAAAGAGCGCCAGAGAAGACTCTGAGCAGACAGCGCGGATGCGCAGACTGATCTGAGTCTTCGCTAGGCGCACATGTCTGATGATACATTTTCTTACGTTTCGTCCGTATGTATTGTTTTCATTTGTATGAAACTAACATCGGGCGCTATTTTTAGTATGATGAGTAACTTTTCAGGTTACATATACAGGGTAACTTGTTAGATTACATATACAGTAAATATACAAACGGGAACGAGTTTGGTTTTCATCAACAAAAATAATAACAGCTAGCTGTATTATATGATCATGATTATAAATAGAGATATATGAGGGATGACTATTAAATAATGAAAACATATCAGTGACACATTTGATACTTTGTAAAAACTATTGAGCTACCTGAATCATATTGATAAACTAGTCGTTGCCATGGCAACATAACCGCCATGAAAGTTGTAAATGGTTTAGCCTGATCTACTAAAATTTACGCCAGAGATTTACTAATACCCTTGATTACATTTAAAATTTATGTTCATTTATCAACATGTGACAACATTAATGGGTATATGAATTCACTGTCGTGTAAATACATACCCAGCAGGCACATGACGTTAATACAACGTCGCCTCAACGTCGATGCAACGCCATGACGTTACATCGACGTTGAGCAAGGTCGATGCAACGTCATGACGTTGCATCGACGTTGAGGCTGGCTAAACGTCGATGCAACGTCATGACGTTGCATCGACGTTGAGCCAACGTTGTATAAACGTCATGTGCCTGCTGGGTAAGCCGCTACGTCAGAAAACGTACCTTCGGTCATGCGCGCTCAGCGGAGATTCTGATCAGCCTGCTCATTCGCGCAGTCTGGTCAGAATCTTGACTGGGCACATTTTGGATAGCCAAGGATTCAAAGATTCTTCATGCGGACAATGAAAACTCTGATCAGACTTCGCGGAAACGCAGGCAGATTTACTCTGAGCAGATTTAAGTCTTCACTGGATGCGCATGTCAGAAGGTACGTTTCCCTACATTACGGTTCATATGGTGGTGAAAGTGCAGCGTCAACCCAGCACAATCAGAAGGCCCAATAATAGTTCTACATTCTGGTATTGCAGATAAATGGATTGGTTAAGATAGGAGTAACCACGCACTTCTCCACACTTGATCGAAAGATATCTGATTGGTTTATCTTGACCCAGATGACAGGACAGCCATGGGGTATGTCCCTTACAGCCGAACCGAGTTTGAAGGTAAGACCTTTGCTGTTAGGCTGTTTAAAACTGTTAATTATTTCTAGGGTAATTCAATTTTTGAATCTTCGGAACGGTTAATTGTAAATCTATCTCACCTGACCTCCATTTGGAGCCTAGTTGTTATTCTCACTGGACACATAATTATAGAACAAATTATATAAAAGATTATTAATTTTGTATGGGATCAAATAAATAATACAGACCAGTAAATATTTCCCTATTATTGTTACAAATTTTATACGCATGGGCCGCCACTTTGGTTTTGCCCAAAACAGCTCAATGTATGGTTTACCGATACTTGCTACCGTCCGCCGAAAACGAAATATTTGCTATAGATCGCGAGTGTTCTCGAACGCTTTGCGCTTCTGAACGCAAGCCCTGTTGAAAGCAGACGTTCGTTACTTTTATTTTGAATTCGTATGTAGCAAACGACAAAACGTGGCAAAATTAAGTTCATAAATGATGTTGTTAAAAAAGATGATTTGATGTCGGTGAGTAGTATAGGCTGCTACTATGCGGCGTCCTTAGTGGCAGCCTATACTACTTCGGTGTACAAAACAAAGACATCATTCAGTGTCTACCAGGATACCGTAAGCTATAGGCAATTGAAAAAACATGATGCAGCCCAAGCTTCTTTTGAAGTGTGTTCAGCACCATATCAATATGTGGTCCGGTAGCCTTATTGTCCATTTGCTAGAAAGAACACTAGTTTTATATGCCCCACATATTACACTGTAGTGCAGTTTTTTGTTGTTTTACTTTCCTTGGTATCATAGAGTCCATTCTGATATTTTGGATTTAATGACCTATATGTTAACTCTTGGCCGTGTAGACCACAGGCGCTTGGCCTATTGAGTTGCTCGAAAACTTGTGGTATGTTTAAAAAAAGGTCAAAATGTTGATAAAAGATTTTTTTGTTTGACAGACGTCTGGTAATAGCGATTTTACGTTAAAATCGCTATTGACAGATGTCTGGTAATAGGGAGTTATCGTATGAATCGCTAATGACAGACGTCTGGCAATAGTGATTGTAAAATAAATTCGCTTTTTCCAGATTGCTGAAAATCGTATATCCAGACATACAACATGGTTATATCAAATAAAAGCAAGAGCCGTTATTTCAAAACCTTAGTCTTGTAATATATACATGGCAAAAAATACAATGTTCGTGTCGCTGTTTGATCATAAGGAAGAGCAACAAAAACACGTCCTAATGATGCATCAACAAACCTAGATATTTGCTGTTGCTGCTCTTGCTCTCGCTCTCTCTCTCTCTCTCTCTCTCTCTCTCTCCGTTTTGTTCCACATTCCGATATTTAGGGTACTCAGAAACTGGTGGCATATAAGGACGGCAGCCCAAGAGTCACGAAATCTGCAGATTCATTCATTCATTCTTCTTTTCGTTCAGTCATTTTGTGTTCTTTCTCGAGAGGTTTTCCGGCATTGATTCATATAGAAGAATATTTATCATTTATGATAACAATCATATCGTTTGATGCTTTTTTGTTGCTGTTGTATTGAACACGTGATCTAGAGATATGAGCATATGTGCCCTAGATGCTCGCATGTAGAATAAAGAATCATACTCTTGAAGAAGTATCATATACATTTATGTACCACTTATTATGTACTAGTGAACTAGTTAACAATTTATTGCCATTATTTCAGTCTCGAACAGCATACAAAAAAAAGCCCTGATCAGACCGCACAGATGCGCAGACTGAACTATACCATTTTATTGTATGGAATTAGCAAGTTTTTCTCACGACGAGAATCACTTTTATGATAAACGGAGAAATCAATTAGCAACGAAAATAACCTAGGTTCTTTTATTCCTTTCATTTATCTGTTTCTGTTTGTTGTTTAAATACCTAGATGTACGAGTATGTTAAGAAAAGGAATGACAAATTAAAGTTTGAAAACGATTTGGTTATCTTTACGAATTCTCAAAAATTGAACCGTGATACGAGATAATTGTACTTTTAGCGGAGTCAGATGACTGATTCTTGTTCTAGTTCTGTGATTTTATGGTTTTGGTTTTACGGCCTTTTCAGGATTAGTTTATTTGTTTCAAGCCGATTGTTAATCAGAGGTGGACAAAAACCGGTGTGCCTGGAGAAAAAAAACCAAAAAAAAACAAAAAACAAAAAAAAACAAAAAAAAAAAAAACAAAACAAAAAAAAAAAAAACACAAACAAAAACACCTGACATCCGTTGAAAGACCTGGCGTTTCACATTTGGCCCGAGAGTTCTAGCTCTATACTACAAGAGTGAAAACAGTGAATGCTCCGGCGTGGCAGCGCAGACGCGCAGTCGCACCTGAGAATTCGCTTTTCGCATATGCCGTACGAACAATTATAACGTGGACTGGTCTTATTACGTAACATGTTGGTAACTTAACGAACTCGCACAGTTCACAAGTTATCCAACTCAGCCTCCCTCTAGACGCAAGTAAATTTGTAAACTGGTTCTCATAAGAATGCAGAAAAGAATACGGTCCCCGAAGTGTGGCGAGCATACTGCTAGATAAAGGAGAACATGCAAAAAAAACAAAACAAAAACAAAAAAAAAAAAAAAAAACAAAATCAACAACAACAAAAAAAAACGGGTTTTCGGGCAAATCAACGGGCTAAGCGCCTGTGGTGTAGACCAAAACAGGTACTTTTGCAAACAGTGTAATCCAGACGAGCCGTCCCGTCAGGAACTGCACTCTTTCTCATTCAGTTTTTTACATTCCACCAATATCCCTTTTTTTTCAACAGTAGAAGAGTCCACTTTAGAAACTCGGGGTGAAAGTGTTAAGTGTTCTTTTGCAGGTGAACGACACTGTTATTGACGGTGTACGTGTGAAGGTATACGAACCAATCTCAACCATAAGATCTGAAGACAGGGCAGCGTTAGTGTTTATTCATGGTGGCGGGTGGAGTTTGCTGTCAGTCGGTAGGTACATCATTTAACTGCTTTTTTATACGACACACATATTCGATTATAAGATAGTAAAGAAGATGTCGAGGAAGAGACACAGTTGCAGAGCATAGCCCACCAACGTCTTATTATTGCATAAAAAGCAGTGTCGCACGTTATAAATAGCCGTGCATTAACCGGCGAAAAGCCGTGTATTAACAAGGCAATTCACGCGCTGTTAATGCACGGCTACGCAACTTTCAATATGATCGTACCAGATTTGCTGCCGTTACGAGATGTGTACTGCCCGGCCCTAGAACGAGCATAGTCCGTGGAAATTGCGTTCGCGAGACATCGGTGAAAAGGCGAAAAAAAAAAAAAAAAAAAAAAATAGTGCAAGAAATAATGCGCAATGTAGCAAATGTTTTCAGTTTTTATGCAATAATAGCGATCGAACATGGTTTTTCAATTCATTAACATTTGCCAGGTCCTTTGGGAGGTGTTGAAAACCGCGGCCTTCGGCCTGGGTTTTCAACACCTCCCACGGGACCTGGCGAATGTTAATGCATGAAAAACCATGTTTGATCCCTATATTATAAACGTCAATGATACTACGCTGTTCAACGTTGCATGTCTTTTAGGGTTTGGATTTGGTCGTGCCAAATAAAATTTGACCTGTCCGCTCTGTTATATTTTGTGTATGTATTTACAATAAAATTTTAAATATTAGTCCCTTTTAAACAGTTGAAACTAAAACGAAGGAAACATAACATAACTGGGAGATATGGAAAACGCTTCTCCAAAAGTTGTTTAATTTCTTATCAGTTCATATGAGTTCAAAACAACCATTGCCGTAATAACCCTAAGTATTCAGATTGACAGGCCAGTGCAAACAGTATGAACCCTGATGAGACGCCTATGCTGTTTGCCACTCAGTCCAGAAGATTTTCGACACAGTAAGAGGTAGTAAAACAGACCTGTTCAAATTTTAGGACAAGTATGGTAAGGAGTTAAGGTGTCGAATATTTAGAGTATGTACGATACCTGTATATACTCAGTTATTTTACTTTCTAAGTGGACCCTTGAAGCTACAAAGTGCAATGATTACGTTTATTCATTATAAAAATGCACTTTGGAGATTATGTAATAAAGGTACGCAACATTAGAAAAAAGCAATTATGTTTTCCAAATCCTTACTGCGAAGGTCTACGTCAGTGTGAACATACTTTTAGTCTGAGATGGCCTGCTTAATCTAATAACAGCAACAACAACAACAACAATATCAAAAACGCGATCAATAAAATTATATATGGGCATGCGATTTGTTCGAAGTATAGGTCAGAAAAATGTAAACATGTAGAAATACATTCAAAAGCATTCCCAATTATCTACAGTTTTCAAGAATTGGCCAATTCGATTTAGCTCCTCTAGAAGCGGAATTTCAGAGTGTCTATTATGTGAGAGAAGATAAACAGAAGATGGAAGATTGGTTTGCAATTCGAACCTACTATAATCCAGATCCCAAACGAATCTTGCCTTTGTCCCCATTATTGCAGAAAAATAAAAGAAAGTTGACTAAAGAAACAGTTTATTCCATAAACTTAACCATTTTGAACAGCATGCAAAATCAAAATCGAAATATCCAGTCTGCACGATAGAAGGTCAATGGTCATTTTAAAACATCAAATTGATTTTTTGCAATCAACTTCAATATGGCTTTCTCACAAACATCGTCTGTACAAATTACTCTTTGTTAAATTCGATCTTGCTGTATCCAATCATGTGACCATCTTCCACTGATATTTGGAAGGCTCGGAAGAGCTTGCAAAACTGGTGGCGGTGTGAATCGAGCAGTCAGCAGACAGAAGACCAAAAGCTTTCGATTTTAGAAGGTGTGAAACGAACAGTTAGCCGACTTTCCCGTCTTCCTTCTGAAACCAGAAGAGCTAAATCGAATAGGCCAATGTCTTAACAGAAATATTATTTTCGCATTTACATGAACTGAGCCGCAACTTCAGAAAATGTACCTTCGGACATGTGCGCCCAGCAAAGATTCAGATCAGCCTGCGCATTCGCGCAGTCTGATCAGAATCTGTACTGAGCGCATGTTGGATAGCCAAGGATGTAAAGTTTCTTCATGCGATTTGAGTCTTCATTGGTGCACATATCAGGAGGAACGTTTTCTCACGTTGCGGTTCAAATGATTTGATAACTTAGGTAACAGAAGAAAATAACTCCCATTTAAGATATTTACATATTACTTTTATACTTTCAGACAGCTACGATCCTTTAATTCGCAAAATAGCTCGGGAGAGTGGAGTGGTAATTTATTCAGTCAAGTAAGTATTTTGATCAGAATATAAAGAACATAGACGTGGAAATTTTCTATGAAATCAATTAAAAGAAATTGATACACCTTAAAGATGACTCTTCAAACTACCGCCCGGTCTCAATATTACCTACTATCTCAAAAATCTTCGAGAAGCATGTTAATAGTCATCTCATGGCGTTCTTAAACAAGAATAAGCTAATACATGAATGCCAGTCAGGTTTCCGGCACAAACATAGCTGCAACACAGCACTTGTAAAATTGATTGACAAGTGGATGTCCAGCATTGATAAAGGTGACATGGTTGGCACATTGTTTATAGACTTCCGAAAGGCCTTTGACATGGTCGTCCATTCACTTCTTATTAAAAACTGGCATATTATAAGCTAAGCAACACGTCTTTAAACTAGTTCAAATCTTATCTCTCTAGTCGGAACCAAACCATTAAAAGTGATAGCGGTTTGTCCAAATTCTCACAATTGCTATCGGGTGTGCCCCAAGGATCCATTCTTGGGACAACCCTATTTCTTTAATTTGTCAGTGACCTCCTCTTTATTTGAATCATTGCGGAGCAGATCTTTACGCTGATGACAGCACGTTTCACGTGTCTGGCAAAATAAAGATGAAATAAAATGCAAGCTTCAATCAGATGGAAACGAAACTGACATGTGGAGTAATCGAAACAACTTATCTATACATTATGGAAAGTCTACATGCATGACACTAGGGACAAAACAGAAAATAGGTAAAGCTGGCAAATTAAATATAAGTATTGACGACACTCAAATTAATCATGTTAGCTGTCAAAAACTATTGGGACTATTCATAGACGAAACACTAAGTTGGAATCCACATGTAGGCCATCTCTGTTCAGTCATATCTTCTAGGATATAGCTTCTTAAGCAGCAGTCTAGCTATGTCCCAACGAATATACAGAAAATATTTTATCAAAGTTACATTTTTCCAATGATAGATTACGGCTAAATTTCCTGGGGTTCCACGTCTAACTCAAACAAAGAATAAACAAATTGCAAAAACGAGCAGCGCGAATTATCTTAAAAGCTGATTTTACCACTCCGTCTGCAGATATGTTTCAGCAATTAGAATGGATGTCAGTAACAAGCCGCATTAATTATAACAAAGCTGTGTTCACATATAAAGCTCTAAATAATCATACTCCATCTTATATATTAGATTTGTTGAAACCGACGTCACAAACTCATACTCGAAATCTAAGATCTCTGAAAATGCACCCTAACTATACCAAAAGCCAAGACTGCACTTTACTCTGGTTCATTTTCATGCTCAGCCCCAAAGCTCTGGAACACGCTCCCAGCTTCAGTTAGGCTATCATCATCACTGTTAAAAGAGAAGTCAAAGAATGTATAACCTAACCTAATATTTGTATTTTAAATGGTTTTAGGTTTCTGACGAATTTTAACATCTTGTATGACGTGAGTGTTTTATACGCCCATATCAGACTACCTTGTGCGCTATGCAGACACAGATATAAACTGCAACACTCTTCCACGCCTCTAGTCCTCTTTAACTAGGGATTACACATTACTGCACGAGGCACAAAATGTTCCTCGTGAGAAGACCCGCTCTCGTGGGGTAGGGAAGCATCCTATTATCCTAATACCCTGGTGAGCACTCCCTGGTTTGTCTGTATCATATGACGGCATGCGGCGAGTCTAGTGATATGAGGACAAGTTTTGTGGTTGATGTGACTTTTTCTTTGTCATCATACATGTACACGATAAACTCTGATAGCCACCGTACTCTGATTAAGGAAATTTCAACGTTGTTTAACAACTGTGTTTTATCCAGATTTATAATTGTAAGAATGGACTGAAATTTAATAGTCTAGCGAAATAATTTTCTTTGAAAAGGCCAAGTTTTGGGTATGGGTTTCAAGCCAGTTCAATAAATATCTAGAGAAGAAGCTTATATACACGAATAAAGAGGTTAAGTGTTGTTTTATATATTATGTATAAAAATTTTGCATATTATTTTAAGGGCTTAATTGTGTCAAAGGAACTTATATTCAAAATGGCGGCGCGCACAAACCAATTTTAAAATCTTTACACCTCGATAACGTTCTTATAATTCGTCCGATTTTGATAAAAAAATGCATCAAAATGAATTGTTTGTTAATGGTTTCCATTATAGATACAGTTTTTATTAATGGTGCATTTGCTTTTTAAGAGAGGGTTCATTTCATTTTTGAAAGCTTAATTGTGTCAAAGGAATTTATATTCAAAATGGCGGCGCGCACAAACCAATTTTAAAATCTTTACACCTCGATAACGTCTTATAATTCGTCCGATTTTGATAAAAAAAAATGCATCAAAATGAATTGTTTGTTAATGGTTTCCATTATAGATACAGTTTTTATTAATGGTGCATTTCCTTTTTAAGAGAGGGTTCATCTCATTTTTGAAAGGATTCGATACTAATGCAATTGCCTATCTCTTAATGATATCTCCCTTTGGAATATTTTGCAAGGATCTTTCAGGTGTGTCCGTTTGCCTATAGTGCTATCGGTAAATGTCCTAAAATTTCGGACACTTTATTCCATGTTTTTTTTTTTTTTTTTTGCTTAAAGTTTGCTTTTTACGCAGCTGTCTCTTAAAATGCTGAGTGGAATGGCAAGCAGTCTGATCTGGGTCTGCACTATTTGCATATGCAATTTTGTCAGGCACTTAAGTGTTAAAAGTTTTGGACGTTTACCGTATAGAACTTTTGTAAATACATGTAGATAGATTCAGATCAAACATTGGAATTTGATCAGGTTCTGCATCTTTTGCCATCGCGTGAGCTTGATACCAGTTTGTATTAATATGAAACAATTAAACTTTTGATTGTACATAACACCCCATCAAGTTGATAAATTGCTACTTCGACTTGTAAAGTGGCTGACCCACTGAAAATATCTGGACACATTCTCAATATCTGGAGATTCCTTAGTTAGTAGTTGCCTTGTGTAACTTTATCAGGCGATGTCTTCCTGGACTTTGAACAATAAGTATACTTAACCTAGTTTTATGGTATGCCCTTGCATATTCATGGGTCATTGATGACTCAATTATAGATTCACAACAATTGTAATATAATTCCCTTAAATATTGGGCTATTGTAACTTCTTACGGCACTTATGCCTAAATCTTTAGAAGTCCGTTGGACAACTTGGTACAAGTTTGATAGTTTATATGAGTCCCATCCTGGTGTACAACGTTCATATACACATATTATGTATAAAACATTCTAAGCTATTCAAAACAGATTTGTAAGAGACTATCACAGCTAAACACTTGACAGCTAAACACTTTACTACAAACATACTTAGTTAAAATCTCAACAAAATATTGTAAATAAATAGCTTGTTAGAAGCACATTCATTTACTAAATTTACTGCCAAGCCTTACTTTCTGTGAAAAATAAAGCAGTATTTGAGAATGTCGGTTGTAGCAATTTTAGAGCCATTTAAAAGTTAACATTAGGCAGTACAGTCGACTTGTCTTATCTCGAACTCGCTTATCTCGAATAACCGCTTATCTCGAAGTGAAAATCTGGTCCCTGTTTTAACATGGAAATCTAACAACATGTAACAAAATATTGTGGAAAAGAGGAGAAATTGGAGCAATTTCTCTTTTTTTCACAATATTTTCAATACATCTCTAACTTCAGGAATCTTATTACATATTCATTTGTTAAATGTGCTTGTTCGATTTAGTTTTCACTCGATTCTGGAAATCTGATATGTCGAGGTACGGATATCTCTAAGTATATCAGAGAGTTCCTTCGAGATAACGAGACTTTATTTCCTTGTTGAAATCGTGTTGGAAAGAACTATTTACCTTTAAAATACCATTTCCTCGTTTCCATCTTTATTATCTTCCTTGTATGTTTTCAGTTACAGATTAAGTCCGGAATTCCCATATCCCGCTCCGCAAGAGGATTGTATCAAAGTTCTTAACTATATCACAGAAAATTCAGACGAACTCCGAATTGACCCATTTCGTGTGGCTATCGGTGGAGACAGTGCTGGCGGTAATATGGCGGCGGCTATATCCCTCCGCTTCAAAGAAAAGATCGCAATGCAGTTTCTTATTGTTCCATGTTTACAAATTCTTGACTTTAAAACCACATCGTTTATTGAAAATACGTATTATTTCCGTGACAGTATAAATAATCCTTCTTCCATTGTATTTGTTTTGAATTATCTCGGCTTGAGCCCAGAATATTTGTTTGACTTCTTGGAGAACAATCACACGTCACGCTCGTTGAAAAACTCACACTACGCGAGTTATGTGAACCAGTCAAAATGGATGCGACTGGACTACATACGCGACCCAAAGTTGAAACAGGACTTAAAGAAAGCGAAATCGGACTATGGAAATGAAGCTTTATCTACGCAGATTGAAAAGAAATTGACTGATCCTTTTCTTGCTCCTTTAATGGCCAATGATTCCATGCTTCGTGGTTTACCGGAAGCTTACGTCATCACTACCGGATATGACTTCATCCGGGACGACGGTATCATGTATGCGGAGAGATTAAAGGCGGCAGGAAACAATGTTATACATAAGCACTACAAAGCCGGCTTTCATCATGCTTGGCTTTTTCCTCATGGACCACTCAAAATAGACGTAGCTGAAAGAATCGTAAAGGATCTTGTAAACGCGCTCGCAACACGACTGTGATTTGATTGTTCCACTGCGCATGTCCGTTTTATGACAGACAAACGCTGTACGACACTGTGATATGTGACGATACTACATGCGTAAGGAAATGTACGAGCTGAATGTATTGAAGCGAGTATGATGTATAACTTTAACATAAAGAGTTGCGTTTTGCTGGATTTGTTTTAATCAACCTCTTGTGTACATTTCAAATATAATTCGTATGTGTCTGAATATAATTGGCAGTGCTCACACAGAACTACCCTAAAATGTACAAAATGGGAAAGAAAAGAGTGGCCAGTATACAGTGGTTTGACATTGCATGAGAAGTTCCTTTCAGCTACATGTGACAGCAAGTTGCAATAAAATAAGCTGAATTTGTCAAATGGGCCTCGTCAAGCAAATAAAGTGCCCTCGAACATGCGCAAAATGTGCGCTTACTCAGAGTCTCGATCATCCGGGCATTTGTCTTCCGTTGAAACATTCTATAGTATCCAATGATTCTCTTTGCGGACAACGAAGGCCCTGATCAGACTACGCGGATGCGCAGGCTGATCTGGGTCTTCGCTGTCCGCATATGCCCGAAGAGACATTTTTGCATGGCGGCCCAGATGATAGTAGCTTCACGCATGATCAAAATGCATTATTTTGGTCATGACACGGATCTCTGTTTAATTTAGTCGTGAACACACGGGTAGAAGCTGCAAGTACATTTGAGCCGGGACACAGCAAATCCTACAAGATCGCTTGTCTGCCAAGCGATGGCTCAGATCAGCCTGCATATTTGCGTTCTATGGGTAGCCAAACATCCCAGGTTTCTTTAGACGGACAATAGAGGTTCTGCTGAGAATGTTTGGATGAGCAGATTGATCTGAGTCTTCGCTGGGCACATAAGCAACTTCCCAGTCAGCATTCTACGTAAATCTATATCGGGCCGTCATCGGCCCGTCAGGGTAGCTGACGGGCCGATGACGGCCCGATGTAGATTTACGTAGAATGCTAGCTGGGTTGTAGGATAGACTGTGCTCCGGCTTACTTAGTACTTTGATTCCAGACGTTATATAATCAGGTATAAGACATTTGCATGAAAATTATCATTTACAATGCCAAGGAAAATTTTACCAGACCACACTCTGTTTTTAAATTAGTTTTAAGGGAAAATAAGGCGTGACATGTGGGCAGATGGTTCACATGAAAAAATTCAAGCCTTATTTTCTCTGAAATTCATTTTAAAAATTATTTCAATATTTCTTCTGTTAGAGTTGTAATTGACATTTTAAGGGTTAGTCTTGTGGGAAAACATTTAGCAGATGACAGTTAGCACATGCAGGCCACAAGGCCTGTCTGTCCCAGTACTTAAGGTTATTCAAATATTAACTCTCACATATTGTTTGGTGCATTCGGTGTATTATGTTTGACATTTATTTTCCACATGATCTCAGGGAATGAGTGAACTATTTATTTTACGTGTATATAAATATGTTTAAGAGTGTATTTGTTATACGAGTATATATTTCATTTTATTCTGTTGATTTAGTCATTGTAAGTGCAATACTCACTAAGAGGAACCGATGCAATACTCACTTGGCAGAGACAGTTTCGACTTCATGTTGATAACGGTGAAAGAAGTGTAATACTCGCTACGAAGAGACAGCATTCGAACCCATGCTGATTGCGGTATAGTGCAAAACTCATTTGGCAGGGACAACATTCGAACCCATGCTGATTGCGATGCAAGTAATATAACACTCACTGGGAAGAGACAACTGATTGCTGTGGAACTATTGCAATTCTCACTTGAAAGAGACTGCATTCGAATCAATGCTGATTGCGGTTGATGTAGTGTAATTCTCACTTGGAAGAAACAGCATTCGATCCCTTGCTGATTGCGTTGGAAGTAGGTCAATACTCACTTGGAAGAGATACCATTCAAACACATGCTGATTGATGTAGAAGTATTGCAGTACTCACTTAGCAGAGATAATACTCGAGCCCATGCTGACAGCGGTGGAGGACAGAGACACCATTCGAACTTATGCTGATTGCGATAGAAGTATTGCAAAAATCCGTGGGAAGAGACAGCATTCGAACCCATGCTGACTGGTAGAAGTAGTGCAGTACTCACTTGGCAGAGACAGCATTGGAACCCATGCTGACAGCGGTGCATCGAAGACTATTGACTGCCACTAGATATCTACGCAATAAAATTGGTTTCTCTCAGTTTAGTTTGCTTTAGTGCGACCTCTGTGTGTGTGTGTGTGTGTGTGTGTGTGTGTGTGTGTGAGAGAGAGAGAGAGAGAAAGAGAGAGTAATGGCGGGGTTTCCAGCAACATCGAAATTCAAGTGCAGATAGTTTCGAAATGATCCTTATCCTGACCAAAATGTCCTTATTCTATATATAGGTAGTAAAGCATCAAATAAACCTTCCCATTGGCAAAGTCTGATAATGGACTTCAAAATCAATGTACGATAGAATATATTGACGAACAGCAGACTGATCTGGACTTTGACTGTTCCTACATCAGATGGCATTTTTTCACGCTGTACATAAAGCAGCATGTAGCTAAAGAAACGTTTTTGGGTTGTGGTCATGATATTATTGTCTGTTCTTTGTAGATCTTTATGGCTACTCACTGCGAGGCCTCTTGTGTGCTTGGTCCTGTTAATTGTTGTTGGGTTTGGTGGCTATTGTTTGGCATTGTGACTACCTCGTCGGAGAAGAGAGAGCAGGACCCAGTTGTTCGAACGATGGCGTTTGTTAACGTATCGTTAAAACTTTGATCATTTAATATGGCATATACGTTAATATTTTTGCTGAAAATATGTGAGTAGCTTTTCAGATTTTTTCAGCAAAATTAACTGTGAATTAGATACTGTACTTACTAGCGCAGTTAACATTTTGACCACTAACGAGCTCTTAAGCTAACGATGCTTTGAACAACTGGGCCCTGGTTGCTTTGTTTGTTTGCTGTTTTGTTACGTCATAGTTTGTTTACACGTCCTCTTGGTATCATTGGTAGGCTATGTTCTGTGATTGTGGTTCATCCTGGATATCCTTACTATATATTTGTAATAAACATATATATACTTTAGCCATACTTCGTATTCGTATGATGTACACTTGAGCATTGTTTCGGATTAGAAAACAGACTTATGACGTATGCTGTCAGCGTAGATCATGATCAACCTGCGCATCCGCGCAGATTCATCAGGGTCTACAATGTTCTCTGAGAGAGTGTTTAATGTTCATACAGGTAGTTACTGACCAGTACAGAGTCTGATCAGGCTTTGCGGGTGCTCAGGCTTATCAGAGCCTGCGCTGGTCGCATAGGTCATACGGTCGTTTCCTGTTTGGAGGGGCTCACATGTATAGTTGTTATGCACAAAACAATGCAATAAATGAAGTTTCATTTCAAATTATTTTTGTCGATATTTCCATATCCTTATAATTACAAATATGTTGAAAAGAGTATACAGTCTAATTTCAGACTTGCTAAATCTGTTGACTGCATTTCTCCTGTACGCAGGTAAGCATCATCAACGCTGTTAAAGACCAGATAGTTATTTACTTAAGTATTAGACCGTTATCGGCCCGGCGGGTATGGGCCGATAACAGTCCAATATAGATTTTGATAGAAATCTTCTTGGGAGTGCAGTTGTAGGAGTGTAGTTGTAGTAACAAATATACTACAACGGTAGTGTCGAAGGATGAAGGATTCGTCTTTAGATTTTAATGCCAATATCTAAATAAATAAATGAATAAATATATATTGCGCTTTTGTATTAATCAGGGCAAAGTTGTTCAAAACCTAAAGAAGTTGTCAGCTGATGTTAGCTGACGTGACGTTAAAATTTCTATCTTGAAATATGCCAAAACATTGGAATTTTTTTTTTAAAAAAAATGTGTGAGTAGCTTTTGCATTGCATTACGTACACGTATTCTAAACTAGATATGCTGATGCCAGAAGACAATACCTTTGACTGGCGTTGACAATATATAAGGAAAAGTGATTGAAAATGTTTGCATAAATCAATGCCTACCGGCTATTGGGTAGTTTCCGTTTCTTCATCTTACATCTTCGGTCTGTTACCTTTACGGTACTTTAAGGTGTAAAAATATATATGAAGATACTCAGGACATGCCGCATTCACGAAGCACCAACTTCCCGAGGCATGAAAAGAAGGAGAGATGAGGGACAAGTAACGAAAAAAAACATCAAAAAAAAAAAAAAAAAAAAAACAAATCACATTTATAATCACCGACACACAAAGAACTACAACAGTTGAACCGCCTTGGAACGCTTAACCCTTAAACTGCCAATCACAACAATTGTCATCTGTTTTGTTATCTGCTTGTGATTTTAAAAGTCATTTCTGCAAACAGTGTGGACCCAGATCAGACTGCTCCTTTAGGAGCAGTCTGATCTGGGTCCACAATGTTTGTCTGTATGCAAACATAGGTTTGAAAAGTTTGCAAGAACATTCAGCAGACGACATAAACAGACGGCATTTTCAGATGCAGGTTTTCTTGGCGTTTTAAAGGTTAATGGGAAAACTACTGGGGGAATTAAACTAGTTTTACGCGCGCGAAACCACACCCTGAATTATCATGCAGCTATAAATTACAAACAATTTTTGCCCGCATAAGGCCCTCTGCCTCATCCGTGAAAAAAAGATAAGAGAAAAGTCCAGGGAGTGCCACAATCACAAACCACAGCCCTTCCCAGACCCCAAGAGGAAGAGGAAACCGACAAATCTAAACAAGCACAAACCGAACAAACGTACGAAAAGCACGAAGATTAGCTCTCTCTTCCCCAAGCGAGGTAATCGCAATACTAAAAGGACTGAAAAACACAAGAACAAAATGACACCGGAAAGACATACAACAAATCGCCTCGTAGAATAAACCACAAAGCAACAAAGAGTAAGACTAACACCGGGACCACCACCTTAGAACGGTCGGTAGAGCAAACGCGGGCGGGTTTAAAGCACTTTTACAGCTACCTAACTTCACCCTGGGTCCCGATGCTACTCTTAATACAGAAACACATAAAAAATGGGTTCGCATAAAGGCTCCCAGCTCAGTCAGAAACACCACAGTGAAAAGTATAATCACAAACACTGTGATGAAACAAAGCAAACGACTCAATGGAGATCTGAAGCCAGAACACGAGAAACCACAAACAGGACAACAGTGAGCCCGACCATAAGCATTGATAGTCAGGCGCCAGCCATCTGAAACAGACTGAGGAGAGAGCCGTCATTTAGTCTGTGGATCGACCCACCGTCGTGCAGTTAAAAATGGAAGCAGTTATCAAAAATAATTGGGTTAACAACCATGCAAGCAAAGTAAAGAGGATTTTCTCTTAAAGACATGAAATAAGATGTGTCTCGGTCATTGGACTTATCACTGATAAGGGACTGGGCACAACAAAACCTAACCAGTAAGCGTTCTACGTAAATCTAAAGCGGACCGTTATCAGGCTAGCTGACGGGCCGATAACGGTCCGCTGTAGATTTATAAAGAATGCTAGCTGGATTGTATCCCGTCAATAAGCGACACAGGTAGAGACTCAATAGGGGAATTAGGTAATGGCTAATTATTCTCATCAATGGGTAATATTTACTCCAAAGTATTTATTACCCTCAGAAGGCCTCTTTACCACCTCAGGCTGGGATCTCATAATCACCTATTTATGACACGTCCTTCATGTCTCTTGCATAGCGTCCAGAGAAGGGCAATAAAATCATTAATGAGTAGCACCGCTATGAGTCTCATTTTACCTATGTCTTTAAGGAAATTATTTCAATTAAATCAAGAATCTTTAATCAGTTTTGTTGTATAAATTGTGGAAAAATCATGTGTAGACAAACTGGACGATATATATATTAAAACCACACCGGAATTTTTATAGTCCGAAAATAATTTTAGCGGATCTTTCATATACTATACATGCTTTCTGACAGCAGTAAGACAAGAAGTTGATAATTTTGAGAGTTCGGTCGTAGTGTATGGACTAAAGTTTGCAATATAAGTTATATGGCCGTTTATGGAGCTTCGGTAACCAATACAGCGTAAGACGCTTGTCCTGGTTGTCTTTAATATTAAACGCAAACCAAACAGATTGAATACTATGATTGTCAAAAATAGACATCTCATCTTTGGAACTCTGTGTGTATGTTTAAGTACTGCCAAGTTCCTTTTTTAAGGTATAGACATAGTGCAAACGTGACAGAATGACAACGTTATTTGCAGCGTTGTAAGCTTGAACCAAAACACACCTCCTATGGAAATCTTACATACCTTGCTCCAGATATCAACAAGAATTTAGGTTTACGCGGTAAAAGGTTTTGAACAGTAGAGTAAAATTAAATACATAAATCGATTATTTATTTGTTAAAACAAATCATAACAAAAACATTCCATTAACGTAATGGAGGCATATACGGATTTTGTATGGATCAGGTTTGCACGAATAGTTTAGATTCACACCTAAACTACTGACCTCTTTTGTATATGTTGGCCAATCCTGTGATTAGGATTTAAATACAAAATTTGTTCTAAATCATTTTTATGCCCCCGTTATTAGAAAAATGGTGGAAAGGGCATATAGTGTTACCCCTGTCCACCCGTCCGTCCGTCCGTCTCCGTCCGCGTCCCGCTAGCAATTTGCGTTTCAGTTTTTCAGGCGTTAGTAATTTGCTTTTAAGTTTTTCAGGCGGGGACATCCGTGTCCTTTGGACACATTTATAGTCTTTCTTATAATTGTGATGACAATGCCTAGACGCGAAATTTCACTGGGCTGGTGTCGCTCCCAAACGTACATCAAACAAGTAGCAGGTTTTATTGCCAAGTGGTGTTCCGACTTCTAATATCGCAAAGTTTCCTCCTTTCAGTATATGTCTACACTTTCAGCGAGGCAACTCTGCCAAAATTGTTTTGTCTCCTTCTGAAACGGGATCTACTCTAAAAGTAAAGAGTTTGCTCCCATTTGAGCAAAATTGTTTCCTTTCAGAGAAGACCTATTCGGAAGGGGCTTGGTGTGCAGGAAGGCATATAGAAAATTGCGGAAAACCTACCTCATGTATCCAAACACCTTAAGGTCCTCTAGTGAGACCTAAATGGCCAAATATCAGTTTGAATCAACGACGCCTGGCCCCGAGGTTATATAACTTTTTCCAAGCTCACCTCAGCTGAGCATGAAAGTTTCTCTGTTACTAAATATGAAAATGCCAACAATACATTGTAGTTGGTATTTTCATATTTATCAGCAGATATATTTTCATGCTCAACTATGTTTAGCAAGAAAGAATTAGCAGTTTTTAATAGTTTGAGATTTATTAACAGGACAAATTCATGCTCAGCTGAGTTGCGCATGAAAAATGTTTTATAACCTCGGGGCCTAGAGGAGACACTTCTAATAAATACACACATTACGAAAACATGCCTATTCAAATATACTGAAAATTTTACCACCAGAGCGGAAATACGAAAAAATTCTGATATTTTCATATTTCCGCTCAATACATAGATTGCGGGTACCCGTTAAGACCGCCTCGGCTAGGCGGTTCTAACGAGTACCCGCAATCTATGTTTTGGTGCAGAAATAAGAAAAATAATGTATACCCTGTAAATCCCAGTTTTACTATATAAAAGTGGGGTTTAAGGGGTCTATATTATATAAGCATGCTTTCGTGATGAAAAAATAGGAAAAGTGTTTGCCTGGATATCCCTCTTATCTAGAGCTATATAAGCTAATGATATATGGAGAAAGGTGGAATATTTTACGTAGATTAAAAGTTCATTGCGATATATTTTTGTACAAAAACATCGATAGAATTAGAAAACAAAATACAGTCGGGTTTAAAAAACGTAAAATTCTAAATTATCGCTTTTATTGTATACTATACATATATTACAGGAGAACATCGGGATGAAGACAATATGATAAAATCCTTCAAGAGCTGAAATGGGAATTATTAAAGAAACTAGATTGTTTCACTAGTATAAGGGTCTAACGAATCAAGAAAAAATCAAGCATTTAATCTCATTAATACAAATACTTCTAGAGCATCCTATTGCTTTTCAAATGACCCTCGCCTGACGATCCCGTTTTTTCCCTGCTACGATTAGAGATTAAAATGGACTCCCGGCTTCCACAGTGCCCTAAACAGCTGAAGCCTCTGAGGAAAGTCATAGTTCTAGATAATGCACTCTTTTCAACGAAGACCTGATCAGGCCGTTCAGATGTACACTGCCCACATGAACTGTGCAGTTGAGATCTTCAAAGTTCGCGTATACAGTGTATTGTACCATTTGCCGGATCTCCCAAGAAGTCAAGTATCTCAGTCATTCATCCAGGTAAGGTACTACCACGATGTGCGTAGATGAACTTCGTGAAAAAGTCAACCACTCTATCATCGTCGCCATAATAGCTGGCTTACAAAGCATGGCTATAGAGGTGATCTTTAAACCCATAACGTTACAGTATTACTTAAGATTTCTGTTTACTTCTTGCAACCGATATAAAGGGACCAGCTGAAAACATCACTGAAATTAGATTATCTCCGTGTTAATTAAGGCCAGAAGATAACTTAGATACAAAACGAGATACTGAAAGATATAAAATTGTTATTAGGTCGATGATTAGTTCATTTTTGAATCCATGCCGCAGATACCCTAGAAACCCAGATTTGTTACGACATATCCGTCACATTTTCTTCACATTTGTGTATCCATGTCACGTATACACGCCGTTTCTCCATAACCCTCTCCGTTTTTGTCATACAGAATTAGAAGCTGTCATGTGAAAATATACGACAGGCGGTTACGCAGACGAGACTACAGTTAGGGATTGAAACAACCTTGCCAATACCAGTTTACACCTAGCGTGTCTAGGAAAATTCAGTACACGACAAATGGGTGCTATTTTTCTCATTTTTTCCAAGAAAATGGAATATGACAGTTTATGCTAATTGGGACAATTTGCATGAAATGTCAGAATCTTTTTTTCTGAGGAAAGGAAGAAAAATATTTCATATTGTCACAATGTCATCTGCTGATTTTTCCCAGTGTGCTAAGCGTTAATAAACCATTTTGTTTTGTTTCGCTGTGGCTATGTGGTGGCTGATTTCTGTCGTTATGTATTAAAACAACCCAAGTTTCTAATACTGTATTTGTATAAGACCGATACTTCATGAAAAAACTGATTGCAGCTCTCTTAAGTCCAACCTATGTTGCTTATAACATCATCTGTCCTTCCCAGCTAGCATTCTACATAAATCTACAACGGGCCGTTATAGGCCCGTCAGTTATCCTGACGGGCCGATAACAGCCCGCTATAGATTAATGTGTAAATGCTTACTGGGTTACTGTTCTTCTGATGGTTTTGAAAATATTTATCTTTTTAGTATGTCCGAAATATACTGAATCTGGTAAGAATCATTGTGTCAAATAGTGGTCTCAGTCAAAACTCAAAACAGAATGGCAAACATTGTAGATCCTGATAAGACGGCATCTCACCAGGATCTACGCTGTTTGCAAAAGAGTTGTTTTGGCATGACGGGCTGAAAGGGTTAACTAGTGTTATTCGATCGAAAAACTCGCCCTTAATTATGACCCATCACAAAATCTACAAATATATGTTCCGTCCGCGAAAGGTCTCCTACTTCAACAATGGAACATCACAGAAAAAAAAGGTAAGAGAAAAGTCAAGGGAGTGCCACAATCACAAACCGCAGCCCTTCCCAGACCCCAAGAGGAAGAGGAAACCGACAAATCCAAACAAGCACAAATCGAAAAAACGTACGAAAAGCACTAAGATTAGCTCTCTCTTCCCCAAGCGAGATAATCGCAATACTAAAAGGACTGGAAAACACAAGAACAAAATGACACATGGAAAGACATACAACAAATCGCAGAATAAACCACAAAGCAACAAAGAGTAAGACTAACACCAAACAATCACAAATTACTGCAGTGAAACAAAGCAGAGGGGATAATGGCAGTCTGAAGCCAATTCAAAAGGATGGACCATGATAAACCACAAACATCGAAAATCAAGCGCCAACCTCCTTTAACATATTGAAGAAGGAGATATCATTTAGTCTGAGGCCCGACAGGTCGTCATGCAATTAAAGAGGGAAGCAAAGGTCTCAATCATAATTAGGATAACAACCATGCGTGCGGTTTGCCTCATGTTTTAACCCATCTTTTTGTAACGATTGAAAGCCAGTTTATATATATAACCTTTTTCCTTGTTAATCCTTCGATTCCAATATTTACAAATACGTTTTAATTGCTTAATGTATGCGGGTCGCCACCCCATATCATCCGAAATGTCGGTCGTGGGTGTATATTTTCCTGAACCTAGGAAACATTTCATGGCACTGTTTTGTACAGTATTTATCAAGAAAAGGACTTTATACCCCAAATAGATGCGTATCACTAGCCATACCATTGTGTCTTATAATTTACATTATATGATATACCACACATTAATTTGCAGTTGGCAATTACGATCTAGAGCTCGACTCATACTTTGAGCAACAGCTTTTGCAGTAATGTTATAGCCGTGAAATTTGTTTAGCGTAATACCTAAATAGGTACATCTGCCGGCAAGTAATATGCTTGCTGGACCGCACATATCATTGATCTAACATTGGGCTTGAGATATAAAAGATTACTTTTCGATTCTGTTTGTGTTACTTTATTCTTTTAAACATTTCAGCATAAGCTGCAAATCAGTGGCACTTTCTGCTGTTGGGACGATGCAAACGCTTATAATTCTTCTAATGTTACTATCGGCTCCTTAGTTTAGGGTGTAGGAGTATAACATATTGTGTGCTGGTTGCCTATCATCTGATTGGCGTCTGACTGAGAGCTTATCAGGACTACAATCTATTTCTCCTAGAGAAAATGTTATGATAGTAGCTTTCAATACTACAGTACTTCATTTACTATTGGCAGAAATAATATTCACATATGCCATCTGCCCAGTCAAAGCTGGTTAACGCTTAGCATGTGGGTAATCTTTCAGTAGACAACATTTTATATATATATATATATATATATATATATATATATATATATATATATATATATATATATATATATATATATATATATATATATATATATATATATATATTTCCTAGAAAACATAGTTTGTCATTTCATGCAAACTGTCTAATTAGGAGACAGTTTGCGTGAAATGTCAAACCCTGTTTTCTGGGAGAAAAAAATCAACTTGTCTCCCGAATTTGCCCAGAGAGGGGTAACGGTTAAAAGACCACAGTAAAGGTAACAAAAAAAAATGAAATCATTCTGATTCAACAAACACATAAATGCCAAATACCGCTGGAGTCAGCTAGCCAAAGATATGCCCATTTCCTCTTGTAAGTCGTTTCAGGGATCATAGCCCCGTTAATATAATTGTAAGCATCTGAACGATGTCATCAGCGTTTTAAAAATATACATAATTCTAGGCTGTTGATCGCCGAAAATCTTCAGTGTAAGTACATGTAAATACATTTGCCAGAGACTGATTGTAGGAACTCTTAATATAAGTATTTTTTTTTGATAAACTAAGCAAATATCACAAATACCATGCGGTATAATTCTAGTTGCTCAAAACTAACGATGTCGTTAGTATCGTTAAAACTTTGATCATTATTTATGCCGTATATGCTAATATTTTTGCTGAAAAAAAAAAATGAGTAGCTTTTGTTTTAGCAAAAGCTACTCACATTTTTTCAGCAAAAATGCCTGTGAATTAGTTATTGTACTAACTAGAACAGTTAACATTTTGACCACTAACGAGCTCGTTAAGCTAACGACGCCTTGAACAAGTGAGCCTAGGTCGCTCTTCTCAACGAGTGTATCACAATGCCAGACAAGACTCTTAAAATTAAATTTAAGAAGGCATTAATCAGGTACCAACAGCCGCAGGTACCAATAACCGCAACAAGCAGCCACAAGCACCACAAAGAAAGAACAACACAAGAACTAGAGTCTCTGAACGGTCAGTGTTGTAAAACATATCGGGGTGGGAGGGAGTGGGGTAGGGGTTTAATTAATATTTCTGGTACCAAATCTTTACCTAGGTTCAAATATTGTAATAGAAACAAAAAAGTTGTTTGTTTGGCAAAGAGGTTCTCTTAAATGAAATGACTATATAAAACACCACTTCGTCGAAAGTAGAACAAACAATTGAAAAATAGAAGACCGAAAATTCGAAGAGAAACTGTCGCAGAAAGATTTTGTCTGTCTCTAATATGTGATAACTCATACACAGTGTCCCTTGGTTTCAGCATGCGGTGGACAGTGAGGCGTTTGGTGACCAGATATGTGGTTGGTTACTTTTAAATTTTATGATTTCATTACATTTATCTGTACATCACTGTAGTTACTTGACATTACAATTAGACAAGGTTTGCAAAGTAATTGATAACATGAGCCACGTCTAGTGAAATAGTGCCTTGGAACATGCGCAAAAATGCTCAGATTTAGATCAGCCTGTGCATACGAAAAGTTTCATCCAGGTCTTTGCTCTCAATTCATACATTATGTAGTATCCAATGACTCTGTAAGCGGGCAGTGAAGGTCCTGATCAGACTGCACAGGCTGCTCTGGGTCTTCGCTATCCACATATTTCCGAAGACTCGTTTTCGCTTGGCACGGCCCACATAAGATTAGTGGAGAAATATATTTGAAAGTTGGGGACGGAATAAACTGCTAAATAGCTTGACATTTGGCACATTCTGTTCCAAAGGGCAACATATTTTAACGAAAGTTTTAACATGTTAAATTCAGAGGAAAAACGTATATTCATAATGCAACATAAGGATTTACAATTTACCTTAGGTTCAACTCTCAGTAAAATGTTCATGAGAAGGAAGACATTCCTATGATATGCTTAACATTATATATATGTATATATGCATATATAGGTATATATGTGTGTGTATGTATATGTAGGTGTGTATAAATGTGTGCATGGGTGCGTGCGCGCGAGAGCGCACGCGCACACACGCAACTGGCAACAAATTTCACAGCTTTTAAATATAAGAAATTTCATAATTGTATAATGTTCATGAGCAGGAATACATTTATATGTGTATGTATATGTATGCGTGTGTGTGTATATATACACGCACACACACATGGATAACATAAAATCACAGCTTTTAAATACAATAGACTTATTTATTGTGAAATGTTCATGAGAGGGAGGACATTTCTATGATATGCTTTACACTATATGTACGCACATACACGCACGCATGCACGCTGGCACACGCGCACATGTTGGTAACATAAAGTCACAAAATCACAGCTCTAAAAAATAATTGATGTTATCATAAATGCTGGGCAGTCCAGGGAACATTTGCGGATTGGAAAAGGGACGCGATCATGGCGTCTGAACTGAGGGCCCCACGGTGGTGTTTTAAAGCAGGCATAGCTAACCTGGTCTACGTTTGTTCTCTGTGATGTTGCCTTTTCATCACGAGAACATGCCTATATAATGTTGACCCCCTTGAACCCCACTTTTATATAGTAAAACTGGGGTTTACAGGGGTATACATTATTTTCTTATTTCTGCTCAAAAACATAGATTGTGGGTACTCGTTAGCACCGCCTCGCCGAGGCGGTTCTAACGAGTACCCACAATCTATGATTTGAGCAGAAATATTAAAAATATCAGAATTTTTATCTGAAAATTTACATTTTTTGGTGGTAAAATTTTCAATATATTTGAATAGGCATGTTTTCGTAATGTGTTGTTTTATACTGCTTTTAGTGTCTTATAAGTCGGACTCGGATAGATATCAATATTAATCTTTTATGCTATTTTAATATGTATGTATATTGTAAATATATTGATATATGACACTTTAATAAACAAATTACTCACTCACTCACTCACTCAGTAAAATGGCCTTTAAGTCCAATGGATGCACTCACAATGGAGGCAGTTCTGTCCAAATATTTTGCCATCTTATTGTGTCTCTGGTGCCCTGCAGCGTTAAAAATCTGTCTGTCTGCCTGTTTTTTTTTTTTATTTGAATGCATGTAACTTTTGAACCAAAAAGAATTTTTGAAACGTGGGGTTCAACATTATTTTCATCACAATAATATCTTTAATTTAAAATATTCTGAAATAAGGGGATGCGTCACTTTTAAATGTCCATGCGAGCTCGCAAACACAGTCATGTGTAAATGCTACAAACGATTATAACTTTCTGTGGCTGCTATATGTTAAAATTATTGACTCTTTTAACTAATATTACAGCTGTAGAAACGTTCGTTCATAAAATCTTGAAAATCTTGAATTTTTGGCGACTGTCCACTCCGATGTCAGGTACTCTTTCTCAATGTAAGTGACGATGGTACGGGATTTTACCCACAGCCTGTCAAAACTCGCGGGAAATCGAATCAACAACAATGGCGGAAGAACAGATGGATACTTCGGAAATTCCGGACAAATCCACACCCAGTACGAAACCGGGACCATCAAATACAGGACACGAAAGTCCATGGTAAAAAAGTGTTCTGTTAGTATTTGTTGAGTGCTTCACCTTGCATTAAAATTATATGAAATTCCGCCGTATCATTAGTTTTCGTGTCTTAGGTTGTAACGTTCCATCAGCGTTGTCATTTCTGGACATTGAGATAATATGATTAATGTCGCATATCTAAGCATAGTTCTGTGCACACTTGACATAGTTGTGCTTAATCAGTCTGTACGTAAATTTTGTAAAGTCGGTGTTCTGTCTGAAGTGTAAGGATAAATTTTTTTATGTTTGCACTGAACACATGTTGTGGGTACTCGTAAGAAGCACTTCTAAAAAGTTACCAGAAGGTATGTTTACGATACCCCCTCTTGTATGGAGCTATGGAAATTGTTTATATTACAGATACTGTAAACTGAATAACAAGAATGGAGTCAATAACAGTTACTGGAATGGATCAGCAATTACGGGAAGGGAATTTATTAACTTTAGTAAAATCTTTCTAAATATTTAAACTCTTATCCTGCTGTTAAATTTTGAACAGAAAGCTTTTTTAATTTGAAAATTAGGGCAGAATATAATAGAAATATGATTACCAATGTGGAGTATACAGGTCAGTCCTGTTATTTTCGCTGGTCGGGGTCACAAATCCAGACCACATTGTAGGCGAGGCGCGGAGTAGCTTTGGAGCTGACTGGTTGGACAGTATATTTGTTTAGATGCATGGGATACATGTATATACATCAATTATTTTTAAAGGTGTCCCAAGGAATGGATAAAAAAAGAAGTGCCTGTCGTTTAGACAGCATTCCCACTCACATTTTGATTTAGGGGTACATGTACTCCTTGGATTTAGCATTTGGGAATACAGATCATTTTTTGAGTGCCTGTCTTGAGGAAATTAAATGCATTGTATAGTACTGGGAAGACGGTATAAAAACGCCATTTTATGACCAACCTTTTCATTTTGCCTTTGGGATTGATTGTCGCCTCCAGCAAAAAGAAATCACATGGGACAAGGTCTGGGGAATACAGGGGGTGAGGCAAAACAGTTACTTTTTCTTTCTTCAAAAACGTAACTATTGTGGAGGTATGAGTTGGGGCATTGTCATGTAGAAGACGGACATGTTTAAAACCAGTGGCAGGGCATCGTTTCTGATAAAATTTTTTCAGTTTCTTCAGTACTACGTCTTTGTAGTACTTTCCGGTGATGCTTTTGCCCTTTTTCACTGGCACTATTATTGCGACTCCTTCACCAGAGAAGAAGATTGCATACAAAACCTTCTTTGTACTCAAAGAACGTTTGGCAATTATTGCGTGTTTGCTGTGTTTAGTGGCCCAGATCTTATTGCTAACCTTTCTGACGGGCTCAAAATAATGGACCCAGGTTTCATCACCTGTGGCGACATTGGCAAACTGCTTTTTGTCATATTTTGGAAACATTTGAAGCAGCTTTTTGGCCACTTTAACCCGTTGCCTCTTTTGCTCGTCGAACAGATGTGGCACCCATCTAGCAGAAATCTTTCTGACTTTCAAATGCTTCTTCAAAATAAGGTGAACCGTTGAAAGTGATATGCCTACCTTTTGTTCAATATCACGAACTGTAAATCTGGCATCTCCTTCAATGATGATTTCCTTTATTTTGTAAATGATTTCTTTACGAGAAACAGATTTTGGCCTACCTGATTTCGGTTGGCCTCGGTGGCTCAGTTGGATGCGCCGTCCGACTGGAGACCAGGAGGTCGCGGGTTCAACCCCCGCCGAGGTGGGCAACATTCTTTCGTGGAGATAGACCGGCACAGTGGCTCAGTGGTAGAGCGTCCGCTTTGTGACCGGGAGGTTGCGGGTTCGATCCCCGGCCGGGTCATACCAAAGACTTTAAAAATGGTACTAGCTGCTCTTTCGCTTGGCGCTCAGCATTAAGAAAGTAGAGCTAGAACTGGTCAGCTCAGTGTCAGTATAATGTGACTGGGTGGAATATCATGTCAAAGTGTCTGGGGCGTGATATTTCAGTGAGGCAGCACTCTAAAAGTGAGCATTGAGCTCCCTGCCACATCCAGACACCGTCGCGATATGACTGAAAAAGGTTGAAAGCGACGTTAAGCCCAAATCAAACAAATCTTTCGTGGAGATTGATCATGAAATATTTTCTACGGTCATTCTCTCCCTTCCGCTGATTCAAGAAGGGCAGTTGTCAGTTTCTGGCAAAAGAATGTGCACAATACTGGTTAACCGCTTAGAGGACTAAGTCTGCCCAGTAAACGTGTGGTTAGGTAAACTGACCGCGCTCGACATGACCCCATTGGGTTGACTGGGCCGTAAAACCTCAACACAAACACAAACCTGATTTCGGTGCATTTTTGATGGACTCTACACCAGACTCAAATTTCTTTTTCCACCACCGAACTGTGTCATAAGTCTTACGACATGATAGCCGTAACAAAGGAATAAAGCATAGCTGAAAAAATATTCCGTCTTTCCTGGGAATCGAACCCGGTCCTCCAGGTTAAAAATCCAATGCTCTAACCACTGAGCCAAAGAGTCGACTCCCTGACGCGGGTGTCAGAGATTGAATATATACTTAGAAGCTATGCGTAATCTGCCAAGGCAGATAATCGAAGGTATGAGTGCTCGGTCGTAACACTCCCCCTCTTCAAGGAAGTCATCATTTATGATGATGTGAAGCCATTTTCGGCGTATAAAGTCCGATCCCGGACGAGCCCCCATCTTACGACATGAAAGCTGTAACAAAGGAATGAAGCAAGCTGAAAAAATATCCCGTCTTTCCTGGGATTCGAACCCGGTCTTCCAGGTTAAAAAATCCAGTGCTCTAACCACTGAGCCAAAGAGTCGACTCCCTGACGCGGGTGTCAGAGATTGAATATATACTTAGAAGCTATGCGTAATCTGCCAAGGCAGATAATCGAAGGTATGAGTGCTCGGTCGTAACATAAGACACACAAGAAGGTCCAAAAGCAGTAGAAATTTCAGTCATCAGCTTCTTCAAAGAACAACCAAGTTTTGAGCGAGCTTTGATGTAAGCCCGTATTTCATCATTTTTGTCGACGCTTCTACCAACCATTTTTACTGCAGTGGTCAATGACTGCGTGTATTCAAATGGCAAATTTTATGTCTTACACTTAGTCTAACATGTACATTTATACACCATTGTGTAGATACTGAATAACCCTACAGGTATGTATTGGTTTTTATCGTGCCCCACGTGGATATCGAGCTAGAGGACAATAAGCAATTCATTTCGAACATCCCTCGTATAATGTTATTAATGTATTATACTGTAAGAGAATAACGTAACAAAGTATTCATTTGTACCCTGATTAATGCTGGGTAAGGTACTCACACTGCAGGTTTTACTGATTTAAGGGAGCTAACTGTAACTGACTTAAAAGGGAGTTAACTGCAATTGCTTTACGCGTCTGATCTGTGCGAAATGGAATGTTTGTTTGTTTGTGTTGAGGTTTTACGGCCCAGTCAACCCAATGGGGTCATGTCGAGCGTGGTCAGTTTACCTAACTACACGTTTACTGTGCAAGCTTAGTCCTCTAAGCGGTTAACCAGTATTGTGCACATTCTTTTGCCAGAAACTGAATCAGCGGAAGGGAGAGAATGACCGTAGACAATATTTCATGATCAATCTCAACGAAAGAATGTTGCCGACCTCGGCGGGGGTTGAACCCGCGACCTCCTGGTATCCAGTCGGAGGGCGCATCTTACTGCGAAATGGAATTGGGAAGAGCATTTTCTATGAATCGCGCCAATACAGAGAGAGACATGCTTATACAATAAATGGTTAACTAGTACACTGAACTCCCTTCCGCCAGAAACTTATAACTGCCAATCTTGAAGCAGTGGAAGGAGCGAATGACCAAGCAAATACATGTGTTTCATGATAAATTGCTCAATCTGTGAGAATCGAATGCACGATCCTGACCACCGGAGATTAATGCGTCAGCCGACATGACATTATTCGTATTTTTTTTTTTTTTTTTTTTTTGGGAGGATGCTCGTTGGTCTCCAAATAAAGGCCTCTAAGATAGCAGATGCGCCCCTTTAAGTACCCGGGTACAAGGTAAGAAATAAACAAACAGAAATACGTTATTTTTTATTTCTTGTTTTATTCATTAATTTTTTTTTTTTTTTTTTTTTAATCTCTAGGTAGAAATATTTCTGTATTTATTCAGCGGCAAATCAGCCGAATGATGCGTAAGCAAAATAAAGGTTCCGATTTCCTCCCCATGCAAACTCGGAAAAATTCGGAGCTGTCAATCATTCTGACGTCACTAATCTTTCATTGCGAGCTCGCCAGGATAAACTTTTGCCCACCGCAGAGTTCTACAGGTAAGTGGGTGGTTTTGTGGAGGGAACCTGGCGGAAACGCGGTGGACAAAAAATCCGTTGTGGTGGGAATTGGAGTGGGGTATCAGGAAGATCCGCATTGGGCTAAAAAATTAACCCCACTGGTTCGGGGGGGGGGGGGGGGGGATTTTGAAAAACCACCTGAGCTGTACTGTATCTGTATTTTTAGCTCACCTGAGCTCTGCTCAGGATGAGCTATTGTGATCACTTTTCGTCCGTCGTCCGTCCGTGCGTCCGTCCGTCCGTGCGTCCGTCCGTTAACATTTTCAAACGACTTCTCCTCTGAAACCGCTGAGCCAATTTTGCTCAAATTTCATACGGAGCCTCCTTAGGGTGGGGGAACGAAAAATTGCTAAAATGGTCACGGTCCATTGACCAAGATGGCCGCCACGCCCATATATGGTAAAAACCTTTAAAAATCTTCTCCTACAGAACCAAGAATGCCTTGGGGCTGAACCTTTGCAGGAATCATCGGGGACGGGAGGTCTACCAAAATTGCTAAAAGAATTGTCGTACGTTGACCTTTGACCTTTTTACGGCAAGGTCAAGTTTGCTTCCCTATGCATTTGTATGGGAAAAACTTTAAAAATCTTCTTCTCCAAAACCGAGCATGCCTTATGGCTGAATCTTTGCATATATCTTCGGGAACAGAAGAGCTACCAAAATTGCTAAAATAATGGTCGTACATTGACATTTGACCTTTTTACGATAAGGTCAATTTTGCTTCCTTATGCATTTGTATGGGAAAAATGTTCAGAATTTCAAACAACTTCTCCTCTGGAGCCTCTGGGCCAATTTTGCTCAAATTTCATATGGAGCCTCCTTAGGGTGGGGGAACGAAAAATTGCTAAAATGGTCACGGTCCATTGACCAAGATGGCCACCACGCCCATATATGGTAAAAACCTTTAAAAATCTTCTCCTACAGAACCGAGAACACCTTGGGGCTGAACCTTTGCAGGAATCATCGGGGACGGGAGGTCTACCAAAATTGCTAAAAGAATTGTCGTACGTTGACCTTTGACCTTTTTACGGCAAGGTCAAGTTTGCTTCCCTATGCATTTGTATGGGAAAAACTTTAAAAATCTTCTTCTCCAAAACCGAGCATGCCTTATGGCTGAATCTTTGCATATATCTTTGGGAACAGGAGGGCTACCAAAATTGCTAAAATAATGGTCGTACATTGACATTTGACCTTTTTACGATAAGGTCAATTTTGTTTCCTTATGCATTTGTATGGGAAAAATGTTCAGAATTTCAAACAACTTCTCCTCTGGAGCCTCTGGGCCAATTTTGCTCAAATTTCATATGGAGCCTCCTTAGGTAGGGGGGACAAAAGATTGCTAAAATGGTCACGGCTCGTTGACCAAGATGGGCGCCATGCCCATATATGGTAAAAACCTTTATAAATCTTCTTCTCTAGAACCGAGGATGCTTTGGGGCTGAATGTTCGCATAAATCATCGGGGACAGGGGGTCTACCAAAATTGCTAAAATAATGGTCATACATTGACATTTGACCTTTTTACGCAAGGTCAAGTTTGCTTCCTTATGCATTTGCATGGGAAAAAACATTTAAAAATCTTATTCTCCAAAACCAAGGATGGCTTGTGGCTGAATCTTTGCATATATCATCTGGAACGGGCGGTCTACCAAAGTTGCTAAAATAATTCATACATTGACATTTAACCTTTTTACGGCGAGGTCAAGTTTGCTTCTGTTAGCATTTGTATGGGCCCCATACATTTTTATGGAAAAAAGTTGATAATTTCAAATGGCTTTTCCTCTGAAGCCTGCTAAGAACTGCTCAAATGATGATATTTTCATTAGTTGCGATGATAGGATTGGAAAAATGTTGCTTAACATCTGCATGTCTGCAGTGGCTTTGTCACTCAGGTGAGCGAATCGTGGCCCGTGGGCCTCTTGTTCCTTATTTCTCAGCCACCTCTCTTTCAAGACACATGGCAGCATGTACAGCTCTTAAGTGAGGAGCGCAGTGCTCCATGCCAGTGAGACTAGGTCATTGACAAAGCCAAACCTCCAACATCTGCAGCAGAATGACAGGGCAATGATCAGACATATCTGCAATGTCAGGCTGCAGCACATTGTCACATTGTCCAATGAGCTACTTGCCTGGCTTGGCTTTGAGGATCTGGACCTCATTCTGATGGAGAGAAGGCTCGGCTGGTATGGACACGTGGAACGCTCCAGTGGTGCAGTCAAGACAGCCTGTGGCATACAGCTTTGGCCTGGGACTGGGAGGCGCAAGATGACATGGAAGCAGCTGACAGAGAGGGATTGCAGAGAGTGAAACATCTAGGTTATCGACTGTCATAATAGACACACCTGGAGATCTGGTATAAGATCTGCCATGCATGCAGCAAGCCAGCTACCTGGAAGGAGGCCCACTAATGTGGATGTTGCCCCCTGTACCTGCATGTTAATTGAAACTCTGATGATGATGATATATATAGAGCTCTGCAAATAATTCAAGAATATAGTTGTATTTAACTGTTAAAGAGACAATAAGACTTGACATTTCATGTGATTTGTCTGCTAGGCAGACAATTCACTTGAAATGTCAAGCTATATTTTCTCTAAAAACACACAGAAAATCAAAATGACATTCTGCTGCAGTTACGATTTAGCATATTAGGTTGTTGTATGTCTATGAATGTTCTATTTTAGGGTAGAAAAGTTTCGACCACTGAAGCTTTCTGATATTGTTGGCAATGAGCAGACCATCAGTCGACTTGAAGTGTTTGCTAGAGAAGGAAATGTTCCCAATGTCATCATTGCTGTAAGTATAAACAAAAAGGCATAGCTCGAAATAAGCCTTTTTTAAGCTAAAAAGTGCTGACATTTTCCTTATTTCTCCATGAAAACATATATTGTGGGTACACATTAGAAGTGCCTCTCAGAGGCACTGCTAATGTGTACCCACAACATATGTTTTTGTGGAGAAATAAGAAAAATATTATGTGGCTCTGGAGCTATAAAAAGGTAGTTTTGAGAGAAAAGTATTCATAGCTCCAAATTAGAGATCTGCTCTAAAAGCAAAGAATTTGCTTCCAGAGGGAGCAAATTCTTTTCTTTTAGAATGGACACCTTTTCAGAAGAAACTAGGGATGCAAGTAAAAGTAACTGAAAATGACAAATGCTGTCTCCCTTATAAATAATGTTGAAAATCTACCATACCTATCCAGTCCCCTTAACCAGTGTCATGCTGAATAAGATGCCACGCCCATTTCTAATTTTCAGCTTAATCAGATTACTTAATCTAGATTGTTGATATAAATACTTAATGGCAAACAGTGCAGATCCAGATCAGTTGGCTTCTTCAGAAGCCAAGTGATCTGGATCTGCACTGTTTGCAAAAGCAGGATATATCCGGGTTCAGCAGGACAAGGGTTAAGTTTAAGTCTCAGCCCTTTCAGACTGCTGAATTTAAATACAAGCACACTGCATTTTAAAATGTTTTTTCTTACATTTACTGCCGGCCTCGGTGGCTCAGTTGGATGCACGGTCTGACTGGAGACCAGGAGGTCATGGGTTCAACCCCCGCCGAGGTCGGCAATATTCTTTCGTGGCGATTGATCATGAAATATTTTCTACGGTCATTCTCTTCCTTCCGCTGATTCAAGAAGGGCAGTTGTCAGTTTCTGGCGAAAGAATATGCACAATACTGGTTAACCGCTTAGAGGACTAAGCCTGCCCAGTAAACGTGTGGTTAGGTAAACTGACCGCGCTTGACATGACCCCATTGGGCTGACTGGGCCGTAAAACCTCAACACAAACAAAACTTACATTTACTGAAAAAGCAGACCTTACCATAATACCATTTAATGTAAGGCCTATCAATCCAAGTGGCTAAATTGGAAGTGCAGCCATCTTCAAATGGGTATTTTAAGATGGGTTCAATCCTCAGCCAGGTCGTATCTTTTGAAAATTTGTTCTTGCTGCTCTTTTGCTTGGTGCTCAGCATTATGAGGAAGATTAACTCTTTGCATGCTGGGTAATTTTGCATGCTTTGTTGTCTGTGGATTTTTTTTTTTAATCAACTTTTTCAAAACTATCTTTCAGGAATATCACCAGAGTTTCAAACAGTTTGGATCCAGATCAGACCTTACCTTTTGTCAGGCCTGATCTGGGTCCAGACTGTTTGCAAAGATTATCAGCAGACAACAAAAGTCGCCACTAGTGGGGAAAGAAATAAGGACTGGGTGCGCTGATTTCAGTATAATATGACTGGTGTTCGTATGATATTGTGTGTGTGAGGCTGATAATACATTGAGTCAGCACTATAAAAGGGCATCAGTTCCTACCGTCACATTCAGGCATCATCCCCACATTGACAGTGACACCTTAGCTCAAATAAGACCAGTTTTGAAGAAAATACCAGAAAAATGTCGCATTTGGAATCTTCTACTAAAGGTTGAACCATTTTATACAGTAATGAAAGAAAATTGTGATGTTCACTTATATCCTCTGTTTTCAATTGATTATAGGGCCCTCCAGGGACAGGAAAGACCACTAGTATATTATGTCTAGCCAGGGCAATGTTAGGGGCCTCATACAAAGAAGCCGTCCTCGAGTTGAATGCTTCAAATGACAGGTAATAACACCACAGTCACTCTGCAGATTGTAAATGTGAAATTTTTAACACTATGCCATATTTTTTTGCCCAAATTTTGTTTTTGTGCATTTGTTTCACAAAATACTTATTGGAGCAAACATTGAAGACCCAGATCAGTCAGGATCCAACACTGGTTGCATATACACCTTTTTGGCAAAAAGGCTGGGATGCAAACTTTCAGGACAGTAACCAAGAGATACTTGTGGCAATATTGTAGGATGATATTTGCACAAAAACATGATTCATTGGAAATACCAATAGCGATTGCAGTGGATATGCATAGATAAGTTTTATTTTAAAAATTACGTGTTTTGCCATAAGTGTTGTAGCAGATGGCATTCTAAAATATTTACAATATATATATGCTTATGCAGTTTGCAATTTTCTGATGTTTGTTTTTTGTTGTTTTTTTTTCTCAGAAAAAGGGTTTGATACTGTATGAATCATCTTGATCCTATTTGCTCTGACACAAGGAATAAGAAAAAACTGTTGAAAAAGATTTGTCTGCAGATATAAATGTATTTAAATTTGATGCTTAACCCTTGTCCTGCTGAACCTGGATATACCCTGCCTTTGCAAACAGTGTGGATCCAGATCTGAAGAAGCCAACTGATCTGGATCTGCACTGTTTGCTATTAAGTATGTGAATTTGTATCAACAACCTGGATCAAGTAATCTGATTAGCTGAAAATTAGAAGTGGGCATGGCATCTAAATTTATTCAGCATGACAAGGGCTAAGCATTTAAAGGAGTGGTGACTGACTGGCCTTTTTACATAAAAAGAGCGAGAGATAGGAGTATAAAACAGCCCATTATACTATAATTGCACTAAACACTGGACACTGCAGCTCTTAATACCTATCCTTAAATTTAAACAAAGTCCTGATGTGGTGTTGTGTTAAAAAGTGCTAGCTGAATAATCCTGATCAAACTACTCCTTTAGTATGTCAGAAAAATAAGTGTAAATACGGGATACATGCATTGTCATGACTATAGACAAGCTCTAGATAAGAGGGGATATATGGTAAATATTTTTCTCGTTATTCCACAAAAACATATACCTTTTAGGTACTCATTAGAAGTGCCTGGGTTTTATCAAGAACAATATATGTAGATATATTTTGTTTTAGAGGGATAGATGTTGTGAGAAACAAGATAAAGATGTTTGCCCAGCAGAAAGTAACATTACCTAGAGGAAGACACAAAATTATTATCTTAGACGAAGCTGACAGGTATTTGCGGCTGTTTACTAAAAACTATAATAAGTCGAGTCTACCTAATCTTGTATAAAAGTGTATGGTAATAAATCAATAAATGGATACAGCAACATCTCTGACAAAAATGGTGTATTGCAAACAGTGTAGACCTAGATCAGACTGTTCCTTAGGGAGCAATTTAGGAGCACTTTGATCAGGGTCTGCATCATTTGCCATTCCACAAAGCGTTTTTGAATCGGGGTGCATAAAAATAAATTAATCCATTGTAGTCGGGAGACCCGTAAAAGGGTAATTGGCAAACAGTGCAGACCCAGATCAGATGCCGCAGAATGCGGCGTCTGATCAGGGTCTCCACTGTTTGCAAACAGTTTAGTTATTTTTCTCTAGGAATATGTAGATCTCCTAGCCGGACGTACCTAAAATTGAAATTGGACTCTTTCCATATATCATGTGGGAGAGTCTATTCAGTATGCAATGGGTTAAGGCAAGGAAGAATTAAATAATTCAAATTTTAGAATGTTTACTATATATACAATAATGGGTTGTGAATAGGGAAATTTATTCCAAAAGGAACGACCCTTGGGAGCAGTGAACACATGTACTCGAATATTCATAGTGTCCATGTCTCAGACTAGCTTGTTTCAGCTATTTAGGCCTCATCATTGATATTCAATTTAATTTTCCAAAAATCCTGAATTGGGCTCTTTGGCTATAAAGAACCAGAAAATATAAACTGCACTATAATGAAGTATTGGGGGATGTTTTATGGCTGTCACATGGTACACTACAACCTCTTTATAACATGGTTCGTTATAACACGGTTTTGGATATAACATGGTTCAAAGATGGATCCCAAAAATGTATAGATTATATTGAAAAATGACCATTAATGGTCATTTTTCAATATAATCTATACATTTTTGTTTGGATATAACACAGTTAAACAACACGGTTGTTTAACTAACACGGTTTATGCTATGGACCCCAACAATAGTGTTATAAAGAGGTTGTGGTGTACTTACACCAGCTGTAATGAAAATATACTTAAAACCAAAAGTAACTTGTCACTTTTTATTGATGAATAATTTTGTTTCTACTTCGGTTTGGTTACAATAAGTAAGTTCAGTTGTTTTCCACAGCTAGTCTCAACAGAATTCAAGAGAGATCATTCGTGTAAGTGATTCCAGTCTTGAGTTACCTGCCTTTTCATCAAAAACAGTATTTTCACATTTTCTCACAAATTCAAAAGCAGAACATTATTCTCAATACAAAATCTGAAAGACCATTGTTTGTCGATAAAATTCCCTGCAAAACAATTTTTCATTTCTACCAGGCTAATTAATGGCAATTATTCAAATTTGTTTCACATTGAAATTATCTCCCTTGCAATAAAAACAATAGTAAACTTTCGCTGCTCGTAAAAGCCATATCTCCAATATTTTTGAAAGTGTGTGATTTGTATGGACCTCTACAGAGAGTGTATGACCAGAAAAAGATGCAAAAGTTCTCATTATGTCAAATGAAAAATGGATGACAATAACTTGTAAGATTTCCATTACAAACATTGTTAAATGATCAAACGACCTTCTCAATAAAAATTGACACATTCTGAAGTTGCGCAATAGATGATACAGATTTTTTGTTTTTGTTAATTTAAGAACAATTTTCAATACATGTCTAAGCGAATAAAGCTGGGTCTAAATTGATTGCTGAAATAAACCCGTATTTAAGGTACAGTGACCTTCCAAAAGTGAATTAATATAACTATTGATTCTGACCCTTCTGTTTTGAGAGAGCCCCTTTTGATAATCTGTTTGACAGAAAAGGCTCCAGTATTGTGTATCATGTGCACAAATGCTTGTTCTTTAACATCACTAAAAGAGTTTTTAAATTTCACTCAGCAAAAGTTAGTAAAACGTATAAATATAAGCTGTAAAGTTACTTTTGGCTTTTAGTATAAATAGATCCTAAGAGGAATGATTCTTGGGAGCAGTGAGTAAACACACAGAACTGAAAATTACAACTCTTTATTTGAAATCTATGATACAGATGGGGACATTAAGGGATAGCATTTTAATTGACCCAGAGATGAATGTTTCATGAGGAAATGAGAAATTAATCTGTTTGAATGCACTTTTTAGCTCTGACACCAGAATATGATAAAATAATGAAAAGATTATCATCTGAATGCACTTTATATTTTTTCAGTAGCACATTGCTGTTTTGTCTGTTTCACTATTAAACTAATTGATATATCGTTTGGATGCAGATGACCCTCCTGGGTTGACATGTCGCGTAACCTTAACTAGTCATGATTTTTCAGTATGACGGATGGGGCACAGCAGGCTCTGAGAAGAACCATGGAAATATATTCAAAGACAACAAGATTTGCACTGGCTTGTAATGCATCTGATAAAATTATTGGTAGGTTTTTACAGTATTTATCTGAATGATTTGGACACCTTTGCTTCTTACCATACTTAAGAAATTTGAACAAGTTTTTTGTACTGCCTGATAAGGCCAAATAAAAAAATAAGCGTGTTTCAGGTTACATGGAATTTTAAAATAGGGATGGTAGGTTGGAAAATATTTTTTTTTTTTTTAAGTTTTTGTATGGGTTTAATAGGAAAACAATATGTCCAAATGGGGAAATCCCCAAAAAATCCTTAAAAACTTTCGGGTCTGTGAGGAAGAATAAGGCATGGTTAGGGAAACCTGAAACACACACTTTTTTATTTTAGACGTAATGTGTCTATACAACTCAAGTTTTTAAGGAGTATTTGATGATAATTCTAGGATAATTTTCTCTAGTTCTACATGAAAAAGTATGTTGTGGGTACTCATTAGAAGGGCCTCACAGAGGCCCTTCTAACGAGTAATCACAACATATGTTTTAATAGAGAAACAAGAAAAAAATTATCTCCAAATACTGCTACATAACAAGTCCTCAGCAACTGCTAGACCATTTCTTACAGATATTATGTTTTGTGCATAATAATATGTCAAAAATGAGAAACTAAATGACAAAAATAGTTTTCTGCAAACTAGTGGTTTTCTTGTAAAAATTTTTATTTAAAAAATGTTGCATTTCTTTTTCTGTTCAATATAATACAACCGTGACCAACTGGAACAAATATTAAAACAAAATGCCTTTATTGCTTTTTGAACATTATTAATCTGTGTCGAACATGTGTAATTCTTGCCTAGAAGGAATGGCCATGTAATATTGATGTCTTTATTTATGGTGTTTTTACTGTTTTAAAGTAGCTTGTTAGTATCTTTCAACACATGGGTGATTGGGTGGTGGTAAGGCCTTGCTGTACTAGTGGTGGGTAGTGGTGGGTAGGAGAAAAGGGGCATGCTAGTAGTTCTTCTGTGTCTGCACTATCATTCGCTTTTCCACACATCATCTATTTCTTTCTCTCCTCTGCTTGTTTTTCTGTCTCTTTCCTTCCTTTCTCTGGAAGACGACAAACAGTGACCCTCAAGGGGTGATAGTTGTTAAAAAAGAACTAAATTCTTGAAAGGAATTACTTTGATTTGTACAATGAATAAAGATAAAAGTCCATATTCCCAGGTGATTTTTAAGTTTTTAGGGGATAGAAAAGAATTTGTATTCTAAATAGGGAGATTATTATGTTATTGTGTATTATTGCATAAAAAGCAGTGCCGCACGTTATTAACAGCCGTGTATTAACCAGCAAAGCCGTGTATTAACAAAGCAATTCACGCACTGTTAATGCACAGCTACACAACTTCCATTATGCCTGTACCAGGGCCACAGAATTGCTGCCGTCAGGAAATGTATACTGCCCGGCCCTAGAACGAGCATAGTCCGCGGAAATTTCATTCGCGAGACATTGGTGAAAAGGTGTAATAAAATAGTGCAAGAAATAACATGAAATGTAGCAAATGTTTTCAGTTTTTATGCAATAATAGTGATCGAACATGGTTTTTCAGTGCATTAACATTCGCCAGGTCCCTTTGGAGGTGTTGAAAACCGCGGCCTTCGGCCTCGGTTTTCAACACCTCCCACGGGACCTGGCGAATATTAATGCATGAAAAACCATGTTTGATCCCTATAATTCTGTTTACACACAAGAGCAAAACAGTTCAGTCTTGAGAGTACATTTTTCAGAACCTATTCAGTCAAGATGTGCTGTGCTTCGTTATTCAAAGCTCACAGATGCTCAGATCTTAAAACGATTACTGGAGGTTTGCGAACAAGAACATGTTGATTTCACAGATGATGGATTAGAAGCTATTGTGTTTACAGCCCAGGGAGATATGAGACAGGTATAGCCAACTGGCATAGATTTAGGTCCGTTTTCTTTGACACATTAGTCCGTGCATAGAACAATCTTTATGGGTATTTGCGACATCAGGACCTGTATGTTTGAAGCATGATATGCTTAAGGAAGGAGTTAAGCCAGCATTTTCATTTATGGTAACTGTCCTAAAATTTAAAAAAAAAACTTTATTCCTTAATTTTTTGGCCTAAATTCTGCTTCTTATGCAGCTATTTCTTAAGATACTTAGGGAATGGCAAACAGTGTATACCCTGATCAGACTGCTCCTTCAGGAGCAATCTGATCTGGGTTTGCATATGTCATTTTGTCAGAAGCTTTGGTATACGAAATTTTAGGGCATTTACCATACACAAAATCTCATCCTTTTGTGTAAGCAGTAATGAACCGTTTATATTTGAACACTTTCTGTGCTTTGATTTGGCATCTTTTTTCACTTTTTGTTGATTTTGACAGTTTTACTCATCGTAATGGGATTTTCCAGATAGCTGGCTTGCTGCATGCATGGCAGATCTCACACCAGATCTCCAGGTATGTCTATCATGAGGGTTGATAACCGAGAGCTTCCACTCTCTGCAATCCCTCTCTGTCAGCTGTTTCCATGTCATCTTGGGCCTCCCAGGCCTACGCTTTCCATCAACCTGTATATGAAAGGGTGTCTTGACTGCACCATTGGAGCGTTCCACATCTCCATACCAGCGGACTTCTCTCCTTCAGAATTTTACTGTTTGATATTATTGGTACACCTCAGCCTTTGTAACAGCACTTTTCACAGAATTCATATTTTGTATAAGCTTCCATTGATGCCAACACTTCTCAGTGTTTATACTCCTTGCCACATGATAATTATAGGTTTTTGGAATTGTATGGAGATATATTTTGTGGGGACGAATTGTTTTTGGCAGAACCGCCAAAACTGAGTCCCCACAAAATATATCTCCATACAGATCTAGTATCTATAATATTTATTATATACTTCTGCATTTGTTTTATTGTTAATTTTTTTCCACAGTCAGAGCTACTGTCTCTGACAGTAAAAAAGCATAATTATGTTTTCAAAGTGGTGTCATGCAGTAATATGTAACCGACCTTGTCACATGACTTGCTTGGTAACGAAGGTAAATAAACATGGCTGACTAACTTTTGTGACAACCCCAATTTCTGAAATTTTAAAGAATTCTCAATAAATTTGCAAACTTTGTTGTTTGCTGTAATTGAAGACAGTAATCAATCTGAGTGAGAATGAGACCCTGTAATGCATAATAAACAAAAAACCATGACCAGACTTCGGCTGATATCTCGCATACACACGGCATGGTGAACTTCCACGACAATATGACCTTTGCCAACGATCAGTATGGAAGAATATTAGTCACTTTTGCCAGTGCATTTTAAATAGGGACAATATTAAAGAGAGTATACATTTTTTCTGCTGGATATGTCTATCCATCTGTCATAAAAATGTCTGGCAGTGTGTCTTGCTATGTGATGCTTTTATTTTCCAAGTTTCAGAAAATATGTTTATCTTACAGGCATTGAACAACTTACAGTCCACATATCAAGGATTTGAACTGATAAACAGTCAGAATGTTTTTAAGGTAAGAAGTTTCTTCTGTCCTTGAGATATAATACTTAAATTTTTTTTTTTTTTTTTTTTTTTTTTTTTTACCGGCCTCGGTGGCTCAGTTGGATGCGCGTCCGACTGGAGACCAGAAGGTCGCGGGTTCAACCCACGCCGAGGTCGGCAACATTCTTTCGAGGAGATTGATCATGAAATATTTTCTACGGTCATTCTCTCCCTTCCGCTGATTCAAGAAGGGCAGTTGTCAGTTTCTGGCGAAAGAATGTGCACAATACTGGTTAACCGCTTAGACGACTAAGCCTGCCCAGTAAACGTGTGGTTAGGTAAACTGACCGTGCTCGACATGACCCCATTGGGTTGACTGGGCCGTAAAACTGCAACACAAACAAAACTTAAATTTTTTAACATAATCCAGATAAGGGGGAGTATCCTGTTAATATTTTTCTTATTTCTCCACAAAAACATGTAGTAACTATTCATTAGAATTGCCTCACCGAGGCACTTCTGTTGAATACCCTCAACATATGTTTTTGCAGGGAAGTAAGATAATATCTTCTTGTTTTAAAAAGTCTGTAGCTATGGCTTTAATTTAACCCTTGTCCTGCTGAACCCAGATATACCCTGCCTTTGCAAACAGTGTAGATCCTGCACTGTTTGCCATTTAGTATGTGAATTTATATCAACATTCTGGATCAAGGAATCTGATTGGCTGACAATTAGAAGTTGGTGTGGCATCTTAATTTATTCAGCAGGACAAGGGTAACAATGCTCCAGATTGCACTTCTTGTTTTGAAAAGTTAAGTGCTTGGTGTCTCATTAGACTTCTCCCTACATTTATCAAACATTGAATATTGGTGGAGTTTCATTAAGTGATTGCCAAATATAAGTTGCAACCCTACTGTTGTCACTGTATATTTTTTTTTTATATTTATTAGTGTTGAAAAACCTGTAAATACCTTGGTGATATCAGAAAAGAAAAAAACCTTTACTTTGAAAAAGGGCCAGTAAAAGGCCTGAGATGTTCATAATGATATTTTAAGGATGAATAAGTTTACAATGAATAAAATGTCCAATAATATTTAACTTAGGGGTAAAACAAATTTAGTATGAAACGGACACATTTATAACCTTATAGATATATGTTCATTTCTAGGTGTGTGATGAACCCCACCCACTGCTTGTAAAAGACATGATCCAGCACTGTGTTGTGGGCAATATCGATGAGGCGTACAAGGTCATGGCGTACTTATGGAAACTGGGTCACTCACCAGAAGATATAATCAGCATTGTTTTCCGAGTGTGTAAAAATCACGATATGCCAGAATATTTAAAATTAGAATTTATCAAGGTAGGTAGTAGATATCGTTGAGTACGGTGGATGTTATGTTTGAAGAGAAGTAAAATTCAATATCTTTGGATTGAAAAAAGCATCTTGGATACATTTTCTTACGAAGCTGGAATAGTGGTACACTGGAACCGCTTCATAAGATGGTTCACGATAAGATGGTTTTGGATACATTATGAAAACACGCCTATTCAAATATATTAAAATTTAATAGCCAAAAAAGGAAAATTTTCAGATAAAAAAATTCTCTTATTTTTTCATATTTCTGCTCAGAACATAGATTGTGGGTACTCGTTAGAACCGCCTCAATGAGGTGGTTCTAACAAGTACCAACAATCTGTGTTTTAGCAAATGAGAAAAATAATGTATACCCCTGTAAACCCCAGTTTTACCTTATAAAAGTGGGGTTTAAGGAGGTCAAAATTATATAGGCTTGTTTTTGTGATGATAAAAAGGTTTAAAGGTGCTGTATCCAAACAAAAATATATAGATTTTATAGAGAACTTTTTTCTGTATAATCTATACATTTTTGCTCTGTATCTTAACTTTATCCAAACAAAACTGCATAGATTATACAGAGAAAAGACCATTTATTTATACATTTTTGTTTGTATGTAATACGATTGCTTAGCTAACACAGGTTTTGCTTTGGATCCCAGCAATAGTGTTATAGGAAGGTTATTGTGTAGTTGCATCCTGCCATGTATTTTGTCATGTTTTTTTTTTTTTTACTAGACAAGAACTTCCAGTAACATGTTTTTTTTTCCAGCTCACATAATACTGTTTCATATAAAACAAATCTGATAATTTCGGGAAGAAAATGAAGAACATTAAATGGAACAAGAAAAAAAAAAAGGTCCGATTGGTAAACTTTTGTACATGAAATTAAACCAAATCTGATCAAGTTTGGTCACAATTTTCATTCATTCTGTCTGATCAGAGGGTTCTCTCATGTAATTGATCCATTAAAGACTATAACTTAATTGCTTGATTTTCATATGGCTTTAAGCTCACCTGATCCAAAGACCCAAATCAGTCTGTACATCTTAGTAGTGTAATTTGAGACTTCTACACTTTCTGTTGTAATATCCAGTCAGATGAGTTACTATACTGTGGAACCTGTGTAAGAGAGCCACCTTTGAGACTGACTTTAGATAGTGGTTGATGTGGAAAAAGTTGTCTGTCTTATAAAGGTACATGTACATGTCATGTAATTTTGCTAGCAAAACCTTTATAAGACAACCACCTTTCCACATCAACCACTAAAGTCAATTTCAAAGGTGGCTGTCTTACACAGGTTTTACTGTAGAGTAATCAGTGATAATTTTTCTAGAAGCCCTCTTTTAAGGCACTTGTAAATGAGTACCTAAATGTAACATTTTTATGGAGAACTAGAGAAAATCGTCCTGGAATTATCATCGGATACTCCTTAACAACTGTGATTTGATGAACCTGTAATTTGATAGTGAAGGCCTTGATCAGACTGCAAATTCAAAAGCTGATCTAGGTATTCACTGTCTTCATATGCCCCAAGACACCTTTTAATCCTTTGTGCCTCATTTGATTTGTTCTTTTTCAGGAGATTGGTTATACTCACATGAGGATAGCTGAGGGTGTTCACTCATTACTACAGATGTCTGCCATGTTAGCAAGGCTGTGTCGTGTCTCAGCAACACCAAATGTACTTGCTTCATGACATATTCACTGGCAGTAACTGTTGGTACTGTGATGTGATTCGTATTCCTTAGTGCTTACTGGAAGTGGTCTGGTTTGAGTATCAAATGGACAAGGAGGTGCCTTGCTGTGCTCAAGGACAGACTGAATGTGCATGGGCAGTCCATAAAAGCAGGGCTGTATGAATGCCAGTGTTCTGTTAGGAAATTATATTTCCTTCATAAAAACTGAGACATTTCTAAAAAAAAACAAAACAGTAGATGTATGGCAAAAGAAGTGACAAAATGGTGACTATTTCTGACTAAAGCTGAACATGATTGGCTGTTAGATATTCCATGATATGGAGTGCAGGAACAACTCTGTATATGAACGTCATAATTCCTTACCATACCTTAATTATCCTAAATAGTTGAACACCATAATTCCATCGTCCGACTGGAGACCAGGCGGTCGCAGGTTCAACCCCTGTCGAGGTAGGCAACATTCTTTCGTGGAGATTGATTATGAAATATTTTCTACGGTCATTCTCTCCCTTCCGCTGATTCAAGAAGGGCAGTTGTCAGTTTCTGGCAAAAAAATGTGCACAATACTGGTTAACTGCTTAGAGGACTAAGCCTGCTCAGAAAACGTGTGGTTAGGTAAACTGACTGTGCTCGACATGACCTCATTGGGTTGACTGGGCTGTAAAACCTCAACACAAACAAAACCATAATTCCATAGCATACAATGTGTACATATGTGAAATTAGGACAAGACCACCAAACCACCTGATAATATGTCTAAAAAGTACTGACTGAATGGCAAACAGTGTAGTCCCTGATCAAACTGCTCCATAGGAGCAGTTTGATCAGGGTCTACACTGTTTGCTTGGGCCCCTCTGCTCTTATACTTAGAGTAAATATGGTATTTATCCTTACATTTGAACAGTTCCATTTGTTTACCTGCTGATGTGTCCAGTGTATTCCAGTTGAATCCCTGTGAATACAGTGTAGCTCCAATATATCGCGGTATTGCGGATCCATAACCCTGAAACTGCGATGTGGTCGGAGCGCGATATAAGTCCCGACATGTACCATGCATGTATAACGGCGTGCATAACACTCGCTCGGTTTGTCGCTGTAGTAGTTTGCTGAGACATCACGGATAAATGGCATTCAGTTATGTTGTCACCATATTTCCTAATTAAAATTGGATTAGAATTGCTCAATGGAATAATTTACAATGGTGTGCTATGTCTAACAAGTAATTCCAATCGAAACCAGCTGATAAACTACGTTTGAAAACAAGAAATCATCGGATTGACAATTTAGGACGCCATTTTGGATACTCTGGCGAAGGGAAGTTACTCCATTGTGCTAAGATAACTTGAGTTGCTTCCCTTCGCTTATATTGCGGGCGCAAAAAAAAAACAAAGTTAATTTCTTTTTATTTATTCTTTTTATTGTTTGTTTTTGTTTTTTTTTGACGCAATTGTTTTCTTCTGAAATATTTATATCTACAGTAGTGTAAAATAAGCGGACTACGATCTGTGTATGTTGGACAGAAACATCGTAAGACTACTGTCTTGTAAAATTTGCTGGTGTTGAAAAGGAGGTGGACCGTTTTCCCCTGCTGAGCAGAATTAGTTTGTGGGCATCATTGACTCATTGATTACGACAATTACGGCGATATAATTTATTGTTTGCCAATTATAATCAACGTGTGCGCTGATTGACACTAAGTGGATTGTTTATCATATAATACCTGACGCGCGACTTAGCGTCGGGATAGGCGCGAAAAATCAATTACCGGAGGCGGAAGGCTTTTTTTTTTTTTCTGAAGTTAAATAAAACAACAAACATTTTATGTTTTTTTAACATTTTTTTTTTTTTTTTTTTTTTGCTTTTGGAAAATTTGGGAGCCATGGCCTATTCGCGATATACTGGATTTCGCAAAATAATGGACCGCGATGTATTGGAGCTACACTGTATATATTTGGATAGTACAAACAGTTGAAATAATTCTCTTTTGAAAGTGAATGAAGAGTTGAGAAACCAGTATGAAGCAGACATACATGTACTCGTATATATGGTTTATTCTATCATCATAGTGATTTTTATTGATTTTCCACTTAAACTGTTAAAAGGAAATGACTGTATGACGGTACAGAAAAGTTGAGAAACCTAGTTTTTACTTCATGTGGTTTTTGTTTATATTTTTAGTGAAGAGCTTGAAATATCACTTTGACTTCATAATAAACTCTATATATATCTTTATTATATACCTATTAATGGTATGATTTCAAACTGATTAGTTCAGTTTGATCATAAAGCTGGATGGCTTTATTTACCTTGCTTAATGTCATGATGTTAAAGTGTCATGCATGAAACTGTCCAGCATCTGTTACTGCTTTGAGCGCGCCAGCCTTGGTGGCTCAGTTGGATGCACGTCTGACTGGTGATTGGGAGGTTGCGGGTTTGACACCTGCCGGGTTGGCAACATTCTCGTGGCGATTGATCATGAAATATTTTCCATGGTCATTTTCTCCCTTCCTGATTCAAGAAGGGCAGTTGTCAGTTTCTGGCAAATGACTGCACACAGTACTGGTTAACCGCTTAGAGGACTAAGCCTGCCCGGTAAAAGTGTGGTCAGGTAAACTGACCATGCTCAACATGACCCCATTGGGTTGACTTGGCCGTAAAATCTCAATACAAACTACTCCAAGTGGCCAATAATGGAAAATACAAGAGAATAAACAGATCAGTTTTGATGACACAAAAGTAAATTCAATTTTATATATATATATATATATATATATTATTTTTCTGAGAAAATATGGCTTGACATTTCATTAGAAAAATTATATAAAGCTGATTAAGATGCAACGTCACACCCTTTTTTCTCAGAAAAGTAGTATGCAGAAATAATTCAAATTATATCAGCAGACACAAATGTTTGCCTGTTTCCAAGATTTTCTAAAAGTCTCATCCAGTATATTGCATGGTAGAAGTTTCTGTTGGTGTTTAAAATCATGGCAACAGTGTTGGACAACTCTTTCCCAGCTAGCGGCGACTTTTGTCGTCTGCTGATAACCTTTGTAAACAATTTGGACCCAGATCAGGCCCGACATTTTGTCGGGCCTGATCTGTCCAAACTGTTGGACACTCTGATGCTATTCCTGAAAGATTTTTTGAATAAGTTAATTTAAAAAAAAAAAAATCCACAGCATGCAAAATTACCCAGCATGCAAAGAGTTAAATGAGTCACATTCATTTTCTTGTTCTTTTTCCGTCTTTTGAACACATATGGTTACAATATTCATTTCCAATGTGATTGATTTTGATTTATCAGGATACAATACAGGAATTTATTTCAGTTTGTGTATTTTATTTTGTGTATTTTATCCATGTGCAAATGCTAGCAAAACACTAAAAAACTGAACAAAGCCCACTTAGTCCCATGTTTACATTGACTGTGTGTGTGAGTTAAATAGTTTATTTCAGAAATATAGGCAAAGAAAGTAGTTCTACGATTCCTGCTCTGACAGTGGCATTTATCAAAGTATAAATACCACTTTGAGTGCTCTTTGGACCAGTGCCCAGTTGTTCAAAGCATTGTTAGCTTAACGAGCTCGTTAGTGGTCAAAATGTTAACTGCTCTAGAAATTACAGTATCTAATTATACCCCCGGCATACGAAGTATGTCGAGAGGTATATAGTTTTCGTCTTTCTGTCCGTCCGTGCATCCGTACGAATGTTAACATTTGCGTCAAAGTTTTGCCTGAAGTTTTTTCCTTTTGCATATATTTTGAAAGCTTACACTTTAGGATGTTGATGTGTGGTTAGTGTTACTACTAGATGATTACAGAATAGCTGACATCATTCTGCTGATGCTGCTGACCCAAGGTCAAGGTCACGGAGTTAGAAATTAGTGTGATGTTTACATCAAAGTTTTACGTGAAGTTTCTGTCTTTTGCTTATAACTCTGCAGCCACTGATCAAAAACTTTTCATATTTGGTATGGGGGTACTTGGGAGGGTTCTCTTTCATTCTACATCTATGGACCCCTGGGTCATGCCCCAGGGCGGGGCTTGAGGTCAAAATCTAGGACACCCCCAATAAAGTAGTATACTGCAGTTTGTTTATACAAACAGCCTCTTATTAAAGAAGGATGGGCATCAGACATGTTTATCACATCAACATTCAGTGTAATAAGGTCAAGGTCATTGTGACCTTATTTACATTCTTCAGTGATGTTGACATATTTTGAAGCGGATTTCATGGATTAATGCCTCAATAAAGTAGTATGTTGCAGTTTGTTTATACAAACAACTTCTTAAAGAAGGATGGGCATCAGACATGTTTATCACATCAACATTCAATGTAATAAAGTCAAGGTCATTGCGATCATATTTTCATGCTCCAGCAATTTTGCCTTATATCTTGGAGACTATTTCATGGATTAATGTGATACTTGGAATATTGGTTCTGTGTGACACCACAATTGGCAGCATAACAAATGTAGGTCACCTTGACCTATATTTCATGGTCCAGTAATTTTGCTGCATATCTTGAATGTTAATTGATGTATGAACATCATTATTTGGGATTATGAATTAGTATGATCCAACAGTTGACCTGAAAGTAAATGTAGGTCACTGATCTATATTTCATGGTCCAGTGATTTTATGTTACATCTTGAAGACAATTTGATGTATTACTATCATATTTTGGGATTATGTGACCTATATTTCATAGCCCTGTGATTTTGTCTTACATCTCCTACTGTTTGATACCTAAATGTCATATTTACATATAATGACACAGTGTGACCCAAACTTTCACCTCAAAGTAAATATAAATCAGTATGACCTAAATTTCATGGTCTTGTGATTTTGCTTAATATCTTTAGATTATCTAATGGATTAACATCATAGTTGGTATAATGCATCAGTGTGACCATCAGATTAATTACTCAAGTATGCGTAGGTCAGTGACCTATATTTTATGGCCCAGCAAATTTGCTTCATGTCTTGAAGACTATTTACTCCAGGAAGGTTGTACTTGGGATGATAGATCAGTGTCACACACTCTTATTTGTAGTTATAGATGATTTTCAAAAAATATTAAGTGGGCTGTGCCAAGTGAAAAAGTATCTTACTGTATTGGGATGATTTTGTTGCTCCCTGTCAGGAATCAAAATAACTAATAATGCTTGTCACTACAAAATGCCATTTCAAAAGGAGCATAACTCTCAAAATTAATCTGACTTGTTCTAAGTTTAATCAGGTGATCTAACAAGCACACCAAGTTCAAGGCCTCAAACAGTTATTTATTCTATACAATTATTGCCCTTGTTCAAGGTAATATGACAATATATTAGTAACTGTTGAGGGTAAACAAATCATACTACCCTCCATATAAGGGCAACAATTATTTTATAATGAATTCTTACAACTGCAATTGCACCGACAACAATAATTTCAACTGCAGAAACCTGATAGAATATTACCCTGCACATGAAATATTATTACGGAAGTTACGTTAGAATATTACTTGCGAGGGTAATATTACAGGGTAACATTGTAGAAATTACTGAGCACATGATATGCTTCCGACCTATGAGATTTCTAATATAGCTAATGAATATTAATGAGGTATAATAAATGATAGGGTGACACAATTAACCAAGAATCTACTCCATCTACTAGCAAATAACCTATACTGCGTTGCGAGATTCCTAAGCAATATGCCCGTCAAAATTTGCCCATTTGGCAACTATATTATAACTAAAATGTGCCCAAAGGGCAAACAGTGTAGACCTTAATCAAATGGCTGTTGGACAAGTTTGACCTAGGACTATGCTGTCTGATTAATTAGGATAAACACAGCAGGTATAGACAAATATAAACTAAGAGAATTTTGAAGATTTATTCTTTTAGGACAACAATATGGTGAAAAAACAAGTACACTGCTTTCAAAGTAAAATCCTATAAAGGGTCAAAGGTCCATTTAATTCTATTGTAACTGGCAACCAACTTGACTTTTTGCATGCTGATATATATATTTTTTTTAATTTAAATATCCTGCTGATGATATTTTATGCTTTAGCTCGCCATGTAAATTTTTCAGAAGACAACATGTTGAAATATTTCTTACTTTTATTTTCCAGAAAATAGGCTTTGACATTTCATGCAAATTTGCATTAGATACAAAAGCCTACTTTCTGGGAAAAAGTTGTCATCTGATGAAACTTGCAAAGGTTAAAATATTTTGTCTATTATCCACCCCTACAACCAAACAGGACATGATGTAAATATTTTGTGTGTGTGGTGGGGGTAAAGGAGGACAAAGAATAGCACTTTACTAGCCTCTTCTCAAATTGCTTCAGGTCAAGGTCCGTTGAAATAAATGTGCGCTAACATGAGGCCTAGTCAGGCTCTATATGTATGTAACTAGCTAAAGAAACTATAAACAAATATAGAACTTTTGCATATATAATGTCATAGCTCTAGTAAATATTTTTCTTGCTTTTCCATGAGACCTGTTTGTGAGAAGCATATCTACTCTTAAGTATTCAGACACCTTAACCATACTTGTCCTGAAATATGGATGTCCATATTAATATCAGGGCCCAGTTGCTCAAAGCATTGTTAGCTTATCAAGCATATTCGTGGTCAAAATGTTAACTATTCTAGTAAGTACAATATCTAATTCACAGGTATTTTTGTTTAAAAAAAATGTGAATACCTTTTGCAAATGCAGAAGCTACTCACATTTTTTTCAGCAAAAATATTAGCATATATGCCAAATTTACTGATTAAAAGTTTTAACGATACGTTAACTAAGGACATGTTAGTTATGAGCAGCTGGGCCCTGATGATGCTAGATGGAGTGACATTATGTAGACAAGATCAGTCGTTTGCTGCAGCTGAATCTGGTAATTTAAGATGTACTTTCAGGGTATATATATAGAAGATCCTACATTTGTGGTCATTTCATATGAAATTTATGAAACTAGCCTTCGGTGAGTTTCATAAATTTCATATTAAATGACCACGAATGCAAGATTCTGTTTATCATACGATTTCAAACTGTATTTTATGGCCACAGAAGTTGAACCGCTTTTCAACAGAAAACATTAAGGGTCAGTGTCATGATGTTATGTGCCAGTAATCAAGTGTAATATAGTGTGTGATCATATATTTTTATGACATGGTTTCCGCTGGATAATAGCAAATATGTCATGATAAATATTATTACTACACTAAGGTGATCTGATGCTCTTTTCACATCAAGTGGACCTTTCAAGAACTATTGCACTTGATGCAAGCACCTTGTGATCCGGGAACATCCACTTGACGTGATACAGTGTCGGGTCAAATAAATAGTAATAACGTATATAAGGTTTTTGTTAGAGTTGAAGTTTTATGGCTCAGTCAGCCCATTAGCCTCATGTCCAGCATGGTCTGTTAATATACTCACTGTCCTGGGCAAGCTTAGTCCTCTAAGTGGTTAACCAGTACATGTAACAAACTTTAATCAGTAACTGACAACAACCTTGAGTTAGCAGCAAGGGGGGGGGGGGGGGGGGGAGTAGAATTATAGAATAGAGTAGAATTATTTCATGATCAATCTGCACAAAAGTTATGTGGTCAAGCTGGGGTTTGAACTCCAAACCCTGGATCTGCGGTGAGATACACTAGGTCTCTCACCGACTGCATTCTGGAGTCTGGCAAGTTACTGTAGTAATAATGTATACATCACGAAAACATGACTATATAATTTTGACCCCCTTAAACCCCACTTCTATGTGTAAAATTGGGGTTTACAGGGGTATACATTATTTTTGCTCAGAAACGTAGATTACATAGATACTCGATAGAACTGCCTCTCCAAGGCATTCTAACAGGTATCCAAAATCTATGTTTTGAGCAGAAATATGAAAAATATCAAGAGTTTTCGAATCTGAAAATTTTCAGTTTTTGGAAGTGAAATTTTCTATATATTTGAATAGGCGTGTTTTCGTAATGTATATATTATAGATAGAGTGTCCAAGGAATCTGTAGGCAGACAGTGAGGGCCATGTTCAGACATGGTCAGATTGTGTGAATGTACAGAATCTCTTGGGTCTTGGGTGTCCACATGCAGCTCAGAGTAGTCTTGGGAATCGGACAGAATTTCAGTTTTGTAAAACCGACTGATCATCGACTAATAATTGACTTCTAGAAAATATATTCAGTCTTAATTTAGCCCTCTTCTTGGTACTTATTCATAGCTACAGATCAATAAGAGGGGTATCCAGGTAATATTTTTTTCTTATTTCTCCATGTAAACACGTGTTGTTGGTACTCATTAGAAGTGCCTCCATGAGGCACTTCTAATGAGTACCAACAACATATGTTTACATGGAGAAATAAGAAAAAATATCAGTACTTTTGGGTTCACTTATTTAAGGCTATTTCATCAATTTTCTTCACTTTTATTGACCACAAATCTAACACGACACAGACAGCTTTGTATTCCTTTTCTTTATAACTTGCCTATAAAAATAAAAAGTGAGAAAAGTATGTTTCTAAAAATAGAATTTTGCAATAAATTGACTATAAAAAAAACTTTCTGATCATCAGTCACAAGAGGCATCAGTGGCAACACTACCTCAGCGACATTTTTTTGGGCAAGGCTTGAATGAGAAACCACAAGAGTTTTCTGAAGAAAAAGAATTAATCTGCACTGCTTTTTTGCTTTAAGTGACTTCGTTTTATTTCTTTTAATACATTAGAGACATTATGAACACAGACAAATACAAAATAGAGCCAAGTCAACCAAAAGCGGGTGGCTTAAAACATAATACACAGAGCAAAGGCCCAGGGCATCCTCAGTAACCCTTTCAACCCCAAGTTTCTGAATTGGACTCTCCCCTCTCTCAATTTGAGCATTCCCATTATTGCAAATCGGAACGTGGTACAAAATCAAATTGAATGGTAAACTGAGTAGATCCAGATGAGATGGCTTATAACAAGCAGTCTCGTCTGTATCTACACTGTTTGCAAAAGTCTGTAGAGTTGAAAAGGTTTAATTCTCTCGGTGTAAAATGGACGTTGTCAATAAAAGCACATTTTAAACAAAAACACAATGTAAAATAGATCAATTTTCAATAGAAGTACAATTTGAACTGGAATACAATTAATCTTAAGCACTGTCTAGATAATCTAAACAGACTACCTACTTATATATATTTTGTAATGAACTGGGTCATGTAATAATGAACCAGGTCATGTAAAAACTATTTTTTCCAAATATTATGAAAACGGGCCTATTCAAATATTGAAACGTTTTGCAACCAAGAAAGGAAGTTTTTCAGATATTTCTGCTATTTTCATATTTCTGCTCAAAACCTAGATTGTGGGTACTCATTAGAACTGCCTCAAAGAGGCAGTTCTAATGAGTACCCACAATCTAGGTTTTTAGCAAAACTAGAAAAATAATGTATATCCCTGTAAACTGTAAACTCCAGTTTTACTATATTAAAGTGGAATTTAAGAGGGTCAAAATTATATAGGCGTGTTTTCGTGATGAAACAGGGTTAGACATTTTTTGTAAATTGTTTCCTTGGAAGACAATCTGCACAGGATGTCCTATTTTCTGAGGAAAATAAAAACATTTCAAATCTGCTGGAAGTTTTATCAAGCATGCAATGTAATTAACACAGTTTAAAGAAAATCATCACAGACAAATTGACAAAAACATTAATAAGTAAAACAATAATCATAATGACTAATGTATTTCATAGTGAACCAAGTCACATGAAAAAAAGTGTTTTAGCAACCTTGATTTTGTTTACTTCTTGAATTGAGAAGAGTAAATAGTGCAGTCATCGCTAAAGGAGCAAAATGATCAGGATTTACATCATTTGTCATTTATACAGCACTTTTTAGAAGACATTACCAGGTCAAGCTGACTTGTTCAAATTTTAGAATATTGTTTTTGCCCTAAAAAATAAGAATTTGGACAGATGGGGTTTTACCCTTAGTTTTCAGACAAAAGACAGGTTTTAGACCTTAGTATTTGGGCAGACAAGACTGACAACTTCTGTTGAACTTTCTCATTTACAAAAAATTCAAAATAGCAATTTTTCTGGAAAAATTCAAAATTTAAATGTTCATTTCTCACCTGCAGTCGAGTAAGACAAAACCACAGCTATTTAAACTGGTATCTATAATAGAAGTATACTGTAAACACAGTATCTACATGCAGATATTTTAAAAGCTCTTATTATGACAAAAACATAACTAAGCATGGATATAATTCCCTTCAACCACAAGCTAAGACCTAGATAATCAAGTAGCACCACCCAAAATATTTCTGGGCAATATATAATAAATGAGAGGACATACTTAGAGTCAATGAATACACTTTCAAGGGGTAACTCAAATTGTTTTTGCCACCCTTATAAAAAAGGGTCACATCTGAAAGGAAAGAATTTACAAACATAACAAAGTCTTTCCTTTTAAAGTAGATGCCTTTTTAGAAAGGGCTCTTTCCTTTTAGAGAAGATCTTTTCAGAAATGGCTTTGTACATGTTAGCATAACAAGAAAGTCACAAACATGCACAAAGCCACTTCTGAAATGGGGATCTCTAAAATGAAAAAGCCCTAATGAAAAAAGGGTCCACTCTAGAAGGAAAGTACACCACAACCTCTTTATAGCACTATTGTTGGGGTCCATATCATAAACTCTGTTATTTAAACAACCGTGTTATATCTGAACAAAAATGTATAGATTATATTGAAAAATGACCATTTATGGTAATTTTTTCAATATAATCTATACATTTTTGGGATCCATCTTTGAACCGTGTTATATCCAAAACCGTGTTGTAATGAACCGTGTTATAATGGGGTTGTTGTGTATTTGTTTCCATGAAGAGCAAATTATTTCCTTTTAAAATAGATGTCTTTTTAGAAAGGACTTCTTCCTTTTAAAGACCCCCTTTTCAGAAGTGTTTTTTTTTTTGCATGTTAGCATAACAAGAAAGTCGAAAAGTTGACTCCCTTGTAAATTATAGCATAAAACCGGTATACCAAGTGTATCCACTCACGTAATATCTTTCTTATTTCTCCATGAAAACACGTACTGTGGTACTCATAAGCAGCGCCTCGGCAAGGAGCCTTTAATGAGTACCTGCAGCATATTTTTATGGAGAAATAAACAGAAATACCGTAATGACCTAATTACCGCATATACCCCTATAAGGGCACAGTCAAGCAATTCCGTACTCTTCAGATTACAGCCAGTGTATTTTTGTCTACTACTTTATAAAGGCATATGTTGTGGGTACCAATTTCAAATGAGTACCCACAACATATGCTTTTATAAAGAAAATCAGAAAAATTTTTTTTTAAAAAAACATCCCATAAGCATTATTTGATAAGTCTCGCAGTTTTTTTGTTTTTTGAATTGTACCTTTAGTATAGGTAGGTACATATTTAACCACAAGTTTTCCTAGCATTTTTGAAAAACCTCAGCGCACAGTGCGGTAATTAGGTTGAATACGGTATTACTTTTTGGTTGGAAAAAATTGCAGCATCTGTAGCTATAGAGCCTGCTAACTAAAATTTCACCGATTTCGCATTCCCTGAAAACAAAATCCATATTTTGATTTCTTCATACATACAGATTCCAATTCCAAATAAAATTATGCACAACATATGAAAAGTGCCCTTATGCAATTTGTGGACAATGCCCTCCCTGATCATCCTGCACAAATATGCAGGTTAACCAGGGCCTTCATTGCCCACTTGTATAATCAATGGATATTGTAGTATAAGTCAACATACAGAGAATGTCCAGAGCACACTGCACAGATGCGCATGCTCATCTGGACCTTTGCTGTAAGCATATGGCATAAGGGCCTGTTTCCCATGTTGCACATCAAATAATATTCTATGAAGTAGTTACTAGCAATTTCATCAGCTGTAACATTACAAAAAGTACTCTCACAAAATGCTAACAGTGAAGACAAATCAGCCTGCACAGGCTGACAGAGAGACTTCATTGGTTGGAAAGTCAAGGATTTAAGGGTTCATGTGCACAACAAGAACTGTAGACTGGCTCCAGTCGCCACTGACTAAATATATTTAGTCTTATAATCCTGTTTAATGGTCCACTAAAAAAAACCAAAATAATATCATGACTATAAAGGCTGGTCACTAGTGACCAGCCTTTATAGTCATGATATTAATTTTGGTTTTTATTTCATGGATTATCAAACAGGATAAAATAAAAAAATAGTCACTGGAGACTGGAGCCAGTCTACAAAGACTGATCAAACTGCTTTGATGTGCAGGCTGATCTGAGTCTTAGTTTGGCACATATCTGATGGCAAATTTTCACATGTTGTGAGTCAATACTTTTTATTTTTCAACGAGTCCATATTGTTCAATTATGTGTACCTAACAATATATGTACATAAAAACATCAACAACCTAAAAAATAGTTGGAGGACAAGGGCAGGACAAGATGGAGGTCAGAAGCTAGACCACCTACAAAAATGTAGCTCTAAAGAAGACTTTTTCAACCAAAATGTACACACATTGATATTTAAATTTTTTATTCTCTCCAGCAACATGGTTATGGGCACACCATAGAACTGCATCAGTAAGGCAATTCTAATGTATACTCTCATGTTTTTCCTAAGAAACTATACAAATATTTCTCTGGATTACCCTTTATCTAGAGGTATGCTGAAAATAATGTGTCCCAGTTGAAGACTTGCGTCCCCTGTTTCACATCTCCAATATACAAAACATTCCTACACTAGCGACATGTACATACCAAATGAAACAGAAACACAACTATCTGTTTAGGCTGTTTATTCAACATAAACTGTAGCCAGCCTTTCTCCATGCAGTATATTAACATTATAAATAAATTACTACATACCGTATTAACCCTAAGTATTGAGACAAATGGGCTCAAGGAAAATGTGAAGACCTAGATAAGGTAATGCAGAATTTAACAAAATGCATTTAACCAAGACCTCACTCTTTTCCACTGATCCTCTTTTTAGTCACATCAAAAGATACGGTAAATGTCCTAAAGTTTCTGATAAAATGACATGCAAATAGTGTAGACCCAGATCAGTCTGATCAGGGTCTACATTGTTTGCTATTCTATTAAGTATTTTAAGAAATAGTTACATAAAAAGCAAAATTTAGTCAAAAATGTTTGAAATTTAGGACCTTTACTGTAGTCAAATGGAGTTGTTCAAATTTTAGGACAAGTACTGAAAGTTGATCTGTCTCAATATTTTGGATACATACAATAAAATCTGATAACATAGTTCTATTTAGGATCTTATTTAAAGCTTTAAAATGCTCTAGACAAAATTAGAGGATAAATGAGCATTTTTCTGACTTCCTGCAGTTCATATGAAGTGTCAAATATTGCGTAACAAAGGATTTAACCAGTAGCTTCAGACAAGAAGGGCTATCAGGAAATTATTTTTTTATTTCTCCACAAAAACATGTTGTGGGTTCTCACTGGAAGTACCTTGGCAAGGTGCTTCTAATGAGAACCTACAACATGTTTTTGTGGAGAAATAAGAAAAAGATCAAGAATGTTTTGTTGAAAAAGGTGCCTTATCTGGAGCCAGAATTTTGGCAGAAAAAACAACAGGGTTTGACTTTTCGTATGAATTGTGAACTGTTCCCTCTGTAGACATTTCACATGAAATGTCCAGCTCTATTTTCTATGAAAAATAAAAAATGTCAGTAATATTTCATCTGCTGATTTAGCCTACAGAGTGCCAAAGCTTAAACAACAAGTCTTACTTTCAGAAAAAATATCTCACTGTTGTCTGCTAAATATTAAGAGGAATGGATACTTTTTCAGCAACTCTGACAAAAGCTTTTCCCTCCCTTCTTAAAAGGGGATCTTCTCTAAAAGGAATGGAAAGCTAACAGGAAGTCACAAAAATTATCTCCCTTCTACGCAATTGTAAAAAAATTTGCCAAGTGTATAAAGTCCCTTTAAAATATAGCATATTATTAGAGAACAAATTCAGTGCATAATGAACAAACTGTGCAAACATTTCAATAAATATTTATAACCAAAGCTAATCAGATAAAAATAAATTTAGAGGATACGCAAATACTGGAGACCCAGACTGGCTCTGATCAGGGTCTGTTGATGTCCCCTTCATTATGTAAACAAGTCTATGAAATGTATACCCTCTATTTTCTCTTAATATAAGTGAAAGCTGGGGCAGGCAGCAGTATACATTAGCTTGCTGCATATGGAATTTAACAGACATTTAAAAAAAGTATTTTCCCCAAAATAAAAACGACAAAAATATCTTTTGTTGTCTTTTAATTGTCATGTGCAAAAAGCTAAGTATTAAGCATAAACACAGTCCGGTGAAAAGACTGGTGACTAAATGATTCTTACAGGTAAAGAATACACTTTTAGGTAGGCAACTCTGTTAAAGTTTTTTTTGTCTTTCTTCTCAAAGCGGTCTATTATAAAAGGAAAGAATTTGCTCCTTTTGGAGCAAATTCTTTCCTTTTATAGTAGACCCCTTTTCTGAAGGGGTGCTGGTGTGAGTAAAACAAATAGGCAGTCACAAAAGTTGTCTCCCTTGTAAAAAATGCAGGTGTATCTAGTCCCCAAAAGAACAAACCCTTGACTACTATCATTAAAAGTGATTGGCTATAAGCGTCATGTTCATTTCATCAGCCAATCAGATTCATTGTTACAGCTGCTCTCGGCAACTTGATTTTCAAATGCATACACTGTATCATCGGTATTTGTCTATGGCATGACTTCCTTTTTCAATCGAGCTTTCTGTAGGATCTGTGTCCGTTTCTTTCTCTCTATTGCCTTGTTACTTACTGTCTGCTTCAGAGCCGGTAAGTTGACTGTATCCCTCTGAATATAAGCTATCTCAGGTCTGAAATAAAAATAAAAGTAGGCAAATACTACATTTAAAGAAGTCTTTTCGATCTTCTATATAATAATGGTATGTTGGGGGTACTTATTAGAATTGCCTCACTAATGAGTACACACAACATACAAGTTCAATACAAAATAAGAACATTTCCTTCAATATTTTTTCTGAGCTATCAGAAGAATCTTGTAGGAACTAAAAAACAAGTTCGAATCAGCCATGGTAAACGAGCCATTCGTGTTCGAGCTATTGAGTTTGACTGTATAAATATTGACATGGCAAAATCAATATTTAATATTAGATTGGTGTTATGTCATACTATAATAATTTTTGGATGTTAGCCTTTAACCTGCTGAATTTACATATCAGAAGACAATATTCCAAAAGTATTTTTAATAGATGACATTTTTAAAAAAAAAAAAAAAAAAAACAACAACAAAAACAGGGTCTGGCCTTTCAACCAAACAGTCTCCCTTTTCAGGAAAATATAATAACCCACAAAGTGAGGTAATGAACCGTCAGATATAAGCACCAGTAAAGACTAAAATTTGAATGAAATAAGAAATTTTATTTAAAGAAGGCATGAAAGATATATAACAACATAAGCTCTTTCATACTTTTAACCACCTAAGATTAGGTCTCCAGGTTATAAATCTTTTTTCTATAACAAGCCGTTTTACTATTTATTCTATAAATCAAACATCTCATTTAATACATCAGATATCTTATATAATATCAGATACCTTGAATAATTATACCAGATACCTTATATAATTAAGATATATGTAAATTAAGATATCTTATATGCTGATATAAGATATCTGATATGCTATATAAGATATATGCTATATATCTGATATGCTATATAAGATATCTGATATGTTAAGAGATCTTATATAGGATAAAATTTACCAAAGAAAATATCTTATTTATTCTAATAAGAAATCACATTTAATGTACCAGATATCTTATTTAGAATATCAGATATCTATATTAAGATATAAGATATTAATTAGCAAATAAAATATCTTATATGGTAAATAGGATTTTTTTGTGGATTTAAATATGATAGATGTCTTATATAGGATATAAGATATCTTATATAGGATATAAGATATCTGATATACTAATTCAGATATCATTTATCCTCTATTACATATCATATCCTATATAAGATATCTGATATCTTGTATCCTATATAAGATATCCTCCAATATCAGATATCATATATAATGCATGCTAAATTGTAAAACTGCTTGCCAGCAAGCCGTTTTACTATTTATTCTGATTTGATTTAATATATCAGATATATAATATATTAAGATATCTGATATATAATATCAGATATCTTATATATTATAAATAAGATATATGGAAATTAAGATATATGCTATATAAGATATATGTTATATAAGATATATTAATTGACATAAGATATCTAATATGCCATATAAGCTATTTGATATGCTATATAAGATATCTAATATAGGATATAAGATATCTTATTTACTAAAGAAGACATCTTGTTTATTCAGTCAAATAAGATATCTCATTTAATATATCAGATATCTTATTTAGTTTATCAGACATCTATATTAATATACAAGATATCTTATTTAACAAATAAGATATATGGTAAATTAGGTATCTTATATGGGGAATTAAACACGGTATCTCATAAATTATATCAGATATCCTATATAGGATATGATATCTAATATAGGATAGAAGATATCTGAATTAGTATATCATATATCTTATATCCTATATTAGATATATTATATCCTATATGAGATATCTGATATAGTATATATCTATTTTGCATAATAAATAGTAAACATCTTGCCATATTTTTCCTGCTCAACTCAGTTGAACATGAATTCTTCTCTACTAATAAATATGAAAATGCCAACAATAGTTGGCATTTTCATATTTATTAGCAGAGATATTTTCATGCTCAACTATGTTGAGCAAGAAAGAATTTGCCTTTTTTTTTGGGGGGGGGGGGGGGGGGGGGGGGGTTAGTAATTTGAGGTTTATTAGCAGGAAAAAAATAATGCTCAGTGCTGGATACCTTTTTGATAGCCAACCAGCAGATGTTTCATCAGGTTAACAGCAAAGACTCTGATCAGACTGCATGGCTGGACAGACTTATCTTAGTCATCACTGGGCACACACGTCTGAAGGTACATTGTCTCACATTTTGGCTCAAATATAACTAACTGACTTCAGCTGATGCATACATGCCATACCTCACACTCTGAATAAGCTATTTTTTGAAGAATTAGAAATAAATCTCACATTAGCATGGCTATCCCAAGCTTCATTCATTAAAATAATGGCTTTTAACTTACTTATGTAAGCTTGAAAGTGATTTTCATAAAAATCTCACAGAATTTCATCAAATCTCCCCTAAAAATTTGCAAAATCTCACAGACTTCTGTCAACAGCTAATGGCATGTATGCTAATGTTCAATAAAGAGTGCTAATAGATAAGGAATTTTCTAGACCTCTGCCCAGGAAAAGGGATAAGTTTGCACATCTATACAACAGAGTATGGCTCCAGATAAGAGGATTATCCAGAAAAAAAAATCTTATTTCTCCATTAAACATGTCATGGGGGTACACCTCTGACAGGCCCTTCTAAAGAGTAGTTTGAAAGAACCACATTATATGTTTTCATGGAAAAATAAGAAAAAATATCCATACTTGATACATATTGAAGAATATGGTGCTTCAAATGAGTACCCTCAACATAAGATTTTATGGAGAACTAAGAAACATATTTACCTGGGCCCCCAGTTGTTTAAAGGATCATTAGCTTAACAAACTCATTAGTGGTCAAAATGTTAAGCATTCTAGTAAGTACAATAACATTCACAGGTATTTTTGCTGAAAAAAAAAAATGTGTGTAGCTTTTGCAAATGCAAAAGCTACACACATTTTTTCAGCAAAAATATTAGCATATATGCCATATTTAATGATCAAAGTTTTAAAATACATTAACTAACGACATTGTTAGTTTTGAACAACTGGGCCCTGGATATCACTTATTTGGAGCTATGGATACAATGTATGGGGCTATACTAGCTCTTGATAAGAGGGTGTATCAGCTGAGTATATTTCTTATTTCTTCACAAGAATGTATGTTATAGGAACTCGTCAGAAACAGTTCCAATTAGTAGCTACTAGATAATAATAATTATAAAAAAAAATCCTAAAATATCATATATATCAATTGTTACTTTATCTGGACCTATGCAAAATGTATCAATGAGATTTCACGTGAACTGTCTCATAATTTTGCCAAGTATCACTAATTTTCATCTGATGAGTTCAACTAAAGCTAAAAATGTATAAAACAAAACATGTAATTGACAAAGGCCTTATGCAGATACATTTATGCCCAGCAAAGACTCAGCTCAGCCTACAGAGCAAAGCAGTTACAGCTGTCTTATACATTCCCTTTTTCACATGACCTGGTGTAGCTCATTACCAGGCTGGATCTTTCCAGTGCCAGACCCCTAGAACTAACTATTAAAAGTATGTTATAAACTTGGGGCAAGAGAGTTCAGGAACTAACTAAAATATGTCCTTAACAAAATACATAATACCAACTTTTCCCTAAGTATTCAGACACCTTAACTCCTTACCATATTTTGTCCTATACATACAAGTCAATTTTACTATTTTCTGATGTGTTTAAAAACTGCTTAACATCATGAAAACACGCCTATATAATTCTGACCCCCTTAAACCCCGCTTTTATATAGTAAAACTGGGGTTTACTGGGGTATACATTATTTTTCTTATTTTGCTAAAAAAACATAAATTGTGAGTACTCATTAGAAACACCTCCCTGAGGTGATTCTAATGGGTACCCACACCTCTGTTTTGATTAGATAACTAAAAAATATCAGAGTTTTTTATCTGAAAATTTTCAGTTTTTGGAGGTGAAATTTTCTGTATATTTGAATAGGCACGTTCTCAAAATATGCGCAGCAAAGTGTAGACCCTGATCTGGTTCTACACTGCTTGCTCAGGCCTGGCTGTCAAAATACTTAAGATAAATATGGTATATTAAAAGAAATAAAAGGGTGATTATTATATACTCTTCTAAAGTGTTTGCATCCCTAGCCATTTTTATCATATATATTACTACTTACAGTTTTATTACTTCTATCAATATTAATTCATGCCTAATACCAAAAGATTTTGTTAGAACAAAAGAATATATAATATAAAACATTTGAAAAGTATATAATGAACTCTTTCATTATAACATGTATCACCTACATTTGTACTTGCCCATCATCTCTGAAAATACAAAAAAAAAATATTCTGGCTATACCTGGAGGCTGAGCCCAGCTTAAAAAGAATCTTAGTAAAAGACATTATGAAATATAGTGGCATGCACCAAAAAGGGAAGCTTGAGTCATTACAGCAAGACTGAAATATTTTATATCTTCTGTTTTCTATTATATTTGTTATTACAGATTGAGCCTGTAACCAGAAAAAGTAATCAATGGCAGAAAATTCACATGACAGATTTGCATGACAGAAGTACAAGTGAAAAAGCAAGAAAGTACAGGTGAAAGTGAAAAAAGTAAAAGGAAGAACATACCAGCAGAATGTTAAATGCAAAGTTTAAAATTAATATTGATGTATATATACTTACTATGAATGCTGTCTATAATCAAAGTCTATAATGCTAAAAGCTAATAAGACAAAAACGAAAGGTACAAACAAGAACTGTTTTCAGAATAAGCAGACGTCCCCCTACCAAATTCAAAAGATACTGCATAGACAAGAAAGCGTCGAAGAATTTTAAGTTTGTATACTGCTGTGATCTTGAAAATTAGGTCAAAGTCACCAAAATCTACAGTTTTTTATGTCCCAATTATATATCCATGCAAATTTGGTAAGAATCCAACAACTGGTTCACAAGATATTGTGCAGAGAAGAAAGTGTCATGCCAACAGAATCCACACCAAAACAATATGTTTCCCTCCTTTTAGATGTGGTGACATAACAAAAGCAGCAAAGTGACGACTTTAACCCATTGTAATCAGGAGACCCCTAAAAGGGTAGCTGGCAAACAGTGCAGATGCTGCAATGCTCAGGGTCTCCACTGTTTGCAAATAGTTTAGCCATTTTTCTCTAGGAATATCTAAATCTCATAGTCTGATCTACCTAAACTTGAAATTGAACTCTTCCAATATATATGTAGTGTGGGTGAGTTCATTCAGTCTACAATGGGTTAAAGGGACTGGATATATTTGATAAATTTTCTGCCATTTTTACAAGGAAGACAACTTTTTCCTGTGCTTTTCTGTACACCAAGCCCCTTCTGAAAAGTGATCTATTCCAAGAGGAAAGAATTTGCTCCCAAGGGGGAGCAACTTCTTTCCTTTATAGTAGACCGCTTTTCAGAAAAGAGACAAAACAATTTTGGCAGAAACTGACTGAAGTGTATCCCTTCCCCTTAACCTTTGTCCTGCTGAATAAATGAAGATGCCACTCCCATTTCTAGTTTTCAGCCAATCAAATTACTGGATCCAGATTGCTGATATAAATTCACATACTTAATGGCAACCAGTTTAGATCTAGATCAGTTGGCTTCTTCAGAAGCCAACTGATCTTGATCTACACTGTTTGCAAAGACAGGACATAGGGTCAAAAAACAAATGTGTATGCTGCAGACTAAATACGAAGAAGCACTTTAACAGAATGATACAAGCAAAATCTAACAAACTTTTAAGCATGTGGCCTTGACCCTGAGTTCAAGAGCAGTGGGATGCTGTACTGATTAAAATTGTGCAAGGTTACAAACCACCACTCCAAATATATACTATCAGCAAACATGAAAGCACTCTAGACAAAATAGCAAAAGGAATTTAACAAAATGAGTGACACAAAATTTTAACACAAACAAGTTTAAAGTGAAAAAAAAAAGAAGAAAAAATGGTAATTTGAAAAAAACAAAAAAAAAAACAAAAAAAAAAAAAAACAAACCAAAAAACATGATATATCATATGACTTCTATACTTACAGTTTTCTTGACTGATTTTTGAACGGAAGTTTTGGTAGCGCCTTGTCTTTTCCATCTGCTTTGGCATCATCCTCAGCTACGTATGCCTTGGCAAGAAGATAGGCATCAGGGGTCCATTTATGAGAATACAGGACATCTCGGAGATCTGACTTTAGCCGCTCAAGCTGTAAATATACAAATACAGGATGATGCCATTTAAAATTGTTGTGGAAGATACAGTCGACTCTCGTTATCTCCAAATCCATGGGACTCTGTGAAACACTTCGAGATATCCATACTTCGACATATCAGATTTGCGGAACTAAGGAAAACAATTAATCGAACAACCACCTTTAGCAGAATGAATCTTTAATTTGACTCCTAAGTTAGAGATATATTGAAAATATTGTGGAAAAGAGGAGGAGCAATTTCTCCTCTTTTCCACAATATTTTGTTGCATGTTGGTAGATCTCTGTGTTAAATCAGGGACCAGATTTTCAGTTCCAGAAAAGCGGTTATTCGAGATAAGTGAGTTCCAGATAACGAGAGTCGACTGTATCTGATTTTTTAAATTATTTTTCACAGAAAATACTACTTGATATTTCAGGTGACTTGGCTGCTAGATTCACATGAAAGGTCACTTTATACTTAATAATTATCCACTGATAAGGATCTACAACTGTTTGCCACTCCCTGGCCTTGGTGACAGTCGGATGCAACTGGTGATCAGGAGGTAGCTGGTTTGATCCCCACCGGGTCTGGCAACATTTTTTCATGCAGCTAGATCATGATATATATTCTACAGTCACTCTCTCCCTTCTGCTGATTCAAAAAGAGCAATTGTCAGTTTCTGGGAAAAGAACATGCACAGATACTGGTTAACCACTTAGAGGAATCAGCATGCCAAGGAAAAGTGTGGTTAGGTAAATTGACTGGCTCGACATGAGCCTAATGGGTTGAATGGGCCATAAAATCTCCACTCAATGAATGAACTTTGCCATTCAGAGTAGCAATGTTTAGACCAATCAAAAAATAGCAAAATAGCCTTGTTCAAAGCTTAGGACAAGTATGGTAAGGAGTTGAGGTTTACCAATATTATAGGGATCAAACATGGTTTTTCATGCATTAACATTCGCCAGGTCCCGAGGGAGGTGTTGAAAACCGAGGCCGAAGGCCGCGGTTTTCAACACCTCCCTTGGGACCTGGCGAATGTTAATGCTTTGAAAAACCATGTTTGATCCCTATTATTGCATAAAAAATGAAAACATTTGCTACATTTCGCGTTATTTCTTGCACTATTTTGTTTCGCCTTTTCACCGATGTCTCGCGAAGGCAATTTCCACAGACTATGCTCGTTCTAGGGCCGGGAAGTACACATCTCATAACGGCAGCAAATCTGTGGCCCTGGTACGGTCATATTGAAAGTTGCGTAGCCGTGCACTAACAGCGCATGAATTGCCTTGTTAATACACGGTTTTTGGCCGGTTAATGCATAGCTGTTAATAACACGCGGCACTGCTTTTTATGCAATAATTAGGGTTAAAATGGTATGATAACTCACCTCATGCTGCTGTTGTTCATTAATATGTTGTAACCTTCTAATGACTGCTTCACACTCAGCCAGCGATGGCTGTCTGCCGTTTGGCTGGTTGAACAAGTTCACTCCCGATGTTATCTGTTCAGTGAGTGATTCGGCATTACCCTGAGACAGCTGGTACTTCAATGTGTCAATTGTATGCTGCCTGAAATCAATGAATGTTAACCTTTTCATGCTGAATAAATTAAGATGCCACATCCACTTCTTATTTTCAGCCAATCAGATTACTTAATCCAGGTTGTGGATACAAATTTACACACTTAAAGAGAAACAGTGCAGATCCAGATCAGTTGGCTTCTTTAGAAGCCAACTGATCTGGATCTACACTGTTTGCAAAGGCAGGGCATATCCCGGTCCAGCAGAACAAGGGTTAAAATACATTTATGGCAAATCATTATATCTGGTAGATTTTCTGCCATTCTTTTACAAGGGGGACAACTTTTCTGACTTCCTGTTTGCTTTTCTGTACACCATGTCCCTTCTGAAGGATTGAATTTGCTCCCATGGGAAGATGCCCCTTTTCAGAAGAAGTACAAAATCAGTTCTGAAAGAGTTTTCTCCCATGAAAAAGAACCAAATCCCCTCAACATGATCTAGACAAAATTATTTATCCTAAGTATTCGGGCAGATAAACTTCAACTCAGATGCTGCAAGATCAAGTCTGATCATTTGATGTAGGTCTACACTCATCCAGCAATTTTTAGGTAAATCAAAAGGTAGTCAAACAGATTTATTGAAATAATAGGACCAGTATGGTAAAGAGTTAGGGTGTTTGAATTCTTAGGGTAAGCTGGCGTCGGTGGCTCAGTTGGATGCGCCGTCCGGCTGAAGACCAGGAGGTCATGGGTTCAACCCCCGCCGAGGTTGGCAACATTCTTTCCTGGAGATCGATCAGTAATTCCCTCCCTTCTGCTGATTCAAGAAGGGTAGTTGTCAGTTTCTGGTGAAAGAATGTGCACAATACTGGTTAACCACTTAGAGGACTAAGCCTCCCCAGTAAACATGTGGTTAGGTAAACTGACGGCGCTCAACATGACCCCATTGGGTTGACTGGGCCATAAAACCTCAACACAAACAAACTTAGGGTAAGTGTCATACTTGTATATAGCCCTTAAGCCAGGGAAGATTACTAGCAAGGGATAAAATTTTGATTGTAAGTGAAGGACCTTAAGTTATTAATTTTGAAATTTCAATCATTAGTCTTTCATACAGTTTGAGAAACTAATTTTTCAACATGTTCCCTGTAGGGAAGCATATCTGACCTTGCCCTAAAAAGGGTCAATGGTCAACCTAGGATCAATATTTGAATTTTGAGAAGGCCAGAGTGATTCTAATGAGTATCTCACCATATGTTTCATAGAGAAATACAGTTGATGCTCATTATCTCATCTTCACTTATTTCAAATAATCGCTTATCTTGAAAAGTCTGGTCCCTGTTTTAACATGGAAATTAATAACAGCCATGTAACAAAATGTTGTGAAAAGGGGAGAAATTACTCCTAAAGTTTTCTTTTTTTTCACAATATTTTCAATATATCTCGAACTTCAGGAGTCAAATCACATATTATTTGTGAAATGCAGTTGTTCGATTTACTATTTCCTTAATTCTGCAAATCAGATATGTTAAGGTACAGATATCTCTCAGTCAGAGAGTCCCTTGGACTTAGAAATTACAAGATTTGACTGTTCTAGAAAAAAAAAAAAAAAAAAAAAAAAATAAAAAAAAAAAAAAATATATATATATATATATATATATATATATATATATATATATATATATATATATATATATATATATATATATATATATATATATCAGAATGTCCTCTTATCTTGAGCTATGGATGGAGACATAACTTACTGTTTCTTTTTGTTCTCCTCATTTTGCTCTACGACTTGTGTGAGGTATGTGTTACGATTTCTAGATTCCCTTAAAGCATGTTTCAATTCCTTAATCTCCTCTTCAAGGAATATTATCTTCAGCTCATCCAATTTGTCTTCTGCAATGTATCAAATAAAACATTTAATTTTATCGCATGAATAACAACAACAGACCCAGAGTAGTCTGTATATCTGACCAGGGTCTATGCTATTTGCTATTCCGGCATACTGCCAGACAATGCAACTCTTTTACCACTCAATATTTTTCTTTTTCTCCAGAGAAACATACGTTTTAGGTACAGTAAAACCTGTGTAAAACAGCCATCTTTGAAATTGACCTTTGTGGTTGATGTGGAAAGGTGGTTGTCTTATAAAGGTACATGTCATGTAATTTTGCTAGCAAAATTACATGACATGTACCTTTATAAGACAGACAACTTTTTCCACATCAACCCCTATTTAAAGTCAGTCTTGAAGGTGGCTCTCTTACACAGGTTATACTGTACTCATTAAAAGTGCCTCACCAAGGCAATTCTAATGAGTATCCACAACATGTTTTCATGGAGAAATAAGGGAAATATTAATGTGAATATCCCACAATCCTCCTTTATACTCTATTTGAAGGGGAAGTTCGGGTGAATTCTGAATAAAAGAAATATTTCTTTTCATGGTTGTGTTTAAAACTTCAGAAATTATATACAAAATATTTTGGTTTATATAACCTCTACTGAAAATGTGCAGACACTAACTTTATGCAAGCACATTAAAGAGGTTCCAAAATTTAACTTGCTGATTATAAACAATAAATAGATAGCATCTGAAACATTTTTTTTTTACAGAAAATAAGGCTTGACAATTTACTCAAACTGTCTCCAAAGAATGAATTGTCAGCTCTTATTTTCTGTGAAAAAAATCAGAAAAATATTGCTTATTTTCACCCGATTATTTAGCCTACAGAGTGCTAAAGCTTTACATGAATATGAGACTGAACACTTATGTAATGATCATACATTTCTGGTATAAGTTTTTTTCTTTACAAACAAAACTGAGTTACAGTCAACCCTCTATATACCGACACTCGATACTATAACAAAATTCATTATAATAACAATTTGACTGGCACAAAACCTTCCCTTGTGACAGTTAATCAGAAATTATGCTAGAACACCATATTTAATACTTCAATAAGAACAAATATTTTTGAGATTTGTCAGAATTGGCCCACTGAGGCAATTCTAACAAATAACCAAAACGTATGTTCCATATGAGGATATAAAAATAAAACAAGCCATTTTTTACATATTATTCTGCTTAAGGATTCTTAACAACAGCAAATTCATTTAAAAGGCACTTTTTTTTCTTGAATGAATGCTAATGATGTAAAGAGGGTCCACTGTACCAGTTGATTTAAAAAAAACAACAAACAAACAAAAAACAACAAACAAACAAACAAAAAAAAAAAAAATACTCACTTAGCAGAAAAGTTTTTGCAAGACATTATATTCTAGAATTCATGCTTCAATAACATAATTATGTATGCAAGAAACTATCATGACATTAATTTAGTGGCAAAATATGAAAGGCTGAAAACCAAAATTAAACACATTTATCAAGGATTTTAACAGGATCGAAAATATAATTAGTCATGTTTTTCAATAATTTTAACAAAATTCTGGTGCACAGTGCTATTTTGACACCTGCCACATACAACTACATTTTAACCTTGATGCTTTGCATGCTGGGTAAGAATTTCAGCAGACGACATTTTGAATTTTTTCCCCAAAAAGCAAAGGGTTTGACATTTTATCCAAATTGTCTCCTACGAAGACAACTTGCATGATGAAAATAGAGTTTAACATTTCATGCAAACTGTCTCTGAAGGAGATAAGTTGCATAAAATGTCCACTCACTGCCCTCCCCCACCCCCCCCCACACTGTTCCTTGAAACAAAAAAAAAAAAAAAAAGAGAAAGAGAAAGAAAAATGTCATCCTTTTAACATCTGCTGATTTTGTCAATAAAATGCTAAAGATTAAAAAATTAGAAATCTTTATGTGCATTCATTACTCACAAAAACAGGGTTTTCAGAGCACTGCACACAGGTTTTGCTGAGGAGGAGTCTTTGGTGATAGTTCTCAGACAATTTTCTCCAGTTCACCATAAAAACATATGTTGTGGGCACTCATTAGAAGTGCCTCACTGAGGCACTTCTAATGAGTACCCACAACATGTTTTTATCACATAGTGGCCTAAATTCCCAACATTCAGCATGAAATATCTCATGATGTAGATGATCTACATGTATGCAAATGTGATAAATCAGTTATACCATGGTCACGCTCTCTCTCGCTCATGCATTAGCGCATCCTACATGCGCACTAACCATGGTATAACTAAGACTTATCCCAAAATTATCAGCAAATACTCATGCTTAACAAGTCCTATGACTGCAACTGGCTGTACACACTTATACAAATCATCTCTACTCTAATATGTCTAGCTTTCAGTATCACATATAGTACAAACATATAGTACAAACACTAAGAATGGTCTGGATGCCTCCATGGTTCAGTCAAGGTCTTCAGTATTTTTCTAGACCCCACATTCCCCACCCCACCCCTCGCCCCCCAAGAATGCCCTCATATTGTGAGTATATATTTTATTATTCAAACAAGTACCTTTGAGGGTAGAAATAAAATGCATAAATTTATATTAATTATTTCAGCACTGCTGCAACAAAAACAATATACACCACAAACTCTTTATAACACTATTGTTGGGGTCCATAACATAAACCGTGTTAGTTAAACAAACGTGTTATATCCAAACAAAAATTTATCTATAGCATATATTGAAAAATGACCATTTATGGTCATTTTTCAATGTAATCTATACATTTTTGGGATCCATCTTTGAACTGTGTTATACCCAAAACCGTGTTATAACGAACCATGTTATAAAGAGGTTGTAGTGTATGAATCCTTAGTGTGTGTGTGTGTGTGTGTGTGTGTGTGTGTGTGTGTGTGTGTGCGTGCATGTGTGCGTTTGTGCGGGAGGGAGAGAGAGATAAATATATTATCCATTGAAATATCAACAGCTGTATATATAGGCTGACAAATGCAAACAAACAAAAAGTTCCACGAATAATACCCAAACCAGAGAATATTTCAAGACAGACAAGAAGAACCATATCTCCACTAAAAAGCTGGTAATCAGATGATATTTGTGCTATAGCTAAAATACTAAATTTTCATAAAATTATTACCTTATGATGGACATAGCTCCAAAAAAGGTGATAATAGGTGATAATTTTGGATATTATTTATTGATTTTTGCAATATATCGTGTGTACCCACTGGAATTGCTTAAATAATGCAATTCTAGAGAGTACCCATGTTAATTTGGAGCAAAAACAACACACATTATCTTATGAACACTCCCTTTATCTCTCCCCTGAACATGTTATTAGAATATCATTTTCTGCCCTGTTACAAATGTAAGCAGACTTAAAGATTAACCTAGCAAACACACAATGTTGTTACAATGTCGTTGCAATGTTGTGACAATGTTGTTGCTACTTTGTGTGTTTGCTGGGAAGTTGCTTGTCAGAAATGACCTAGGAAGATAGACAAATATAAGGTAAGGTACTTTTTCATTTGGTCAGGTGTTGGTTTGGATCATTAAGAATTTTTGTAGATTCATTTTTAGAAGAGGAAAAAAAAAAAATAATAATAAATAAAGGTAGTGCCTCTATTAGTATTTGTATTCGTTGGCAAACAGTAATGCCACAACAACTGTGATTCCAGTAAACACAAAAACAATGCCTATTCAAATATACTGAAAATTTCACAACTAAAAACTGAAAGTTTTCAGATAATAATTCTGATATTTTTCATATTTCTGCTCAAAACATAGATTGTGGTACTCATTAGAACCACCTCACTGATGCAGTTCTAACAAGTACCCAAAATCAACATTTTTGAGCAGAAATAAGAAAAACAATGTATACCCCTGTAAACCCCAGTTTTACTATATAAAAGTTGGGTTTTATGGGGTCAAAATTATATAGGCATGGTTTCGTGATGTTTGCATATTTCTCCATGTAAACAAACAATGTGATACTCATCAGAAGCATATCAGCGAGGTGCTTCTGGTGAGTACCCACAAAATATGTTTTTGTGGAGAAATAGAAAAATATGCATATTTTTTTGGTTAAATAAAGTGCCTTATTTAGAGTAGTGAGAAAACAAACCCATCCAAGGACAAAGACTACACAATGCAGTCTGTTTCCAATATGAAACTAGGAGGGTGTCCCACAGAAAACTTGTATCACAGGGACACAGTCCAGATCATGGTTACTATAATCAGTAGCACCTATCTCCTTGCCTCTCAAGTTTTTGAATGGAATGCAATTTTCCATGTTAAATGCTGTTCAACTTTGTTAATCAGCCCTCTTTCAAACGATGCAGCCCAGATTCTATCACATTATGACACTTCATGTTCATATATACATAATCTCTGCTGTATTTTACTCTAATGTCATGTTAGGGACCTAGGTTAAAACCCTTAAACTGCCAATCACAACAATTGTCATCTGCTTTGTCATCTGCTTGTGATTTTAAAAGTCATTTTTGCAAATAGTGTGGACCTAGATCAGACTGCTCCTCTAGGAGCTGTCTGATCAGGGTCCACAGTGTTTGCCTGTATGCAAAAAGAGGTTTGAAAAGTATTCAACAGACGATATAAACAGACAACATTTTCAGATGCAGGTTTTCTTGGCATTTTAAGGGTTAAAAAAGTAATTTTGTATTGTATTGTTTTTCAGGGAACCTCAACCATGACAAAATCAATGCAAAGTCTAACAAGGGTATTCACTCTTTCCTTGTAGACTGCAGTATCAAGGTTTCCACATGTAACAGCCAAGAGTCTAATTAGCTAATTAGCAAGTTGTTCTTGGTTATTGCTTGTTACCAATATATGTCCGATGACCCCTATTATGAACTGACTAAAAAAATGGATTCAAATATGATGATTCACACAGTGTTTATAAGTCACACACACTCCTAATCTGGCAAAGACCTAAACATGAGACAGAAGACATTGACAACAATTAAGTGTGCTTTTATAAGAAATTTCATATATTTTGGCAAAAAAGGCTTCATAACTAACTAGAAAAGGCTTTTTTAGTAAAAAAAAAACAAACAAATGTCCCCAACAATGCTGCCAGAGTTGTCATTCTTGTAGGTGACACATTGTCCCATGCTGTTCTTCATTTCTACCAAGTATAATCAAAACACTGAGAAGGGTATTCGGGTTATAGAGCGGACAGGAAATCAAATTCAAACACAAGACGGGGAAATAACTCCAAAAGTAAGAAAGCAAGAGTTTTCATTCTTGTATGCAACATGTCAGCTCATCCTGTTCATTTCTACCAAGTATCATCAAAATATTCTGAAGGGTATGCATGTTACAGAGCGAACATGAAATCAAATTAAAACTCAAGAAGGGGAGATAACTCCAAAAGTAAGAATGCCAACGTTGTCATTCTTGTATGTGACACGCTGTCTAGTCCTGTTCTACATTTCTACCAAGTATCATAAAAATATTCCAAAAGTTTTTTGACTCATTACGAAAACATTCCTATTCAAATATACTGAAAATTTTACCTCCAAAAACTGAAACTTTTCAGATAAAAACTCTGATATTTTTTCATATTTCTGCTGAAAACTTAGATTGTAGGTACTCGTTAGAATCGCCTCAGCAAGGTGGTTCTAACGAGTACCCACAATCTTATGTTTTAATCAGAATTAAGAAAAATAATGTATACCCCTGTAAACCTTAGTTTTACTATATAAAAGTGGGGTTTAGGGGCGTCTAAATTTTATAGGCATGTTTTGTGATGTTAAGAGAGGACAAGAAATCAAGGCATAATCACTGTCAAATATAACAAAGGGAGACTAGATCGGGCAGTTGATGGCACGCCATCCCAAATCCCCAGGCTTCTGGCAGAAATTGCCCTTGTACCACACAGCATAGTTTTAAGCAACCAGGCAAAATTCTACTTGTATGTTATTCTACTCATCCAATTTGATATGCCACATGACCATGTTGTGAGAAACTTAATTTTTGACCCCACCCCACCCCCAAGTCCCACCCAAAAGGGTGTTCCTGGGGTCACAAAGTAAATCCCGTTCAATATGTTTTACATCTATCACTACTGAGTATATGTGCACATTTTCGCATAAAAATCTTTAAAATTGACTTTGAAATTGGAAACTGTTAATATTTGACCTTTTGACCCCTCCCCAGGGCCCCTGGGGGCAGGGCCAAAAATAAACATGCTCTTGCAGGCCCTACTTGTGTAAGCAAGCCACTCACCAAATTTGGTTGGATTCTGTCCAGCGGTTTGGGAGGAGATAACATAACGGACAGACGGACGGACAGACAGACGGACAGATGGCGCAGAGTGTCATTCTTGTATGCAACACACCGTCTTGTCCTGTCCTACATTCAACCAAATATCAGCAAAATATTCTGAAGTGTATTCGAGAATCAGAGAGGACACAAAATCAATTTCAAAAACAAAACAAAGGGAGATAACTCCAAAAGTAAGAAAGCCAGAGTTGCCATTCTTGTACGCGACTTGTCATCTCATCCTGTTCTACATTTCTACCAAGTATCATAAAAATATTCCGAAGGGTATTTACTTACAGAGCAGACATAAAATCAATGCATAATCACTGTCAAATATAACAAAGGGAGATAACACAAAAAGTAAGAAAGCCAGAGTTGTCATTCTTGCACGTGACACTTTGTCTAGTCCCGTTCTATATTTCTATCAAGTATCATAAAAATATTCCGAAGTGTGTTTGACTTATAGAGCGGACACGAAATCAATGCATAATAACAGTCAAATATAATAAAGGGAGATAACACAAAAAGTAAGAAAGACAGAGGAGTTGTCATTCTTCGACGTGAGACCTTGTCTCATCCTGTTCTACATTTCTACCAAGTACCATCAAAATATTCTGAAGAGTTTTCGAATTACAGAGCAGACACAAAATCTATATCAAACAAAACAAAGGGAAAAAACTCTAAAAGTAAGAAAGCCAGAGTTGTCATTCTTGTATGAGACACTTTGTCTCATCCTGTCCAAAAGTATATTATCCCTTGTTTCTGCTCAAATATTGAGTAAATGTCCTAAATTTCATCCACCAAAGTTACTGACAAAATGGCATTTTTTGTGTTGAGGTTTTACGGCCCAGTCAACCCATTAAGGTCACGCTGAGCACGGTCTACCTAACCACACTTTTTCCTCGGCAGGCTAAGTCCTCTAAACAGTACACATTCTTTTGATAGAAACTGACAACTGCCCTTCTTCCATCAGGGGAAATGAGGGAATGACCATAGAAAATACTTCACGATCAATCTCCACGGAAGAATGTTGCCAGACCTGGCAGATATTGAACTCACAACCTCCTGATCACCAGTCAGACGCACATCCAACAGCCACCAAGGCTGGCATGTGCAAACAGGGCAGGCCCAGATCAGACTACATCTGAAGGAGCAGCCTGAATAGGATTTACACTGTTTGCCATTCCACTATGTATTTTTAGAAATACAGTATGACCTCAATGGCTAAAACACGGATGGCTCGTTTACCGAGGATGATTTGAACTCTTTTTTCTGTCCCTATAAATTTCTTCCAATAGCTCAAGAAAACAAATATTTAATGATTTTTATTTTATTTTATCATGGAATTGTATGTTGTGTGTACTCATTAGAATCACCTGATTGAGGCAATTATAATTACACTCAACATACAATCATTATGTAGAAAACTGAAACGGTTTCCCAAAATTATTGCTATTTGCTTCCTGCACTGGTGCAATGATTACCCTAAGTGGCCTGAACTACCCATGTCTCAAACGATTTCCATGATCCCGAAGATGTTCAAGCCATTGAGGTTCAACGGTAACTACATTAAAAGCAAATTTGGGCCAAATAAAAACATAAAATGATAATACCCTGCCATTAGAGTGTTGTGGTCAGGTAATGTCAAAAATTAAAGAAATCTGGCCATAAGCAATCCCATACTAGATCTCCTTTATATCAATGCATGTACCAAGTTTGGTTAAAACCCCTTGAAATTTATTCAAGTTATCATCTGGGAATGAAAATATGTGCGTGTCTCGGGCAGGTAACTGTCAAAATTTGATGAAATTTGCCCATTAGCAAACCCAAACCAGATTTCCACAATATCAATGCGCATACAAAGTCTGGTGAAAATCCATTGACGTTTACTTAAATTATCATCTGGAAATGAAATACTGACGGATGGAAGATGAATGGAGGACAGATAGACACACTGACGTCCAATGTGAAACCATTATACCCACGACTATCATATGATGGGGTATAAAAAGTATGGTACAAAATTTTAAGCAATCTACCCTATACAATACTTATTCCTCTGTCTCATGTTATTATTGTGCAGAATTTTCTCGTCTAAAAATTTTACCCTGTGCACCATCTTGTGCTTTATCACGCATCCTTTCCAATGCAAGTTCCTGCGAAATAACCTCTATGCTTGGTGTGCCCAGCTTTACATTATCTTGCACTTTCTGTGCACTATCTTGCTCTCCAACTACACTACCTTGCACCTTCTGTGCACTATTTTGCTCTCTGACTGCACTATCTTGCAGTTTTGGTGCACTACCTTCTGCCTTTTGTGTTTCACCTTTTAGTGCACCATCTACATCTTTGTCTTTACTACTGTGCAATTTCTTAGCACTCTTTTGTGCTCTGCCTGGTTCATCAGGCACTTTAAGGGTGTTATCTTGCACCTTCTGTGCACCCTCTGGCAGTGCAGTGCTTTTACTTGACAAACCTCTTGAAGAGCTCTCTAAAGTTTTAGACAAATAGTAGTATCCAGACTGAATGGATAGCGATGATGACTCTGAAATGTCAGCATAATCACAGCTAAAGATAACAGTGTTATCCAGATAAATGTTTTTTTCTTATTTCTCCATAAAAACATATATTGTGGGTACTCATCAGAAGAGCCTCAGCAACATAATTCTAATGAGTAGCCACAACTTATTTTCATGGAGAAGTAAGTAAAATTTTGTTGCATTTTAGCTGAAAAAAAAAAATGACTTAATCCAGTGCTATGATAATTATACAAGACTAACATAAACATAATTAACAGCATTATATCTTATCTCAGGTATATCCTGTAACAGTATTATATACTATCTCAGCATTTCAGATATCTATAACAGTATCATATGCTATCAGCATTACAGATATCTATAACAGTATTATGTGCTATCTCAGCATTACAGATATCTGTAACAGTATTATGTGCTATCTCAGCATTACAGATATCTATAACAGTATTATGTGCTATCTCAGCATTACAGATATCTGTAACAGTATTATGTGCTATCTCAGCATTACAGATATCTATAACAGTATTATGTGCTATCTCAGCATTACAGATATCTATAACAGTATTATGTGCTATCTCAGCATTACAGCTTATCTTAGACTGTCTTACCATGGTTTTCCTATACTGGGTTTTAAAACTTGGTCAGTCTATAAACAACTTGTCCTGTTTAAGCATTTTAGCCTAGCGTCCCATAAAGGGACATCGGCAAACAATATATACCCAGATCAGATGCCACAGAATGTGGCATCCGATCAGCGTCTACACTGTTTGCATTAAGTTCAGAAGTTTCTATAAAATGTGGTAATAATAAAAACTAACCAGACACCCCTTATAAATGGACTTGTTCAAAGAGTTAAGGTAGCAGGGTCCACTAGGCTTAAAAGATTTAAGTATTTTAGCCACAAAATCGAAAAATGTTTCTCCAGTCATGCACATTCAGCATCCATGCAGTCTTATGACAGTCTTTGCTGCCTATCTGAGGAAGCCTTGTACTCTTGGTGCTCAGAAAAGACTGACCAGTCTGAGCATTTGCTGGGAGAATGTCATAGAGTATACATTGTATTTTTCATGTTGCAGCTCATTTTATGAATTCTTAATAAAAAGGATTACCATGACACTAGAGGACTAGAATAGGTGTAGTATCTGGTAATAATTCTGGGAAAAGGTTTCTCAGTTCTCGGTAAAAACATACTAGATACATTGTGAGTAATCATTAATCAGTTCTTGGCAAAATCATACTAGATACATTGTGGGTAATCATTAGTCAGTTCTCCGTAAAAACATACTAGATACATTGTGAGTAAATCGTTAGAAAACTGAGAACACCAGGAAATAATGCAAGAAATATTACCAAATACTCCTTTAACCTTTCTCATGCTGAATAAATTAAGATACCATGCCCATTTCCAATTTCCAGCCAATAAGATTATTTGATCTGGGCTTTTGATAGAAATTCACAAATTTAATGACAAACAGTGCAGATCCAGATCAGTTGGCTTCTTCAGCATGTCGTGCTCAGCAAGAGAAGGGTTAATATCAGGTTCTTTTGGACATGTTTTTGTAAGGCTAGTGATTCTACTGAGCTCAACAAACTATTGCCACAACATATCCTTTATGGAAAAAAAACAACAACAAATCATCCCTAATGGCCCTGCTATTCATAAACTGCTGAAATAAATAATGACAGTAGTGAAAATCGACTGAGCAGTAGTTAACCCTTGCCATTCTGAATAATTTCAGATGTCACACCCACCTCTAATTTTCACCCAATCAGATTACTTGATACAGGTTGTTGATACTAATTCACATACTTAATGTCAAACAGTAGAGTTCCAGATCAGTTGGCTTCAGAAGAAGCCAACTGATCTGGATCTAAACTGTTTGTAAAGGAAGGGCATATCTGGGTCCAGAAAGACCAGGGTTGATATCAGATAAGCAGTACTGTATGGTAGTTAACCCTTCTCTTGCTGAACATGACAAGCCCTGTCTTAGCAAACAGTGTAGATCCAGATCAGTTGGCTTCTGAAGAAGCCAACTGATCTGGATCTGCACAGTTTGTCATTATATATGTGAATTTCTATCAAAAACCCAGATCATAATCTGATTGGCTGGAAATTAGAAGTGGGTGTGGCATCTTAACTTATTCAGCATGACAAGGGTTAATATCAACTGAGCAGTACTATGGAAAGGGGTTTTCAAAGTGTATGGAACAGTGTAGCACAGAAAAGCTTGCACAATGATGGAGCCTGATCAATGCCCAAGTCGTTTCTCATACTCACCAGGAAATGTTAAACCTTATTTTCTCAAAAAAAAAAAAAAAAAAAAAAAATCAACACAGAGATCCATTTCAGCTCAGCTCTGTTAAAATTTATTTATATAAGAAAAAAAGAAAAAACATAAAAAAATTCATGCAACGATACCAGTAAAACATAATAAAATAATAAAAAGAAAATAAACAAAGAAAATGTTCTTTGAACATAAACAGTGAAACAGATATTAGCAGGCATTGCCATGTACATATATATATATCTTTATGTGTTTCAAGGATTGTTACCTAATTCCAATTAACACACAGAAAAAAAATGTGAGACAAGTTCCATGGCCCAGAAGAGCTGAAAAGGAAGAGTATTTGATAATAATTCTGGGATAATTTTCTCCAATTCTCCATAAAAAAAACATTTTATGAGTACTCATTAGAAACACTTCACTGAATTGTTTATAATAAGTACCCACAAAATATGTTTTAATGGAGAGGTAAGATTTATCCCAGAATTATCATCAAATCCTCCTTAACAAGTCCTACAATAGTCCAAGACAAGGAGCATCATGAAAACATGCCTATATAATGTTGACACCCTTAACCCCACTTTTATACAGTAAAACTGGGGTGTACAGGGATATACATTTTTTTTCTTATTTCTGCTCAAAAACATAGATTGTGGGTACTTGTTAGAACCACCTCATTGAGGTGGTTCTAAAGAGTACACACAATCTATGTTTTTGAGCAGAAGTATGAAAAATGTCAGAATTTTTTTATCTGAAAATGTTCATTTTTTGGTGGTAAAATTTTCAGTGTATTTGAATAGGCATGTTATGGTAATGGAATATTCAGAAGATATTGTTGTTATTTTTGCACAAAAGCCTACCTTGTAGCTGCTTACAGGAACCACCAATGGAGTTCCAGAGAGTACCCACAAGATATGCTTTGGCACAAAAGTTATCCTAAAATATCACCACAAATATTCCTCCCTCTGGACCGGAGAGAAAGTTTCTGTAAATAACATTTCAACTGTCAGCCTAGTAACTCTTAAAGCATCATTCACAACAATAAAATTGGTGATTGAAAGGAAGTGCCATGCAAGATAATATACCCAATATTTCATTGGTTTTTGATTGTGTCGAGGCTTAATGACACGTCAACCCTTGTGGGTCATTTTGTTGTCTCCCAGAGAAAGGGAGGAAAGAGATAGAAGAGATAGTAAAGGAGATGAAATAGAGGGACAGGGAAGAAAGGGGAACAGGAATGAAATTCAATGGTCAAAATTTAATCAGCTGTACTACATAGGAAGTATCTGCATGCATTCCCTTTTTCCATAATAATTGTGACTGGCATAAAAATGTATAAAGAAATTATTCCATAGCATATGATTCACATGAAATGCAAACCTTCATTCCTCCAAAAAACAATAATTACAAATATATATATATATATATATAAAAAAAAAAATTCAGAATGTGATTCGCAGCAATTTTAAATGGCACCTTAAGGGTTAAAATGCTCTCTGCTAATATACAATTTGGAAAACTGAGGACTAATATAGTCAAAAGAGATAATCAGTTAATAGCTTACCCTTTTCAATGCCTCTCATATCTTTCCCATTTTTGCTATGCCGACTGCTGCCACTAGCATTACCAGTCTGCTGATGCTGATGCTGCTGCTGTTGTTCTCGTTGACTCATTATCAGTTTAAACTGTAAATCTGCAAACAAAACGGATATTAATCCATTGTAGACTGAATAGACTCGCCCACACTATATATTGGAACAGTCCAATTTCAATTTTAGGTACATCTGGTTATGAGATTTAAATATTCCTAGAGAAAAATGGCTAAACTATTTGCAAACAGTGGAGACCCTGATCAGACTCCGCGTTGAAAAGGTCATGTTTAGCCAGTCAATTAACATAATCATAATTTTTTTCCTAGCAGGTGTAGTCTTCTAAGTGGTTAATCCTTAAAATGCCAAGAAAACTTGCATCTGAATATGTTGTCTGTTTATGTCATCTGCTGAATATTCTTGCAAACTTTTCAAACCTATTTTTTGCATACAGACAAACAGGGTGGACCCAGATCAGGAGCAGTCTGATCTGTGTCCACACTGTTTGCAAAAATGACTTTTAAAATCACAAGCAGATGACAAAGCAGACGATAATTGTTGTGATTGGCAGTTTAAGGGTTAACCAGTACTTGTGCACATACTTTCACCAGTAACTAACAATTGCCCTTCCTGAATCAGGGAAAAGGAAAGAATGACTGTAGAAATGATTTCATGATCAACTTCAACGACAGTTATGTGGCAGAGCTTGGACTTGAACTTGCAGCCCCTGTATCTGTATTAGTCTGCTGAATTTTCATATGATCAAACAACTTCCTTTGATGACTATGAGTTGGTATTTTACAGCTCTTTCAAATCATATCAAGACGATTGGTAGCAATAACAAGAGGCCCTGTGCAACGAAGCGACTTACAGTCATGAGTTCCTCCTGCAGCTGGATTTGAACCCAGAACCTTGTGGTCTCCAGTTAGGAGCCCATAGGACTTGTTGAGGAGAAGTATTTGGTGATAATTCTAGGATAATTTTTCTTATTTCTCAATAAATACATATGTTGTGGGTACTCATTAGAAGTGCCTCAATGAGGTGCTTCTAATGAATACCCACAACATATATTTCAATGCAGAACTGGAGAAAATTATCCCAGAATTATCACCAACTGCTCTTCCTTAACAACTCCAGTGGAAGCCACTCAAATATCTTTATTTTCCTTCTTGGGGCCCTCAATCTCCTAATGAAGGCTATGTAGTACCTCAGCATGTTGTTATAATGCATTTTTTTAACCAAAACTATTGGTATTTTTCTTAGTTTTCCATGAAAACATATGTTATAGGTACTCATTTGAAGTATTAGAAGCAGTATCCAAGGTGCTTCTAATAAGTACCCACGTGATATGTTTTTTGCAGAGAAATAAGAAAAAATATTTACCTGTTACAGGGTCCTTTGTGGTGCTGAGCAACTTACCTTTATTTTCCTTCTTGAGGCCCTCAATCTCCTCGTGAAGGCTCCGTAGCACCTCAGCATGTTGTTGTTTGAGGAAGATAATTGATCTCTCCAGGTACTGTATTCGCTGGGCTGGGTTTAGTTCAGAGAGATCCACCATCCTCTCATCGTCATCTCCGTGCTTGTCTATGATTGGCTGTAGCTTATCTTTGACAAACGGCTTTGGGTAGCCTCCCCTGTTGAGGGTATTGACACGTGACCATTGTGGTAAGGTGCTAACAATAATAAAACAGACATTATTTTACCAATTACTGTATTAACCTTTCCCGTTCTCTGGGTTTATTCAGCAGGTGACAATTTTTTTTATTTTTATTTTTTTTTTCCATAATATAGCATTTGACATTTCATGCAAATTGTCTCCTTTTGGGACAATTTCCAGAATATAGCATTTCACATTTCATGCAAACTGTCTCCTTTAGAGACAATCTGCAGAAAATGTCAATGTCTATTTTTTGCAAAAAAATAAGAAAAATATTTCAAAATATCATCTACTGAAAGTTTTACCCTGAATGCATTATAGACCTGAGCCAACAGTGCAAATCCAGATTAGCTGTACAACAAAAAAGATTAGCTCCAACAAAAAAGAAGTGTCCAATCTCAGTCTACACTCTTTGCCACTCATCCAGCAGTTTTTAGACACATTAACAGATAGTAAAATGGACTTGTTTAAATCTTAGGACAGGTATGGTAAGGAGCTATGGTGTCCCAGTATTTAGGGTATATATACATATAAGGTAATCTTTTACAGACAGACATATGCAAACCTCTTAAAACCAAGAAGCCACAAAAATGCAGCATCTGCTGTTTGCCAATCATGCATCTTGCAGTTTTTGGGTTGACTGTTTACAATTGAGTCATAGTATACAATTCTTTAACCCTTGCCTTGCTGAATAAATTAAGATGCCATGCCCACTTCTAATTTCCAGCCATTTAACATATACAGCCCAGAGAATGGCAGGTAATTGAATAATATTTTGACTATAACTGAAGGGTTTTGCCACTTCAATCATATACTGTAATAAGTTTCAACCTTTAATCTTGAATATATTTTGATGTTGTGTAATTTATTAAGAAAGAGAAGCACCTACCCCAATGGAGGAAGTTGATTCATAGACGTGAGGTCAGAGATCTTCTCCTGTACCACACCTTGTTTTATCATATCTCAGTTATCTCCCCATGACATAAGGGGCTTCAAGCTCTTTAGCACCAAGTTTCACTGAAAATTGAAAATAAATAGAAATTGAGACATTCTTTAATAACAACCAAATTTCATTGACTTTTCAAGTACACGTCTATCATACACAGTAAGACTGGTGTCAGTTTTAAACTCTTCAAGTACACATCTATCTAAGACATTGTCAGTTGTGAATTCTTCAAGCACACCTTTATGGTGTCAGTTTTAAAGGTTGCTAGCAGAGATAATTTTGATATAACCTTACTTTTTGTTGTCTAAAAATACTATTTTCAAATGAAATTAAGCTACCCCTAGTTTATCATAAAAGATCTGAGGACTGTGCAATAAAGTAATATAGGAGAAAATATTGTCTAAGTACACAGGTTTCCAACTAGGCTACATACATGTAGCCAAGTTAGATCAACGGAGGTAAAAATGTTATCAATTAAAGGAAATTAAAAACCAGTGTTTCTTCTATAAGAATGGTAATTAACCGTCACTTTCAGTATGTTGTAATTGGCTACAAAGACACATACTTCGTTTGGGATCACTCTGATGCACCACAAAAATACTCAGATGCAGATGTCATAAAAATGCTGGAATATCTGATCAACAATATTTTTGTGGAATTCGGTGGACAGATACTTCAGCAAACAATCGGTATACCGATGGGTACTGACTGTGCACTGTTGCTTGCCGACTTGTTTTTATATTTGTATGAGGTGGAGTTTGTACAACTTCTCCTCAAAGCAGGCAAGAAACACCTTGCAGAACAATTCAATTTCACCTACAGATATATAGATGATGTATTGTCTCTAAAAAAACACAAAATTTGAAGAGAATTTGGAATTCATCTATCCACGTGAACTTGAAATAAAGGAAACAATGCAGACTGCGGCCTCCTCCTCATACTTGGATTGTTATCTCTACATTGACAATGCAAAGCTTACTACTTGGCTTTACGACAAACTGGATGACTTCAATTTTCCCATTGTTAACTTTCCATTCCTGAGCAGTAATATCCCTTCTGCACCAGCATGTGGTGTTTACGTATCACAGTTAATTTGTTATGCCAGAACCTGTTCAAATTATCAGGGCTTCATGCAGCACGGGAAAGTGCTCACTACAAAGTTGTTGAGTTCAAAAAACCAAACTGGTAGCAACACTTAGAAAGTTCTATGGGAGACATCATGATGTGGTCAATCCCTACAATGTGACAGTTTCCAGAATTGTTTCTGATGTTTTTGCCAATGACGAGCCATAAGTAGATTTCCAAAATCCCGGACATACGCTTCTACCTATATTTCCTTCGTTCAGGCCTATGGGCAAAGCTTGCTTAACAAGTAATGCTTACTATCTGCGGGAGCCTGATTACACCCTTTATTCTGATCTATTCTGGGGTCCATGTCTGTTGGTCTGAACATTCGGATTCGTCATTCGTTTATGGATTTATGAGTTTGGATTATGGCTTGGGTACCATTACTACAACTACTTAAATAGTGATTATAATCTAATTTCTTTAAATGTTTTTAGTATATTTATATTTTTATGTATTTTTATGATAAGCATGTACATTTCTTTCACAATGACAGTACAGATTCTTCAGAACCTCAGTGAGTGCATAAATTATTTTCTTGAAACTTAGAGTATCATAGCACTTATTCTAATTAATTCTACGGACAATATAATCATCAAAACAACAGTACGGGAAAATCAGTATGAAACAAAAATGAAGCTCCTGTGATTTTCGTTATCAAAATTTGTTTGTGCTGCCACTATGTGACTCAATTACCTATCGGTAGTAGCATTAAAAGTGATCATCCACTTGAGGCCTACCAGGCCGATGAATGTTGTCCCATAAAAAACAAACCTACTGGCTAATCACTAAGCGGACTAAACCTGCCCAGTAAACAAAACAAACCTACTGGTTAACTGCTTAGAGGACTAAGCCTGTCCAGTTAAAAAAAAAAAAAAAAAATAGCTCCATTAATAGCAACCTTTAAACTCTTAAAGGTGTCAGTTCAGTTTAATACTTTTAAAGCAGACACCTGTCTGAAACAAGTGTAAAAACAATGCTTTGACTGACATGTTGTCAGTTTCAAAACTCTTGAATACACATCTACATGTATTACTGTGTCAGGTTTAAAATCTGAAAGTACATGTCCATCACAGACATACTGTTAGTTTTTAATTTTCAAGTACACATCTATCAAAGACATGGTGTCAGTTTTAAACTCTTCAAGTATAGGCCTGTCACAGACATGGTGTCAGTTCTAAACCCTTAAAGTACACATCTGTCTCAGACTACCATCTGTTTTAAATTCTTACCGTATTTACCATATGTATTTGGACAGACAGGCCTGAGCAAACAGTGTAGACCCAGATGAGATGCCGCAGGATGCGGCGTCTCATCTGGGTCTGCACTGTTTGCCACTCATCCATCAATTTTTCGACACAACATCGGGTAGTGAATTGTACTGGTTCAAATTTTAGAACATATATAGTAAGGAGTTGAGGTGTCCGAATACTTAGGGTAAATACAGTAAAAGACAATGTCATTTTAAACTCTTAATGTCTACCACAGACATGAAATCCATTTTTAACCCTGAAAGTGCACAGAATAGTGTCTATCTTAAATTCTTTAAAGAAACATCAATCAATGACAGGGTATCAGTTTTAAACTAAGTACACATCTTGTCTAAGACATGTCAATTTCAATCTGTTCAAGTACACATATCTCAGACATTAATATCAGTATTAAAGTCTTCAAGTACACCTACCATTGTCATAAAAAGACACCTTTTTTCAATCCCAATAAAAAAAGAGCTTCCAATAAGCAGAACAAAGAAATGCATTCCTTTGTAACTCATTTAGTACAAACATGCATCCACAAAGATATACTGTATCTGAGTAACACACTAATGAATTTTTTTCCTATTTTTTCCCCAGAAAACAGACCTGACATTTCATGCAAACTGTCTCCTAATTTTTTTCCCAGAAAACTGTATTTAACATTTCATACAAATTGTCTCCTTAGGAGACAATTTGCATGAATGTCAAAGCCTATTTTCTGACACAAATAAGAAAAATATTTCAAAATGTCATCTGCTGAAATTTTTACCCAGCATGCTCAGCATTAACAGGGGTCATCCTAGAGGGCGATTTGGGAGAAAAAGTCTCCCTAAGCTGACTAACTTCTCCCTATCTAGAGCTGAAGGAGAAGTGAAAATGTATAGAATGTATAGGGAAATCCAAAATTTGGACCAAAACTTCTCCCTGAAATCCTGAAATTGTCACAAAACTTCTCCCTATCTGAAAGTTCTAGGATGACCCCTGATTAATGCCATAAATTCTCACAAATCTGCTTCACAGAGAAACAACCTAAATCCCTAGTTTCTTAGAGCAATTTTATCTATAAAAATCAAGGTTATATTTACAGCACTGATTTATTTTTCAATAGCTTAAGTATCAGGTTTGAACAATTTTATCACAGTTAGACAGTCATTTTTTCTCTTGACAGTTAATACCAAGGACTGTATGATATTATCTATCTTGTTAAAAAAAGTACACTGTACAAAGCAAGTCCATTAAGATAAAGTATAATTTAATTTTAAACTTAAAATCTGAAAGATTAATCACAACAAAAACATTACATGCACAGCTCCAGACAGGAGGGGTATCTCAATATCTTTCTCCATGAGAACACACTGTTTGCTGGAGTGGAAGTTTATTGTCATTATCAACAATCATTCTGTCACACCCTAAGGGTGTCTGGACTGGATGCGATGGGGGCGGGGGTGGGGTGAGGGGAATTGACCCCCTTTATAAATTAAAATTATAACACTTTTTACTGCAGTATCATGCCCCTGACACATTTATGTGATAGTATATACAGACACTGGTGCCAACAGTCTTAACTCTTCTTCCTAATGGTCAGCACCAAGCAAAATACATGGTACCAGTTTTAGAAAATCTTAGGTATAACCCATCTGGGGATCAAACCAACAGCATCTTGATCAGAACTCTACCCACAGCCCTTTATAAGGCGCTTTTTTCAACCCAAAAGTATTGATATTTTTCTTATTTCTCCACGAAAACATATGTTGTGAGTACTCATTAGAAGTGCCTCAATGAGGTGCTTCTAATGAGTACCACAAGATATGTTTTTGTGGAGAAATAAGAAAAATATTTACCTGATACCCACTCTTATCTAGACCTATGTCTACCAAATGAATTTGAATGGAAACCTGAAAACACATGTGGGCACAGCTCATGTGCCAACAGTGAAGATCTATATAAGTTTTGAAGATAACTTAACTAATGACATCGTTAGTTTTGAACAACTGGACCCTGATCACATGCTGTGTTCTGTGGCATCTGATCTCGGTCTATACTTTGCACTGGGCTGTCGATCTATCCAAATACTTTAGTTTATTACAATAACTGATAGTTTGGGGTTAAAATCTGTTTTATCTGGAGATATGAATTCATGAAATACAACTAAAAATACCCTGCACCCAGATAACACCAAGATAAAGAGGATGACAGATTAAGATCTTAATTTACTTCCCTCTGAAAACAAAACAATACGAGGGTTGTGCAAGAAGTTCTGTCACTAATAGGCTTCCTCAGTTTTATCCCAGGTATATTTTAAAATGCTTCACTGCACTTGAATGGTGTGTTGAATAGCTAACGATACCCATTTATTTTGCGCAAATTGCTTTCCACCTGACCGAGTTATTTCAAAATGAAATAGATGCAGTCATATACACTGACCAATTTACTTGTTACATTGGAACATGGACCAGAAGACTGATATTCGTAGCTATATTAAATGCCGCATTAGGCTTAATATAGATTCAATGCAGATATTTAATGAATTGTGTGGTATATATGGACCTCAGACCATTTCAATGCAGATTTTAGGTGGGTTAAAGCTTTTAAAGCTGAGAAATTTTCTGTTGTAGATGATACCTGTCCTGAAAGGCCTAAAACCTCTGTTACCAAGGCTGACATCGCTGCTGTAAAGATTGTGGTCGAACAGGATGCGCGATTGTCTGTCAAAGATATAGCTAGTTGTACTGGCATATCAGAAGGCAGTGTGCAAACAATTCTTAAAAAGCGTTTGGACCTGAGAAAGATTTGCGCTAGGTGAGAAGTACCTCATTTGCTCACTGAGGAGCAAAAAGACATAACGCCTTAAATGTGCCCGGGATTTTTTGAAAACGTACAAAGGCTGTAATAGTTGGGTTATTCCTAACTTGCTAACAGGTGATGAAACCTGGGTGCACATGTTTGAGCCACAAAGAAGGCTGATAATTAGCAAAGGAAGGGAAAAGATCAAAAACGCCCATGTATTGCCAAGAGAACCATAAGTTCGAAAAAGATGTTGTATGAAATTTTCTTTATTTCAAGTGGGCCAGTCGTTCAAGTGCCTTGTCCATCTGGTCATACAGTCACTGGCCGATTCTACAAGAATTCTGTACTGAAGAAAGTGAAAGAGTTTTACAATAAGAAATGACCAAGCAAAGGATGGTCAGGAGACCACCTTTTACATGGCAACGCCTCCTCTCTTAAGTGTGAGGTTGTTTAGTCTTTTTTGGCTTCTGGAAAGGTGAAAGTTTTAAACGATCCACCTTATTCACCTGACCTGAGTCCCTGTGACTTCTTTTTATTTCCAAGGCTTAAGAAAATGCTTTCTGGAAATAAGTATACATCTAGAAGTTCTCTTGGCAGTGGTATTTATCAGTATCTCCAACAGATACCAAAAGAAGACTATTTATCTGCTTTTAGCGACTGGGTAAAAAGGTTACAAAAATGTGTTTCAGTAAAGGGGAAATACAATGTACTTTGAAGGTTTGTAATAAAAATATGTTTGATAAAACGTAGCACTGAAGTGACATTGTGACAGTGACAAAACTTTTTGCAGGACCCTTGTTTAACTGAGTCACTGAGATGAATCTATTCTGAGTCTTTGTTTGTGTTGATGTTTTATGGCCCAGTCAACTCACTGGGGTCATGTCAAGTTTGGAAAGTTTACATAACCACATGTTTACTGGGCAGGCTTAGACGCTTAGTCATCCAACGGTTTTCAAGTAAACTGTCTATTCTGAGCTTGTATGCTATTTTGAAGAAATTAGATGATGAATATCAACCAAAATGTGTTGATATTTTTCTTGTGTCTCCATACAAGACCAAATAAAAAAAAATATATGTGTTTAGGGTAACCTGTTAGAAAGAATATACGTAGGGTAGGTAGGGATTTTATGTAGAACTAAACTATAATTACGGTAAATGTCCTAAAAATTCGAACACTAAAGCATCTACTTAAATGACATAGGCAAACAGTGTAGACCCTGATCAGACTGCTCCTGAAGGAGCAGTCTGATCAGGGTCTACACTGTTTGCCATTCCACTAAATATTTAAAGAAACTGATGCATAAAAAGCAAAATGTAAGCCAAAAGAGTATGGAATAAAGTGGTTGAAATTTTAGAACATTTACCGTACAAAATATATTTAGAAGTAGCACCATGATTCAAATAAAATGTTACCGAGCCTGTTTGGATACCTTTTGGTGTGTCTAAAAGTACAGAATGGCAAACAGTGTAGATCCAGATCAAACAGTTTGATCTGGTTCTACACTGTTTGTTAAGACCTACTTGTTGGGATATTTAGCAGAAATATTTAATACGAGTAACACTTGAAAAAACTGCTAGGTTTCAACAGAAAAATTAAGTACATGTAGGGTAGGGTTACCCTAAACACACATATTTTTTTATTTGGCCTTAACAATATTGTGGCACTCATTAGAGGTGCCTTGCTGAGGCATTGTTAATAAGCACCCATAACATATTATGTTTTTGTGAAGAAATCAGAAAAAGTATTATTTTTATTTTGATCTCTGCTATTGATACTTTAACCAATACAGCTAGAGTTCTGGATACCTATTCATAAGTCGCGCTGACATGCATTTGTTTTGCTTTTGACTGTTCTGTTTAAGCGGACTGTATACACTTTCAAGGGAGCCAACTCTGACAAAATTGTTTCACAACCCTTCTGAAAAGAGGTCTACTCTAAAAAGAAAGAATTTGCTCTATTTGGGAGCAAATTCTTTCTTCTTAGAGAAGGCCCCTTTCAAAAGGGGCTAGGTGTGCAGGAAAGCAAACAGGCAGCCACTATAAGTTATCTTCCTTGTAAAAATGGCAGAAAATTTATGACATGTATCCAGTCCCTTAAAAGCCAGCTTATCTTAGATTATGATAATCTGTTTTGTATGAAGGCTATATTGTAAATACAGATCACCTGATAATGTATTGCGACAGTGTAACAAGCTACCAACTCTAAAAACTCCACAGCTCCAGATTAGAGGAGCATCAGCAAATATTTTTTGTTATGTCTGAATAAAATATATATTGTGGGTACTCATTAGAAGTGCCTCATTGAGGCACTTCTAATGAGTATCCACAACATATGTTTTTATGGATAAATAAAAAATTATCAATGCATTTTGGTTGAAAAAGGTGCCTGTCTGGTGCTATGTATTGTTAGAAATCAGTGTTCTAGCCAAGAAATGTATTAAGATTAATTTAGATTTAAGATTTATTTTCTATAAAATCTGAATTCAGTGCTATAGTATGCTACAATGGCTCTGTTAAGAGAGAACCCACTTCACACTGGGAGGTCACAGGTTCAAACCCAAGTTACACCAAATATGTTAAAAAAAAAGATGGATTCTTTGGAATAAAAAAACACACCAAATAAAAGAAAATGCAATGTATCAAAACAAATCCTGTTAATAGACTTTAACCCTATTCTTGCTGAACATGACCCTGTCTTAGCAAACAGTGTAGATCCAGATCAGTTGGCTTCTGAAGAAGCCAACTGATCTGGATCTGCACTGTTTGTCATTAAATATGTGAATTTCTATCAAAAAACCCAGATCAAGTAATCTGATTGGCAGGAAATTAGACGTGGGCGTGGAATCTTAATTTATTCAGCATGAGAAGGATTAACAAATATGATTCTGGCTCAGGATACTTTGCTTGGTTCACATCAACTCATTTTAGACTGAATAAGCTCCCATTACTCTATGTATCGGAACTGAATTTCAATTTTCTGTATAGATCATTTGATACAGCTATTCCTAGAGAAAAAATGCTAATATTTTTCAAACAGTTGCCAACTACACTTTTTTGGGGTGGCCAGACTAAAAGGATTAAGACAGCAGAGCCAGAAATCATAATTGGTTGCCCGATTGGTTGGCCAAGATCAGTGTATGTGAACACTTACACACAACAGTATAAAAGTTATCTTTACTACCTCACAGTATTTTAATTAAGGTTTTATGAACTATTGAGTATTTTTACCTATTTTTACCCACATATTTCTCATTTACATATAGTTGGGTATCAGGATTTTTCTTTTTGATAAAAACATGTTTCCCTGTTTTGTTAATGGGGTCAAGAATTTTGACAACTGGGTATTTATTTACCTTGTAAATTAAATTTGAATTGCTTTTCCCAAATTTTTATTTGGTAAATACCCAAAACAGCAGCTCATCTTAGGCACTGACCTTACACAGAAAGCTGATTTTTCTTCAGGAGATAATGTTAAGATCTTGATTTTTTATCTACATACATGTATCAAAGCTCCCTGTCTATGGCACCCTTAAGGCCAAACAGTTCAACACACAAATCAAAAATAGAGACATGCTTGCTGTGGCATTTTAGTGCATGTTTCCAAAAAAAAACAATTGCTTTTTAATGTGGCTGTAACCTTATAAGTTATAAAGGACACTTTTTTCCACTGTAACAAAGATTTATGACCAATTTTTTTTTAAATCTTGTTACAATGGAAAAGGTTACTATTTTCACCAAACTTTCATAGTTCTTATACAATTTATTCATTACTGTCTTGTTAAAATACTTGTTTAATGATGGAGTACTTTTATGAAGGTTTCAAATCACTTTGCTCTTTCTGAAGAGGCAGTGGGAAGTAAATTATTCCAAAGAGGTGAATGGTGTGGGGAAAAAATGAAACTAACACAGATCCAGACAGGAGTACTACATGTATCCATAGAATTATTTTTCTTATTTCTCTATGAAAATACAATGTATATGGTCTGGATACTCAATGCAAGTGTTTCAGTGAGACACTTCTGAGAAGTACCAACAACATATGTTGTTTTTGTGGAGATATAATAATAATAAAAAATAATAATAATCAGGGCCCAGTTGTTCAAAGCGCCGTTAGCTTAACAAGCTCGTTAAGGGTTATTTCGTTAACTGTTTTAGCGGATTAAATACACAATATGCAGATATTTTTTGCTGAAAAAATGTGAGTAGCTTTTGCACTGCAAAAGCTACTCACATTTTTTCAGCAAAAATATTTCAGCATATCTGCATATCACTTGATGTAAATTTTAACGAATCGTTAACTAACGATGTCGTTAGCTTTGAACAACTGGGCCCAGCAATTTTAGGTCTAAAAAGCTGCTTTATCTGGAGCTATGAACTTAAAGGGCATTTGTATATATGTGCATGCTCTTTGATACTGGGCATGACAGGATGCTGTGGTTTGTCTGGTACAACCCAACCAGGGATGAGTAGAATTATAAGGCGAGCGTTACATAGTGCTTCCTAGCGTTTTGCAATGCAATGGTACTTTGTGGCGCTTCGTAACTGTGTTTGGAGCTGACTCGCTGTCTGAAACAGAATGTCGCATAGCAACCAGACAAAACAAAATGGTGGCACCTGATGTAGTCAGTGCCTGTTTTAAGAAATTAAATGTTGTTTTTTTGTTATTGTCGTTCTTGGACGAAGTGCATTGTGCATAAATGACCATAGAACACAAAACCAAACGCTGAAGCAAGCACGGCTAGCTTTTTACGAGAAATTCTCAGGTTGAAAACTGTGTCATTTCGGCGGACATTTTAAAAAGTGCTCCCATCAAACAAACCATTGCATAGCAAGAACAAATTGCTATAGAGCACTACCTGAAAACGCTGTCCTTATGCAACTCACCCCTGATTATAACACAGAAGTCCGGGTCCAAGGACCGAACCATGTTAGTTAACCAAACTGTGCTATGTTAATGGACATGGTCCAAAATTAACTGCCCGAGGTCCAAATGACTGAATGAGGTCTCTTCCTTGCTTAGACTATCAGTTTTATGTTTTAACGTAAATATCTGGTGTTGAATTTGAGTTGGTTTGTTTGTTGATAGATTAAAGACCAGTTTCACACGATGTGCCAACCAAGAACAAAGAAGCATTCTGTGTGGTGTTTTTGTCTCAAAATATTAAAACACATCATTAGATTCTGCATGGTCAGTCTTATTACCCCAGGACACAGGAGAATACCGGAAGACACCCAACGACACCTTTATTTATTGATTAAATTTCCTTTCATTGAACAACAAAAATGCCTTACCATTCTGAAAAAGTATAAAAAGAACAAAATTTGGAAGTTCCATTCCGCTAATAATAGTTACACAAATCACTACACTCTGTATTTATTATCAATCAGCAGCCCTTCCAGTAATAGGTACCCCAGAACACATTTATTATTGCCATCATGAAAACACGCCTATTCAAATATATTGAAAATTTTACAACCAAAAAAAAAAAGGAAATTTTCAGATAAAAAATTCTGATATTTTTCATATTTCTGCACAAAACATAGATTGTGAGTACTCGTTAGAACCGCCTCAATGAGGCAGTTCTAATGAGTACCCATAATCTATGTTTTCAGCAGGAATATGAAAAATAATGTATACCCCTGTAAACCCCAGTTTTACTATATAAAAGTGGGTGGGGTTTCAGGGGGTCAAAATTATATAGGCGTGTTTTCGTGATGTCAACAGTGTTTATGTCAAAAAATCATAGAAGTTAAATGCATAATTTAAAGGACACAAATTGTTCAATAAATATAATTTGCAAGTATTTACCAACATTTTGTATGTAAAGGGCCTCAAATAAAGGGCATGCTTCACTCTACCTAATATGGTATACAGATAAACATGTAATCGTCATCCCAGGAATTTTTGTTTGTTCATTTAACCATATTATTGTTTCCAGAGTTAATGAAAATCAAAACTTACTATCTATCCATCAATCTCTCTACATTTTTTCAGAAGATAACAGGTATCTATTATCTCATTAATCTCATTAATACATATACCTGTAAATCACCTGTAAATGCGACATATGCAAATGCCAGCTTGTTTATTGATATACGTATATATATGCTACTAATTCCATCACAACAAAATGAGATTATCCCTTAAACTAACACCTAATTAACAAACACAGAACTGTCAATTGATGATACCCGAAAGTTGACATTCAGTGATCATTTTTGCTCTTATCTTTTTAAGAGAATGTTCAAATATCAATTACTTTTAAATGAATAAATACAGCAAAAACTTTCGCTCATTCTTTTTTTTATGTAACTTTAATATGTTAATGTGAACTTCCATTCTAGTTTGGTCTTTGATAGATTTCTAAATGCCAAACTATATACATTTACCCGTCAAAAATAGGATAAATGCAATATTGTACTTCATAATAGAAATAGAAGAATTCCAAATGCAGGCCGACTAACCCTTGAGCATATACTTAATTGCACTCAAACGCAAACACACCAACATTTAACATTTCAAACATTTCAGTGGAGATAATGTGAAGATGTTGAATTGCAACCAAAATAAATGTATCAGGCCCAGATTCAGAGGAGGTGGGGGATGGTATTCATGCTTGTCCCCCCTCTCCCCCAGGGATGTAAAATTCCATGCCCGCAGAGGAAGAATTGATTAATTTGTATTTTATAGTATACATAAATGTCTTTTTAAACAAAGTTTGTTTTAAGTTAAAATATACTTAAAACCTATAAATAAATAATGTCCTAGAGTGCCCTCCGGTGTCAGTGGTGTTCTCCTGGGTCCTGGGTTGGGTTATAAGATGAAACTAATTCTGCAGGATTTCTGTAAAGCATTTATAGAGATTCACTGGTTCCTGCATTTCATACAGTGTATTAGCATGAGAGTTAACAAACAATCTAAAAAATTTCAAGTGATCAAAATGAAATGTGCATCAGTATGTTCGGCATTGTAATTTACGTAAAGATTGATGCGTAGCTGCCTGGGCACTGCTTACATTCTGTCCCATGGGGGCATGTCCCATTTGTTTATATAAAGTAAGAACTTGCAAGTGTCAGCTGAAAGAATCATTTTGTAATGAAAACAAGACTGAAATGTGATATCTTACCAATGTAAACAAAGAAAAGATCTCTTTATTTTCCTTCACATTCTTTCAGCACAATAAAAATATAAGCTGTGATGCATCATCTGAACACTGACTGCGAAAAGTATTATAACAGAAAAACAAACACTAGGTTTCCAATTTAGTATAAGATTTCAGAACAACATGTATGATGGATGATAACACAGCATGTAAAACTATTTCATATGCAAATATTTTTACCCTGAATAACCTGTGGTTTCTATTGGACACCTTTGGTAATTTCCGGTTCCGTTTTCCGAAATCGCCCATAAAATAAGGTTTATTACGGGGAGTATTAACTAAATGGTACAAATTCAACTTTAATCTGTTCAGAAATAACTTGTAAATGGGTTAAAATGTACTTCGAAGACGATAACAATGTTGGTTGCTACCCACGCCACCATGTTTTTCTCTCCAAGGGAAGCAACTCCTCCAATATTCGTGTACTTGAGATTCGTCCACAGCAATTTCGCAACCACATTTCGCAACAAGTAACAGCTTTCTTAAAAGAAAAAAAAATGTGACGAGCCCTTTACACAAACGATAAATGTTAATATACCAATGTCTTTTTAAACAGTAAAATATGGATATATAATAGACATATCCATACCAGTATCACTTCCAAAGTCTGGTCATTGGATAATTCTGAATGATTCGGGCGGTTTATGTCGTTCCTCCTTTGCTCCATGCCCCACCTCACCTCACCCCACCCCCTAATAATCAATAAAAAAACCCTTTTATATCGGCTAATAACGTCACTACTTTCTCGGACCTAGTAATAGTGTATATTGGGTCCAAGCTACTTTGCATTATTAGAAATGATTCAGGTTCAGTATATATTCTCATTTCACTCTTACTTGTCTTTACCTCCGGTTTTGGTCAAAATGATATGGAATTGTAGCACATTATGACTCTTAATATAATCAACCTTCAACGCTTAGCACCCTAGGTAAAATTTTCAGCAGACGACATATTGAAATATTTGTCTTATTCTTTTTTTCTAGATAAAAGGATATCACATTTAATGCATATTGTCTCTAATGGAGACGATTTGCATGAAATGTCAAATCCCGTTTTCTGGGTAAAATAAGAAAAAAAAAAATCACCAATTTATCGTCTGCTGAATTAGCCAAGAGAGCGGCAAAGGTTAACAGCAGCACACGACCCATTCTATTCATTTGTTTTGTCTGGACTTAGCCTCGGGCAAAGACACATGGCATTTGGCAAACCCATTGGCTATATCTTGTCGGTATCAATATGTGTGCGAAAATATTATCAAACCATTCCGAACAGTTCAAGATTTATGGCCATTTTCGCTAAATGGCCACGCACGGACTCACTCAGGTAAAACAGTTAAAGCTGTACCATAGGCATACGGCCGTATGGGCAGTAGGAGTTACTGCTCACCGTATCTTGGGCTACAGCATATGAAAGACGGGGCCCAATGTTCTCCTTTTGCTACGGGCCTTAGCCGTTCCCCAAAGGCTATTCACTCACTACTGTGTAAACAGTTTTTCCAGCTGAAGGTCTGAAACGAGTTATGTACAGTTGACTCTCGCTATCTCGAACTCGCTTATCTCGAATAATCGCTTATCTCGAAGTGAAAATCTGGTCCCTGCCTAAACATGAAAATCTAATAACATGTAAAAAAAATATTGTGGAAAAGAGGAGAAATTGCTCCTAAGGAGCAATTTCTCCTCTTTTCCACAATATTTTCAATATAATTTTAAGAGTCCAATTATACATATATCTGTTAAATGTGGTTAATCGAATTAGTTTTTACTCTATTCTGCAAATCTGATATGTCGAAGTACGGATATCTCGAAGTATTTTAGAAAGTCCCTTGGAATTCGAGATAACGAGAGTCGACTGTATTAGTTGGAAAAATAAATGACAATAGCTGGGGTTAGTAAGACTAAACAATCGGACACATGACCATACTTGTCCCAATTCCAGTCTATTTTAACTTTGTACTTATTGATGTATCTGTAAAACTGCTGGCTGAGTGGCAAACAGTGTAAATCCAGATCAAACACCGCAACCCATCTATTCTACACCGTCCGGGCCTATCAGTCTAAATCCTTTGAGTATATACCCCAAACATAACCTCTCTCTTTCCCTCCTTCTTTTTCACAATTTTTCAGTTACAAACTAAAATTAAACATGTATATGATAACTACAAGTTATTTGTATCAAGATAAAATATGTCGATGTATAATATACAGCTGTGTAGTTGTCATACCCATATTTGTTCATCATAGTTGCTGACTATATTGTAAGATATATCAAGGGATGGTCCTCCCCGACCCTTGATATATCATTTGACGGGGCGAATAAATGGGTTACTGAATAGTAACTGAAAAAAAAAAATAAAAAAAATAAATCCTTTGAGTAAACGCGACAGACTAGGAAATCAGGGAAAAAAAAAATCAATGAAATAATGAATATGAAGAAAAGTAGATTGCACAAAAGAAAAAAAATTATTCACATGTGAATGTATATATTGAAGTCAGAAAAAGAAAAACAACTAAAAACAAAACAAAACAAAACAAAAAAAAAAAAAAAAAAAAAAACTGAGCCAACGCACGAGAAAACCCACAATAAGAATTGTGTGACCTGCGATGACTCAGATCAACCTGCACACTCGTGCAGTCTGATTAGAGTGTTCGCTGACCGCATGTGCCTTCTACAGCTCCAGGCTATCCAAAGAGGGATAAATAAGAAACCTTGACGTACTAGGTTGTTGTATAGTCTGATCTGAGTCTTTGCTGGCTACACAGGTCTTATTGTAGATTTTGTCGAGCGCTGTCTCATTACGAATAAATGAATTTTGATCATTATTACATACAATTAGCAACACATAAAGATTCTACTGAAGCTGTACATGTAAAACTTAAAAATACACAATAAGTCATACAATTCAAATAAAAGAAAGGACACAATTAGTAACTCATTGAATACAAGCATCTTAATCAGTGTCTTCATTATACTTGTTTATAAATAAATAAATAAATAAATAAACCCGTATGTTCCGCGAAAAAAATGTGTGTGTGTGTGTGTGTTTGTGTGTGTGCGTGCGTATGTTTATTTTTTAACTCTGTGTTTTGGACATTATGAGGACTTTGCCGGAATGTAGATCCCGAATGCTCACTAGAGTTTACAAGGACGTGTATAGTTCCCATGTTAAGCTCATACTTTATCTACATGAACTGGACATGCGCCGACCAGCGTTTGCATACGTTCAAATCGTGGAATTTTAAAGATACATTTCTTACCCAAGCAAACATAACGTCGCAGCAACATTTTTCGTAGTTTTTTTTAAAGATCACCTATATTACCCCATTTAAGCCCAGCGTTCCATAAATGGAACCTTTGCAAACAGATCAGACGCCACAGAACGCGACGTCTGATCAGGGTCTACATTGTTTGCACTTGCTACGGGAATTTCTATAATAAGTAATAATCCTAAAAACAAACCAGACAGCCCTTGGAAATGAACCAGTCCAAAGAGATATGGTAGAAGAGTCCATTCGGCATAAATTGGTTAAGTATTCGCTTTTGTTTCAGATTACTATCTGTTAAGGTGCCTTGATACACTTAGTTGAATTTGCGCATTTCTGACCAGAGAGACAAGTCTTTGGGCTCCCTGTTTGCTTTCTTGCACACCAAGTCCCTTCTGAAAAGGGATCTTCTCTAAAAATACAGAATTTGCTCCCTTGATCTCTTCTCAAAAAGGTCTACTCTAAAAAGACAGAATTTGCTCCGCTTGGGAGTAAATTCTTTCCTTTTAGAGTAGACCCCTTTTCAGAAGGGAGGCAAACGATTATGACAGATTTGCCTCCCTTGAAATTGTACCCAGTCCTCTTAAAGTCAAATAAATGAACCTTACATGTTTTACCTGATTTTTTTTAACCTTTACCATTCTCTGTACAGATTCAGCAGACGACTGATTGATGATAGTTTTTCTTATTCTTTCCCAAATCTACGTTTCGACATTTCATGCAATTTGTCTCCTTACTGTTATTTTCTGCAGAAAATAGGCTTTGACATGTTAAAACCTGTTTTTTAAGAAAAAAAAATCAACAAACAAAACAACAAAAAACAACAACTACATGTTATTTCAAAATATTGTCAGCTGGATATTTTACCCTGCATGTTATGCACCAGTCATTTAAAACTCCGGCCTCTATGGGCCGGGGATAGCGGGGACAGTGCCGTAGGTGTGCGGGGGTTTTATTCCCCCAAAAATAACCGGGAGATTACAGCCGGGCTTTTAGCCGGAATTTACCGGGACACAGTACAATGTATTTGCCGGGATTTATCTTCTCGCGAGAACCGAAATTTCGTTTCTTCATAGTGGCGCGCAAGAGCCAACTCGAAAGTTAATGGAATAATAATGCGTTATCGCCATAGGTAAGAAGTTTATTTAAATGGCCCAGTTCATTTGTTATTCTTCATTTTTGTCAACTCCCCTAGGGGCAGAGGCTTTTTAGCAGGGATTTTACCATAAATTTGACCCTCAGTGCAGGGCCTTTAGCAGGGCCTTGCAAACTGAAGAATTAAATGCCCCTCTATTCCCCAGCCGCGTAGGGTTCAGGACAACAAATCACTGGTGCATTAAGCATAATGTAACCATTTCTTTAGCCATTACTTTAGAGGACAGAGGAGTGCATAATTGTTGGGCTATTTCTTTTTTCTACAAGGGCGCCAACTCTTGAGTCTTAAGACTTCATGTTTGCTTTCCTGCACACCTATCATCTTCCAAAAATGGGATGCAAAAAAAAACAAAAAAAAAAAAAAAAACAAGAAAAAAAACAAAAAAAACAACAAAAAAACAAAAAACAAAAAAAAAAAAACAAGCAAAAAAAAAAAAAAACAAAAAAAAAACAAAAAAAAAAAACAACAACAACAAAAAAAAACAAAAAGAAAAAAAAAAAAAACTTTATCCTTTTAGAACGGACCTCTTTGCAGAAGGGATAGTACAATAATTTTCAGATTTTTCTCCCCTGAATGTATATTCACTCCTCTTAACCGTTGTATATTCACTCATCTTAACCGTAAAAGCGCTAAACACAACTACAGCAGATGACACATTGAAATATTTAATCTTTATTTTTTCAGAGAAAATAAGGCTGAACATTTCATGTGAATCGTCTGCCTAGCAAGCGATTCACATGAAATGTCATATTATTTTCTCCAAAATTGATAATATCAATTTCAGAATGACGTCTGCTACAAATTTGCTTAGTGCTCTAAGGGTTAACACAAGGTACATGTATATGATCAAACATGGAACCTTTCTACTTCATTACGGAAACACGCCTATTCAAATATATAGAAAAGTTCATCTAAAAAAACTGCAAATTTCCAGATAAAAAACTCTGATATTTTTTTATATTTCTGCTCAGAACATAGATTGTGGGTACTCGTTAGAACCGCCTCTAACGACTACCCACAATCTATGTTTTTAAGCAGAAATAAGAAAAATAATGTATGCCCCCTGTAAACCCCAGTTTTACTATATAAAAGTGGGGTTTATGGGGGTCAATATTATAAAGGCATGTTTTTGTGATGTTCTTTTCTAGGGAAGCTATCGGAAGAATTCCCTACGAATTCAAAAACGAGTTCGAATCGGCCACCGTAAACGAGCCATCGGTGTTCGAGTCATTGAAGATTTACTGTACGAGTACGTCGATAACAGTATTTGGAGACTTTAGTTTATGGGAACACAGACGGTGAGAGATGTCAGGAAACTGCAAACAGAAATAACACGACATGGGAATACAGAAATAACACCTTTACACTGGGAATACCCATGCACTGACCAGTTAACTCGAATATAAACGCGACAGAAAAACAGAAATCCGTCATCTGCTGAAAAGAAAAGTTTGGAGTGGGCGCGGAGGGGGTCGGGGATGCAACTTTTGTGACTGCCTTATTTATTGATGGTAATATCTCCCGGACAGTAGCACATAAAACAGACAAAGGTATAGTCGCCCGTGGCTGCATCTCTCGGGTCAGAAATCTCGTCTCCACTGTTGTCTAAATTGGTTGCCGCAGTAGAACCTGGCTTGTGAGACCAATTTCCATCACTGTCTTTTCTGTACCAATGGAAGTCCGTTCCCTCGTCGATAAAAAGCGCTACGACGCAGCACCCGTCACCTTCCGGATTATCGCCTAAATCCGTTAGACCGTCTCTGATAGCTGCCGCTTTCACGCTCTCTGCGGTCAAGTCCTCGTACTTCTCACCGTCGCCTCTTCCTGGCTGAGCGAAAGTCCCTGTCTTACTGTTCGTTGCGTAGTTATAGCAATTGTTGTTGCTTTTATCATCATTGTCATCATTCCAGTGGCCCGGATCATAGTCGGGACACTCACACTCGGTTCCGTCTCTGGCCAGTCTAACCCGGGGGAACGAATCAGCCTCCCGTTTGCGTCTTCCAGCCTATAATTAATGAACACCTCCAAATAGAAAAAAAAAATGCCTTATGATATATGCGAATAGCCAAAACCCTAGAGGGGACTAAATAAGCTTAGTGAATTTTCCGCCATTTGTTTTACAATGGAGGCAACCTTTGTGACTTCCTGTTTACTTTCCTGTACACCAAGTCATCACGAAAACACGCCTATATAATATTGACCCCCTTAAACCTCCCTTTTATATAGTAAAACTGGGGTTTACAGGGGTATACATTATTTTTCTTATTTCTGCTAAAACATAGACTGTGGGTACTCGTTAGAACCGCCTCGCCGAGGCGGTTCTAACGAATACCCACAATCTATGTTTTGAGCAGAAATATGAAAAATATCAGAGTGTTTTTATCTCAAAATTTTCAGTTTTTGGAGGTGAAAGGGGTCTGCTCAAAAAGGAGAGCTTTGCTCCCAAAGGAACTGCTCCCAAAGGAGCAAATTCTTTCCTTTTAAAGCAGACCCCTTTTCAAAAGGGACGCAATGCCATTTTGACAGAGTTGCCTCCCCTGAAAATGTATCAATTCTACTTAAGGGGAATAATTTTTGTGCGATTGTGTACCCCTTTATTAGATCGAAATACGTTTATATACAGTAAAATTGCAATGACTCGAACACCTGTGGGATCATGGAAATTTGTTCTGGACATGGGTAGTTCGAGCCATTGAGGGTTAATCATAGCGCCATGTCAGGTAGACTGGCACCAGTCTCCAGTGACTAAATATTTTTATCATTCTCCTGTTTGATAATCCACTAAAATAAAACCAAAAAATGTCATGACTATAAAGGCTGATCACTAGAGTGACCAGTTTTTATAATCTTGACATTACTTTGGTTTTATTTTAGTGGATTATTAAACAGATTATAAGGAAAAAAAAATGTTTAGTCAGTGGAGACGGGAGCCAGTCTACAGGTCAGGAAGCAAATGGTGATAATTAAGGGATGTCTTTTCGATCGTCTATGAAATAGTGGTATGTTGAATGTACTCATTAGAATCGCCTCGATGAGGCAATGCTAATGAGCACACAACATACAATTCCATCATAAATAAGAAAATAAGCCTAAAATATCCCTAATTATTTGTTTTCTTGAGCTATCGGAAGAATTCCCGATGGACTCAAAAACGAGTTCGAATCAGTCACCGTAAACGAGCCATCGGTGTTCGAGTCATTGAAGATTTACTGTACGAGTATTTGGAGACTTTAGTTTATGGAAACACAAACGGTGAAACTGTCAGGGAACTGCAAACAGAAATAACGCTTGGCACGGGAGTATAGAAATAACACTTTTTACATGGGAATACCCATTAACCAATTACTCTGATATACACGCAACAGAAAACAGAAATCCGTCATCTGCTGAATGAAAAGTTGGGAGTGGGTGGGGAGGGGGTGGGGATGCAAATTTTTTAACTTCCTGTTTGCTTTTCTCCACACCGATCCCCTTCTGTAAAGAGTTGTTGGACTATATGCAGAGTAGATCCTTTTGCAGAAAAAAGGAAAACAATTTTTACAGAATTGTCTCTCCTGGCCCCGAGGTTATAAAATTTTTTTCATGCTCAACTCAGCTGAGCATGAAATTTATTTTGCTTATAAATCTTAAAATACTGATAAGTTTTTAAAACTTCTTTCATGCTCAACTCAGCTGAGCATGGTCATCTGTTGAGCATGAAAAAAAGTTTTAATTGTTGGCATTTTTATTTTATGACCAAGAGAAATTTCATGCTCAGTTAAGTTGAGCATGAAAAACGTTTTATAACCTCGGGGCCTGAAAGTGTATGCGATAATGGTTTGGGATCATATATGATAAGGCGAGGATTCCGACTATTCAGTTATTAATCTGTTACCAAAATTTACATGATTTCACTTGTATGACCATTGCGTGTTCAGGCTCATATACATTTTAAGCTTCAGCACCCTGAAGGATAATCATCAGATGAAAATTACACTTCAACCTCTTTATAACACGGTTCGTTATAACACGGTTTTGGATATAACACGGTTCAAAGATGGATCCCAAAAATGTATAGATTATATTGAAAAATGACCACAAATGGTCATTTTTCAATATAATCTATACATTTTTGGGCTAGATATAACACGTTGTTTAACTAACACGGTTTATGCTATGGACCCCAACAATAGTGTTATAAAGAGGTTGTGGTGTACTAACTCTTGTCATGCTGAATGAATTCAGATGCCACGCCCACATCTAATTTTCAGCCAATCAGATTATTTGATCTAGGTTGTTGATACAAATTCAGATACTGAATGGCAAACAGTGCAGATCCAGATCAGTTGGCTTCTTCAGAAGCCAGCTGATCTGTATCTACACTGTTTGCAAAGGCAGGGTATATCCGGGTTCAGCAGGACAAGGGCTAATATGTTTTATACAGAAAATGAGACTTGATGTTTCATTCAGACTGAATGAAACGTCAATTAAGTCTTATGTTCGGTGAAAAATAAAGAAAACTATTTTAATCATGCAACATGGACACCTCTCTAATGTGCTTCTGCTTGCGAAAAGTGACTCAGTGACGGCTCACTATACAAGACGAGTTTGATTAATTATTTCTGCGGCTTTATACAAAGCCATTAAAAGAAATACAATGTACTGCATTTATTCAATATTCAGGCAACCCGCCCCAACAATTCACCAATTCATAAAGTGAAAAAAAAAAAAGGTCGGGGACAGGGTGGGATAAGGAATTAGAAATGATAAGGAAGTTTATGCGATACTTACAGCGGTCAGTATGCTTTCAATCTCGCCATACACGCCCTGATAATAATTCTTGTACGTGTTATCGAATGCGTTCAGGACATGTTGTCCGGACTGTAGAAGTGCCGACTCAAGACCAATGTCAGAGAGTCTTCTAACGTTGATGAGATCAACCGTTCCGTTGGCATGCGTCTGTCTGACAATGAAACCCTGGTACCCGAGCAGCGAAGGTAGACCCGTATCGCTGTAACATCGAAGTAGCTTTCTAATGTTGTCCCATTCTCGACCAGCGGGTACCTCCCAAGTTGGGTTCGGAATTCCAGAATATCTAGCTAACGTCACCTCGAGTTTGGCGTGTTTTGGATATCCTAAAATACATCAAATGAGCACTGATATATTGCTAAACAGTCCTTAGACTGGCCCCAGTCTATTACATTTTTTAAAAATACTCGTATAATTCTCTTTGGTACAGACACTTTAATAAAAACAAAGACAGTATTGACCTGCTAATACATACATTATACAGTATAACCTCAATGGCTCGAACCCGGACGGCTCGTTTACCGTGGATGATTCGAACTCTTTTTTCAATCCCTACAAAATCCTTCCAATAGATCAAGAAAACAAATATTTAGGGATTTTTTTCTTATTTTATCATGTAATTGTATGTTGTGTGTACTCATTAGAATCGCCTCATCGAGGCGATTCTAATGAGTACACTCAACATACAATCATTGTGTAGAAAATCGAAAAGATTACCCTAAAATATCGCTATTTGCTTTCTGAACTGGTGCCATGATTAACCCTCTATGGCTCGAACTACCCATGTCTCGAACGAATTTCCTTGGTCCCAAAGATGTTCGAGCCATTGAGGTTCGACTGTATAGTACTAATCGCCTCTGCTACATAAGCTTAGAATGTCTTGGTTTTATTTAAAATGGTGTCCATATCAATGAGAGTATGATAAAAAAAAGTAATATTATTTAGACACGTGGAACTGGAGCCAGCCTAAGCAATTCTACCTAGCTAGCATTCCACATAAATCTAAATTGGATCGTTATCGGCCCCACGGGCCGATAGCGGTCCAATATAGATTTAAGTAGAATGATACCTTGGTAATAATAAAACAGTCAAACAGTAATGAAAACATAAAGTATGAACCGTGACTACAAAACGAATTCACTGAGTGTAGACAGTATTTTGTTAACCTTAAAGATTGAATTAGGCTTCCCCAAAACAGGAAAACTGATAAATACAAGCAGGATAGTTCCTTTATTATTGGGGTCCATGGAATGGCATAGCGTTATAGGCAAATAACGTTAAATGAGATAAAATATTTCATAATTTTTCAACCAAAAAGAACTGACAGCTTGTCTTCGGCATGGCAATATATGTTATGGGTACGCATTAGAAGCGCCTTACTGAGGTGCTGCTAATGAGTACCCACAATATTACTCCATGAAACATGTGTTCCGGGAATTCATTTGATGCGACTTGATTCCATAAAAGCATTTTTTTTGTGGGTACTCTTCAGAAGCGCCTCGGCTCTGCCTTTCTTAGAAGGTAGAGGTGTCAAGCGTTTTACAGCTAAGATATGACATGAAAATGATATCGTGAACACTTCAGGGTTATACAGTTCAGAACGTAAACACGTAAAACCTCAGTGTGCCAACATCACGAAAACGTATCTATATAATTTTGACCCCCTTAAAACGCCACTTTTATATAGTAAAAATCGGGTTTACAGGGGTATACATTATTTTTCTTATTTCTACTCAGAAACATAGATTGTGGGTACTCGTTAGAACCGCCTCGGCGAGGCGGTTCTAACGAGCACCTACAATCTATGTTTTGAACAGAAATATGAAAAAAATATCAGAAGTTTTATCTGAAAACTTTCAGTTTTTGGTAGTGAAACTTTCAATATATTTGAATAGGCGTGTTTTCGTAATGAATATGAACTCTATATAAAGCTAACAAAGCTTTAAAAAACAACTAACCGTTTCTTCATGATGGATGTGCTTTGGTAAAACATTAATCAGAAGACAATTATTGAAAATGCAACCATGGTGGATTAGTCATCAATTTGCTGAACCCATAAACGAAAATAAAATAAAAATTCTTTTATTTCATGCTAAAACTTTGCTTTTGAGGGATAATACCCATTAGATAATTTAAAATATACATGTCTATCGTAACGTAGTATAGTCTATGCGGTTTTTTTTTTCCCCAACATACTTTTACTGCTTCGAAGAAAAAGAAACGTAACCGTGAAAACACAATATTGCATATTTTCTGAAGCAAGCATAGCGATAATGAAAAAGAAAGAACGAATAAACAAATACAATCTGAAAGAAAAACTGAACTAACCTTACTCTGTTTCGATATCATATTGATAAATATTCTGTATTCTCTAAGAGTATGCTTGCCCCAAAGTCAGATCATGAAAAATAAAAGCGTTTGAAACGAAAGTAGGTGTTTGTAAGGAATAAATTAATATTAGAATTAAATATAAAGTTTTTGTTGTTTGCTTCGCGTATCGGCGCTGCCTCTATGTGACTCAGTTGCCTGGCAGCGTTAAAAATCTGAAAACTGAAAACTGAAACATCGCGTATCTAAATAATAAGAAAAGAGCAAAAGTTCAATAAAAAATCCATCAACTTACCTTCAGCAAAGCTGCAACAGAAAGAGGATCAACAATAACCAAATAAACACGACAAAATACGCACATGACATTTTACAGCTTTTTCTCTGATGTGCCTTATATTACCTTACAATTTAGTGGACTGGCTACATTTGGCAGATAACATGCCATTTTTTACAAGGGAGACAACTTAAGAGACTTCTGGGTTGCTTTCCATTACGAAAAATGCCTATTCAAATATACTGAAAATTTTACCACCATATTTTTGCTCAAAACATAGATTGTGGGTACTCGTTAGAACCGCCTCGGTGAGGCAGTTCTAAAGAGTACCCACAATCTAAATATTTGTTAGCAGAAATAAGAAAAATAAAGTATACCCCTGTAAACTCCAGTTTTAATATATAAAAGTGGGGTTTAAGGGGGTCAAAATTATATAGGCATGTTTTCGTGATGCCAGCATACGTATCCCCTTCTGGAAAGTAATCTACTCTAATTTCACTCCTTTTAGAGTAAGAGTAGACCCTTTTTCAGAAAGATACCAAAAATAACTTTAGTGTAGTGACCTTCCCTGAAAGTGTACCCCTTTCTCTTTAGGCTTCCATTTCATTTGTTTTGAAAATAGAGTTTTGTTTAACTCGAGGCTAGCGTCGCATAACCCAATACTAGTGTTGTGCCGATTAATCGAAATAATCAAAAACTAATCGGATGAGCTTACTATCAGCAACTATCGATATGTTTTTCACTATCGATTATTTGAAATTCTATTTTTAGAAACGTGGGCCAAAGGTCACATGATGAGTCCTACAAATTAAGAGTATTATGAAAGACTCATTGACCAGAAACATGGCAGCAAAATCTGCTTTGTCTTGAAACAACCTATATCTTAAATTACCCCAGCTATGCTATTATATGCTGCTGCATTTTAAGTAATATAGAAACATAAAGCGCATATGCTATAATGATTTATTATTTGACGCCAGTTATTGGATATCCGATTGTATAATCGATAATCAATCGGTTTTACTTTCCCGATAATCGATTTTGATTTTCCTCTCCGATTCCCAACACTGCCCAATACGACACATGAGCAGATTCAGTAAATTGAGTCTGCTGTTCTCATTTCTACGGTAGTTTACAAAGGGTCCTCTTTCTTTACAGAACATATTTGACTTTATATCAGGTGTTAAGTTCTGTGCGGTGGCTATAATTATAAGACATCTCGCCGTTCTTCAAAATTAGTGTAGATTATATTTTCTGGTCCTTTGAGACCATTATTGTCCTTTTGACATCACTCGGAAAGAAGTTTTTTTTTTTTTTGCTTGGCGTTTTATTTTAAATGAAAATATTTTGTTCTGATTGACCATTTCTTTTCAGAAACCATTTGTCTTTTCTGTTTCTGTATTTTGTTTTCAAATATGTACCCGAAAATTAAATTTGCGACCAAAAATTGGTCCGACGTATGCAATTTCTATAGTAAAGTGATTTTTTGGAATTTTTGTCTAAGAAAATATTTTTTATTTTCTTTGCTGAATTTAAATTACTGATGTTTCTCAACAATATTATGAAAATTTCAGAAAACTCAAAATTTATGCGGCCGCAACACGTGTTTAAATTTAGAACAAGGAAATATCAGAATTTAAAATAACGCATCTGATCAACAATGCCGATACATGTATCCATTCGAATTCAAATTTACTGGATTCAATTACGAATAAATAAGGAAAATAACTCAGGGTAAGTCATATGCCAAGTGTCTTTCTTACTATCAGGATAGCCTGTCAAAGACAAAATGACCCGTATTAGGCGATGACCCAGAAAGGGTGACGTGACTTTATATTGTAAAATTTTTGATAATTTCCACATAAAAATTTCCTTACCTGCAGAAAGCTAGAAACCACAGGAACGCAGCATGGAGCATCATTGTTTGTGGTACCCTGGAACATATAGTTTATGTATTAAGCACACGATCTCTTTTCCACAAGATTCTATTATATACTGTGCCAGTGGAGTCCCTGCAAAAAAGCAAATCATCACGAAAACATACCTATATAATTTTGACCCCCTTAAACCCCACTTTTATATAGTAAAACTTGGGTTTACAGGGGTATACATTATTTTTCTTATTTCTGCTCAAAAACATAGAATGTGGGGACTCGTTAGAACCGCCTCGGCGAGGCGGTTCTAACGAGTACCCACAATCTATGTTTTGAGCAGAAATATGAAAAAATAGCAGATTTTTTTTCTCTGAAAATTTTCATTTTTTTGTGGTAAAATTTTCAGTATATTTTGAATAGGCGTGTTTTCGTAATGACTAAAGAACTAGCCCGTGTAGCCATGTAGTCTGGTCATGGTCTTAGCATTCAAAGATTAGGTTCACTTTACTCTATGGACCCTGAATATTTGGACTCCTGGGCCCAGTTGTTCAAAGCATCGTTAGCTTAACGAGCTCGTTAGTGGTCAAAATGTTAAGTGTTCTAGTAAGTACAATATCTAATTCACAGGTATTTTTGCTGAAAAAAAATGTGAGCTACTCACATTTTCTCAGCAAAAATATTAGCATATATGCCATATTTAATGATCAAAGTTTTAACGATACGTTAACTAACGACATCGTTAGTTTGAACAACTGGGCCCAGGATTTATTACACTGTACAAATTCTAAAATGAACAAATACGTTTTACCACCTTTTCACTTAACTAAAAACTGCTGGACGAGTGACAAACAGTGTGTTTCTTGATGAGACGCCACTGCGGCGTCTAATCTGGGTCATCGTGTCGTTCCGAGTACTTAGGGTAAATATTAGACTGGCTCCAGTCTCCAGTGACTAAATATTTTTTCTTATTATCTGTTTAATAATCCACTAAAATAAAACCAAACATACCAGAGTAATGTTAAGACTATAAAGGCTGGTCTGTAGTGACAAGCCTTTATAGTCATGATATTTTTTGGTTTTATTTTAGTGGATTATCAAACAGGAATATGAGAAAAATATATTGTCATTGGAGACTGGAGCCAGTCTAGGTAAATATCGTTATTCAGAGATTCTGTCCAGGATAACTCGAACAATAGCATCGCTTGCAAGGTTGAAATGAATACAGAAAGAAGATCTGTTCCCCCCCCCCCCGCCCCCCTCCCCCCACATCCCGCTCGCTTACAAGAAACTGATCCATCCCTTATCACACCTCCCTCTTGGATACGGAGTGCAGAATTCAACAAAGCTTTAAAAAATGAAATAATACTCCTTGAGGTTTCTTTTTAAATTTTATTCTTTTCTCGAGTCTCATGTTTTCCTTTCTAAATTCACATTCAGCCGCACAAGTGATGCGGTTGTCCGAGCAAGCCTGGACAGAATTTCTAAACTACCCAGCTAGCATTCTTTATAAATCTATAGCGGGCCGTTATCGGCCCGTCAGGGTAGCTGACGGGCCGCTAACGGCCCGCTATAGATTTATAAAGAATGCGTACTGGGTACCGTATTTAAGAGTGTTTTGCGAAAAAAAAGGAACTTTTGAAAACGGAGAACGCACCAAAGAAACGAAAACAGCAGCGTCGGTTTTATTTAGGATTATCATATGCATCGGGTGATTCGACAAACTCGCTGCAAACCCCCTCTACCATCGATCTGACCAGAACCCTGTTTGCCCGATGATCTCAAAGGAAAAGAAAATATTAGCTATACTTTGATAAATTCCGGCGAGTCGTTTGACGACCGCCACACAACGCTTAACACCAGCTGTAGTGAAGTCAAATATGTTATGTGAAAAAGGAACAATGGGCTTTCACTAAAACGTCTCCCTATACTTCACTATAGTGTAGTTTATGTGTTCTTGTCTTTTCTGATCATTGAACCAATTGCGAGATTTTTTAACTTATACGAGGGTCACTGATGAGAACCAAATGGCCGAAATTAGCTAGTCTGACCCAGAAAACGACACTTTAGCTGTTTTCTGTTTTGTGAGTGTGTTCATTGCTCTCAGTGGTCAATCCTTTAAGAATCTATATTTTTCATTAAGCATTAAACATATTAACATTTAACATATATAGCCCCAGTCGATATGTACATGTCTCACCACCATAGAGCTGAAGATGTTTGCATATTGAAATGGTTTAGCGCTCAGGTGAGCGATTCAGGCCGACTTGGATCTCTTTCATTTTTTACGGCTGAAAATTACACGGTATATTTAAAAAGCGATTTCGCAATTGTTATTAGCCTTCTGAAAAATAACACACATTTTTTCTTAATGATTTTAATTGCTTTAAGCACAGAAAGCAGTTCTTCTCTGGTTTAAGAGAGTAAGTCGATTGGTAATATCCGGCCTAACTGCATACGCTTTTAACATAACTAATTACTCCTTTAAATGTGTCATGACGGGAAACAAATTTCTGAAATGGCGACATAGGAGCTGCAACGTCAGAAAACGTACGTTCTGACAAGTGCGCCCAACGAAGACTCAGATCAGCCTGCTCATCCGCGCAGTCTGATCAGAGTCTTCGTTGTCCGCATGAAGAAACTTTGAACCCTTCGCTATCCAAAATGCGCCCAGTGAAGATTCAGATCAGACTGCGCGAATGCACAGGCTGATCTGAATCTAGGCTTGGCGCACATTTTCGAAGGTACGTTTTCTGACATTGCGGCTCATTTCTTGACATGCCGACAGTTATGCGATATGCTTCTGCCGCAATTGCCCCAAATATTCAGGCACCATTACTTCTTTATCAGCCAAAGTGTTCGCAGATGACAGTGTCATTAAAGAGTGTCTCTAGCTCGTACGACTCTTTGCGGGATCAGTTGACAGCCTGGGCCCAGTTGTTCAAAGCTAACGATGTCGTTAGTTAACGATTCCTTAAAATTTACATCGAGTGATATGCAAATATGTTGAAATTTTTTGCTGAAAAATGTGAGTAACTTTTGCAAAAGCTACTCACATTTTTTCAGCAAAAAATTTCAGAATATTGTGTATTGAATCCACGAAAACAGTTAACGAAATGACCCTTAACGAGCTCGTTAAGCTAACGACGCTTTGAACAACTGGGCCCTGGTTAGATGTTTGGCTCAATTTCTGCTTGATCAAGTATCAATGTTTGCGTGGCAGTGTTTCAGATTGCGATATCTGCAGATGCTAGTATTTTTTTTATCGAAAAAATTGAACTAAGGCAAAAAACACAACAAAACAAAACAAAAAACAACAAAAACGTGATTAGTTTACCATGTCCTTTTCGGTAATGGTGTCTGGAAAGAGAGAGAGAGAGAGAGAGAGAGAGAGAGAGAGAGAGAGAGAGAGAGAGAGAGAGAGAGAGAGAGAGAGAGAGAGAGAGAGAGAAACGTATGCAGATATCTGCAAAATATGTTTGGAACTCTTAGCATGCTGGGTAAATATTTAACGACATTTTGAAATATTTTTCTTAGTTTTCCCAGTAAACAGGCTTTTACATTTCATGCAAATTGTCACATGAAATGATGTGAAAGCCAGGTTTCTGGGAAAAATAAGAAATCTTATCACCAATTCGTCGTCTGCTGAACTTACCCAGGGAGTGGTAAAGGTTAAACCATTATTTTTAGAATAAAAAAAAAATAAATAAATAAAAAAAATAAAAAAAAATAAAAACGACCCTATCAGTACTCTCAGTGCTTTGATTGCTAATATCTTGTTTACTATATTTTTGGCTACCTATACGTATTTAAAAAAAACAGACAATACTTCCGCATTCTACCTATTTATGGCAAAGAACTATGTCTCCGAAATCACTAAATTTGGCCTTGATCATATAAACAAATAATATAATTACGTTTTAATTAAACTAGGCAAAAGTTAAAGTGAACCCTTGAAAATGCATCCATGCCTCTTTAGGTGAATAGCTCTATACAAATCAAGGAGAGATCTTTATAAGTTGAAAATGTCACGAACATATCTGCCTGTCTTTTCCAACGGAGACCTCTGAAGTAGAAATCAAATGACTTCCCTGATAGATCAGTCCCTTCCTTCTCAAAGAGGGACTACTCTTCAAGAAGAAAAAAATGCTCCCAAGGGTTTAAATTCTTTTCTTGAAGAACAAATCTTCTTAACTCTAGACCTGCTGAACCCGGATATGCCCCGCCTTCGCAAACAGTGTAGAGCCAGATCAGTTGGCTTCTGTTTGTCATTCAGTATGTGAATTTGTATCAAAAACGAGGATCAAACAATCTGAATGGCTCACAATTAGAAATGGGCGTGGCATCTTAGTTTATTCAGCATGATAAGGTTTAAGAAGAGTGGCAAATGCTTTTTGATGAGTTTTCTTCCTTAGTGGCGTATTCCCGCCACAACCGCCGCCCCAGAAACACGGGTTTAGTGAATATCACAGAGAATCTTAAAAGTGTTTTAGACTGCTTGGCTCCCCTCCGCTGATGCAAGAAAGACAGCTGTCAGTTTCAGGCTGGTGAAAGAATATGCACAGGTACTGGTTAACCGCTTAGAGGACTAAGCTCGTCCAGGAATAGTGTGGCTAGGTAAACTGACCGGCTCGTTATGATCTTAAGAAGTTGACTGGGCTGTAAAACCTCAAGTCAATGCTTCTGCAAACAAAAGGAGGTCTTAGCATAATAATATACAATTTTTGTAGATAGTTTATTTTTGAGACTGTCATGATTGCTTATGAATTCTTGGGAACGTCCAACTCTGTATTATGAAAGTAAAATTTCCATTTTTTTCTGGGAAAATTATGAAAATATTCCAAAATGTCGTCTGCTGAAAATTTTATACAGCATGCTAACGTTCATGTGTGTAAATCAGACATCGATGAAAATCATATGCTTCTGCAAACAAAAGAAGGTCTTAGCACAATAATATACAATTTTTGTAGATAGTTTATTTTTGAGACTGTCATGATTGCTTATGAATTCTCGGGAATGTCCAACTCTGTATTATGAAAGTAAAATTGCCAAATTTTGGTATCCAAATGATCCTGAGAACTTCAAAAACTTAGCAAAGAAAGTAAGTATCCAGTTTCCAGTAAACATTCTAGAGAATGTACTTCTGTACTTCTTAAGATATTCCATGATTATGGTTTGCGAGACATTAGACTACAATATGCTAAAACAGGGTCATCAAAATTTCAATTTGGCAAGAGATATCTACGCAGCACCGATTTTTAGTAAATTTGTTACTAAGGTAGGTCTGCGCATGCGCAGGCATATGTTTTTTTTTTTTTTTTTTTTTTTTTTTTTTGCAGTTAATACTTTACAGTCTAGGCACCAATAAAATCATGAGAATGACTTAAATTAAATCAATTGATTCTCGCTAATGAGGTTTGAAAACGCTTTACTTTAAAATTATCTCCCTTGTAATTAAACATATAGAGATTTTTGAAATGCGATTATTTCTTTACGCATTCATTAAATTGGTCCTTTTTTTTCAAATTGTGTTCCTTACATTACAGTCTTTATTGTAGGAATGCAACTTAAGAAGAAAATGCATTCTTTCGGCAGTTATAGCAAATTGAATTTCTTATGGAAACGCTGCTATAACCGGAATTTGAACAGAAAAAGTCAAAATTAGCATAATCTTTGCAGTCTTGATACACAAGACAGAAGCAATTACTGCACTGCATATTTACAAATATCGGTCCATCAGTGTATGATATGAGATATTGTTCACTTAAATTGCGGTTTCATTACATAAAAGCATTTTTCTGCTGGCATTAAAATCTGTGATTTTCAAAATTTTCATCTGTAAAAACAGAAAAGTACCCTTTTTGCGTTTGAAGTAAGCGTACTATTCATTATTGAATCAGCATTTCAAAATGGTCTGACCTACCACATGGCCAGATGGTTTATGTTTCAAAACATGCATTAGACAGAGATGAAGTTTCATCCTTGCTCACTCGAGCATGAAAAATGTTACATTGATACTTTCTTTTTTTGCTGAGTATATAATACACAATATCTGATGGGCCATTCAGAAAAATCTAGTATAATTATACTTTTATAATAAACCCATTGTTTTTTCTTCGCAAGCACAGTTGCTCAGTGGCTATTTTGTACAACGGATGTCTCTGTGGCCGCAGCCGGCGTGTGTTTGAAATCCTTCTCTAACCAGTAAAGTGCATCATATGCCATACAAATGTTTAACGCTTAGCACCCTGGGTAAAATTTTCACAGACGCCATTTTGAAATATTTTTTTCTTATTTTTCCCAGAAAACAGTTTTGACGACAATTTAGAAAGAAAAAAAAAAGTTATCACTTAAGAAAAAATTGCGTTGTCATGGAATCGAAACTGTTTCTTTATTGAAATGATATATGGGTTTGACCGATTTTAACTATGAAAGGTAAAGTGTTTATTATTTGACTTGTTTTAATGTGTTACTTATCAAGTATCTGCCTGTGCATGAAAAGCAACATTCACATCATTTAGCTTTGTGTTGCTCTGTCAACAAAAACATGCATTTATCCCATAACATTACGAAAACAAGCCTATTCAAATATATTGAAAATTTTACCTCCAAAAAACTGAAAATTTTCAGATAAAAATTTCCGATATTTTTCATATTTCTGTTCAAAACATAGATTGTGGGTATTCGTTAGAACCGCCTCGGCGAGGCGGTTCTAACGAGTACCCACAATCTATGTTTTTGAGCAGAAATAAGAAAAATAATGACTACCCATGTAAACCCCAGTTTTACTATATAAAAGTGGGGTTTAAGGGGGTCAAAATTATATAGGCCTGTTTACGTGATGACAAAGATGTATAAAAACACGTATTTCAGGTATCGCGGTAGCTCAGTGGTGAGCGCACGGGCCTCTAGATCTAGAGGTAGCTGGATAGATCTCAGGCTTAAGCAAGGGAATTTTCGGTGTCCGAACACGCTTTCCTTCATGTCATTTGTAGGCATGACATGAAAACAGTGTGTTTCCTTAGGATCGGGACGTTAACTGGAGATCCCCTGTGCATGGAAAGGCATACCCTGTGCGGGTTAAAGATATCTACGGTAATTCAAATTAGTTACCTGTAGGCCTTCATCCTGCAACCCGGAGTGTACACGTGTGTGTCCTCATAGGAAGTTTAGACGTAATGGAAGAAAGAAAGAAAGACAGTATTTTACGCCATTGCCCATAAGAATGTGTTGTTTTTGATTTTCCATATTTTGATTTGGATCGTACTGAAGTGCTGCTTTTGCTAACAGGGTAAACAATATCAAAATAAAGTAAAAGAAATAAAGAAAAACAACAGCTTAAAATGTTTATTAAATTTAAAAAACAAAACAAAACAAAACACACACACACACACGCACACAAAAGGTCACCGATGAGACTCAAACCCGAGTCCGTTCGTGGGAGAGTATTAAGAACTGACCAAAATGAAATTACTTAATGGCTAGATTTTTTAATAGGTGGTCAGCTACTTTGGGAGGATTTGAAAAGAAGTATTGTTTATTAAATTAAAAAAAAAATCAGAAAAAGCAAACATATTTCCATAAATCTCAAATCGAAATTATAAATGAGGGCCATATGCTGACGAATCAGTGTTGAAAGCCCGCTGATAATCTGTACCGTTATATCTCAGTTAATCTTACAATCTATTTATTTAGTAATATAGATACGCAACTATCATGGGGTATATCTGTCCCTTTAAGTGTATTTTGGTTTTCTTTATCATATTGTCAAGGTGTGTGATGACTTGCAAATGTTTCCATTTGTAAATCACCACATACCTGGACAATTTGATTTTATTGGTGCCTAGACTGTAAAGAACATCTGATTTACATGTATCTATTTTACGTTCTTTCTCTAGAGTAACATGGTATATAGATCTGATGCTGTTGTCCAAAAATATAAGTGAGGCTACGGAGGAAACACCACAATCACGAAGCACAGCCTCCCCCCCCCACCCCCCCACACACACACACTCCTACCGCGAGCATCAAAAGAAGGAGAGAAGATGAACAAACAATGACAAAACAAACGCCACATATGAAACTGCCGAGGAACGAATGAAGAAGAAGTGTAACAGAATAGCCGCTTTGGAACGGTCAGAAGAAAAGCTACCGGGTAACTATCGAGAATTGTTTTCTGATCATGTCAGTTGTGGAACCTTTTATATATAGAAATATACAGAGGGAAGTAAAATGCCTTACCTGGGAAAAAAACAACTAAACTTCAAATCTTGTAAATTCAATTATTGTCATCAATGAAGAAATGATATCGACATTGATCAAGTTTTAGTTTTTATAATTGGTGCAGGTATCAAGTTTGACCATGGCCTAATTGTTTGTAGTGAGTGATCAATATGGAAGTTGTAGCTGTTTCCTGTACCAGTCTTGCTAGAAGGCAAAATCTGTCAGTTTAGTTCAAAACATAAATCAATTTGTTTTTTAATAACCGTCAATAAGGAAAACAAATTGGAGTAAATAAATTTAAATTTTGAGTAAATCAATAACAGTAAAACCTCAATGGCTCGAACATCTTTGGGACCATGGAAATCTATTCGAGACATGGGTAGTTCGAGCCCCTGAGGGTTAATCATGCGGCAGGTCAGGAAGCAAATAACGCTAATTTAGGGAAATCTTTTCGATTTTCTACATAATCATTTGTATATTGAGTGTACCCATTAGAATCGCCTCGATGAGGCGATTCTAATGAGTACACACAACATACAATTTAATGATATAATAAGAAAAAAATCCCTAAATATTTGTTTTCTCCAGCTATCGGAATAATTTCGCAGGGACTCAAAAACGAGTTCGAAATAGTCATTGTAAACGAGCCATCGGTGTTCGAGCTATTGAGGTTCGACTATATCAAGTACGAGAACGTCAAATGAAAATATAAATGATGTTTCCCAGGAAATCACGAAGCCTTCCCTAGGCATCGAAAGGAGAAGAGATGGGGAACAAACATAAAAAAGGCACAATGGTTCAGTTGTGCAATAACCAACAAAAAAGAACTGCAACACTAGAACCGCATACTCTCTCTCTCTCTCTCTCTCTCTCTCTCTCTCTCTCTCTCTCTGTCTATGCGGGGCCGGACGGGGCGGGGGATGGGGTGCTCAAGAGGACTAGGTAGACTTTATACCTGATGGAATTTCCCCCTCTCCCAGTTTTGACAAGGGAGATAACTTTTATGACTACTTTCCGGTGCACCGTCCATTCGGAAAAGGGTTCCACTCTACCAGATGGAACAATTTTTTTCATATCGAGTAGACCACTTTACAGAAGGGGAAATCGACATAAACAATGTTGGCAGAGTTACCACCCCTGAAAGTGCATTTGTCTCCCTTTAACTAGTTTTACACGATCGTAATCTCGCCCTTAATTCTGATGCAGCTCAAACTTACAAACATTTATTCGACCCAGATGAGTTTATAGTACCCGATGATTCTTAACGCTTTGCATGCCTGAGTAAACAGTGTAGACCCAGATTAGACGCCGCAAAACGCGACGGTCTGACCAGGCTCTCCACTGTTTACCATTCAACCAGTGTTTTTAGACTTTGTAACAGCTAGTACAGCGGGCTTGGGCAGATTTTAATACAAGTATGTACTGACAAGTGAATGCGATGTCCTGGAGGCGTAGATGGTGTGTATGGAAGCCCTGGAGGGACTTCTTACTTCAGTTAGATTCAATTTTTTTTTTCCAGAATCACTAGCTGCAGCAAATCATCAGCTGCTGATATTGATTTTAACATCATTTCCTTCTTCCAATTTCAAGACGTCTCATTTCAAACTTCATGTCTTGCTATTTACAATGTCAGCAATTCTCACCTCTTACCTCTACTTTAGCTTATTATATTTTATTTTTATACTGAAAGGAAAAAGAAACGTAGGGTAGAGTTTTTTCTTTCTTATTTTAACCAGTTTTTACGGTGTTTACTATAGCCATACACTTTTACAGATTGTCCTGTGAATGTGAACCGCGGGTATACGAGTCTTTGGTCGATGTGCTATCTACCCAGTGTGTGAAATCATTCAACCGTGCACTACACAGTGCATTGCACGGACAATACGGAAAGCCAAAATTTCGTGCAAAACAAGCATGTTTAAACCTTCAGCACAAGATTTCCTCACACCATTTGGTACACTTCAACGATACACAACGCTCTTCGATTCTTTTACCGATTTTTCTTTTCATTTTTACGCTACTTTGAACTTTTTTCAATCATGGTACGATTGACTGATGTTCAGAGGGGTAGGGCAATTGCGTTGCTGATGCAGGGTCAGAGGCAGCAGCAAGTTGCCAATCATTTTGGGGTTAACGTCTCAACAATTGAACGTCTTGTTAGACGTTTAAGGGAGACAGGGCATTTAGCAGACCCATCGCGGTCTGGGTGTCCACGAGTGACGTCGCGACGTCAAGACAGGACAATCCGTCTGGCACATTTGCGGAATCGTCATCTCACTGCTACCGAAACTGCCCTTAATACAGTAGGTACGCATAATCGACAAATTTCTCCGAAGACTGTTGGAAGTCGATTGCGTGAGATTGGTCTTCGAGCTCGTCGTCCATACGTTGGTCTGCCTCTGACCCAGGCACGTAGGTTGCGTCGTATGGCGTGGTTGACGGCGCATGCGCCCAGGCTATTTCCGATGAGGCAGTGGAGACGAGCTCTTTTTACGGACGAGTCTAGGTTCACTCTCTATCGCGCAGATGGTCGACGTCGTGTGTACCGACGTCGCGGAGAACGCTTTGCCGACGCCTGTGTTGTCGAACGGGATCGGTTTGGGGGTGGCTCCGATATGGTCTGGGGAGGCATTGCTCACGGGATAAAATCACAGTTGATTATTGTTGCGGGCAATATGACGCAGTAAGGTATAGGGATGAGATCTTGCGTCCTGTTGCAGTCCCGCTTGTGCAACAACGTAATCTGATTCTGCAGCAGGACAATGCCCGACCACATGTTGCCCGAGTTTGTCAGGATTTCCTGGCAAACAATAACATCGCACCACTAGCATGGCCACCGTACAGTCCAGATTTGACCCCAATAGAGCACAATTGGGATGAGCTGGACAGAAGGGTTAGGAAGCGCCGAAATCCCCTCGCAACTCTCGCACAACTAAGGAATGCGTTGATCGATGAATGGAATAACATCCCGATGCGAACTGTCAATGCTTTGGTTAACTCTATCCAAAGGAGAATTAGGGCAACAACGGCAGCAAGAGGGGGGCACACCCGATATTGATTTGTCAGTTTGATTTTGATTTCAAGATTTGAGGGGTAGCTACCAATGAACTTCAATAACTCGAGACCTGTTGATCACAAACCGATGAAATTTGGAACTTTTGTTCCATACATGTACCGTTTTGTAATCATAGTAAAATATTTAACAAACTTATACAAACTTGGATGAAATTTAGGAATAAAATTTACCCTGCGTTTCTTTTTCCTTTCAGTATATATCGTCAGTTACATATGAGAATGTTTTTGGAAGCGGAATTTTCTATATATTTGAATAGGCGTGTTTTCGTAATGAGTTTTTCCTGTTTCCTGCACACTAAGCCCCTTCTAAAAAGTGTCTACTCTAAAACAATCTATGTTTTGAGCAAGAATAAGAAAATAATATAATAAGAGATTTTTATCTGAAATTTTTCAGTTTTTGAAGTTGAAATTTTCTATATATTTGAATAGGCGTGTTTTCGTAATGATTTCTTCCTGTGTCCTGCACATTGAGCCCCTTCTAAAAAGTTTCAACTCTAAAACGAAGGAACTTGCTCCAAAGGTGAGAAAATGCTTTCCTTTTAGAAAAGACCCCTTTTCAGAAGGGAAATAAAAGTGTATCCATTTTCCCTGAGATGATATCGAAGACTGTAAGGGACAGAAAATGTTGGACTTTACTATTTTTACTGTTATCTTTCTGATGGAGTAGATAACGCTATCCGGTGAAAAGTGAAGTTCCTGCCACTTGTATGAATAGTGAGGATGGTTAACGCCATACGGTATCACTGCTTGGACTCCTTGTAAGTTTCCGTCTGAAAAAGTTATGGTACATATCCTACGCCGGTTAAAGCCTCTTTTTGCCTGCCTCTAGTTACATACATGTATTCATCAATTTTATACGTACGTCTTAACATTGATTACCTGCTTGCTTGTAAGGGATTATAAGGATTTTGTGCTCGTTTTTCATGCGAATCTGGTATCAGAAAAAAGGCTTTAAGACATTCGTGAGCTGCAAACTCAGGCCAACCGGTTCGGCCACACAATCTAGTCAAGATCTTCACTGCCACTGTATAGATTCTTCAAATCTGAAAGATGTCTGCGTATTTGAACAAAGAAGCGCCCCGCGCAGCCACAGTCTGGCTAGGATATTCGCCGATTACTGAATATTCTTCAAGTTCCAAATCATTTGGGCAGCCATGGCAGGGCGTATAGGCTCAAGCAGATGGAGCTATTGTTAAGCTTAGTCTAGACATTCATTTGCACAGTTACCTGAGAAAGCGTACCTTCTGGCATATGCGCCAAACGAAGTCTCTAATTAACCTGCGCATCCTCGCAATCTGAGTCTTCGTTGTCCGCATGAAGAAACTCTGCATTCTTGGCTTTTCAACTTGCGCCCAAGAAGGATTCTGATCAGACTGCGTAAATGCATAAGCTGTTCTGAATCTTCTCTGGGCGCACATGTCCGAAGGTACGTTTTCTGACGTTGAGGCTCATTTATAGATGACCAGTTTATTGATCCGCGCCGCATGAAAACGTGTCTTCATGACATTAGCGGACAGCGAAGGCACAGATCAGACTGCGCATTCGCGCAGTCTGATCTGGGTCTTCGCTGTCCGTTCATAGAATCATGTTATGCTATAGGATTTTATCTATGTATAGCAATGGCCCTAACCAAAGATTAAAGCTTTGCTGGCTGATTTGGAAATTACTATTCGGTTAGGACCTGAAGATGCCCTTTTCTCATGACACGGCTCAATTAATATTAGAGGCCTTAATACGCTTGGTAGATTTTACTCCATTTTTACAAGGGAGACAATTTTAGAGACTTTCTATTTGCGTTTCTGCATACCAATTCCCTTCTGAAAAGGGGTTTCGTCTAGAAGGCGAAAACTTAGTTCCATGGGGAGCAAATTCTTTTCTTTTAGAAGAGACCTGATTTCAGAAGGGAGGCGAAAACAATTTTACAGATTCACCTCCCTTGAAAATGTATCCATTAACCTTAAACGGGATTGAAAAGGTGTGTTTTCGAGGGTATGCGAAATCCCCAAATCCGGCGTATCTGCTTAATAATGACCGGATGTAAACTCTTGGTACATTCTAGAGTATCCTACAATTCAGTTAGCGAAACCACAATGTGAGAAAAAGTACCTTCTGACATGTGCGCCCAACGAAGACTCAAATCAGCTTGTGCATCCGCGCAGTCTGATCAGAGTCTTCGTTGTCCGCGTGAAGAAAATTTATATATCCTTGGCTTTCCAAAATGCGCCCCAGTGAAGATTCAGATCAGCCTGCGCGAATGCGGAGGCTGATCTGTGCCTTCGTTGAGCGTACATGTGCGAAGGTATGACACCTTTTCTATTGGGGTGGCTGGTGGCTGAAATAAAAAAAAAACAACAAAAAACTCAGACTCGAAGATAATCCCATATGTTTTCTTTTCTCTACAATATCTCATCCTCTGTATAGAAACGATAGAAAGCCCGACGTATGTTGTAACTTATTTGCATTAACTATTGGGACACAATACTCCTTACCATAATGTCCTTGTTTGATTTGGTGTTTTACGGCACGGTCAACGCTGCTAAGGTCATGTCGAGCGGGTCAATTAACCTACACACAGTGTTTTTAGTCAGGCTTTGTCCTGTAAGCGGTTAACCAGTAATTTATCCACATACTTTCGTCAGATACTGAAAATTGTCCTTCTTGAATCAGCGGAAGGGGGTGGGGGAGAATTAACGTAGAATTTTACATCATGTTCATTTCTACTTGTCCTAACTATTGATCAATGGCATTTGTCTAGTAGTTCATGTGTCTAAAACAGTTGGTGAGTGGTAAACAGTGTAGATCCTGATCAGACGCCGCGTTCTGCGGCGTCTGATCAGGATCTACACTGTTTGCTCAGCCCTGTGTTCGTTTACTTAGAGGCCTAACAATTGTACAATGACATAGGATTAGTCGTTCATGCGTCTGAAAACTGCGGCGTCTGATCTGGGTTCTACACTGTTTGCTCAGGACTGTCTCTCCGAATATATAGATTAAGTACGGTAGTTTGATCAAATCGACCCCCTCCTCCCCCCCCACCCCCCAACGCAGAAATCATCCTGGATCCGCCACTGAAATTTACGAAAGCAGTCATAGGATTGACTTGCGTTAGATCTTTCAGCCCTGTAGACCAAAAACAATGTACGAGGGCGTGTCAATAAATAACCAGCCTATCCCATTTCCGATGGACCTAGACGGTTACGAGTTTCATGCTTTGTTTCAATATATGTTTTATACATGGGTACAAAATTGCACACGTATCGAGTCATTCTTTAATAAGATATTGAATGTCAAACATGGCTGGTGATGCAAAGGCATGCTTTTCGTCTAAAGTTGAGTACCGTGCTGTAATTCGGTACTTGTATTTAAAAGGTAAAACAGGCAAGGAAATACACGGCGAGTTAGCCGATGTTTATGGGTCTTCTGCACCATCTTATGCTCACATTAAATTCTGGGTAGGGGAATTCAAACGCGGTAGAACGTCTTTAGAAGATGAAGCCAGGTCTGGACGCCCACTGGATGCCACTGACGAAGAAATGTGTAAGAAAGTTCGGGTATACTCTGATAGGCGAATTCAGGTGGAAGAAATAGCGCAGGCATTAGACATTTCACATGATAGCGTTTCAACAATCTTACATGATCGTTTATGTATGCGCAAGCTAACAGCCCGTTGGGTCCCCAAATCCCTTAGCGATGAGCAAATGGCAACCAGAGCATCAGTATGCAGCGCCTTGTTGAAGCGTTTTAGGTCAAAAGATGATTTTCTTTTGCGTCTGGTGACTGTAGATGAGACTTGGGTTCATTATTATGAGCCAGAGAATAAAGCTCAGAGTCGTCAGTGGGTACGGCCTGGGTCCCCGGGGCCAAAGAAGTTCAAGGCGCAACCATCTGCTGGCAAGGTGATGGCCACAGTATTTTGGGACGCAAAAGGCGTTATAATGTTGGACTTTTTACCCAAGAGAAGTACAATAACTGGAGTGTACTATGCAAACTTGTTAGACCAGCTGAGAACCGCCATCCGTGAAAAACGCCGAGGTAAACTCTCTAAAGGTGTTTTGCTGCAACAGGACAACGCGAGAGTCCAGACTTGCAAAGTTGCAATGGATGCTGTAGAGCGAAACGGTTATGAATTAATACCACATCCTGCCTATTCGCCTGACCTAGCTCCTAGTGACTTCTTCCTATTCCCAAACTTGAAAAAGGATATCCGTCGACTTCATTTCCGGTCTGATGAAGAAGTCGTGACGGCAGTTGAGGAGTGGGTCAATGGAAAGGACCATGACTTTTATAGTTCTGGGCTGATGGCACTTGAACACCATTGGTCTAAGTGCATCAAACTAGAGGACAATTACATCGAAAAAGAAGCGGTGGATCTCAACCGGAAATAAGTTAGGCTGGTTACTTATTGACTCGCCCTCGTAGATCCAGATGAGATGGTTCATAATGAGCCATCTCATCATTATCTGCACTGTTTGCCATTCCTTGTTTGATATTTCAACAAGACCCTATTCAAACTGGTTCAGTTCAAATTCAAAGGTGGAATGGTCCATTTTAGAAACTCATGAATGAAATGACTTTCCTTTGCAGAATAGTTCTAAACGTAATCGCTTGTGCGAAATATGTTACTTTGCTTTATTAAGCAAACACTAACTTTAAAGTCAATTTTGGCTTACCTAATTCAAAGGCTCAGGATAAACTACAGTGATCACTCTGTTCGTCGTCCGACCATTCATCGTCCGTACACAACTTTAAACGACTTCTCTTTTAAGCCGCTGGGCTAGATGTTATCAAATTTTGTGTGGAGCCACCTGTTTGTGGAGCGAACATAAACGTGGTCCATCGGCAAAATGGTTTAATAAGCAGACACTAACGTTAATTTTGGCATACCTAAGCCAAAGTCTCAGTATAAACTACAGTGATCATTCTCCGTTCGATCATCAATACACAACTTCAAACGACTTCTCTCTAAAGTCGCTTGGCCAATTTTTACCAAATTTTGTACAGAGCCACCTTAGGTCGGACGAACGAAAGATTGCCAAATTTGTCATGATCCTTCGGCCAAAATGGCTGCCACATAGAACTAAATAAATAAATAAATAAATAAATAAATAAATAAATAAAAAATCTTCTCCAAATTCAAGAATGCTTTAGTGATGAACCCTTCCCAGCTAGCATTCTACGTAAATCTACATCGGGCCGTCATCGGCCCGTCAGGGTAGCTGACGGGCCGATGACGGCCCGATGTAGATTTACGTAGAATGCTGACTGGGTTGTACATAGTATCGGGGCTGTGTGGGCCAACAGTTGAATAAATCGAGGTCTGTGGTTGAACTTTTACATTTTACAACAAGGTCAATTTTGAAGAACTTTGCATGTTGTTTTTCTTCCTGAAGATCCGTTAAAGCAGTGAAACCGGAGTAGAAACCAAATTACCTTTATTGTGTGATCGGACTGCTGTACTATATGATACAAATCCTGATTTTTCACATGAAAGGCGTACCTGAAATTTGTAACGCATAACTGAAGTGGCAAATGTAAAACGGTGTACTCGTGGGTCGTTGACCTTTTGTATAAATACAGTGAAAACTGTGTAAGAAAGCCACCTATGAGATTTACTTCAGTGATTAGTGTGGAAAGGTGGCTGTCTTATAAAGGTACATGTACATGTCACGTAATTTTGCTAGTAAAATTACATGACATGTACCTTTATAAGACCAGACATCTTTCGGTTCAGTTTTCAGATTTTTAACGCTGCCAGGCAACTGAGTCACATAGAGGCAGCGCCAGATAAATCTGGATTAGTTTTACTGGACTACTGGGTTGGCTTGAAACGGTGCCTAGTTTTAATTCATAACTAGGTCACCTCGCCCAGACACGGAGTGCGTGTACGTCCAGACCTCGTGCGTGTCCAGACCTCGTGCGGGAATAGTAGTCCAGCCTGTAAGTTGCAGAATTTTGACGATCGGTCGAAAAGTTTGAGCTTTTAATCTCGTACCTAACGCGTGTCAATTCCGACTGCGTAGTGCATTAGGTACTCAGCTCGAGTCGTGCGAAAGTTTCCGACACTAGCCACATGTCAGTCTATCAGACGATAGAAAAAGGTACAAGGTGTACACCGTGTCCTCACCCAGGTGCAGAGTGTTCTCACTCAGAAAGCCGTGAGGGTGTCCTCACCCTAGGACCTATTGGGTGTCCTCACCCAGGTCCGCGTACCGCCAGTTGACCTACTTAGAGTAAGCCATGCCAAGGTAGCTTGGCGGCACGAGCCGAAGTAGTGGTGGTCCTCCACCATCCCCTAAGGGATCTCTACAGGATTCTTCCAGGGTATCGTACCAGTACGCCGTGTTCTTCTGTTGTACATTATTTGTCTCAATCAGCATCTCCATGGTGGTGTACCAAGGATCATCGCAGAACTTGCTGGTGGGCCCTTTGTCGAGTAACCAGTGCTTGTTCTCTCGCTGATATACGAAGTAAGCAGGAAGATCGATATTGATTTCCTATTTTTCTCTGGGCTGTCTTGCTGCTTTCACGATGACCTTGTGGGTTGTAGATATCCTATAGATCATACTTCTCATGCAGAGGGTATTCTTCCTCTATGTCAACATGCAAGTATTCATTCGGCTGTCTTGTAGTCTTCGGTGACTTGGTCCTTGGCTTCTTTGGAGGCGGCGATTCTGGAGAAGGAGGCGGTGTTGTTGGTCGCATGACGATCGGTGATGGTGTGATCTCTGCTGTCTGTGGCTTGCGCTGATGTCTGATGGTGGAAGGTGTTGTCTGCAGTGTCTGGACGGATGGTGGTGGTGTCTCCTTCTCCATAGTCGGCTGTCGGCTAGCAGGCGTCGTTCTGGTCGTCGGAGGTCTTCTAGCTGCTGTAGGCTGGCGAGGCCACTCGCCAGCAGAGGGTGCAGGCTGCCTCCTGCTTTCGGCCCTCCTCTTGTCGTATCTTGAAGTTGGTTGATTCTTGGGAAAGGTTAGTTCGACGCGAACTAAATCCTTTCCGTCGGATAATCTTCCGTAGTGGAGCTCCAACAAAGTTGAATTCTTTCAGAGCATTCAGCAAAACAGACGGAATCATGGTTATTCGTTAGTTAGCTGTTGTCACTTCAAAGGGTCGCCAGACACCTTTTTCACATCAACCACTATTTAAAGTCAGTCGCAAAGGCGGCTCTTATACACAGGTTTCACTGTATTCTATACCATTCTATTCTGTTATGTATCAGGAGACGAGTTAAGTCAGCATTTGTTTTCGTTCTGATCCTAACATTTGAAACTATGTGAGGTTGGTATAATTATTGTATTTCTGTAATAAAATACATTTAATTCACAGTTATGCATGCATTTTCGTCGTTATTTATTCGGATAGGTTGAAAACGCATCGCTGCTCTGATGTATTAATAATGTCAATATAATGGTAACGAACAGTTGAGAATCAAATTACCAATAATTTATGTGCTTTAGAAACGGGCGAAAAAGTTGCCTTCGAACATGCGCAGAATGCGCAGATTCAGATCATCCTGCGCATGCGCAAAGTATCATCCGGGCTTTTGCTCTTCATTTTACATTATGAGGTAGCCAATGATTCTGTCAGCGAAGAGTGAAGGCCCTGATCAGACTGCGGGGATGCGCATACGCCCGAAGACATGTTTATGCATGGAGCGGCCCAAATGTTAACTCTTTCGGCGCAACATTCCTGACGACATTTGTCGTCTCCCCTGTTTTATTTTAACAAACTATCGTTTAGAAAGACGCTTATATGTAAAGTTGAAAGACTGAATGTCAAACAGTAAAGATCCAGATGAGACGGCGCATTGAGCTGTCGCATCTGGATCTATGCTGTTTGCAAAAGCCTATTATTATCGCCTGTGGCAGTGAAAGAGTTAATGTTCTTTCTAAAATGTCACACATACAAGACAGTCATTTCATGATCATCAAATTATGTACGTTGGCGGAGTAAAATCATAAAAATTACATAAAGAGCCGTATTTCCCCTTCTCAGACAGACAGACCTGAACAACCAGTGTAGACCCTGATCGAACCAGGAGTAGTTTGATCAGTGTCTACACGTTTACCACTGTGTCACAAAATTTAACCTAGTTAGCATTCTACTTAAATTTGAATCGGACTATTATCGGCCCAATAGGGTTATTCTATGTTAGGACAAAATATAAGTAAAACTTCAATGATTCGAACATCGATGGCTCGTGTACCTTGGCTGATTCAAACTTGTTTTATGAATCCCTAGAAAATTCTTCCGATAGCCCGAGAAAAACAAATATCGAGGGATATTTTAGTTTAATTTTCTTATTTTATCACGAAAAAACGTATGTTATGTGTACTCATCAGAATTGCCTCTAATGAGTACACTTAACATTACATTATTTTACAGAAAATTGAAAAACCATACATGTATAACAGCACAATATCTTTACTGACGCTTTACTGTCGCCAAATAAGCACTTAAGGGAACTGGAAACCGGATTTTTCGCCATTTCTTCAAGTAAGACATTGTTTGTGACTACCTCTTTATTTTTCCTTCGCGCCAATACCCTTCTGATAAAGTGGTATACTCTATAAGGAACGGATTTGCTCTCTGATAGCAATTTAAACGAAGCTCGACTTCCACGATTCGTTAGTCACTAAGGACTTTGGAATTTGATAATATCAGCACCACTTCGGGGTGACGTTTTACGTCCTTCACATAGGTTGTGTTTACTAACTAATTTAGAAATACAGAAAGCTTATATTTGAGCCATCGCACGATAAAACCTACAATAAAATTTGTGCGACCAGCGAAGACTCAGATCAGCCTGCGCATCCGCGCAGTCTGATCAGAGTCTTCGCTGATCGCATGTGCCATCTACAGCCTCCGGGCTATCCAAAGCGGAATAACCCAGATGCCTTGCCATACTGGGTGGATGTACAGGCTGATCTGATTCTTTGCTGGTCACACAGGTTTATTGTAGGTTTTGTCGTGCGCTGGCTCATTTCTCTTGCCTAGGTTCTTCAGACGTCAACTTATGTATCTCCAGAGCTGTCCTGTCGATACCTTGCTCATTTTATGCACTAAGGGCCTTTTATCTGTGACGTTGCTTACATTTTTCGGTGATAATTTATGGAAAAGTAGGTGCGGGTAAGGCTTGTAATATCTTGGCCTTGTCATACAGGATTGACCACTTCCACACTTTGCCGTTAATAACTGCAAAAGGTACTAATGAATTTCGTCCCGAGAAAACGGCTCTTCGGATTTCAGTCGAATCAATCCCTGGTCCATTGGCAAGGCATTACAAAAACACGCCTATTCAAATACATAGAAAATTTTATCTCCAAAAACTGAAATTTTTCAGATAAAAAAAACTCAGATATCTTTCATATTTCTGCACAAAACATGGATTGTGGGTACTCGTTAGAACCGCCTCGCCGAGGCGGTTCTAACGAGTACCCACAATCTATGTTTTCGAGCAAAAATAAGAAAAATAATGTATACCCCTGTAAATCCAAGTTTTACTATATAAAAGTTGGGTTTAAGGGGGTCAAAGTTATATAGGTATGTTTTCGTGATGTCACGACTTCTTTGGCTGAAGTTTCTCTTGCATTCTCTTGGCCTACCGCTTACCGCCTACGTGATTGATCAGCACAGGTTGTGGAGAGTGTGCCTGGATGCGCAGGCACACTTGAACCTTTGCTGTTCGCATATGTCTTGACCATTCCGCGTCAAACAAATGCTAAGACCGTTCCGCGACAAACAAAAAAAGGGTTACAAAGTATAAGTCGGCTGCAGGGGCGCAAATCAGCGTGCACATTCTCACATTCCTATCAGGACCTTTACTCTCTCTTTAAAGAGTCATTGGGTATTGTAAAATGACGTAGTAGAGGTTAGAGGTAATCGTGAGACAGTTACAGATGCGCATGATGATCTGAATTTACGCATTTCGCATATGTTTGAAGACACCTTGTTGCTTGACACAGTCAAATACATTAAAACCTCAATGACTAGAACACCTATGACTTGTTTGCCGTTGTTAGTTCGAATTCGTTTTTGAGTCCCTAGGAAATTCTTCCGACTGCTCAAGAAAACAAATATTTAGGGAAATTTAAGGAATATTCTTTTTTATCATAAAATATATGTAGTGTGTAGTCATTAGAATCACCTCATTGAGGCGATTCTAATGGGTACGCTCAACAATACATTTATTTATAGAAGATCGAAAAGACAATCATATACTTATATTATTCCCATTTGACTCCTAGCCTGACGCTATGATTAACCCTCAGCGGCTCGAACTACCCAAATCTAGAACAAATTTACATGGTCCCAAAAATGTTCGAATCATTTAGGCTCGACTGTACATGTATTATGAACATTTCTGTGGGCGCGCAGACATATATACACAGGCGACTAAAAATAATATGAGAAAAAGTTCTTGCTCTCTGTGTTGTCTGTTCAACGAAATAATCAAATATCGAAATATAGGGCCCAGTTGTTCAAAGCGTCGTTAGCTTAACGAGCTCGTTAAGGGTCATTTCGTTAACTGTTTTAACGGATTAAATATACAATATTCTGATATTTTTTGCTGAAAAAATGTGAGTAGCTTTAATTTCAGCATATTTGCGTATCACTCGATGTAAATTTTAACGAATCGTTAACTAACGACGTCGTTAGCTTTGAACAACTGGGCCCAGAACGCTTATATTTTTCCTGCTCGTTTAGATAAAACGTTCATCTGCTTGTATCCCAACATATTTCCTGTCGATGCTTTGCTGATTATATGCACTAAGGTCCCTTTTATCTGTGATATTGTTTACATTTGTGTGGCGATAAGTGCAGGTAAGGCATACACCATCTTTGTCTTTGTCATACAGGATTGACCAGTTTCACACATTGACGCAAATGACTGCAAAAGGTACTAATGAGGCGCGCCGCGAGAAAAAAAGAGAAAAAAAAATTGTTCGGACTTTCCGTCGAATCAATATTTCTGTGCGCATTTCTCCTAACGTGAGCGAACAGCACAGGCTCTAGAAAGACTGTGCGAATGCACAGGGTTGCCTGAACCTTTGGTATTCGCATATACTCGATGGCACTTGATTGTTTGACATGGCCAAGTGCATGTATTGTAAGTGAATTGTTCTTTGGGATTGCAGATACATGTGTATATCACATATGTATGCGACTGAAAAAAGTTTGTGCTGTGTGTGTAGTCTGTGTCTTTTCTGTATGTATTCTGGGCAGATGTGTGAACGCGCAGGCAGCCCTGGAATCTTCTTCAACGCATATGACAGGAAAATTTCGGATTCTCCGAGCTGGATTCAGATGAGCAGCCAGGTGAAATATAATCATGTCATGTGCGAGAAAAGAAGACCCAGATCAGTCTGGGTGTCTTCAATCTTCCTCGATAGCTTCGTAAGTAGCAAATGATTCTGTGGATGGAAGCGAATGCCACGATAAGACTGCACGGATGCGCAGGCTGATCTGTGCCTTCGAAGTCCGCATACGCCCGAAGACATGTTTATGCATGGAGCGGCCCAAATGTTAACTCTTTCGGCGCAAAATTCCTGACGACATTTGTCGTCTCCCCTGTTTTATTTTAACAAACTATCGTTTAGAAAGACGCTTATATGTAAAGTTGAAAGACTGAATGTCAAACAGCAAAGATCCAGATGAGACGGCGCATTGAGCTGTCGCATCTGGATCTATGCTGTTTGCAAAAGCCTATTATTATCGCCTGTGGCAGTGAAAGAGTTAATGTTCTTTCTAAAATGTCACACATACAAGACAGTCATTTCATGATCATCAAATTATGTACGTTGGCTGAGTAAAATCATAAAAATTACATAAAGAGCCGCATTTCCCCTTCTCAGACAGACAGACCTGAACAACCAGTGTAGACTCTGATCAAACTAGGAGTAGTTTGATCAGTGTCTACACGTTTACCACTGTGTCACAAAATTTAACCTAGTTAGCATTCTACTTAAATTTGAATCGGACTATTATCGGCCCGATAGGGTTATTCTATGTTAGGACAAAATATAAGTAAAACTTCAATGATTCGAACATCGATGGCTCGTGTACCTTGGCTGATTCAAACTCGTTTTATAGGTCCCTAGAAAATTCTTCCGATAGCCCGAGAAAAACAAATATCGAGGGATATTTTAGTTTAATTTTCTTATTTTATCACGAAAAAACGTATGTTATGTGTACTCATTAGAATTGCCTCTAATGAGTACACTTAACATTACATTATTTTATAGAAGATCGAAAAACCAAACATGTATAACAGCACAATATCTAGTACTGGAAGACGCTTTACTGTCGCCAAACAAGCACTTAAGGGAACTGGAAACTGGATTTTCCGCCATTTCTTCAAGTAAGATATTGTTTGTGACTACCTCTTTATTTTCCTTCGCGCCAATACCCTTCTGATAAAGTGGTATACTCTATGAGGAACGGATTTGCTCTCTCATAGCAATTTAAACGAAGCTCGACTTCCACGACTAATGTATGGATTCGATAGTCACTAAAGACTTTGGAATTTGATAATATCAGCACCACTTCGGGGTGACGTTTTACGTCCTTCACATAAGTTGTGTTTACTAACTAATTTAGAAATACAGAAAGCTTATATTTGTGCCAGCGCACGACAAAACCTACAATAAAATTCGTGCGACCAGCGAAGACTCAGATCAGCCTGCGCATCCGCGCAGTCTGATCAGAGTCTTCGCTGATCGCATGTGCCATCTACAGCCTCCGGGCTATCCAAAGAGGAATAACCCAGATGCCTTGCCATACTGGGTGGATGTACAGGCTGATCTGATTCTTTCATCACGAAAACATGCCTATATAATTTTGACCCCCTCAAATCCCACTTTTATATAGTAAAACTGGGGTTTACAGGGGTATATAATATTTTTCTTATTTCCGCTAAAAAGCATAGATTGTGGGTACTTGTTAGAACCGCCTCGTCGAGGCGGTTCTAACGAGTACCCACAATCTATGTTTTGAACAGAAATATGAAAAATATCAGAATTTTTATATGAAAATTTTCATTTTTTGGCGGTAAAATTTTCAGTATATTAGAATAGGCGTGTTTTCATAATGGCTGGTCACACAGGTTTATTGTAGGTTTTGTCATGCGCTGGCTCATTTCTCTTGCCTAGGTTCTTCAGACGTCCACTTAAGTATCTCCAGAGCTGTCCTGTCGATACCTTGCTCATTTTATGCACTAAGGGCCTTTTATCTGTGACGTTGCTTACATTTAGTAGCGATAATTTATGGAAAAGTAGGTGCGGGTAAGGCTTGTAATATCTTGGCCTTGTCATACAGGATTGACCACTTCCACACTTTGTCGTTAATGACTGCAAAAGGTACTAATGAATTTCGTCCCGAGAAAACGGCTCTTCGGATTTCAGTCGAATCAATCCCTGGTCCACTGGCAAGGCATTACGAAAACACGCCTATTCAAATATATAGAAAATTTTATCTCCAAAAACTTGAAATTTTTCAGATAAAAAACGCAGATATCTTTCATATTTCTGCACAAAACATGGATTGTGGGTACTCGTTAGAACCGCCTCGCCGAGGCGGTTCTAACGAGTACCCACAATCTATATTTTGAGCAGAAATAAGAAAAATAATGTATACCCCTGTAAATCCAAGTTTTACTATATAAAAGTGGGGTTTAAGGGGGTCAAAGTTATATAGGTATGTTTTCGTGATGTCACGACTTCTTTGGCTGAAGTTTCTCTTGCATTCTCTTGGCCTACCGCTTACCGCTTACGTGATTGATCAGCACAGGTTGTGGAGAGTGTGCCTGGATGCGCAGGCACACTTGAACCTTTGCTGTTCGCATATGTCTTGACCATTCCGCGTCAAACAAATGCTAAGACCGTTCCGCGACAAACAAAAAAGGGTTACAAAGTATAAGTAAACTGCAGGGGCGCCGATCAGCGTGCACATCCTCACAACCCTATCAGGGCCTTTACTCTCTGTTTAAAGAGTCATTGGGTATTGTAAAATGACGTAGTAGAGGTCAGAGGTAATCGTGAGACAGTTACAGATGCGCCTGATGATCTGAATTTACGCATTTCGCATATGTTTGAAGACACCTTGTTGCTTGACACAGTCAAATACATTAAAACCTCAATGACTCGAACACCTATGATTTGTTTACCGTGGCTAGTTCGAATTCGCTTTTGAGTCCCTAGGAAATTCTTCCGACAGCTGAAGAAAGCAAATATTTAGGGAAAATTTAAGGAGTATTCTCCTTTTTTATCATAAATTATATGCAGTGTGTAGTCATTAGTATCGCCTCATTGAGGCGATTCTAATGGGTACGCTCAACAATACATTTATTTATAGAAGATCGAAAAGACAATCATATATTTATATTATTCCCATTTGACGCCTAGCCTGATGCTATGATTAACCCTCAGCGGCTCGAACTACCCAAATCTAGAACAAATTTACATGGTCCCAAAAATGTTCAGTCATTTAGGCTCGACTGTACATGTATTATGAGCATTTCTGTGGGCGCGCAGACATATATACACAGGCGATTAAAAATAATATGAGAAAAAGTTCTTGCTCTCTGTGTTGTCTGTTCAACGAAATAATCAAATATCGAAATACAGGGCCCAGTTGTTCAAAGCGTCGTTAGCTTAACGAGCTCGTTAAGGGTCATTTCGTTAACTGTTTCAACGGATTCAATATACAATATTCTGATATTTTTTGCTGAAAAAATGTGAGAAGCTTTTGCACTGCAAAAGCTACTCACATTTTTTCAGCAAAAAATTTCAGCATATTTGCGTATCACTCGATGTAAATTTTAACGAATCGTTAACTAACGACGTCGTTAGCTTTGAACAACTGGGCCCAGAACGCTAATATTTTTCCTGCTCGTTTAGATAAAACGTTCATCTGCTTGTATCCCAACATATTTCCTGTCGATGCTTTGCTGATTATATGCACTAATGTCCCTTTTATCTGTGATATTGTTTACATTTGTGTGGCGATAAGTGCAGGTAAGGCATACAACATCTTTGTCTTTGTCATACAGGATTGACCAGTTTCACACATTGACGCAAATGACTGCAAAAGGTACTAATGAGGCTCGCCGTGAGAAAAAAAGAGAAAAAAAAAAAAATGTTCGGACTTTCCGTCGAATCAATATTTCTGTGCGCATTTCTCCTAACGTGAGCGAACAGCACAGGCTCTAGAAAGACTGTGCGAATGCGCAGGGTTGCCTGAACCTTTGGTATTCTCATATATTCGATGACACTTGGTTGCTTGACATGGCCAAGTACATGTATTGTAAGAGAATTGTTCTTTGGGATTGCAGATACATGTATATCACATATGTATGCGACTGAAAAAGTTCGTGCTGTGTATCTAGTCTGTATCTTTTCTGTATGTATTCTGGGCAGATGTGTGAACGCGCAGGCAGCCCTGGAGTCTTCTACAACGCATATGACAGGAAAATGTCGGATTCTCCGAGCTGGATTCAGATGAGCAGCCAGGTGAAATATAATCATGTCATATGCGAGAAAAGAAGACCTAGATCAGTCTGGATGTCTTCAATCTTCCTCGATAGCTTCGTAAGTAGCAAATGATTCTGTGTATGGAAGCGAATGCCACGATAAGACTGCACGGATGCGCAGGCTGATCTGGGCCTTTCTTTATATTCGACTATACAATAAAGATTTTCCTCTAGATATGGGGCAATAATCCGGCTGTTTAAAAAAAAAGCGAAAGTAGCTCAAATACCGAATAAGCCAAAAACATTTTGCATTCGGCGGATGAATATCGATTACTGTGTATGTACCTTAAGTATTAGGACAGACAAGTCTGAGAAAACAGTGTAGACCCAGATCAGACATAGCAGAACGAGACGTCTGATCAGGGTCTACGCCGTTTGCCACCAATCCAGCAGTTTGAAGACACATCGACATATAGTAAACTGGGTTTATTTTTTAGGACAAGTATGGTAAGGAGTTAAGATATCCCAATATTTAGGGTAAATATGGATATTCTATTCTGGACACAGCTTGCAAACAGCGAACGCCCTGGCAAGGGATAGCAAATACATAACCTGATCGTGACCTCCATTTTTGCATATACAGTCGAACCTCGTTATCTCGAACTCGCTTATTTCGAATTACCGCTTATCTCGAAGTGAAAATCTGATCCCTGTTTTAACATGAAACTATGACAACAGGTAACAAAATAATGTGGAAAAGAGGAGAAATTGCTCCTAAGGAGCAATTTCTCCTCTTTTCCACATTATATATATATATATATATATATATATATATATATATATATATATATATATATATATATATATATATATATATATATATATATATATTTCTAACTTCAGGAGTCAAATTACATGTTCATTTGTTAAATGTGGTTGTTCAATTTATTGTTTTCCTCACTCCCTAAACTCTGATATGTCGAGGTACGGATATCTCGAAGTGATTCTGTGAGTCCCTTGGAATTCGAGATAACGAGAGTTGATTGTATCATAAGGTACATTTTCGTTTGGAAAGACCTACTTTTTGTCGGATTGGATTCCATGACTGTGATATTTATTTTTTGTCAATATGTGTTTTAATGCATTATTAAGGCTTCCAAATCCTAAGCCTGAGGTCTATCAGAATGCGGTTTATTCGATCATCCTCGATATTCATGCTTATTTCTGACTCTGTAATTGTCAATTAAATGAATATATATGTTTTATTTATTCATTATATTATTTGAAGCATTTCAAATGTTTGTCCAGAGAATTGAATAAAATTAGCCACAAGTAAGAAAACCTACCTTTTGTCATCAACACCCAAAGATGGCTAGAATCAGCCTGCGCACCCTCGCAATCTGAACAGAGTTTCATTGTCCACATGAAAAAAATTTGCAGTATTGACTATTTAAATACGCCCAGTGAAGATTCTGATCAGACTGCGCAAATGCACAGGCTGATCTGAATCTTCGCTAGGCGCACATATCCGAATCTACGTTTCCTGCTGTTGCGGCTAAAATGTCGGACATAAAAAGGACTATATTATGTGCCTTTTGCTATATTTCATTGATTTGTTATAAGGTTGTATAATATAAATGGGATTGGATACCCCTGGTAGATTTCCGCCATTTTTGGGTCGATTGTTTACAATCGAGTCAAAATCATACACTAAAATTTCCTTAAGGCAGTTGTCCACATGATTATCAATGACCAATAAAATCAAACCACGCGTTCGTACGAAATCGAGGCAACGTTATTTATAGTCGCGCTGTTCTTGTCGCTGTGGCGTCAGAACTCACAGTGCAGTATAAATATGGTTATCTCTAAAAGCTCGATTGTGACATTGGCAAACAGTGCAGTTCCAGATCAGACGCCACAGAAGGCGGCGTCTGTTTGAGGCCTGCACTTTTTGCTTATATAACAGGAAGTTAAGGGTTAAATGAAACAGTCTTTTTCCCGTTCAGGACCAACAGCTCCCCCCAACCCCCGACACAAACACACACCCCTCTTACACTCAAAGACAATCGACTCACCAGTGCTGTCAGTGCTTTGATTAAAAGGATAGACATTTTTTGACTTCCTGTTTGCTTACCCGCACTTCAAGACCCTTCTGTAAAGGGATCTACTTTAAAATACAATACACGCATACAGACATGTACGCAATATAAGTTAATTATATTCAAACTACAGTCGAACTTCAATGGCTCGAACATCTTTGGGACCACTGAAATTTGTTCGAGACATGGGTAGTTCGAGCCACTGAGGGTTAACCAAGGCGCCTGGTCAGGAAGCAAATGGCGATGATTTAGTAAACTCTTTTCAATTTTCTACATAAAAATTGTATGTTGTATGTACTCATTAGAATCGCCTCGCTGAGGCGATTCTAAGGAGTACATACGACATACAATTTCATGATAAAATAAGAAATTCTCCCTAAATATTTGTCTTCTTGAGCTATCGGAAGAATTTTGTAGGGACTCAAAAACGAGTTCGAATCAGCCATGGTGAACGAGCCATCGGTGTTCGAGCTATTGAGGTTCGACTGTATCTCCTTACTGTTCTTTGATTACCGGTGCGCTTCTCCGGTTGAGCTCGCCGATCTTCGGATGGATGGCGATGCATTACGAAAACACGCCTATTCAAATATATTGAACATTTCACCACCAAAAACTGAAAACTTTCAGATAAAAAATTCTGATATTTTTCAGATTTCTGCTCCAAAACATAGAGTGTGGGTATTCGTTATTCTAACGTGTACCCACAATCTATGTTTTGAGCAGAAATAAGAAAAATAATGTATACCCCTGTAAACCCCAGTTTTACTATATAAAAGTGGGGTTTAAGGGGGTCAAAATTATATAGGCATGTTTTCATGATGGTTATGCTTAGCATGAAACGAAAATATTCCTTTATAGTTTGCGATTCTCTTTCCTTTCGTTCCGACAATATATTCTGATTGGTACTAATTCTTCACACATTGTTGCTGATTTGCGTCCGTACCGTTACAAGTTAGACTTCATGCTAGGTCTCTTCCTATGACTAACTCTAACGCTACTGTGGCATTTAATTCAATTTCTTGATATTTAGATGGCTTGCATGATATTGACAATATATATTCAAAATGAACAATTTGTTAAAATTTCTTCTAAAGAAACTCAGCTATATGTAAATGAAGCAAATATATTTGATACCGATTTCTGAATTTGAGTTTATACATAGCTCATGATATACTGACAGTGTAACTTATCAGTTTTCAGACGTTGATGTCCCACGTGCTATGGCATATGGGATATGTATCTCAGCTTATTCAGTTTGCCAGACCATCTAGTCTCTTTAGGAACTTTAACCAATGTTTTTCTTTATTCTGACTTTCGATTTAGGTTTATGCGTTTTTTTAGAAACACTCTTATTGCTTCGGAAAATATGCAACATTATGGGGTTTTCGAGTGATTACTTTACTTCCGAAACCTTATCAGCGTTTCCAGAAATATATGCAATATTATCGAAGTGAATTTTCTGGTTCACACTTAGAATTTATGGCATTCATTTTTTCATTTCCGTGTTCAGTAAATTCCAGATCCAACGATGCAATAAGCGGAAACAAAAGCTGCTGGCACAGCGATGGTGTGCAGGCTCATCATGTTAATTTCTTAGAATTTCTAAGAGCCTGAGTCACCCTTTTTACTATTTAAAATGAAGCGGTGTTGGATTCGCCTCAATTCTAGATAAATGAAATATTTCCTTTTATGGCTGTATAAAAACCCCAGAAATAATTTTGGAAATTTGTTTATTTACTAGTCCTCTTCTAAGGGACTGAGCCTAATGTTTTGCAAGTGCATATAACATGTTGCAAAGTTAAAAGCTGGACATTTAACCCGCTGACTTCAAATAAAAGCAGGCAATATTTTAAAATACTTTTTCAGATATTTCAGATAAAACCAGTTTTCCTTTTAGAAATTATTGATTTTTATATTAAACTTGTCTCTGAAGGAGATACTTTGAATTACAGAAGCCTTTTTAAAAAAAAAAAAAAAAAAAAAAAAAAAAAAAATAACGCAAATTATTTTTATTTTATCTTTTCGATGGTTTTTAGCCTACAGATACTCAAGCTTAAAATATACCGTCGCAGCTTGCAAAAGCCACGAAGTCTCATTTTCTCTTGCGGTCCCGTCCCCCATTTCAGCCTATGATATGTACCGCATTTATCCTAAATATTGGGACACATTAAATCCTAACCGTACATATCCCAAAAATTGTAAAAAAACAAATCGATTCCGGCTTCAACTTGCTGGGACGTCTAAAATTAGTGGATGACTGATAAACAGTGCAGACCCTGATCAGAATCCACGTTCTGCGCCATCTTATCTAGGTCTACATTGTTTTCGCAGACTTGTGAGTCAGAACATTTAGGATAAAATACGGTATCAAACCTGTTTGTCATAATGTGTAGAGTAAAATACGGTACCGTCTTTGACGAGGCTCAGTAGACTGTATGCATGCGTATGTAAATTTTTGATAGTCCTTGTCATTCGGAGGAGAATGCAATTATTACACATATCTTCTTCGAGGACATTAATAAGTTATTTATGGAGGAAAAATACACATTCAAGGGAGACAACTCAGTCAAAATTGTATTGACTCTTTTCCGAAAAAGGAATCTACTCTAAAAGGAAAGAAATTGCTCCCTCAGGGAGCAATTTCTTTCCTTTTAGAGTAGACCCCTATTTATAAGGCGACTGGTGTTCAGAAAAAGGAAACTGGAAGTCACAAAAGTTGTCTCCCTTGTAAGAAATGGCGGCCACTTTACCAAATATGTGAAGTTCCCCTAAATGAAAATTGCATATGAATCATAAGCGTGCTATGTGAAAAAGTGACAAACGTCACATCTGAACAATAAAGACTCATATCAGCCTGTGCAAACTTGCAGTTTGTGAGCAGCCATTGTCCAGTTTTACATTATATAGCATTTAAAATTTCTTAAGCATGCTTCGAAAACGTAGGTACAACTGCACGGACAATCACAGCTCAGACTGATCTGAGTGTTTGCAGTTACTTCAGATATAGCAAGCAAGCTATTTTCTTATGATGCTCCTCGCACAATAACAACAATCTTACGGTTTGTGTATTGTCTTGCAAATAGCAATAACGTAAATCAAAGAATGACATAAATTGACAAAGAATGATAAGCAAATACAATCTCTTTTAGCGTTGAATACTGGTCCGCTAGGGAACTGTCGCCAAAATTGGAAAGTGCTCTTAGATAGTTTGTAGAATCCAATCATTACATGGTATTCTATTAATAATTAGTCTTCATCTTGGATCCAATCCAGAAACTTCTAGAATACTCCCTTCCCAGTCATTGATTCCATAATACTTTATTTACATTTGTGTGGTTATAATTTGAAAACTAAGCGCGGGTAAGGCATTAACATCTTGGCCGTTGTCATACAGGATTGACCAAAACCACGCATTGACGTAAATGACTGCAAAAGGTACTAATTGGCTGAGTCGCGAGAAAAAAAAAATCTCTTCGGACTTTCCGTCGAATTTATCTTTCAGGGCGCATTTCCTCTTGGCCTACCACATTCATGAACGAACAAATTACGAAAACACGCCTATTCAAATATATAGAAAATTTCACCTCCAAAAACTGAAAGTTTTCAAATAAAAAACTCTGATATTTTTTCACATTTCTGCTCAAAACATAGATTGTGGGTACTCGTTAGAACCGCCTCGACGAGGCGGTTCTAACGAGTACCCACAATCTATGTTTTCGAGCAAAAATATGAAAAATAATGTATACCCCTGTAAACCCCAATTTTACTATATAAAAGTGGGGTTTAAGGGGGTCAAAATTATGTAGGGATGTTTTTGAGATGAGCATAACGCATGCGCCGGCTCGCCTGAACCTTTGCTATTCCAGAACAGATGTTCGATGTGACCTTGTTTGTATGCAGATTTAAACGCCAGTGAACGAACCTTCTGAAGAGCGTAAATAATTCCTTTGGTAAAGAAGCTACGTCTTCATAAACGCTCAATCATGGACTGCCCACTAAACATGGCCTAGATTCTTTAAGTGCAAGATGTTCAGCAAAAATGTACGACCTGCACATGCTCTACACTACTCAGGATCTGCACTGTTTTCCACTCGTCATCGACAGGTAACAATATGGTCATATTCAAATCGTGGGACAGTATACTAGGAGTTGCTAGTAATGTGTGTCAAAACCTTTTTATTGTCTTGTGAATAGGATCTATTCTAAAGCGAAAAAGGTTTCTCCATTTTTTTTTGTTAAATTTTAGGACAAGTATGCTAGGAGTTAAAACTTGTCTTACACTTTTTAGACGGGAATTAGAACCCAGACAAGAAAACCAGATGTTTTCTCCGCTGTACAAAATGGGGAAAATGCTACTAAGCGTATTTAGTCCCTTAACGCTTTGAATGCTGGGTAAAAAAAATCAGCAGACGACATTTTGTAATATTATGGTTATTTGTCCTAGAAATTTGGATTTGACACTTGATGAAAATTGTCTTCTATGGAGATAATTCGCATGAAGTGTCAGCTCCTGTTTTCTAGGAAAAATAAGAAAATAGCATGAATCTGTCGTCTGCAGAAATTTCCCATAGTACTTGTGTTGAGGTATCCGAAAACTTACGGTAATAATGATGAATCTTTCAGGAAAGGATCCGCCAGTAAATCGAATACAATAGAGTTGCATTCCCTGCTGAAATGCTATGATGTAAAAAACAACATTCTAATGCACTCGCGTATGTAACGCGACGTATGATTGGATAACGTCAAAAATTTGCGACGGTGTATTCTGCGATATACTGTCGCAAATCCGACGTCATCATATAACGTCCTTCTCATTGGCTGGCATTTGGTTTTACGCGGCTCACAGCACTTGTCGTTTTGTGCAAATAGTACATTTTTTTTTCTATTGAAAAAAAATGAATAAATGCATTAGAATGGGGATAACTGCATCAAATTTGTCATTTGGGGAGGTAAATCGGCGGTTTTACGGTCGCAAATTACGTTTTACGGCTCCGCTGACGCGTCGCCGTAAAACGAAATTTCCGAACGTAAAACCGCCGATTTACCTCCCCAAATACCAAATATGAATGCAGTTATCCCCATATTGACTGTAGGAGGTGTTAACCTTACACCTAGGACAGCCTGCAGTCGACTTTCTATTATTTAGTAACCCTTGTACTGCTGGACTTGGATATAACCTGCCTTTGCAAACAGTGTAGATCCAGATCAGTTTGCTTCTGAACTGATCTGGATCTTCACTCTTTGTCATTCAGTATATGAATTTATATAAACAATCTGGATCAAGTGATCAGATTGGATGAAAATTTGAAAAAAGGTGTGGCATCTTAATTGATTCAGCAGGACAATAGTTAAAATGCATAAATTATGTCATCAGATGCAAAACAATAACAAAGTCTTATTGAGTAGGAAAAGAGGCATGTCTTTACGTAATTAAGGAAGTTTGTTATGTTTTGATATGATTGGCCTTTTGTTAGATTCCCTGTTCAAATTAGTTGCCATTGGTCGAATGTGTTATGTTTAGGTACATGTAAATTGCAACGAAACGTTACTGGAAGGGTTAGTTACGCTGGGCTAGAGCCCGGCGTATCTGTTTGAGGTTGTTTTTGTAAAATGTGTATGCATTTGGAGAATATCGGTTTTCTTCCAGTTTTATGGGGTTCTTAATGGGGTTATATATAACTATTCATCCCCCACTTTTCTTTTTATTATTATTCAAAGTCACACTTTTGCAGCAGAGAGCTGTGCTATTGGTAACATAGTGAAATAAAAAAAAAAAAAAAAAAAAAAAAAAAAAAATGGGAAGTACTGTGTAGAATGAATGCAGCAATGTGGGTTTTGCTCATTTAAAAGAGAAATGAGCAGTTTTCTCGTAGGACCCCCAATTTGACCATTCGACCGGAAATGCGCTTGTTGCTGTCAATATTCGTACACGTTTGAATTTTTTTTTTCTTTTTTTTCGTCGTTCTACGAAGAAGAAACAAAAGATATTTGTCTTTGTTTACGATTGGAAAAATGCATTCTCAATTCGAACGGATTATAAGCTGGCTTAATAATACAGTATAATTTGATATTCAAGCAGGGAAAGATTTGAGCAGAAAGAAAACGTTATGAGTGGAGAAAAGAACGAAACACTGCTACATGTACATAGATGATTTCGGATATAGTATGTTCAGCCTAGGCTATGGATGGCGACATGTAATTATGTATGCTGGCTAGAAAACAGACGATCATAGTTGATTTTTTTTTACATAGCTCTGATAATGTCTATAATGTTTTTATCGTTGAGTATTGCGATAATTTATATAACTACAACCTTTCATAAATTATAACATATTTTTCACTATACTACGATCTATAGGGAGCTAAGTAATGCATGACAGATTAGTTTCCCGACGTACTGATGCTTTGCATCAATGTTTTCTTGTTTCTTCTGTCATTGTTGTCAGTTCAGAGAGAACCGAGTTCCCCCTTAAGGACTGGCGTTAAGGGTGAGTTTTTCTTGCACACTGAATTTAACTCCGGCCCGCCATCGACGTCATTCGGATTATTCACGTTAATTACAGACGGATGGCAAAAGTTCACTTAGCTCTTTGCAGCCATATAACAGTCCACTGCGTTGTTAAAGAGCGCCAAAAATGACTTTCTACGTTTTAAACGCTTCGCTAGACGACAATTTGAAATACTTTTCATACTTTTATCAGAAAATAGATAAATTTCACTTTTGATTCAAATTGTCTCCTAAGGACAACTTGCATGAAATGTCAAAGCATATTTTCTGGAAAAGTTAAAAACAAATATCAGTTTGTCGTCTGCTGAATTTGATCAGAGTGGTAAAGGTTAAAGCATCGTAGCTGCTCCAACCTTTGAGCACTGAAGTACTCCTTTTCAAGCGGAAGCCGCTCGAATGGATTTAATTTTGGAAAAAAAAACCCTATTCCATATATAAACAGCGAAGGTCAAGGATGCCTGGACTGACCTGAGTCTTCGCTCGGCGCACATCCATTTTTTTTGTTATGTCATGAGGTTGCTTAATCCTTTCAGCCCGGTAGACCAAAAGGATACCAGTGCAACCAATCTAACAGGCCCCTATTAGGCCCAGTAGGATAAATACTGTGTGTCATTCTGTTTTCGATTTTAGACTGAAACCCCTATTGCATCAGTGGATATGTCCAAATTCAAGGATAGAAAAGTCCACTTCAGAGACTTAGGGATGACAATGTTAAGCCAGCCTCGACAGAATATCTAAGCTGCTCGAATCATACTTTAAAAGTATAACCCTCCATCAGCGAGCATGTTGCAAACAGAAGAGTGACTTCATCTGGGCCCATTGTGGTACGTTTGAAAATGGAGTTCTGCTCATGTATACGCTAGAGGGCGCAAGCAGTGTTGCAAAGTTCATTACTGCTTACGAATAGTCTCATCCGTAGTGTAATCTTTGTTTCCAAAGGCAATCTTATTGACGTTTATTCATGTATGGAAATTATTAAATTATGACAAAACAGTGCTGATGTATGAAGCAGTGTCTATTTTAACGCCTGCATATATCAAAAACTTGTTGGAGCAAGCGTCTGAGACCAACAGTCTCTCACATATGCTACTATTCTCGTTTGTTATAATTGGAAGCAAAATCCGATATAATTTCTCACCTCGACCCTGAGAGAGCCGCAAATTAAATTATACCAGAGACAGTTGGTAAAAACTGCATGGTGCTATACAGGAAAAATATGTGAAAACATACCTACATAATTTTGACTCCTTAAACCCCACTTTTATATAGTAAAAATTCGGGTTTACAGGGGTATACATTATTTTTCTTATACTGCTCAAAAACATAGATTATGGGTACTCGTTAGAACCGCCTCGGCGAGGCGGTTCTAACGAGTACCCACAATCTATGTTTTGAGCAGAAATATGAAAAATATCAGAATTTTTATATGAAAACTTTCAGTGTTTGGTGGTGAAATTTTCAATATATTTGCTCTAAATATAGATTGTGGGTACCCGTTAGAACCGCCTCGGCGAGGCGGTTCTAACGAGTTCCCACAAGAAAAATAATGTATACCCCTGTAAACCCCAGTTTACTATATAAAAGTGGGGTTTAAGAGGGTCAAAATTATATAGGCAGGTTTTCGTGATGGTACGTTTTTAGAACGTTGCGGCTCAGTTAGATATGACTAAGGCCGTGGTCAGTGACACATTATCTGTTCCACGGTCATGTACTTTATTAATTGATGAATCGTTCTGGTAACTGGCACCGAGGTTGTGAATTATCATCACCCATTTCATTCAGAACATCGGCGTTTTGCATATTTGCGTATTTTTTTTTTTTTTTTTTTAATTTCAATCTATTATTTACGAGCGTAAATCATTTTATAACCGGCCTAGATTCCTGACTGAGAAGTAAAGCTGATAAAATCCAGTTTTTTTTTTTTGCAGACAGCAAAGATACAAAGAAAGTTCTACAGTCTATGGTCGCAAAGCTCAGGAGTCATCCCACTTCTCAGTGCAGAACTGACAGACAAAGAAACTTTCTTGAAGAGATGGACTGAACACTCCGACAGTATACCACTCACCCGTCCCATATCAAAGAAGCTTTCTGCAAGTGGAGTGCAATACACAAATTGACTGATTGTCAACTGTCAATGGTACAATGAAACAATGAAAGGATCTAAGCAGCTGTCATCCGACAAGACCCCTGGATCAGATGCATTACCAGAGATCTACTCCGCAGGAGGTCAGCCAAGACTTACATTTTTTTTTTCTCTGCATGTGAAGAAAACAGGCAAGCCCACAACAATTGAAGAAGAGATGAAGACCAAACAATGACAATACAAACGTCACATGAAACCACCGACGCACGAAGAAAGAACTGTCATAGAGGAACCACGTTGGCATGGCCATTGGAATTTCTGGAAGCTTAAACCAGTTTTACTCATATGCAACATCGCCCTTTATTATGATTAGCTCAAATTACAAACATATGATCGCTCCGCATAAATCTCTCTCTCTCTGTCTCTCTCTTGTCGCTCTCTTGTTGCTCTATCTTTGAAAAGGTGTCGGAACAAGCTTCTCCTTCTCTCTCGCTCTATGTAGATATGCCGGCAAAAGATATCCCCTTCCCTTTTTCTCTCTGTCTCTGTCTCTCTCTCTCTCTCTCTCTCTCTCAGCATGTACCGAACAAGACAAGAAAATTATTTGATTTTTAACCGTTTGCAAAACACATTGATTGCCATTTAATTTCTTTACAGTCAGGATTAGAGTAGATGCAGTAAACACGGAAATAAGTGTGTGTGCATTTTCCCGGTGTGTGTGTGTTAATTATATGAGTCATAAGGTGAGAAAACAACCTTTGGGCGTGATCGCCCAGTGAAGATTTAGATCAGCCTGCGCATTCGCGGAAACGCAGGCTGATTTGAGTCTCTGATTCGCGCATACTCGTATCTTAGAAGGTGCAATTTCTCACGTAGCGGCTCAAATAATGCTAAAAGAAGGAAGAGTTGGATAAACAGGAACGTTGTAAAAATTCTTCAGATATGGTACAATAAGCATGATTTGTTTCTTTTTGTACTATAAAATGCTGTTTCTCGGTACACATGCAATCAGCGCGGAACCAGATCGGCTTGCGCGTCCTCGCAGACATTTGTTTGGCTATGTGCTGTCCGTTGTTACATTTTACACACTCCAACGATTCCGCAAAAGGACAAGGAACCCTTGATCGGACCGCGTGAATGTGCATGTTGTTCTGGGATATCATTGCGCTCATATGTTCAAACACTTTTTACATGACATAAATTAAACGATAATTTGTATCATGAAGATAAATTAACGGAAATGAAATAACGTTTTTGTGGAAGCCGATGGGGGACATTTTGACTTGCGACCAAAGACTAATGAGTTTTGAGTTATGACTTGTGACTTTTGAGCTATGACTTGTGACCTTTGAGTTATGATTTGTGACTTTTGAGTTTTGACTTACATAATCTTGTTGATAAGAAAAAATGCTTAAAGGCTCCATATTTTTCAAAAGTGGACATTTTATTCTCCAAGGAAGGTTTAGTAAATTGATATATGGTATTAATGTAATCATAAAATGTGGCACCTAACAGCCTGTAAAATTTCAGTTATCTCTTGTTCCTGAAATAAAATGATTTTATAGCGTATCTTTGAATTAATTTTGTCAACATTAATTCAGAGATATGATAAAATATCATTTCATTTTTGATCCAGTTCATAAACGAGAGACTTACTGAAATTTTACAGGGCCCAGTTGTTCAAAGCGTCGTTAGCTTAACGACGTCGTTAAGGGTCATTTCGTTAACTGTTTTAGCTGATCCAATACACAATATTCTGATATTTTTTTCAGCAAAAAATTTCAGAATATTTGCGTATCACTCGATGTAAATTTTAACGAATCGTTAACTAACGACGTCGTTAGCTTTGAACAACTGGGCCCAGGCTGTCAGATGCCACAGATTATCATCGCATTGATACAATTTATGAATTTATTAAAAAAAAGTAACAGAAAAATCCAGGGAGTGCCACTATCACAAGCCGCAGCCCTTCACAGACACCAAGCTACCAACCTTTCTTGGATAAACAAAAAAAAAAAAAAAAAAAAAAAAAAAAAAAAAAATGGCTATTTTTGAGGAATATGGAGCCTTTAAGCGTCACCCTTTATATATTCAGCAGACGACAGACTGACAGTATCGTTTTATTTCCAAGAAAATAGGTTTTGATATTTCATGCAAATTTCATGAAATCCCCAAACCTTTTTTGTCAGGAAAAATAAGAACAATATTTTAAATGTCACCTGCTGAAAATTTACCCAGCGTGCTAATTCCTTAAAGAGTTTGATAAAATTAAATATTTTTTACATAGGCATTATGTTGGTTTTTTTTTCTTGTCTTTTGTTAGGGCTATAACCAAACCTTTAAGCGCTAAGCAGATTTGTAGCAGAGGGCATTCTAAAATTGATTTTGTTATTTTCAGAGTAAACAAGACTTGACATTTTTGCCAGGCATATTTTATCGAAATAAATAAATAAAATAATAATAATAATAAAAAAATATGTTCAAGTGTGGTCTAAGACTTGTGACATGAGTTTTGAGTTATGAATTGTGACTTTTTAGTTATTACTTGTGACTTTTGAGTTATGACTTACAAATACCTTCGCTGTAATATTTTTTTTACCAACGTCAGATATCTTCTACGTGCGTTCTCTAAATGCGCGCGAACATTACACTAAAGGTACAACTCAAAAATCACAAGTCATAGCTCAAAAGTCACAAGTCATAACTCAAAACTCATAAGTCATAAGTCTTTAGACCACACTTAAAAATATTTTTTTTATGAATATTATTTTTTTTTTTCGGAGAAAATCTGCCTAGCAAACATATCAAGTCTCTGAAAATAACAAACATCAATTTTAAAATGTCGTTTGCTACAAATCTGCTTAGCGCTTTAAGGTTTGGTTAAAACCCTAATGAAAGACAAGAAAAAAAAAAGCACAATGCATTTGTAAAAATATTTATTTTATCAAACTCTTTAAAGAATTAGCATGATGGGTAAATAATCAGCAGGTGACATTTTAAAATATTGTTCTTTCTTTTATCCTGGAAAATAGGGTTTGGGATTTCATGCACTTTGCATGAAATGTCAAAACCTGTTTCCTTGGAAATAAAACAGTGAATATTAATCTGTTGTCTGCTGAATATATAAAGGAAGTGGTGACCTTAAGCACTTTTTCTTATCATCAAGATTATACAAGTCATAACTCAAAAGTCACAAGTTATAATTCAAAAGTCATAAGTCATAACTCAAAACTCATAAGTCTTTAGCCGCAAGTCAAAATGTCCCCCATCGGCTTCCATACATTTTCCATATTCCATGTAGCAACAAAACTTACCGGAGGTGCGTTCAACAAAGTGCCAACTCGAATGTTTGAAAATTGTGTTGTTGAATGATAGTTGGCGCCCGATCAATATTTTATTTTTATTTAGTAGAATTCCCATTGATTATTCGGAGCGTAAATATTATAAAAAACATCTTTCGGACCTTTCATTTTAAATTATATGCTACAATCAAAATTCATTTCAAAAGATATTAACCCTTGTCCTGCTGAACCCGAATATACCCTGCCTTTGCAAACAGTGTAGATCCAGATCAGTTGGCTTCTGCTTCTGAAGAAGCCAACTGATCTGGATCTGCACTGTTTTTCAATTAGTGAATTTGTATCAACAACCTGGATCAAGTAATATGATTGGCTGAAAATTAGAAGTGGGCATGACATCTTAATTTATTCAGCATGACAAGGGTTAAAAGAAAATGGCTGCGCCCTGTAACTAGCCAATTAGTTAGTCACCATATAGGAAAACCCATGCAATACACCTCTCAGTGTATTTTGCGAGCGGTAAATTTGATGTCGTGGCTACGAAACTGTTTGATGAGTTGCAAACAGTGTATGCATTGATGAGACGCCGCGTGCTGCAGTGTCTGGTCTGTGTCCACACTGTTTTGCAGGCATGTCTGTCTGAAACAAAGAGCAAATACAGCGATACGGTCACAATACCGTATTTATCCCAAATATTCAGGCATTCTTAAATCCTTACCATACTTGTCCTTAAATATGTACCAGTCCATTTTACTATCTGCAAATATAGATTTATCTAAAACTGCTGAATGAAGGTCAAATAATGTAGACCCTGATTAGACGCCTCGTTCCGCGGTGTCTAATCTGTGTCTACACTATTAGCTCAGGCCTATCTGTCCCAATACTTAAGGTAAATACGGTTAACTATCACAAACATTGTGTTTCTTCTGTTCTCTTTACAGTTATTTCACTTCTGCTTTGAATTTTTGTTTATTTCAGACTTTAAAATGCCACGCTAAAAACATCTCTTTTATAATCCTTGTTTATAACTAAAACGTTTTTCGTGTAATTAGAAAAAATATAACATGCACCGTAGGAATTCCATGTTCAAGTCTTTTGGAGCCGACACAAGGACAGAAAATGATCCATTACTTCACTTAGTGTCAGCGTAGAGAAAGAACGGTTTGTGCATTATTCCAGGTATGTCTATTCTCTGTACATCGATACCATAAAAACCAGATATAGAGCTCGTGCAATGCGGAGAAAATGATCCATTACTTCACTTAGTGTCAGCGTAGAGAAAGAACGGTTTGTGCATTATTCCAGGTATGTCTATTCTCTGTACATCGATACCACAAAAACCAGATATAGAGCTCGCGCAATGCGGAGACTTTGACCAAACTACACGCATGCGTAGGCTGATCTACATTTGCACGTATTTCAACTGGGATGAGGAACTTGTTTGTTTGTCTCAAGTCAATTTGATGCGCAGCATTCGAAAACGGCTCTCATGCCATAAGCAAACCATGAAGGGCCAGATAAGTCTTCGCATTCTAGGAGTCTGATCAAAGCCTTTTCTGCCCGCCTAACTGGCTTTTAAAATGCAGCGAAAGCCTTGATCAGTATTTGCGCATGCGCAGGCTAGGCCTTTGTTGCCTACATGCGGGCATGTGGGCAACAAAGGCCTAGCCTGCGCAAATACTGGGTAACATTTTGTATGGTAGTACAAGACAAATCCCTATGGAGACTGGATATACTTTCATGGGAGGCAACTTTGTAAAAATGTTTTGCTTCCCTTCTGAAGAGGAGGTCTACTAGAAAAGGAAAAAAAAAAAAAAAAAAAAAAAAAGATCTCTTTGAGAGGTATTATTGTCAAAATTGTTCTGCTTCATTTCTGCGAAGGGATCTACTCTAACACGAAAGAATTTGCTCGACTTTGGAACTCCTTTTCAGAAAGGATGTAGTTTACAGGAAAACAAACAGCAAGTCATAAAAGTTATACAGTCAACCCTCTTCATACCGACACTCGATACAACGACAAAATTCGTTATAATGACAACATGACTGTCACGCAACCTTCGCTAAGGGGGTAACAGTAAATGAGAAATTATGCAAGACCATTGCATTAAAACTTCAAGCAACATATGTTTTGGATATTTGTTAGAACTGCCTCAGTGAGGCGATTCTACCAAATATCCAAAAAACATGTTCTATGAAGAAATAAGAATGAAACAAGGTCTTTCTTACATATCATTCTGCCCATTTAGAATTCTGAACAACAGCAAATTCATTATATTGGCAACATCTTTGGGAACAAATGCTGTCGTTGTAATGAGGGTTCACTGTATTCCTTACACAAAATAGCAATAAATATACCAAAGGCATTGAGTACCCTCAAAATGTTGCTTCACTATATGTAAAATACAAAAATGGAGTAAGGAACTATGCTGATGCCCTCTAACGCCAGCTTAACGTGTATTCTATTTTCAAATTCGCTTCAACTGACGACATATTGAAATATTTTTCTTATTTTTCCCAGAAAACAGGATTCGACATTTCATGCAAATTGTCTCAATTGGAGACAATTTGCGTGAAATGTCAAATCCTGTTTTCTGAGAAAAATAAGAAACATATCACGAATTTGGCAAGAGAGTGGTCAATGTTAAAATGGTATTATCTGACATGTTAAGGGAACAAGAATCGTACCTCTATGGACAATTTAACAATATCATACCCCTTTGTAAATTATTGTATGGAATTTATGTCCGATTCAACCGTTCAAGACCGTGTGATGAAAAATAGAACAGAAGATATCTAGGCGGAGTCACAATCACAGAACATAGCCTACCAATGGCATCAAAGGAAGAGCAAAGAAATCAAGATAGAAAGTACACAAGCCACAAACCACAGAAAAACGTAAACAATTACCCCCCTCTTCCACAACAAGGGTCAAATTCTAGACAGGATCCACTAAACACAGCAATGTTAAAGACACACACACACACACACACACACACACACACACACACACACACACACACACACACACACACACACACGATCCAATGCTAGTAGCCACAAATCCACAAATAGAACAAAAAAAAAAAAAAAAAACCCCCAAAAAAAAAAAAAAAAAAGAACCACCGCCTCAGAATTGTCAATATAGTAGTTAAATAACTGGTAGAAATGTAAAGCGTCATCAGATTACGTGCAGAACATAAGAACCGAAAACTCTGTTTATATTGTTTACTGAATAATACCCTTTGAAAATTAAAATTATAATATGGACTTTATATCGATTCCAAGGCATTAAAGCTGTTGAAGATAGATTCAGAAAACTCGATAGAAATACACAGCATCAACAGATGATGTGCAATGTGCAGAACCTACAACCCATCGGATCAAGATCAAAATTTAAGGTTAAATGTCTGTGGCCTTTGTCCGCCCTTCGAGAGATTATTCACTATACCAATACATGTGCAGAACACACAATCAACCATGACAGGTCTGCCAAAGTCTAATAGTATTTATTTTAGGCCAAAGTAACCTGCCGGCACATGTAATAAGTCGATTCTTAAATAAATGACCTTAAGAACATTACACAGACACACACGCATGCACGCAAAAAACAAAATATATGTAATGACGAAGTTTGCGATGCTAAGGTTGTTAATTTCAGTCAGTTATGCCTCATCAATCTGTACCCAAGTACGTTAATGTGCATAGAATCATTTTTTTTTAAAAACAAATACTGAAATTTAGTTGTTGCTTTTTTTTGAGAGATAATTGTAACAAATATGGTAAAAATGCTGAGAAAACGTCGTTATAACTTCATCTCAGTAACAGAGTTCCGTGAGTTTGGCACTTCCTGAACGTTTTCATCAACTGTTATCCTGTTGCATTTTGTTCTGATCTCGGTCTACGGACGAACAAAAGGGGTACCCTTGCTTGAGCACCGGTTATTCCCCTCAGTGTTCGCCATCACAAAAAAATGCCTATATAAGTTTGACCCCCCTTAAACCTCACTTTTATACAGTAAAACTGGAGTTTACAGGGGTATACATTATTTTTCTTATTTTTTTTTTCTGGAAAACATAGATTGTGGGTACTCGTTAGAACCGCTCACCGAGGCGGTTCTATCGAGTACCCACAATCTGATTTGAGCAGAAATATGAAAAGTATCAGTTCTTTTATCTGAAAACTTTGGAGGTGAAAATTTCTATATATTTGAAAAGGCATGCATTTCGTGATGGCCAATTTTGTTCAGACTCAGAAATGTGATGTACCAATGCATAGCCTTAATATTAGCAGATGTCAGGATCACGTGACTAGCACGGGATTGCAAGTCACGTGACAAAACTTTTAAGCACTTCAAGAGACTAGCATAAAATATGGCTATTGCAGGTGAGATTTTTAATTTGCTTTGATACATCATACCTTCAAGTACATTATATCTGCGTGACTGATTTCGGATCCTATTTGATAGGGACCGAAACAACAACAACAACAACAACAACAACAACAACAACAACAACAAAACCCACAGAAAAAAAAGTAGTGAATTTGACTGTGATGCTGGAAAATATTTGCACTTGACCATGACTGCTGGCACAGGAAGGTTTCTGCTAAATTGCATCTACTCCCATGTCGAAAACCAGGAGCTTAAGGATGAGACGGGTTTCCGACCCTGAGCTGCACTCAAGCATACCCTTCCTCTGAAAACGTAAGTAGTCACAAACAGCAGAACAAGTGTAAATTTTAAGGATGAACCCTAGAACGAGTACTGTTTTATAAGAACTCAATACGATCTCCCTAAGGAAGGGATTAAAATCTATTTATATAGAATGTTGAAGCATTAAAGTTTGTAAAATATCTATTACAAGAACAAAACATAGAGACAACAGATGCTCTTTCACACTTTCATGGGACGTTACTCTGACAAAATTAGTATTGCCTTCTGAAAAGGGGTCCACTCTATAAGGAAAGAATTTACCCCCGAAGGGAGCAAATTCTCTCCTTACATAGTGGACCCCTTTTTAGAAGGGAATTGGTGTGCAAACAAACATGAAGGCACAAAATTTGTCTCCCTTGTACAAAATGGCGAAAAATCTACCAAGTGAGTCCAGTTCCTTTAAACCTTGGTTTGAGTGTTATTGTTCAGTTAATAATACGAAACATACATATGGCGGACGAAACTAAATAATGCTTGAATGCACAACGGACATATCCATATTAACAGCAAACCGACAAGTCAATTGCGTTTTGTCTATATCTGTATGAGTAGCTTACTGTGGCGTCTGGTTCTGTTTGGTTTATGCTTAAGAATTGTTATTGTCCATTATATCGTAAAACTTCAATGGCTCGAACACCGATGGCTCGAACTGGTTTTTGAGTCCGTAGGAATTTTTCGGATAGAAAACAAATTTAAGGGAGTTTTTTTTCTCATTTTACCATGAAAATGAGTTATGTGTACTCATAGGAATCACCTCATGGAGGCGATTCTAATAAGTACACTCAGCATACCATTATTTTATAGAAAGTCGAAAAGATATCCCTAAATTATCCCCAGTTGCCTCCGATAAACCCTCAGTGGCTCGAACTATCCATGTCAAGAACAAACCTCCATTGTCCCAAAGATGTTCAAGCCATTGAAATTCGACTGTGCAACAGTTTGAAGTGCACATATTTAAAGGTATAACAAAATCATTTACAAGGAAATCTGTCGTGATTTATTCATAAAATTTATATCCATATCAGGGTAGTTTGTATTTTACAGGAGAGATAAGGGATATTTTGCTTGTTACATTTGTTATTTCGGTCTCAGTGGCTCTGTCGGATGCGCATCTGACTGGTGATCAGGAGGTCGCGGGTTCGATCCCTGCCAGGTCCGGCAACATTCTGTCGTGAAAATTGATCATGAAATATTTTCTACGGTTATTCTCTCCCTCCCGCTGATTCAGGAAGGGAAATTGTCAGTTTCTGGCGAAAGAATGTGTACCAGTACTGGTCAGCCGCTCAGATGACTAAGCCTGCCCAGGAAAAGTGTAGTTAGGTAAACTGACCGACTCGACATAACCTTGATATTGTTGACTGGGCCGTTGAACTCCAACAATCCAACCATCCATCCATCCATTACTTATTCTATACGCATCGTCCAATGCTGTTTTATAATTATACGATTTTTTTCTTGAAAGTGTCCTCAACGGTTTGCAGTTACGGAGTTGGCACCAATTCCATCTAACGCATTTACAATTTGACAAAAAATGAAAGTAGACTTACCATGCTTGCTCTCTGCATATTGACTGATGAGGCTTTGGGTTTGTTTAGTGAACATGCAGTTTATATTTTCTGGGCCAAGTTGTTCAAAACTAAAGATGTCGTTAGTTAACGTATCGTTAAAACTTTGATCATTAAATATGGCATGTATGCTAATATTTTTGCTGAAAAAAAAATGTGAGTAGCTTTTGCATTTGCAAAAGCTACTCACATTTTTTCAGGAAAAATAACTGTGAATTTGGTATTGTACTTACTAGAACAGTTAACATTTTGACATCTAACGAGCTCGTTAAGCTAACGATGCTTTGATCAACTGGGCCCTGGTCCTTTGTGATCATTGGAACCATTCCGGGATTTTAGAAAATTTATGAGGGTCACTGATCAGGCCTAAACAAACTAATATGGCCCAGAAAACTTGACACTTTAGATTAAATTTCCATTTTTTGCGTGAGTGTGCTCATTGCCCTTAAGGTCACTACTTTAAGAGATTAGTGTTCAAATTTCAGGACAGATATGGCTAAGAGGCAAACCTGTCCTAATTATTTGGGAAAATATGGCACCGCGACTTTGCCACCAAGGCTTGCAAATAGATCTACCATGAACGACCACGTCGTGAAGTCACATGGTAAAATGCTCTTACCGTTTTTACCCCATCCTCGGTAACCCAGGTGTGACCCATTACGTTACACTTCATTCATCACCCCTGGGATAACTCGCTTACGTTTCTTCGTCCTCATGAATTATTAATGAGGGCATCTGATTGGTGATCTCAGTATTTCCATGAGAAATTTTTATCTATTTTTATCTGGCGTACTCCGCAAATAACGTCATCGTTCTATGTTTGTTTTGCGAATATCCAATCATATCGTTAGTTGCAATCCAGGCATGGTATTAATTGCTGACGAAAACGTTTATCTGGTTTTCCTGAGTTATTTTTAGTAACGGAAGAAGAACAAATGAATCTTCCGCAGAAGAGACTCGTAGCGCTATGTTAGCGACATTTTGATTAGCTATTGAGGTATTCCCCGGTGTTGTGAATATTCATAGAAAACGACGTTTCGTCAGTCAGTTGTCCCAGGGGGTGATGAATGAAGTGTAACGTAATGGATCACACCTGGGTTACCGAGGATGTTTTTACCCTAAATATTGGGACACCATAACTCTTAACCATACTCGTCTTAAAACAGGAAGCACCTCTGTTGAACTACATGTTGATGTGTATACAAAGCGCTGGATGAGTGGCAAACAACGTAGACCATGATCAGACGCCGCGTTCTGCGGCGTCTGATCTGGGTCTACACTATTTGCATAGTCATGTAGGTCCCAATACTTAGGGCTTTTACGGTACTTCTAACGCATCTAGATAAATGTGGTCATAACTGATAATTTTTCTCACCTTCTCACCTAAATCGTAAACTAATTAAGCAATATCGTGCTTGAAAGTAATAATATATATGAACCAGAAATCTGTTAATTTATGCACATGTATACACATAATAGTTGTGACTTCCGGCATAAAGGCAACTGACGCATCATAACGATGCATTCACCATAAATCTTCCCCCAGTTGTAAAGACTGTTGACACTGTCCAGTTGAGTTGTTGCACAGGTCTATTCACTAAATAATAGATGTCACACATGCATGAATATTCAAATATTCAAATGCTTCACCTGGATTAATAATGCATATGCATTAGGATTCTCTCAGTGGGGCATTCGAACTACAGACTGTAGCATCATACAGCAGACGATCGCTAAATGTACTGATTTGGTACTGCTCCTCAATCCTAACTAATTTGACATTAAAGCTTCACCAAGTCTATACATACGCTCGTATATGAGTTAATCTTACTAGCATGCAAGTATTGCATTAGTAGAATGGTATATGTTATTACAAAACATTATACAAGCGCATTATGCAGAAACATTCTAAAAGAATTATAAGAGACTATAAAATTTGAATATGCTGAACTCAGTCTTAAAACACACTCTAAAAGCAAAAATATTTACATTTTTACACTCATTTATCTGTTCACTCGTAAGGAGTTCATAGCAGGCTTTGATGCAAATTGTAATAACATATGGATTACTTGAGCCAAGAATCACAGTTTTTCAGCTTCATCTATGCCATTAACATATCACATACTGCCAAATATAATCAAAAAGCAGTAATAGTACTGCTAGAAATGTATAATTGTTTTTGTTGTTAATACTATTGCTGTTATTGTTATTAATATTAATACTTTTATTCTTCATCCTCTTCGCGTGTAAACAACGTCATATGCGTGTACATGTGCAAAATATTGGGCTGGTAAGGGGAAATGAGCCGACCCCAACCCTTCCCCCTATAACGCAACGTATTTGCTATTTAACAAACAGAGCATGAAATAACCTCACTTTTTAGCACTAGGCTTTATTATTTTTCAGCTGGTTTACAGCCTTTTTTTCTGGTCCATCGTCAACATGTCATCTAAAGACTCAGTCAGTTAGACTCTGTCATGTGGATATAAACCTGATTAATTCCACTAGAAACTTCAGAATTAAGTAACAATTCGAATGCCGATTTCCATTTATTTAAAACAGAAAAAGTGTCCCTGTTTATCGCGCCGTCATTCATTACTACTTTCATTGGGATGCTCTGTTTACTGTTTTTACCAATGCGCCCTATATGCCTCCAAAATTTATTTTGATTATTTTTTTACAATTGAGTTTCTGTTTCTTCCAAAATACTCTTTTTGACCTTTGAAACTGTTTATTTTGTTTTTCTTTTTGTCTTAAAACGTGACCTTTATCATTTTCAAATGACTCCAACCGATTTTAACAAATTCTGCTTATTCACTTGTCCACCATGGTTTCTGACTTTTTTTTCTCCTCATTGTGTTATCTAAGCTATATTTGATTTTTACTCTTTTTGATTTAATGTATCTTCCATTAAGAACATTCACGAGGGCGTTGTTAATATAATTTATGGAACATTTATCTAACATTTCAATTCCAAGACTTTCAACCACTCTGTTTCTCTCTCCCACTTTATCCTACAAAAATGAAATAAAACTATCGGCGATATTTTATCTACCATACACAGTAAAGCTTGTGTTCAGATAGGTTTTGGGACTATTATCCCTCTCGATCTTGTGTATATCAAGATTGCATGTCCAAAACAATAAATTTATGGTCGTAGTGTTACTTTTTTGGTCATCAAATTGGCTGTTAAAACAACGTCAAAATCAGATGTTCGTACGTCCATATCAGTAGTCTACAACCGAACAACCTTGTGGTACTATGAAGGTAAAGTTATTATTACTATATTTCCGACCTTTTACTATACAGCAAGGTCTATCCATCAGAGAGTCACATAACTCTTCCCCATGCTTGTTACCTTAAAGTCAACGATGTAACGCTCTGGTACATGATTAGTGCAAGCTATATAATAGTAATAATTATAACATCTAGCGTTTAAATCTGCACAAATGAAGAAAACGGATTTATACTTATTAGGGTTGGAACTATACGTAACAGATACATTCTGGGTATTCCGATGGGGACTAATTTTGCTCCACCCCGCCCTGCAGATTTGTTTTCATTCCGTTATGAAAGATAGTTCATGTTATCTCTCACAGACGAAAATCAGGTTGATATTATTGAAGCGTTCACTTCTACTTCTAGATATCTAGATGACCCACCTAATATCAGTTTATCGGATCTTCAGTTAAATAAAGCTGTTTTTTTGTTAGCGAAACATATTTTTTTTGGATTTGAATTCATCAGTAAAAATGGTTTAACGTTCTTGGTCCCCTTTATGTAGAGTATAGAGATATTAGTTTTTTTTTGTTTCGCAAGGGGGTCTTCTCGTGTAAATTGTTTTAACAATCGGAATAAAGTCCTGACTGCTAGACTACATACACATAAACTCCGAAATGTTTTTTTTTTTTTTTTTTTTTTTTTTTTTTTTTTTTAATCTTACCACCGACGCTCCGAATTAATTGATAAATATACAGTTAGCTTAAAACACTCCTGCAGCAACGAATATCGGAACCAGAATTTTACGGCGACCTATCTTATAAATTTAGGAACATTGCTAGGATATACATTTTTCAAAAATAATTCTAAAAATATTCCTAGTAATAAAATGAATGAACATAACTTAGATATTATTTGACAGACTGCATCTTAGTTTTAACCCAGTCATGGTTGATAGCTATGCTTTCCTCTTTAGTTGCACGACTGTGGGTCGGGTCTCAGACTCTATGAAGGTGCCGACCTAAGCCTTTCAGATTGATGCCTGACGTTATGTCTTTTTTCGGACCCTCCGTGGTTCAACTAGTGGTTTTCTTTAGCTGTGCCTGCCGATGTCTGAGATAATTGCTACAAGCCTTCATCCTTGTTTCATCACAGTAATTTACATTACAGTGTTTTTTTTCTGTGCTCTTTCACTGGTTGAGTTAGGGAGCCTTTATATGAATGAACAATCATTTTGTATCTTTTTCTTTTACATTTGAACCCAGGATATAGATCTGGTACCAGTAAAATCGATTTAACTACCGACCGTTCTAAGGTGGTGGCTCTGGTGTAGGTTGTTCTTGTGTAGATTTGAGGCTGTTCATTGCTTTTGTTTTCATGTTTGTCCTGTTCTTTGTCTTATCGTTGTGTTTAGTCGTCCTGCCTAGCACTGTAATTACCTTTTGGGGAAGAGGGATCTGCCCAGTAAGCATTCTTTATAAATCTATTGAGGGCCGTTATCAGCCCGTCAGGGTAGCTGACGGGCCGATAACGGCCCGCTATAGATTTATAAAGAATGCTTTCTGGGTAGTTGCTTTGCTTTTCTTTGTCTGTGCACTGTCTGTCACGATATATTTGTGCTTCCTCTTGGTGTCATTAGAAGGCTATGATAAGTGATTGTGGTTATTTTGGCACATCTTCAATACTATTTTCCCTTACAATAAGTATCAATTAGGCACAGAAACGAGTCTATATTCCAACAATTACAAACCAAAGCCCTTTTCAGAGACCAAGAGGAAGAGGAAACAGACAAAACCAAACAAGCGCAAACCGAACAAACGTAAGAAAAGCATTAAGATCAGCTCTCTCTTCCCCAAGCGAGGTAATCGCAATGCTAAAAGGACTGAAAAACACAAGAACAAAATAACACAAGGTAAGACATATAAAACAAATCGTCTCGTAGAACCTTAGAACGGCTAGTAGAATAAACCACCGGTGGGGTTAAAGCACTTTTACAGCTAACCAACTTCACCCTGGGTCCCGATGCTACTCTTAACACAGAAATTCATAAAATTCTGTTCGCATAAAGGTTACCAGCTCAGTCAATGCATCAAAGCGAAAACATGAAAATCAAATTCATCACTATAATAAACAAAGACGGATACTCATGGCATTCTACTGTATGCCAGAGTAAATGATATCCAATGGTTGAACCACGGCGGGCCAAGCCAAAGACATATCGTCAAGCCCCACCCCACTGGTTAAAGTTTTACGAATAGGCCGCCATTGAGTCTATGTGGGTGCAATTAAAGAGTGAAGCATAGCCATGAACGATGATTGAGTTAACAACTAGGCATGCAGTCTGCCGCTTACTAAGTCACCATAAAGTTCAAGTTACGATATGCCTGTTGCAGAAGAGATATAAGTCCAGCATTGAATTTTGATAAATCGAAATGACCTCTATGAAATTTAGAGAAGGCTTTGCGGAGTTTATGGTACCGATAATTTATTTCGAGTATTGAGAAAAAGGTAAGACAAAAGTCCAGGGAATGCCAAATCACAAGCCACAGCTCTTCTCAGACACCAAGAGGAAGAGGAAACAGACAAAACCAAACAAGCGCAAATCGAGCAAACGTACGAAAAGCACTAAGATTGGCTCTCTCTTCCCCAAACGAGATAATCGCAATGCTAAAAGGACTAAAAACACAAGAACAAAATAAATAAAGTCAAGGCTTAAAACCAATTGCCGCTTAGAATAAATCACAAAGCTACAAAGAATAAGACCAACAGCGGGACCACCACCTTAGAACGGTCAGTAGAATAAACCGGCGGCGGAGGGGTGGCGGGGGGGGGGGGGCGGAGGGAGGGGGGCTGGGGTTAAAGCATTTTACGGCCGGCCAACTAATCAGTAACATGACTAGGCACTCTGGCGAACCGAATTAGTTGCGAGATATAACACCGTAGGATGCTCGACAAAAGTCTTCAGGTAACATTGTTTTCACAGGTCGCAAGAATTCTGAATGTTGTTTGATGTTATAGAAACATTTTGTTGCACTTGAAACACATTAAATGATGTTTCGTGCAGTTTGTCAGATGATGCTTCATTCATTTACATTGTAGGTGCAGAAAACTATTACAAAACAGTATGGATGATGCCTAAAACAGCCACAATCAGTGAACAAAGCCTACCAATGATACCAAGAGGAAAAGCAAAGAGGCCACGACAGACACCATACCTGACACAAACCATTACAAAAACACACCTATTCAAATATATAGAAAGTTTCACCTCCAAAATCTGAAAATTTTAAGATGAAAAACTCTGATATTTTTCATATTTCTGCTCAAAACAGAGATAATGGGTACTCGTTAGTCACATAGAACCTGTCATTTCCATTACGAAAACACGCCTATTCAAACATATTAAGAATTTCACCACCCAAAAATGAAAACTTTCAGATGACAAATTCTGGTAGTTTTCATATATTTGCTCAAAACATAGATTGTGGATACCTTTCAGAACCGCCTCGACGAGGCGGTTCTAACGAGTTCCCATAATCTATGTTTTGAGCAGAAATAAGAAAAATAATGTATATCCCTGTAAACATCAGTTTTACTATATAAAAGTGGGGTTTAAGGGGGTCAAAATTATATAAGCATGTTTTCATTATGCAAGTAAATGTCTTCAAATAGTTTTCTTACTTTTTTTTTTATAAAATAAAAGTTTGATTTTCCTGTAAATTGCTTGGAAGCGAGATTCACACAAAATGCCAAACATGATGTTTCTTAGGAGAAAACTCGCAGGAGATACCAATCTCTACTTTCTGAGAATGAAAAGTAAAGCCCCCTCCCCTTAGATATGTCATCTGTCTATTTCGCCCTCAGTGCAGTAAGACAATCTCATTCTAAAGTACAATATAACCCTTTCCCACTCTCTGGGCTGATTCAGTAGACGACAAATTGATGATTTTTTTCTTCTTTTTTTTTATTTAATTTTCCCAGAAAATAGGTTTTGCCATTTAATGCAAATTTGCATGAAATGACAAAACCTATGTTTTTCTAAAGTAAGACAAATATTCCTAAGTGTCGTCTGTTGAAATTTTCAGCCAGCATGCTCAGCGCTAAGACAGAATGCTTCAGACTAAAATGACTAGATAAAGGATCTCAGTCATACATATTCATTCAAAGTAATAAAATCAGGAAAACATGCTACGTATTCTGAAGACAATGCATTAACTTTGAGACGTTTTGTGTTAGATTTGCATTAACGATAGAATTTTTAAAATAATGCTCATCACAAGTTCAGTTCAATTTCTGTATGAGCCATGTGACATTTTCAAGAGTTAAGAGAGATTTAATTTTGGAATGAATTCCAAAACGTTTACAAAATATAAGTGAAAATACCCAGGAAATGTCATAATCACGAAATACTGCCTTCCCGAAGCACCAAAAGAAGTAGAGATGACGAACCAATCATCACGAAAACACGCCTATATAATTTTGACACCCTTCAACCCCACTTGTATATAGTTAAACTCGGGTTTACATTATACATTATTGTTTTTATTAGCTAGAAAACATAGATTGTGTGTACTAGTTAGAACCGCCTCGCCAAGTCGGCTCTAACGAATACTCACAATCTATGTTTTGAGAAGAAATTAAAAAAAAAAATCAGAATATTTTATCTGAAAAGTTTCCGTTTCTGGTTGTAAAATTTTCAATATACAAACTGTATTTGAATGGGCGTGTTTTCGTAATGAATGACAAAGCATACGCCGTATATGATACCACCGACTTTCAAAAAGAAGCCGCCTTGGAAAAAATAAGTGGAGGTGACAGTGGGGCTGGGTGGGTGGTGTGTGTGGGGGGGGGGGGGGGTGGGAGGGGGGAGGGGGGACTCTCGTGCGAAACCTCACTCTTAATTCTGGTGCAGCTGTAAATTGCAAACGTGTTCGGTCCGCATAGACTCTTCTACCTCAGCTTCTAAACATCACAGTGGAATACATTTAATCAGAAATAAAAATCTAGAAAGTTGTCTTTGGAAACAAAAACAAAAACAAAAAAAAAAAAAAAAAAAAAAAAAAAAAAAAACGAACGAAAAGCGGAGGCTCAGTTTTATTGGGTCTCTTTATACGGGCCCGACCACAGACATTGTTGGTTATGGGCCAACCATCTAAACATATTTAGGAGGCAACCGTCATTTAATCAGGACGACTCAACTGGTGCAATTAAGAGGAACACAGATATTTAATCTCGACCAAGATGTACTGTGATAATATATAGTGAAAACCTGGGTGTACGGAGGGAAGGGCGAAGAGCGGGGTAGTCTACCTAATTAGACAAATTTTCACGATATTTCTGTTATAAAAGCTGAATTGAATGTTTGTTACTTCATTTTGCTATTTGCACTGTATAAATCTATATTAGTGGGCGTGTAGCAAACTCTGCATTTTCCCATCTTTATATAGTAAATTGCTGTTTCATAGAACAACATGTTTTTCATAGGCGTGTTAACGTAATGGGAAAAGCGAACAAAAATATAATAAAAATGATAATAACAGTAATAATAATAATCATAATAAAGTACTGTTATGTATGCTCTTACATGATATTATGAAAAAAAAAAAAAAAAAAAAAAAAAAAAAAAAGGAAGAGAAAAGTCCAGGGATCACAAACCGCAGCCCTTCCCAGACCCCAAGAGGAAGAGGAAACCGACAAATCCAAACAAGCACAAATCGAACAAACGTACGAAAAGCACTAAGATTAGCTCTCTCTTCCTCAAGCGAGGTAATCGCAATACTAAAAGGACTGAAAAAGGACTGAAAAACACAAGAACAAAATGACACACGGAAAGACATACAACAAATCGCCTCGTTGAATAAACCACAAAGCAACAAAGAGTAAGACTACCGCCTTAGACGGCCTTAGAACGGTCAGTAGAGTAAACCACCGGGGTGGGGGGAGGGTTTAAAGCACTTTTACAGCTAGCGAACCACCCTGGGTCCCGATGCTACTCTTAATACAGAAACACATAAAAATTCGATTCGCATAAAGGCTCCCAACTCAGTCAATGCATCAAAGCGAAAACACAAAAATCAAATTAATCACTATAATAAACAAAGACCAGTACTCATGGCTAATTCTACTGTATGCCAGAGTAAATGAAAACCAGTAGTTGAACCACGGCGGGCCAAGCCAAAGACATATCGTCAAGCCCCAACCCACTGGTTAAAGTTTTACGAAGAGGCCGTCATTGGGTCTGAGGGCTGAACCGCCGTCGTGCAATTAAAGAGTGACGCATAGCCATCAACAATGATTGGGTTGACAATTAGGCATGCAGTCTGCCGCATAATATCCAGGCTATAGCCATTTCTTTTATAACGGTTAATAAGTTTTCTGAATTGCTCCGAAAAGTTTGATTTACCTACAATTTTTCTAAATCTGTACACTAAGTCACCGTAAAATTCTGGTTCCGATATACCTTGTTGCAGAAGTGTTTTCAGACTGACGCTATATTTTTCTAACAAGGCACTGTGTCTGCGATAAAATTTCGAAAACGCCTTACGAAGTTTAAAATAACGATAGTCCTGCCTAAGAAGTTTGGCAGTAAGGGCTTTATTACGGTAGTTAAAGTCATTAAGATTTGAAAAAGCTCTGGCGAATCTGATAAGTTGAGATATGTATACCCCATAGATCCAAATTAGCACTAAAACGCACGTACTTGATTTTTTTAGAACAAATTAATAAGGACACGTTGTTATTGCACAATCGCTTTGTTAATAATATCTAGTGATTTCCTTGCTTCGAACAAATAAATTTATGAATACTACAGCACTATATACATTATATGAACGTAACACTATTGTCAGTTGCTTTCGCAGACATGACTGTCTGAATATTTGTTGCAAATACGGTACCGTAAATAAAGAAATAGTTGTCAGATATACAAGTCGCAGTGGTCTATGGGCATACATCGTAATCCTCACTCATATAATGTTTCTTTCATGTATCCTTTCTTTCCATGGACAGTCTTTTTAAACCTAATTGATATAATTCAATTACTCTGAAGTATATCTAGGAACTTTGATTTAATCCTTTCACCTCCGATTTTCTTACATGGACCCTTCCATCTCTGAACTGGACACATCCATTCTTGCAAATAGGGGTTTCAGTCTAAAAATCGATGAAATAATTGCAGTGTAGATCCAAATAAGACGGCTAGGTATGATCAGTCTCATCTGGATCTACACTATTAGCAAAAGTAACTGCATTGTTCTTTAGGATTGAAACGGTTAGGAGGACTGGGATACTCTTGGTAAATTGCCATTTTTTTTTTCATAAGAGAGACACATTCTGTCAGCGTTCTTGCACACCAGAGGGATATTTGATGTCTTTGCTTAAAAGAACTTGCCCGTAAGTATCGAATTTTTCTAAAGCAGACCTACCTGGAACCGGTGATATTTATGAGCTAATTCTCACTAATTGCTCTAGTTGATGAATATAATTATGCTATGTTGTCACATGGATTCAAAACTGCTCATTGTGCATCTCGCAGGAAAATAATGGTCATTTTATGTTTCAGAAGTTGTTTGGAGCTTTATCTTAGGTGGTTATCGACAAACTTTTGTTTTCGTTTTGACAAATAAACTTCCTGATGGCAGCCGAAAGGGTGAACGGAGTTCAAAAGGGAAAATGACCAGAGATAATTTATCTTGGCGTTAGTGTTCTTGGTTGATACTTTGTTATATTTAAGAAATAGATCAGCTCTAGCAGTGATTTGTTGAGGAATAAATCACTGTTTGGAGGTCAGTTGTAAAGTAGATCAAATCACGAGCGCGTAAGAAGATAAATCACTCGCGTTCCACGCTCGTGATTTGATCTTCTTTACAATTGAGGTCAAAACATTTTTGCAGCTGTGTTTTATGTCCATCGCCTGTTTGACTTATTGTCATGGTAATGGTCGATTTCAAAGATTCTTCAATTAGCATCTCTAACATTGAAAGGTTTGTGTTAATGTTTGCCTGTAATCCTTGGATAGCGCTTTACCAAGTGACAGTTTGTCGTTACTATGACAACACGAAGTCCCGCTGACATAGTGGAATCGGTTTAAATAACATTTTTATCTTATGAGGAAACTTGTTAAATGACATTCATAACTAGTCAAGTGATCGGAAAAGAGAATAATAATAATAATAATAATAATAATAATAATAATAATAATAATGTACTAAAAATAAATAAAACACGTTTAATATTGCACAGTGGCTTTGCTAATAAGCTCTAGTGATTTCCTTGCTTCGTACAAATACATTTATTAGTACTACAGCACTATATACATTATATGAACGTAACGCTATTGGCAGTTGTTTTCGCAGACATGACTGTCTGAATATTTGCTGCAAATACGGTATCCTAAATATAGAAATAGTTTTCAGATATGCAAATCGCTGTACCCAATGGGCATACATTATGATATTGTCTCATAAGATGTTTCTTTTATGTGTCCTTTGTTTCAACCGTTATAAATCTTATTGGTTTAATTCAATTACTATGAAGTATATCTAGAAACTGTGATTTAATCTTTTCACTCCGATTTTCTGACATGGACTCTTCCATCTCCGAATTTGGATATAATATAATGGCGGCATAGAATCAGATGAGACAGACAGTTACAAGCCGCTTCAGCAAGATCTACACTGTTTGCAAAGGTATCTGTATTGTTCTATAGGGATAAAAAAGGGTTAGGGGGACTAGGATACCTCGGAAGAATACCGCTAGTTTTTACAAGTGAGACACATTCCGTGACTTCATGTTACATCACGAAAACTTGCCTGTATAATTTTGTCTCCCTTCAACCCCATTTTTATATAGAAAAAAATGGGGTTTACAGAGGTATACATTATTTTTCTTATTTCTGCTCAAAAACATAGATTGTATTTTTCATAAACGCCTCGCCGAGGCGGTTCTAATGAGTACCTACAATCTATGTTTTTAGCAGATATTTGAAAAATATCAGAGTTTTTTATCTGAAAATTTTCAGTTTTTGGAGGTGACTTTTTCTATATATTTGAATAGGCATGTTTTCATAATGGTGTTCCTGCACACCAAAGGATATTTGATCTCTGTCCCCAAAAGAACCTGTCCTTAGGAAACGAATTTTTCTAAAGCAGACCTACCTTGCACCGAAGGTATTTCTGAGCTTCTTCTCACTGGTTGCTCTAGTTTATGAATACGAATGTGCTGTCTTGTCATTTGGATTCCAAACTGCTTTTTATGCATCTCATAGGAAAATATTGGTCATTTCAAGTTTCAGAAGCTGTTTTTTGCTTTATCCTTGGGTGGTTATTGACTTAGTTTGTTTACGTTTTGCCAGTCAGCCTTCCTGATTGCAACCAAAGGGACCAACGGAGTTCACAAAGGAAAATGACCAGAGATAATTAATATTGGCGTTAGTGGTTTTGGTTGATGTACTGTTATATTTTGTGTTTAATGCCCATCTCCTGTTTGACTTACTGTCATCGTAATGGTCGATTTTAAGGCAGGGATTCTTCAGTTAGCATCTCTAACACTGAAAGGTTTGTGTCAGTCTTTGGGTAGCGCCTTACCATTACGAAAACACGCCTATTCAAATATATTGAAAATTTTACCACAAAATTGGAGAAAATTTTCAGATAAAAAATTCTGATATTTTTCATATTTCCGCTCAAAAACATAGATTGTGGGTACTCGTTAGAACCGACGAGGCGGTTCTAACGAGTACCCACAATCTATGTTTTTGAGCAGAAACAAGAAAATAATGTATACCTCTGTAAACCCCACTTTTACTACATAAAAATGGTGTTTAACATTATATAGGCATGTTTTCGTAATGCCAAGTAATGGTTGTCATTACTATGACAACACGAAGTCCCGCTGACATATTGGAATCTATTTGAATCATTTTCATCTTATGAGGAAACTGATTACATGACATTCATAACAAGTAAACTGAGTTGACCTTAACTTCGTACCTATACTTCATTGACAATCCTCAATCGCTAGCTTGCGACTTTAATTAGGTGGAGGATTCCATTATAGTTTTTGGGATTACATGTACATGAGTTTACAAAATTCAGATTGTGCCTTTTTTTAACATTACAATTAATTTCGGGTTATAACAGGCTTATATCTTTTACAATACATTGCTTTAGCCTAGACATTTGTTCGAATTCCATATATGGAGTATATAATTGATAATATATGGAGTTTAATAATTGCTCAATAAAAATAAAATGATCCTACGACAGAAACCCAGACATACACAATCGAGTTTGGGCGGTACAAAAAAAAATCTAATTAGACAAGTCGCAACAGCGTAAAGTGCGTGTCGAATGACCATTGTAACTGACAGCGACGTGTATAATATTCCATTGTCTGATTTTGTTAACATACGTTTGAATTGCAGCAATCGTCGCACAAGATTGATACAGATTAAAACTTCTCTGAAACCGTTTTAGCAATTTAGGCCGAACTTATCATTAACGATTCTTCGGTGGTTCACTAACACCCAGCGGGCACATGACGTTTATACAACGTCGGCTCAACGTCGATGCGCATCGACGTTGAGGCGACGTTGTATTTACGTTATATGCCCGCTGGGCACGTTTGCTAATTCTGGGCCGGGCAATGTTATTTACAGCAACAAGATGGTCCATGAAATATGATTAAATGACTTATTTCTCCACAACCAGTAATGTGATTTGAATTAAACTTTGCCGTCAATACTCTCCTTGTTTAGTCTGTTTATCGTAATAATATCCCCGGTGGTTTTTACTACTGACAATTCTAAGGCGGTGTTTCTTGTGTTCTTTGTTCTATTTTTACTTTGTGTTGTCCTTTTTCGGGCACTTTGTCAGTTTTACTACTTGTTGATGCGTCTAAAAACCGAGAAGGCCGTGATGAGATTTATAGTAAAACCTCAATGACTTGCACACCGATGACTCGTTTAACATGGCTAATTCTTACTCGTTTTTGAGTACCTCTGAAATTCTTTTGATAGCCCAAGATACGGGTGGTTGGATGAGACAAACGTGTCGTGTATTTTACGTCACCGGGGCGTCCAACTGATATTGGCTTACAGTTGGGAAAGGCCTGCTATCCTTGTAGCATGTAGCAGGTAAGGGTAGAGGGGGAAGGTTTTTTAATTTCTCCTGTTTCTTCACTTTCATTCATTTTCGTTTCTGCCCTGCCCATCTCTTTCATCTTCTCTACTTTCTCTCTTCTCTACTATCTCTCTTCTCCCTTTCTTTGGGAGACGACACAAAATGACCCGCAAGGGTTGACGTGTCGTTAAACCCCAACTCAACTCAATCAATGAATGATAGCCCAAGAAAGCAAATATTTATGGATATTTAGGGATTTTTTTTATCATGAAATGTATGTTGGATGTACTCATTAGAATCGCCTCATCGAGATCGAAAAGACATCCAAAAATTATATCCATTTGCCTCCTGACCTGGCGCTATGATTACTCGAACTACCGATGTCTCGAAAAAATTTACGTGGTCCCAATCATGTTCTAGTTATTGAGGTTCGACTATACATGGAAACGCAGGCTGTCTGGCCATCCACTGTACACATATGACATAAGGACCCTTTTACATGTTACGCAAACATGTTACTTGTCACAACCTTTTGGATATCGTGGCTATTTAATGCTTATCATGCTTGGTAAAAATTGCAACACATTACGACAACACGCCTATGCAAATATGTAGAAAATTTCACCTCCAAAAACTGAACTTTTTCAGATAAAATCCTCTGATATTTTTCATATTTCTGCTCAAAAAATAGATTGTGGGTACTTGTTAGAACCGCCTCGGCGAGGCGGTTCTAACGAGTACCCACAATCTATGTTTTTGAGCAGAAATAAGAAAACTAATGTATACCCCTGTAAACCCCAGTTTTACTATATAAAAGTGGGGTTTAATGGGGTCAAAATTATATAAGCATGTTTTCGTGATGAGATAACATTTTGGGAACATTTTTCGTATTTTCCCAGAAAATAGGCTTAGAGATAGCATGCAAATTGTTCATGCAAATTGTTTCTTAATATGAAAGCCAGTTATCTGAGAAAAAAGTAAGAAAAAGTATCATCGATTATCGGGTGTCTGCAATTCGCCAATAGAGTGGAAAAGGTTAAACAAGCAAAACTGATTTTAATTTAATTTTATTTTAATTTTATTTTGATTATCTTTACATACTTCTATCAATTTCCACACTGTTCACATTTTTCTGACTACAATACAAAAAGCCACGTATCGTATTTCCCCGAAGTATTCGGGCACCTTAACTCCCTACCATGTTCGCTTGATGAATGACAAACAGTGTAGACCCCGATAAGACACCGCGCTCTGCGGAGTCTGATCTTGGTCTACATTTTTGCTTAGGCCTGTCAGTCCGGATACTTAAATTACATAAGGTAATGCTAGGGCTCCAAACCGTTGAAATAAACGAAACAATCTGCTGAAAAAGAGGACACAAAATGGTTTATAAAACAGAGCACAACTTCATGATCTGAAAACAATTGCTCCTACGATCAAATATTGCAGTCGTTGGCTTCAATACGAAAAGGGCAGTATATTGTTATTTTGATAGAAGTTTATTTTTTTTCCAGTTTTTATCATGTGTTTTCAACATTTAAAAAACAACTTAAATTCCTTCGTTTATATTTTGTCATTCTGTGAAAAAAATAAACTTCAAAAAGTTTTAAATCCCTTTATGACGTCACAAAATCAATCATGAATATTTATGAGGTGCATTGAACTTTTTTCAACACCCAAAGTACAAGCTCAAATGTTGATTCCTTTTGAACAAGATAGATTTTATAATGCAGTTTTCGTCACTGTTCACCATTCTCTCAAGGGAAGCAAAATTTAGCTTTGAGGGTAGTCCTCTGATCAAAACGGTTAAACAGTTGTGACAGCCATCCGCCAAAGTGTATCTGTTTCCCCTAATTCACCTTTGCTAATACCGTGCCACTTTTCTCACTGACTCAAAATCAACCATTAATAATATTTAACCGAAAACAAAAGTTTAAATGGTAATACCATGTTTACGTAAACATTAACACATCACACCCCAATGCCTTATCATACTTGTAATAAAATTTGAACAACTTCACCCTACTACATGTTAAAGTATTTTAAAAATTGAACAAGTTGTGTTACTACCTGCTGACGCGACACAAGAAACTGCTGGATGTATGAGTGGCAAACAGCGCAGACCTCGAAAGTCTGATCTGAATCGACACTGTGTGCTCAGGCATGCATGCGCCAATACTTAGGGTGAACACGGTGCAGAGACAAAATAATTATAATGCATATAGGAGACTTCAAGTATTCAACCGTGTGTCTGACGGAGAATTCCCATTCCGCCTACTCCATTTTCGCCTACTCCAACTTTTCCTACTCCGCCTACTATCAAATGTCTATCCCTTCCCGTTTTGCCTACTCAGCCATTTCCTTTTGTTTTAAACCAGAGTAGGCGATATGGAAATATTGAAAAAATTCAGAGTAAGCGTTAGGGGAGTAGGCGAATCGGGAGTAAGCGAAAAGGAAGTAGAGGAAATGGCAATGAGCCTTTCATAACGAAAACACGCCTATTCAAATATATTGAAAATTTTACCACCAAAAAATGAAAATTTTCAGATAGAAAGTTCTGATTTATTTCATATTTCTGTTCAAAACATAGATTGTGGGTACTCGTTAGAACCGCCTTAACGAGGCAGTTCTAACGAGTACCCACAATCTATGTTTGAGCAGAAATAAGAAAAAATAATGTATACCCCTGTAAACCCCAGTTTTACTATATAAAAGTGGGGTTTACACGGGATCAAAATTATATAGGCATGTTTTCGTGATGTCAGACACATACGAGTACGATATTGGAAATTTACAATGTACTATAAATCGTAAATGTTCTATGGACACACTTAGGACATTCTAGAGTTCAAATTATCAAGGTTTAAAACATGAATTTCTGTGAATACAGCTTTCCGTTCACATTTGGCCAATACTATTCATTCATCTGAATTGTTAATACTCGGATGCTTATGTCATGGTAACTCGTACTAAAAATCTTGTTTTGAAAAGCGGATAAGCATGTCGCAAAAGCTGTTTGATGTTGCGGCCTTGAATCCAAACACTGTACAGATAAATTGCTACTTAAAAGCAGTCAAAAACTAAAACTTGAATTTAGAAAATAATATATGAAAAAACAACAGCAAGCACTTGCTCACAGCACCATATTTTGGATTGTAGTCCCGCTTGGCGGCTTTTTATATACCGTATACTACCTAATTACCGCACACACACCTATAAGCGCACAGGCATGCATTTTCTTAATTTTCAAATTACAGTCCGTGTTCTTTTATCTACTGCTTTATAAAAGTGTATGCTGTTGGTTCTCATTTGAATTGCATCGAGGCAATTCAAATGAGTACCAATAACATACCCTTAAAGTATAGGGAAAAGGGTCGCAATGTCAGAAAAAGTACCTCCGGACAGATGCATTTAGCTACGGTTCAGATCTTCTCTGGGCCAAGTATGCAAAGTTTCCTCATGTCGACAACGAAGTCTCTAATCAGACTACACGGATGCGCAGGCTGATTTGAGTCTTTGTTCGGCACACATGTCAGAAGGTACATTTTCTCATGTTGCGGCACAACTCATAAACCAAATCGCATAAGCATAATTAAGCCTTGTCCTGCTGAGCCCGGATATACCCTGCTTTTGCAAACAGTTTAGATCCAGATCATTTGGCTTTTGAAGAAGCCAACTGATCTGGATCTGCACTGTTTGTCATTAAGTATTTGAAGTTGTATGAACAACTTGGATCAAGTCTTCTGATTGGCTGAAAGTAAGAAGTGGGTGTGGCATCTTAATTTATTCAGTATGACAATGGTTAAATACGCTCTCATGAAGTCTTCTGCTGATTTTTCTATAAAGTGCTCCCTTACTTGGTGGCCATTTTTCTTCAAATTTTCCCAGTAATTTTGAAAACACTTAAGCGCATGGTGCGCTAATTAGGTCGAATACGGTACATGGAACTAAACAAATAGTTGCAATTGCGGCGGTTTTCTATATCCATAGTTTGCAAAATTCTTTATGGCGCCAATACACTCCTCCATATAGCCAAAGAGACATGTTGTACTCGTTTCTTGCATTTTAAAGTTTCTCAGTAACTTATGCCTTTATTTGATCTTTAAACTTATTTCCTTTGACGTCTAGAGCTTATACGTCCACTTAAAGGGACTAGATACACACCGTTTACTGTCCGCCATTTGTTCACAAGGGAGACAACTGTTGTGACTTCCTGTTTGCTTCCACTTCCGGAAAGGTGTCTACTCTAAAAGAAAAAAAAAATGCTCCCGGGGGAGCATTCTTTTTCTTTTGGAATAGACCCTTTTTCGAAAGAGGACAAAAGAATTTAGACCGAGTTACCTCCCATAAAAGTGTATCCATTTCCCTTATATTGATTTAGTACTATTGATTATGCATGTAATACTCATTGTCAGGGTATTCGTCCGAGCGTTTTCCCATCTTGAACCCGTGGCCTAACCAATGTCCAAATGGCGCCCGCTTCTCCGCGCCCACCATACCATTGTTATCTCCGTTACTTTCATATGAAGTAACGGCATTATTGAAATTCCTTTTCCCGAAGGCAAATCCGTTACCCAGCACATGTCCGAATGGTATTCGTTTGGAATGATTGTAGGGGACGTAACGTTTGTAGGGTGCATTGTAAAAGTCATTAGCTGATTTGTCACTTTCGTCAAAATTATCTCC